>JAUDYJ010000008.1:1200000-1845000 GCA_030761175.1 Masticophis lateralis
CGATAAATGTGTATTAGGAATAATTTGGCTAAACTTTTAGCAGTTGGGATCTTTTGGCAGGGTATAAAATGTGCCTGTTTTGAAAATAGGTCTGTCACAACCCGAATAACAGTATTTCACTCACCGTTTGGCAATTCCACAATGAAATCCATAGCGATCTCTCTCTAAGGCGCTGAGGGTTCAGCCATCTTCTGCAATAGACCTGGGGATTTCCCCTGGCATCTTTTTGCTGCTGCACAAATGGGGCAGCTAGCTACATAGCTTTCTATGTCCTTTTTTAGTGATGGCCACCAAAATTGTCTTTTAATCAGGTGTAAAGTTTTCACAAACACAAAATGTCCAGCTAATTTGGAGTCATGGCACCGTTCCATTAAGCATAGTCTTTGGCTTGCAGGGACATTTTTCCCACCCACCCAAGCCAAATCGTCTTTCATCAGACAACTGGATTTGTTGTTCAAAAGCCATTCATGAGTGTTCAATGCTTGTTTAAAAGTTTGGGTGGTGTCATTGTCTGTCAATGTTTCCTGTTTAGCCAGGGATCTGGTGCTACTTTAGCGGCTAGTTGATTGTTTTGTACTATAGGTTCGATTACATCTGGCTTTGCACTATTGTATTGCGGTTTCCTGGATAGTGGATCTGCCAGAAAGTTTTTCCCCCTGGGAGGTATTTTAGAGTAAAATCAAACCGTTTAAAGTACTGAGCCCATAATACTTGTTTGGGGGAGAGTTTCCTTGGGGTCTTTAGGGCTTCTAGATTCTTGTGATCAGTCCAGACTTCAAAAGGGGTCTTACTGCCTTCTAGGAAGTGCTGCCAGGTCAACAAAGCCTAACGAACTGCATAAGCCTCTTTCTCCCAAATAGCCCACCTTTGCTCAGTCTCATTCAACTTTTTGGATGTGTAACCACAGGGTTGTAGTTGGTCTTGCTCATTCTTCTAAAGTAATACTGCTCCTATCGCCACTTCGCTGGCATCTGCTTGTATGACAAATGGTTTCTCTGTGTCTGGGTGTTTCAGAATTGGTTCTGCCGAGAACAGCCATTTAAGTTTTTCAAATGCTGCCTGGCATTCCATAGTCCAGTTCAATGGTTGCTTTGGTTTAGGGTTGTCTCCCCCCTTTGTTTTTAAGAGCTTGGTGATGGGAAGGGCAATCTGAGCAAACGCAGGGATAAACTGGCAGTAAAAGTTGGCAAACCCCAAGAAGCTTTGTAACTATTTACGTGTGCATGGAGTGTCCCAATAAAGTACAGCCTGCACTTTCAGAGGTTCCATCACAACCCCCTGGTGGGAAATGCGGTACCCCAAATAGTCAATCTTCTCTTGATGGAATTCACATTTGGAAAGTTTGGTATAAAGTTTGGCAGCGTGGAGTTTGTCTAAGACTGCCCTGACTAGTTTCACATGTTCTGCTTTGGTCTCAGTATAAATTAAAATGTCGTCCAAATAGACCAGAACTCCCTTATATAAATGCTGATGCAGCACTTCATTTATTAACTGCATAAACACTGCAGGAGCTCCTTGCAACCCAAAGCGGAGCACCTTGAATTGGTAGCAACCGAGGAGTTGCTATCAATTCAAATGAGTGAAAAACAGCATTTAACAGTGTTAAACGCTGTTTTCCACTCATCCCTTTCCTTAATTCTGACATGGTAGTAAGCCTCCCTTAAGTCCAGCTTTGAAAAAAAATTTTCTTTAGCAAGGTGTGCTAACATATCTTTCGTAAGGGGGAGAGGATACATGTTCTGCATACTGATAGCATTAAGAGTCCGAAAATCAACAAAAAGCCATTTTGAACCATCTTTTTTCTCTCTAAAAAGTACGGGAGCTGCAATTTTTGGTTGGGCTGGCTCAATGAAACCCCTTGCTAGGTTTTTCTCAGTGAATGTTCTCAGTTCTTCCAACTCCCTCGGTGACATGCTGTACATGTTGAGTTTAGGGAGTTTTGTGCCTGGTAAGATTTCTATTGCACAGTCTGTGGCGTGGTGGTGGGGAGCTCATCTGAGGCTTTTTTGCTAAAAACCTCAGCTAAATCCTTGTATTCTATGGATATGTTCTCAAATGGTGTGGCGTGACCAGGCATGTCTGTTTCTCAATTCTTTGCCCCCTCAATTCCTTTGTGTGGATACTCAGCAAGAGTCACCATCTTTTGAAATTTTATGATGCCTTGTTTCCAATTGATTTGTGGGTTCCATTCTTTTAGCCATGCAAGGCCCAGAACTAACGGCCATTCCATACCAGGTGCATGGTGCATTATAAAGGTAAGCTTTTCCTTGTGGCTTCCATCCTCAAAAGGATGGAAGGCTGAATCAACCTTGAGCCAGTCAGGATTGAATTCTTTAGTAATGGGAATGCAAAATTAGTCTGCAATACTGCATTCTAACTACTGTGCCATCATGTTTGTCAGCTGACCAACTAAGTTATACAGGCACTTGACTCGGATTAAATGCTACCAGTTCGGACTGGTTCAGCTGAACTGGTAGCAATAACGGCAGGTGGTTCGGAGAACTGGTAGCGGTGGCAGCGCGAGGCTCCACCACCCGCCCAGTTGTCATTACTTCCTGGTTTTAACCAGGAAGTAACTTGTTTTTTACCTTCTGCACATGCGCAGAGGGTCTAAGTGTGCATGTGATGTGCACACGCAGGCGCGTGCACTTCCAAACCAGTAGGAAAGGTAAGTAGATTTCACCCCTGACTTGACTGACTCCGTAAACTCCTTTCTTAACCTTGGGTTTGGAAATCACGCCCATACTCTTGCATGTAGGTTAGCACATGTGCCACAAAGAATCCTAATTGTTGCAGATTCCCATCAAACTTCATCCCAAGGGGGGGGAGTTTCTCTTTCCAGTTGAGGAGCCCGGGGTTGGTTGGGAATGAGTGCCAGTGTGCGTGCTGCCTGGGGGGGGGGGTTTGCTGGGTCTTCTCCCCCTACTGCTGCACCCTCTGCTTGATAGGCAGGCTCCAGAGGGAGGGTGCCTCCCATGGCTTCATCCGCAACTGCTGCCTTTTCCGCGCCCTTTGGTTGTTGTCCTGGCTCCCTTCGGATGTTGAGATTTTCCAAAGTTTCCATCACCAATTGGGTTATATGCCTCTTCAGATAGTCCTCCCTCAGGGGTGCTTCCGTCAGTCCCCCCTGGTCAGCAAGGGCTTCTAGTTCCAGTTTCCACCCTGGATTTTGGTTTCCATGATTGAGGGTAATTCCTCTGGTTCTCTCATCCCAGCCATCTTTCTTCCCAATTCCAATCGAGGCTTTTCCAGATTCCCCAGGGTTACCTCATCCTCTCCGATGGGGTGCACGAGGCAGGCATCTGACTGGGTGGTGGTTACTGTCTCTCCCCAGCAATCGCTTTCTCCCAGCTCTCTGCTTTGTTCAGACATGGTTTGCAAGGTCCCCTCAGTAGAGCGAAGATTGCTTCTCTGGGTTGACTGTTTTGCAGATTGTGCTTTCTGTAAGGATCGCATCTCCTTCCAACCTAAGAAAGTACGAATTCTTGAAACCTAGTTGTTCAAAAGCATTCTTTTATTAAGCAGAAGTGAAAGCCATCCAGCTAAAGCACAATCTGAATACCCTTAGGCAAAGAATAGGATTAAATTTACAACAGGTTTGTAAGTTCCCCTGGCTGTTCTTTTGGAGTAGGACTGCCCGCACTGCCATGTCGCTGGCATCTGCTTGGATGACGAAGGGTTGTTTGGGGTCAGGGTGCTTCAAGACCGGTTTTTTTGCAAACATTTCTTTTTGTGTCTCGAACGCGTGTTGGCAGGCCAGGTCCCACTGTAGAGGTTGTCCTGGGCGGGGTTTTGTTGCCGTTCCCTGTTTTTAGGAGGTCCATCAGAGGTTTGGCAATTCTTGCAAAGGAGGGGATGAATTGCCTGTACAAGTTTGCGAACTCCAGAAAGTTTGCAGTTGTCTTCGGGTGCGAGGGGGTTCGCCGGTCTAGGACTGATTGTACTTTGGCTGGGTCCATTTCTATCCCCTCGTTGGACACTCGATAGCCCAAGCAGTCCAACCATGACTGGCGGAACTTGCATTTCGATAGTTTGACATAAAGGTTCGCCTTCAGCAGTTTCTCGAGCACTTGACGGACGAGGGGTATGTGTTCGTCTACAGTTTCCGTGTAAATGAGAATGTCATCCAGGTAGACGAGGAGCCCCTTATTAAGGTGGTCATGAAGGACTTCATTTGTAAGTTGCATGAATACCGCCGGTGCTCCAAAAGTCATCACCTTAAATTGGAAGCTTCCTAGGGGGCAGTTGAATGCTGTCTTCCACTCGTCTCCTTTTTTTTTAAATTTGATTTATATGCCGCCCTTCTCCAGAGACTCAGGGCAGCTTACAATGCATTAAGCAATAATGCGTATCCGGTAGTAGGCTTCGCGGAGCTCTAGTTTGGTGAAGACCTTTCCTTTGGCCAGTCGGCTAGCATGTCTTTCATGAGGGGAAGGGAATATAAGTTATGTACGTAGACCGCGTTGACACCTTGAAAATCAACCACCAGATATATGGAACTGTCTTTTTTCTCTCTGAAAACGACCGGTGCCACTATCCGTGGTTTGGCTGGCTCAATGAAGCCCCTTTGTAGGTTCTTGTCTATGTACTTTCACATTTCTTGCATTTCACAGGGCATCATGGCATACAATTTATGTTTTGGTAGTTTCGCCCCTGGGATGATTTCGATGGCACAATCGGCTTTGTGGTGGGGTGGTATAACATCACACTCAGTCTTGCTAAATACTTCTGCAAGGTCTTGATACTCTTTTGGGATCTGCTTTGTGTCATGGGGGCTGTTGGATGTGGCTGCCAGTTGTTTTGCTGTACTCTTGACAAGGGGCGCTTGGGTTGGGGGCATTTTTTGTCCCTCTGGTGGGAAGGATTGGGCGGCATCCTCTCTGATTGGGGCGGCAGGGGGTGGGGCCCCCTTGCTATTCTCAGTCTGTGAGTCCCCTCCTGCCACCAGATGATTGGCCCCACTTGTCTAGCCAGGAGATTCTCAGTATGACTGGGTTAGTCATCTTGGGGGCTATTATAAAACAAGTCATCTCCCAGTGATCTGCTAGCTCCAGTTTCACTGGCTTGGTTAAGTATGTGGTGCGAACCCTCCCTACTAGGGATCGATCAATTTGCTCAAATCGGATTGGGTGGCTGAGCTTTTTTGCTCGGATTCCCAGTTTTAGGACTGTGGGTAGGTTGATCAGGCACCTTGTGCAGCCCAAATCTACTAGGGCTTGAAAAGCCCCTTGGGACCCTGTTTTTGGGGCCGTTAGGTGTACGGGGAAGAGAAAAGGGTGGATGGATCCACTCACCATTGGGTCCTGTTCCCCATCGTCATTGCTGTCATACAATTCAGGGGGCTGATTCGCATCATCTGGGCTCTCCCTTGCTTCAAGCAGATGGGCGAAGACTTCCGTACCCATGGGAAGACTTTGTGGTGCATTGGTGGTGTGCCTGGGTCCTCATTCCGGTCGTGCCTTGCCCGGTGGCTCTGGTCTCAGCCCCTGGGTTCCACACACCACTGCCAAATAGCCAACTCCTCCACATCTGTACCACTTCAGCAGACTCCGGGGGGCGGATGGCCTCTGAGTAGGCCATGGTGCTGTAGTTTCTTGTCTGCTAGATGGTTCCTTTTTCAGTTGGGCTCTCTCCTTTGCCATGGTTGCTTTAGCATGTCGTTGGCACGTAGCCCTCTCTCGACTTGCGTCACTATTCGGAACCAATCGGAAGGTTGGTTCGGGATATCTCGATAAGCGGTCACTTGGGCGATTCGCTTATCTAAGCTTGTTCTGAAGAAGTATACTAGCAGTTATTCTGGCATAGGAGGTAAAGTCCCAACAACTCTCCTGTACTCATGGATATGCTCTTGGATGGGCTTCCCCCTCTGCATTAGTTTCCTGAGCTCGTCTTCTACATAGGGATCCTCCCCTGTTTCTTCGAAACGGGCTCGGAGCAGTTGTAAGAAGCCATCTGCATCTTGCAGTTGGGGGGCCCTGTTTTTATACAGGTCCGCTGACCAGCTTCTTGCTGCTCCCTCCAGACCTTCTGCAATGGCACTGACTAGGGTTCTGGGGAATGGGTAGAGGTGTCTATAGTGCTCGATGTAGATCTCAGCTGTGTCAAGGAATTGCGCGAGCTGGTCTGGATCACCATCGAACTTTCCTCTGAACCGGGGTAGGTCCTCCCTTGGTGCTCTCTTCTCCCACTGTGGGGTTCTGTGGGTCTGCCCTTGGTGCCCCCGATTCTCTTCCTCATCTCTCATTCCAGGGCGGGGAGATGATGCCCAGCCTAGGCTGCTCTGCTTGCTGTGGGGGGGGGGGGACCCATGGATGCACCTCTGGGCTTCCTCTCCTTCTGCTATGGGGGGAAGGGCTGTGCCCTGGGGAAAGGGTAGAGGTGTCCGTAGCGCTCGATGTAAATCTCAGCTGCATCGAGGAATTACGCTAGCTGGTCTGGATCCCCATCGAACTGCCCTCTAAACCAGGGTGGCTCCGCCCTCAGTGGCCCCTCCTCCCATTGCGGGGCTCTCTGAGCCTGCCCATGATGTTGTTGGCATTCTTCCTCATCTCTCATTTGGGGGTGGGGTGGTGATGTCCTGGCCAGCTGGTGTGTTTGCTGGGGAGGGGGGAACCCATAGATGCACACTGAGACTATCTCTCCTTCTCGTGTGGGAGCGGGGAGGGCTGCACTCCCATTTATGGTGACTCAGTTCAGCAGGCTGGGCTGGCCTCCCCTCTCCTTCCTTGGGCCTGCAGGATGGCCCCTCCCCCAGTCGGACGGCATGGTCAAATTCTTCCTTCAATTTCTCTATGGGGCTCTCAAGTGGCAGCTTTGAAGATTTTTGCTGTCTGGCTTGTTGCCCATCCCATAACCAATCTGCCCTCCCCCATTCAGTGAGATGCCTCCTCTTACCTTTCACGTCCATAAAGGGGAACTCAGCTTCTGCAGATTTTGGCAAAGTCCACTAAGGTACATTTTTCTTTTTCTTGGCTTGGGGCATGATTCTCTGATCTTCGTAATGCTGTGGCAGTGCTGGAGGAGGGGGGGGGGCTGGTTCGCAGCTGTTTGAAGTAAGCTTTCAGTAGAGAGTTGGCTTTCTGCCATGGCTTCCGAAACTTGGCAGCAATCCATTTGAACATCTGGCAGGGAGCTGGAGGGCTGGAGGCTTGCCAGTTTGGCTTGGAAAGTTGAGTGCTAACTGTCTGTCATGATCCGTTATTATCTCCAAACAAATGAATTTCCAAACACCCGTTCTTTGTGGAAATATTTGTCTTTCTTGGGCATAACAAACTAATCCATTACTCTGTGCAGTTAGCACTGAACTTTGGCTCCCCAAGACCTCCCTTTCCTGCCCCCATTCTCTGCTCCCCATTGGCTTTCTTCCAAATCATTCTTCTCTTCTCTCCCACCTTAGCTCACAGAAATGTCACCCCTCCCATGCGTCTCCCAGGAAACTAAGTTCACTGAAAGGCTTTTCTAGGTGAAATGTCACACTCTTTCTCAAGTTTCTATGTCAGCCCTGGAACACTGACAGTAGTTTTGCCCCAGGGATGATTTTGATAGCGCAATCTGCCTCACAGTGGTGAGGCAGGATGTTGCACTCGGCCTCACTGAATACTTCTACAAGGTCCTGATGGGATCAGATTCCCTTGGGATTTGTTCGGTCTCTGGGGTTTTGTCGGATGTGGCTGCCAGTTGTTCTGGTGTACTCTTTTGGAGGGTTCCCTGCATAGGTGGTATTTCTGCTTGCTGGTGTGGGAGAGGTTGGGGCCCCCTTGCTATTTTCGGTCTGCAGGTACCCCCTTGCCACAAGATGGTTGGTCCCCACTTGTCTAGCCAGGAGAATCCCAGTATGACTGGATCTGTCATTTTAGGGGCTATTACTAATCAAATTATTTCCCAGTGATCCGCTAGCTCTAGCTTCACTGGTTCGGTCAGGTGAGTGGCATAGGCTCCCCCCATTAGGGACCCATCAACCTGTTCAAACCGGATTGGGTGGGTCAGTCTTTTTGTTCTGATCCCCAGTTTCAGGACTGTGGTTAGATTGATCAAGCATCTAGTGCAGCCTGAGTCTATCAGGGCTTGAAAGGTGTAGGGTTATTACAGTGTTCATCTGTATGGTTTTTAGAACTGCGGCTACACGAAATTGCAAACTTCAGCAATTCTCTGCTCAAGCAGTGTTCCCAAACATGTACAAGGAGACAGGATGAAACAATGTATTACCTGTAACATTTGCTGCTTTGAATGTATAACATTTGATTCTATCATTGTGTGTGAATACATGCATATTCTCATGAAAACGAATGATATAATTACTAACCAATTACTGTACCTTGGAGATTTGTTAACCAATAATGAAATAACACACATAGTAGGTAAGAACTGAGAAACTAAGAAAATATAAATCATGTCTGATGCTCAATAAAGCGCTGTTGATTCTGCCATCTGGAATGTGTTCCTTTCATCTTCAGCCTCCGGGAACAAATGCAACATTTGGCGCCTGGATCATGGACCTTATACTTTGTCCGGCAAGGACAGGTGCACCATCAGCCTTAAGGCTTCTCAACCTTTTCTATTTAAAGGTTTCTGTAACTATAGGATCTTCGCTTTCAGGTCAAAGAAAGCATGTGGAGGAATTGGCTTATCTTCTTAAGAAGTCTGAACTTTCTGTTTTACAGAAGGCTTTTTGTCAGCTAGTATGAGAAATTGCCTTAACTTGTTCATTCTACCCTGAAAGGGATTCTTTAAAATTGTCAGATTGGGAAAAAATTGGCAAGGTTTTGCATTCTGAGCCGAGAGCTGAGATAGATATTTTGCATGCTTGGCATTTATGTAGACATGCTGTAGAAATGTTTGGTCAGTAGGAAGAGAAGCTTTATCTTTTAACACCTCCCTCTTTTCAACCTCCTTCTACTGTGATATATCTTCTGCTGTCTAAAAAGGAAGTTTTGTCTTCTGATTCTAAGGCTAAGGCTGTAATACTTTCTTCTGAGTCTGCATTAATACCTTCTTCTGCTCCTTCTGCTTCTTCTGACATTGAACAAAAGTTTCCTTCTACTATTGTTCCAAAATCTTCTTTTCAAAAGATGGTGGAAAATTGTAAGACAGATGTTAATATTTCTGGGGAAAAGGTAGCTGAATTGTTATCAGTCTGTCCAGTGCAGTATCAACGAGGACCGCAAGCTGGACAACAGATAGCAGAATGGGAAGGTTTGCCATTTCAAATTTTAAGGGAGTTAAAGAAGGCTATTTCTGATTATGGAATTACTGGAAATTTTACTAGAGGTCTTTTAGAGGGAATTAAAAATGGTTATGCTATGATACCTCAAGATTGGAAGCAGTTGTTTCGTATGATTTTAACTTCTATGCAATATGTGGTCTGGGAAAGTGAATATTTGCGTCTTTCTCATGCAGCTGCTTTAGGTGGTGGTGGTGTTTACACAGTAGAACAGTTATTTGGATCAGGTCAATTTGCAACTATTCCTACACAGGTTGTCCTTCCCCCTGCTACATTAGCTGTAGTCTCTGAGTGTGCCTTTAGAGCTTTTTTAAAAGTTCCACAAGCTGGTGAGCCTAAAGTTAGTTTTTCTAACATACGTCAGGGAACAACTGAGCCATATGCTGATTTTGTAGAAAGACTTTCAAAAGCTTTACATCAACAATTGGATAATCAGGAAGCAGCAGCAGAATTACTGTGTCAATTGGCTATTGAAAATGCTAATTTAGATTGTAAACATGCTTTGCAGCCTTTAAAAACTACAAATCAATATACCTTAGCAGACGTGTTACATGTTTGTCAGGATATAGGATCTCAATCATATAAAATGCATTTATTAGCTGCTGCAATTCAGAAGGGAAGAAAGCCTGTGGGGAATTGTTTCAAATGTGGAAAACCAGGTCATTTTCAGAAAAATTGAAATTCAGCACCATCTACTGGTGGTGATTGTCCTACTAAGAAATGTCCTATTTGCAAGAAAGGTTTTCACTGGGCTAATCAGTGTCGTTTTCGTTTGGGAAATTCGGGAAACTTGCAAGTGGGTGTGACACCCACCCAGAAAACAAAGCATGCCTTTCCCGTAAATCTTCCTCCTCCCTCTCTGGTGCCTCCTCAGCCACAATAGGTAGTGCTGGGATCGATTTAATTACTTAAGAAGATTTGGATTTTAATTTTTCTTTAGAAGTTAAACTTGTTTCTTCTCAGTACACTGGTCCTCTTCCCTCTGGATTAGTTGGTATTATTTTACCACGCTCTTCTGCTCATAAATTGGGATGTTTTGTAATTCCAGGAGTGATTGATTCTGACTACACTGGAGTGATTCTTATACAAATTTGGGTCAATATTCCACAATTTCTTCCCAAAGGATCTTCTGTAGCACAACTTCTTTTTCTTCCCTATAAGGTACCTAACCCAGGTACTGGACATCATGGTAATTCTGGATTTGGTTCAACTCTTACTTCTATAGGACTTCTTCAGTCTATTAATTCTCATAAGCCACTTCTTACTTTATATCTTAATAAGCAACCTTTTCAAGGTTTGTTAGATACAGGTGCTGAAGTTACTGTCATCTCCCTTTTACAGTGGTCTGTGCAATGGCCTAAACGTGATGTTAATTCCTTGTGGGGCATTGGTGGTTCTACAACTGCTTGGCAAAGCATTCATTCCATTGCCATTACAACTTCTGCTGATAAGTCTGTATCTTTACATCCTTACATTTTAGATATTCACACTAATATTTGAGGTAGAGATCTTTCTCTTAATGCTCATTTGATTCTAGATGATGGCACTTCCTCTTAAATGGCTTTGTTCTACACCTGTTTGGATTGAGCAATGGCCTTTATCTTCTGAAAAAATTGATTGCTCTTCATTCCTTGGTACAGGAGCAATTGGATGCTGGCCATATTGAACCTTCCACTAGTCCATGGAATACTCCTGTGTCCGTCATAAAAAAGAAAAGTGAATGAGTTGAAGAAACAACAAATTCAATTTAGATGGGATGCTCCAGTTGGCATAATATTGAGGTATCAAGGAGGTATCAATTAAATACTGTTGAAAAAGCGGAGAAATTTTATTTTAATGTTCTAAAAACTGGTACAGCATCTCCATGTACATCTTCATTGTTATGTATAGAGGAGGGTGATAAAGAGAAGGAATTTGAGTAAGAGTCTGAAGAACAGCGGAGACAGATGGAGGCAGAGGCGATGAAATTCAAGGAGCAACAGGGGGCTTTTTGGATGATCATTGTTGGATCTTCCTCTGGAGGCTATAAGTGGGCCATCCAAGACTAGAAGGCAAGTGGCATTGGACCTCGAGCTGAAGTTACATGAACCTAGAGATCAGCGTATAACTCGAGCAGCTTATAAGCAAATTCTAGAGAAACAACAGCAGCAGAGGTCTATGCCACCACAAGATAAGAATGGTGCCAATAATAAACCACAGAAATCTGAAGCTAGGGGAGGAGCCAGGTCGAAGACTACCACTCTGGAACAGAAATTTGCAAATGCTCTTAACGCTTCAAGAGACTACAAATGACAATTAAATTTTTATCTTGGAATGTGAATGGTTTGAACTCTCCACAGAAAAGAAGGAAAATATTTCACTATTTGAAGCAGTTTAATAATGATGTTATTTGTTTGCAAGGAACTCATATTAGACTACAAGATCAAAAATATCTGACAAATTCTAAATTAGGTGCACAATTTATAGCATCGGACTCAGAGAAAAAGAATGGTGTTGTGATTTATGTAAATAAAAGATTATCAGCTAAAATTATAGAGGCAGATGATTGTGGAAGATACCTAGCAATCGAACTATGTACACAAAATGGACCAACTTTGGTGATTGGAATCTATGCTCCTAACCAGCAACAAGAAAACTTTTATAAATTATTATATTCTAAAATACTGCAATGGGACTATAGATCTATTTTGCTTATAGGAGATTGGAATGGAGTAATAGACATTAAAAAAGATAAGAAGAGTTTGGCAAAGTCATGTGTTAAACTACCACAGATTTTTTTTTGATATGAAAGAAGATTTGGAACTGAAAGATATATGGAGAGAGCAGGACCCAAAAGAATTGGACTTTACTTTTTTTTCAGATAGACATAGATCCTTCTCTAGGATTGACTTTATCTTAGTTACAGCTGATCTACTTTCTAAAACAAAGAAAACAAAGATATTCCCGAGGACTATAACTGACCATAGCCCAGTATGGATAGAATTAGAAATGGGAAAGAATGAGAGAAGATCGTGGAGAGTAAATGAAAACCTGTTTAGATACGAAAAGAATGTAAACTAACTTAAAAAACAAATGAAAGAATTTTTTTGAAATGAACCTCAATAAGGATACCCCTATTGAAATTGTTTGGGATGCGAATAAGGCTTATATGCAGGGGGTACTGATCCATATGAATTTTAAACACAAATTGAATCAGCAAAGGAAAAGATTAGAAATGGAAGGAGAGATAAAGAAAAAGGAACAACTACTTATAAAAAATCCGACAGATAAAAAACTACAAGAAATTATAAAACTTTTGAAAGATCAAATTATAGACTTATAGGAACATCTTGAGAAGAGTAAACAGATCCCTGCAGTCCTGGTGTTTTTGGATGCAGAGAAGGCCTTTGATCGAGTTAATCGGAACTTTCTATTAAAGACCTTAATAAAGATGGGCTTTGGGGACCAGTTTGTCCAAGCGGTTTCAGCAATTTATCAAGAACAAACAGCACAGATTATCATTAATGGAAGTCTAACTACAAATTTTAACATAGAAAAAGGAACAAGACAAAGTTATCCACCATCCCCACTGTTGTTTATTTTAACTCTAGAAGTCTTGTTGAACAAAATACGGGATTCAAGTACTTTGAATGGAATAGCTATAAGGCAAGAGGATTATAGAACAAGGGCATTTGCAGATGATCTGGTTGTTACCCTATCATGGCCTATGGAATCAATAATCCAGATGAAAGACATTATAGAAGAATATGGTATGGTATCAGGACTTAGGCTGAATCAGAAAAAAACCAAGATGATAGTTAAAAATATGTCAGAAGGTCAAAAGAAGGAACTTGAAAGGAAGGCAGGCTTTGAAATAGTAGCAAAGGTGAAATATCTAGGAGTTCAAGTTGCAGCTTCAAATATAAAACTTTTTCAAAATAATTATGAGGTGTTGTGGCAAAGGGTACAAAAAGATATGGAAACTTGGAAAAAACTGCAGGTATCTTTACTTGGAAGAATAGCAGCAGTTAAGATGAATGTTCTACCTAGATTTCTATTTTTGTTTCAAATGATTCCGGTGCTTAAAAGTGATAAACATCTGATTGAATGGCAAAAAGGAGTGAATAAGTTTGTTTGGAATGAAAAAAAGCCAAGAGTTAAACTGAAAATCACGCAAGATGTTTGTGAAAGGGATGGCCTTAAACTTCCAAACCTATGATTGTACTATGAAGCAGCAGCGTTGACGCAAGCGAGTGATTGGTTTGGAATGACAAAGACTGGACTATTGAATATAGAAGGCCATGACTTGGAATATGGCTGGCATGCATAATTATTTTATTAAAATAAAGTTGACAAAATATTTAAGAGTCATATACTCAGAAACTCTTTGATGAGAGTATGGAAGAAGCACCAGCTTAAATTGGATTACAAAATACTGTTGTGGTTGGATCTTGGTCATATTACACAGAATATAAATATAAAGTCACTCAGGGGGATTTTATATAAAGAGGTTCTTTTTAATGATGGGGTAGATTACAATTAAAGACACTAAATACACTGTTGGAAGAAGGGATTACTTTAACTTGGTTACAGTATAATCAACTTCAACTGAGATGGAGGGAAGATCAAAAAACTGGTTTAATGTTGCATGAAGAAGATTTGGTAAGACAGATAAAAGATAAAGGCCAAATGCATATTAAGAGGGTTTATAACGTTTTGTTAGAAAGAGATTCTGAAAATGAGTTGGTTAAAGATTGCATGATAAAGTGGGCGCAAAACTTTGCAGAACCAGTTATGATGGAAACTTGGGAAAAAATATGGGTTCAAAATGTTAAATTTACGCAGTAACAGAATTTGAGGGAAAATTTTTATAAAATGTTTTACAGGTGGCATCTAGATCCCAAGAAATTATCATGTATGTATCCTAATGTGCAGACAAAATGTTGGAGATGTGAATGCTTAGATGCTACATACTATCATATATGGTGGAATTGCAAGAAAGTGAAGGCTTTTTGGATTAAAATATGGTGGGTTATACGAAATGTTTTGAAGAAAAAACTGCAGTTTTCTCCTCAATTGTTTTTACTGGGCATAGTTAAGGATTCTTCAGTGACTGAGACAAAAATGATATTATATATGATCACAGCAGCTAGATTATTGATTGGCCAATATTGGAAAAAAGACGTTATGCCTACTACAGAAGAATGGACTTTGAAGGTGGCCAGTTTTGCAGAAATGGCGAAGATATCAGCATACTTATAAGACCGGACCCAAAAAACTTACATGTTGGAATGGAAGAAATGGATAGATTATATGCAGAACAAATACCAAACAAGGAAGTACCAAATAGCTTTCAGTTGAATGTTAAGATGTAGAAATTTATAGTGTAGTCAGGGGTTAGAGTTGTAGGAGGGTAATATATGATATGGTATGATTTGGATTTCACCTAGGGAAGTCGTGGGGGGGAGGAAGTGGGGGGGATTAGGGGAGGGGAGGGGAGGAGGAGGTAGGAGTTATAAGAGGGGGGTTATGGGATAGGGGGAGGGGAAAAAACGGGGGGGGGGATTGTATTTATAAAACTTAAAGAAAAGAAAGGCGCCCACTCCGATCCCGGCAACTTCCGTAACATCAGTCTTCTTTCAATTTTGGGGAAACTCTATGCCCGCTATCTCTTGTCCAAATTGGAGTGCTGGGGTGAAGAGGCCGACCTGCTCGGTTATGAGCAGGTGGGTTCCTTCCAGACCACTCTACAATTGACCATGCTCTGATCCTTCATCATCTTGCCGTAAAATATACCACCCCCAGGAAGGGTCGTCTCTGCATTGCCGTTATAAAACTAAAGGCTGCCTTCGACAGCATCCCTAGAGCTAAGCTGTGGGCCAAACTTTCCACCTGGGGTATTGACAAAAGACTACTCTGGCTTATCTCCCAACTGCATGATGGAACAGAAGCAAAAGCGCAACTTACCCCGCAGGGGGATCTCTCTAAAGCTATTTCCATTAACAAGGGGGTTAGGCAGGGGTGTATACTAGCACTCTTTCTCTTTAACTTATATATCAGTGACTGGAGAAAGGCATTTTCTGATCACATGGTCTACATCCATGCCCCTAGATTAGCTGATTATAAATGTCCGCTCCTGCTCTACGCTGACGATGCCACAATACTTTCATTTTCCCGAGTGGGCCTATGCAGAGCCTTAAAAATTCTTTCTGCTTATTGCTCTGCTAACCAACTGCATATAAACCACTCTAAATCTAAATCATGGTTTTTGCAAGAAGCAGGAAAATTTATTATTGGAACCTCGATGGCAACCCAGTGGAACAGGTCCACAGATTTTAATATCTAGGTATTCTCTTTCAATCTAAGACTAAGTGGCCTGCGCAGGTCAAGTTTTTCTGTAATAAGGCTAAGATTTCCACCCATGCCCTCTTGCACTTTTTTCATACCGAGGGAGCTCATCATATGCCCTCAGCAATAAAAGTCTACAGGGCAAAAGTGATAGCTGCTATCACCTATGGTGCCTCACTCTGGGTCCAATCCAACATCTCCGCTCTTGAGTCTGTCCACAGCCAGTTCCTATGCCATCTGATGGAAGTCCCTCCCTGCATAAGTAATGCCGCAATTCGTCTGGAACTGGGCATATCCTCACTTGCGACAATCATGTGGAAACGTGCAATTGGCTTTTAGTTGTCTCTGTGGACTAGACTCCCAGGCTATTACCTAGGCCAATGCCTATGGTGGGACACTTTTCATAGTCCCTGGGCCCATAAAATCCATACAAAACTTTTTAAGATCGAGATTCCCCCCATTGAAGCTTTTATTTTAGGCCCTGATGCTGCCAAATCATTGATTTTTCAATAGCTGGATGACATTGATAGACAAGTAAATCTGGCAAATGGATCGGGAACATGCTCACCTTTTTCCCTTGGTATTGTTCCCTCACCTCACCCTCCGCCTTACCTCTCCGCATTACACTCTATCAAACATAGGCTCACATTTATGAAGGCACGATTTAATGTGATCCCCTCGAATGTCCTCGACAGTAGGCTCTCGGGAGGAGTAAAATCCACCTATTGTATATGTGATGGTCAATCCCCGGAATCTCTGTTCCACATTACATTCGTATGTCCCCACTACCGAGACATAAGAGCAAGATTCATCTCTCCTATTTCCCAGAGATTCCCTGGTTCACCTGATCTGTTCAGCCTTTATTTCCTACTCCAGGATGCAGACCCTAATATAACTCCAAAGGTGGCAAAAATTTTTGCTGCAGTTGTGGCTGAAAAAAAACGGGGGAAGAGATGGGTAACCTCTATGGCAGAGGATCACTAGTATTGACAGTACAGATTATATCTGAGGTAGTAGATGGTGTACTGACACATGATCTATCTATATTTTTAAAATTTACCCCCCCATATGTGTATTTTAATTTGGTCTCTGACCACAATAAAGCTATCTATTTCCTAAATTTGCAGATGTGCTCTTTAATGGGACGGCCCCTCTGCTTTAAATAGCTGAGATCATTTTCTGCATACAGGTCTTCCTCTGCCTCCTCGAATCTGGCCTCCAGCAGTTGTAGGAAGTTATCTATATCTTGCAGTTGGGGGGCTCTCCTCTTGTGAAGGGCTGCTAGCCATTCCCTTGCTTCCCCCTCTAGCCCCTCTGCAATGGTATTCACCATGGCTCTGGGGGATGGGTAGAGGTATCCATAACATTCTAGGTGGATCTCAGCTGAGTCAAGGAATAGAGCTAGCTGGTCTGAGTCCCCATCAAACTTTCCTCTGAACTGGGGCAGTTCATTCAGCACTGCTCCTCTCTCCCCCTGTTGGCCTCTGAATGCTTGCATTTGATGTACTGGCCCTCTTTCTCAGCTCTAGTTTGGAGGGAGAGAGGGGTTTGTCTGCCCTGGGCAGCCTGCCTGCTGCATGGAAAAGACACTGGTTGAGGCCTCCTTCTGATGGGTGGAGAAGGGGGGGCTGTGATCCTGTCTGCTTCTCCTCACTTCAAAGGGAGCCACTGCTCCTCCCCTTTCCTTTGGCTTGCATGACGGCCCCTCATTGGCCGTCAAATTTGGCTTGGTCAAATTCCTCCCTAGGCTGCTCTCTGGAACTCCCAGGGGCTTTGGGAGCCTGGCTTGTTTCCAGTCCAACCTCTACTCCACTCTTCCCAACTCGCTCAGGGGCTTCCCCTTTTTCCAGGCATTGGGGTGGGGGAACTCGACTTCAGGTGCCTTAGAGATTAACTCCCACCAATACTCATCTTTTCTTGGTTCCGCCGCTGGAGCAGGCATCTCAGCTTTGATGTCTGAGGGAGGCTGCACTCTGGCTGCAATTTGGCTCTCTTCAGATAGCCCGTCTTTGGCCATAGTTGCCTGATTTTCCCTCCCAGCGCCCCAGATATTGGGGAGCCATTTGAGAGTCCAGGATTCAGGAAACCTGGTAATCTTTACAGATTTTTAAAAGGAATTAACTGTCTGGGAAGTTTCCGAAAGATGCCCTAATTAATTCATGAGCCATGAGCCAAACTTCAAAAGAAATACAGTCATTTATT
The DNA here is from genome assembly GCA_030761175.1 of Masticophis lateralis. NCBI lineage: Eukaryota > Metazoa > Chordata > Lepidosauria > Squamata > Colubridae > Masticophis > Masticophis lateralis. The sequence goes on from JAUDYJ010000008.1 coordinate 1,217,750, forward strand.
AGGAGCACCATTCCGGCAATATTTGGATGCCGTTAGAACTAATCCCATGTAGATTTATGTTCCCCTATGACCCTGTCTCTCCCCTCCTCCCTGGCCATGTCATAAATCACATTCTCCAATTAAACACTTTGGCTGGCTGTGAAATTTAACACCCTCCTTCTGATTGCGGTCATGAAGAATATATGGAATGTAACTTCAGTTAGTCAATCAGCTCTATCAGTTCTCCCTCCCTCCTGCTCATGGCAATTTGAAAGCTTTGCAAGTTGACATTGGATCTACATTTTAGCAGGTATATGCTGAAGGTTGTCTACTTGATATCTAACATATTTTCAGGCTTTTCTGGAAATCAAGAATGGTTCTTTTACAAAGCCAGTCAGAGTGAACCCACTAGATATGGCTGACCTACAGTGTTGATACTTCACTAATGACTGTGAAAGAGATTCAATTAACTCATTTATATTTTATACAAATTTTAGTGGAGGCACATTTTTATTTCAGAAAAATTGGAAATCTAATTTTATATGTTATTTAAAAAACCCTATCAAATCAAAATGTTTTTAAAAAGAAAAAAATACTAGGCCTTTACAACAAAAAGATGGCTGACAGCCTTGGCATACAAGCTGTAGGAAATGTGTAGTTTATTTTCCTCATCTGCACATTTTAAAATTATTATTACAGTTTTCCTCTCATGTCAGATAGAATGTTGCACATTTATGTTTATGATATTTATCTGCCTTTGCACATATGGATATCTATCAGAAAATACCCTGTAGCCAAAGTATGCTTTGTTTTACTCACTTGGCATCTGTCTTAACTGTTAAACCCAATGAACCAGCTCCTGGAACAGGACAAATGACAAATGGGGAACACTATTCAGTTGCTACTCAACCCTCTCTCCAAAAATGCAGCTTTCTGGACTGAGGTCCAATACAGCTACATATAAAAATCCTGTCAGCGTTCCAGAAAAGACCCCAACTCCAAGTAAAGACTCTGAAGCAAACATAGTTCTCTTTACTAGAACTTTACTAGAACTAGAAACTGGCACTTCTGGGAAAACCTGAATCTGAGAGGTCTGAGTTTTCCCTCAGTAAATCAAAAAAAACCCCAAACCTCACTCCTCAGTTGATCACATGCTCCAATCAACCGCCATCCTATCTCAAGACATCACTCTGACCATTTCTTCTCCAGATGCAGGATCGCCCTGACCTTGACTGATAGGAAGAATGCTATTATATCTACAGACAACCCCTCCACTAAATCCCCCCTCCTACTTTCCCACACATGAGAAGGTGGCAGCAAGGAACCCTCCAGCCTAATATGGCTTCCAAAGCTGACAAATCCATATATACAGAGAGGCTATGTATAGGTTATACAAATGTAGAACCCTAAACTGTTGTTTTTATGCTACTGCCAATTTCAGTGCATGTCTAAACATGCTTCTTGATTTAAAAGTGTTGTTTTATATGTATTGCAATTATCTGGATCTGTACCAGTCGGGCTTCAGGCTGGGATACAGCATAGAAACGGTATTGGTCGCATCGGTTGATGATCTCTGGAGGGCTCGGGACAGGGGTTGTTCCTCTGTCCTGGTCCTACTAGATCTCTCAGCGACTTTTGATACCATTGACCATGTTGCACTGGTTGGAGGGGTTAGGAATAGGGGGCACCATGTTGCAGTGGTTCTTCTCCTTCCTCTCTGGCCGTTTGCAGTTTGTGTTGGCAGGGGGGCAGAGGTCGACCTCGAGGCACCTTGTTTGTGGGGTGCCACAAAGGTCAGTCCTCTCCCTCCTTCTGTTCAACATTTATGTGAAGCTGCTGGGTGAGATCATCCGTGGTTTCAGGGTGAGGGTTCATCAGTAGGCTGATGATATGCAGCTGTACATCTCCACCCCAGACCACCCCAATGATGTCCTTAACGTGATGTGCCATTGCCTGGAGGCCGTATGGATCTGGATGGTGAGAAATAAGCTCAGACTCAACCCCTCCAAGATCGAGTGGCTGTGGTTTCTGGCATCCCGATATAGTCAGCGGGTGCCATCACTGACTATTGGGGATGAGACCTTACCCCCCACAGAGAGGGCTCACAATCTGGGTGTCCTCCTGGATTCATGGCTGTCTTTAGAAGATCATATGACAGCCGTGGCCAGGGGGGCCTTTTATCAGGTTCACTTGATCCACCAGTTGCATCCCTTTCTGGACCGGAATGCCCTACACACGGTCACTCATGCCCTCGTCACCTCCCGTCTGGACTACTGTAATGCTTTCTACATGGGGCTCCCCTTGAAGAGCACCTGAAGGCTCCAACTGTTCCAGAATGCGGCCGCACAGGTGATTATGGGCGCAACTCATTACGTCCATGTAACACCTCTCCTGCGCAAGCTACATTGGCTCCCAGTGGTCTTCCGGGTGTGATTCAAGGTGTTGGTTACCACCTTTAAAGCGCTCCATGGCTTAGGACCTGGGTATCTATGAGACTGCCTTCTGCCACCAATAGCCTCCCACTGTCCAGTTCGCTCTCACAGAGAGGGACTCCTCAGGGTGCATCAGTCAAATTATGGTGACTGGTGATCCCCAGGGGGAGGGCCTTCTCTGTGAGGGCTCCTGCCCTTTGGAATGATAATAATTTTAAATTCTAATTTTATGATATTTATGTGTTTGTGTTTTTACCTGGCTGTACACAGCCTTGAGTCCTACAGGAGAAGGCAGTATAGAAATATAATTAATAAATAAAATAAATAAATTGTGATTTTGAAGTGGCTCCACATCTTATATAGAAAAACAGGATGGAAAATGAATAAAGAGGACAATGATGGAAGAAACTGCAATAAAAATAATAATGAAGACAGAGTTGCATTAAGTTAAAATTCCATAATCCTGTTTCTGTTTTGTTAGTTCCAGAAAGATAAAACCCATCAATGAATCCTATAAATATGAACCTCCAGTAGTAGATATAATGACATCAAAATGACATGATAAGCATCCTAATGTCATCATAAGAATGATATGAATTAAGCATATAATTTGCCTCATCTGTAGGATGATGTATTCATTTATTTATTAGTTTGTCAAACATGTATAAGATAGCAGGTATGAATATGAACATGGACATGAACAAGGGAAATGAATATAAATAAATGGGAACAGTAGGACAAGGATGGTAGGCATGCTGGTGTGCTTATGCATGCCCCCTTTACTCTTAGGAATGGGGTGAGGTCCATGGTAGATGGTTTAAGGTTGAAGCTGTGAGGGTCTGAGGATGTAACAATGGAGTTGGGTATTGCATTCCAGGCATTGACCATAATGTTGCTGAAGTTGTATTTTCTGCAATCGAGTTTGGAGCAGTTTACCTTAAGTTTGTATTGATTGTTATTGAGGTTGAAGCTGAAGAAGTTGTTGACAGGTAAGACATTGTAGCAGACAATTTTGTGTACTATGCTTAGATCAGACCACAGGCGGCACAGTTCCAGATTGTCCAAGCCCAAAATTTCAAGCCTGGTGGCATAAGGGATTCTATTGTGAATAGAGGAGTGGAGTACTCTTCTCATGAAATACCTCTGGATCCGCTCAATTGTATTAATGTCTGACATACAGTGTGGATTCCAGGCAGAGAAGCTGTATTCGAGAATTGGTCTGGCAAAGGTTTTGTATTCCCTAATTAGCAATACAATGTGGAGAAGAAGCTTCGCAAAATTAGGTTTACAATTCTTAATGCCTTTTTGGCAATGCTGTTACAGTGAGCTCTGGGGCTTAGATCATTTGAGATGAGTACTCATAGGTCCTTGACAGAATGAGGGTCGTCTACAAAGTCATTTCCATCCAACTTGTATTTGGTGTTCTGATTTTTATTGCCAATGTGTAGGATAGAGCATTTATTAGTTAAGATTTGGAGTTGCCAAAAGTGCGACCATTTTGACACATAATCAAGGTCGCTTTGTAGGGCAGCAGCATTGTCAGTGGTGTTAAATAATTTTATGTCATCAGCAGTTGATGTCTGAATTGAATTGAGCATTTGATGTTTGAATTAATGTTGTGTGTTGTATGAACACACATACAACATCAATTCCTCCTTTTGACCCTCCTCTGGACATCTGTGCCCAAATTGTTTCCTGCTGCCCTGAAATTTTCTTCTTTCCTTTGTTCAAGTTTGTCAGTGGAGTTTTATCCCTCTGAAGATCACTTCAATGACATTTCTGCAGACATTTAAGAGTTAGGATCCAAGATGGCACCGCTGAAGGCTGCCTCGCCGAAAGGTTTTTTTATTATTCTCCATGACTCATTATGGATTTCATACTCATGAGACCATCTGCTAAAAATTAAGCAACGTTTCTTTAAGGAGCAGCTTTCTGTGATCTCACCCCTCCCCCATCTTTACAAACATGGACGAGATTCTAACACAGGAAGAAGCAACTTCCTCGGAGCCATGGATTACAAAAAAAAACAAATGGAGGAAACAATGAAGGAGAGGTAAAAGGGCGGGAATTTTAAACAGCTTAAGGAATAGGAGAAATAAAACTCCTCTGCCTTCAATTTTCCTAATCAATGTACGTTCACTTGCTAATAAAATGGATGAAATATTCCTTTTAAACAGATACAATTCTGATTTTTACAATTCAGTAGACCTATGCTTCTCTGAAACCTGGTGTCAACTTGTGAAGATTTCAAGTTGCCATGAGCAGGAGGGAGAGAGAACTGATGGAGCTGATTGATTTCCCTAACTGACACTACATTCCACAGATTTTTGGTTACTGCAATCAGTAGGAGAGTTTTGGGTTTCACAGCCAGCCAAAGTGATTAATTGGAAAATGTGATTTATGACACAGCCAGGGAGGAGGGGAGAGACAGGGTCATAGGGGAACATAAATCTACATGGATTAGTTCTAACTGCATCCGAATATTGCCAAAATGGTGTTCCTAATAAATGACTGTATTTCTTTTGAAGTTTGGTTCGTGGCTCACGAACCAAACATCTTTTGAAAGAGCATCTTTTGGAAACTTTACACCTGATTATATGAATCAATTGAAGATAGCAGCCTGCATATCCCAGGGTTTCAGATTAAAGGATCAGACAGAATCGCAGAAACATCTGGTAAAAAAGAAGGGAGGAGGCTTATGCTTATATATCAACAACAGCTGGTCTCAGGATATAACTATAATAGATAAATTCTGTGATGAAAACTTAGAGACATTAATTATCAACAGCAAACCATACTATTCGCCTCGTGAATTTTCCTCATTTCTTCTAATTGCTGTTTATGTCCCACCACAAGCCTGTCTAAACAAGGCATTATGAAATCTAGCTGACCAAATTATGGAGGCTAAAGCCAAATACCCCGATTCACTGGCCATTATTTTGGGAGATCTAAACAAGGTCAATTTAAGGAAAGAGCTACCAAAATACTTTCAGCATGTCAAATGTCCCACTAGAGGCAAGAGTACTTTAAACCATTGCTACACAACACTAAAAGATGCATATCGGTCTTTACTATGAGCAGCTGTAGGACACTCTGAACATTGCATGATTCACCTTGTACCTGTTTACAGGCAAAGATTTAAAACTACAAAATCAACAATTAAATCAGTGAAGACTTGGACTGAAGAGGCAAAGTTAAAGCTACAGGCTTGCTTTGACTGCACTGATTGAAATATTTTTGAAGATACTTCTGCAGACCTGGATGAACTCACAGATACTGTAACATCATATGTCAGCTTCTGTGAAGACCTGTGTGTACCAACCTGGAACTTGTGAATATACAGTAATAACAAACCTTGGTTCACAGCTGAACTTAACCAGCTACGTCGTTCCAAAGAAGAAGCCTACAGAAAAGGTGATAAAATGCTGTAAAATCAGGCCAGAAATGTATTAACAAGGGAGATCAGAGCAGCAAAAAGAAGCTAGTCTGAAAAGCTAAAGAATCAGTTCTCAACAACTGAACCAGCAAACATGTGGAAAACTCTTAAAAATATCACCAGCTACGGCAAACCTCCTTCCCAGGCTGAAAGAAATCAACAACTGGCAGATGACCTGAACAGGATAGCCCAGCAGACTAAAGCATTGTAATTAAACATCAGCTGTCTGCAATTACTATACGTTTGAATCTCACCAGGCTCAAGGTTGACTCAGCCTTCCATCCTTTCTAAGGTAGGTAAATTGAGGACCCAGTTTGTGGGGGCAATAAGCTGACTTTATATAAATATACAAAAGTATGAAGGCTATTGCTTAACGCATTGTAAGCCACCCTGAGTCTCCGGAGAAGGGTGGCATATAAATCAAATTTTAAAAAAACAAACAAACAAGTTTTACTGCAGGTTTGAAAGGAAATTACAGCCACCTATTTCCACAACCCCCATCTCAGACACACCAACAACAGCTAAGCCTCCTACAACTGACCCCATCCCATTGGGTTCACAACCCCTAGTGATTGGAGAAAAGGAAGTGCAAAACCTATTTCACAGACAAAAGCCAGAAAAAGCTCTAGGCCCAGACAAGATAACTCCTTCTTGCTTAAAAGTCTGTGCTGACCAATTGGCCCCCATCTTCACCTGAATCTTCAATAAATCATTAGAGATGTGCTATGTTCCTTCTTGCTTCAAATGCTCTACTATCATCCCAGTGCTGAAGAAGCCCACTATCAAAGAACTGAATGACTACAGACCAGTCTATAACATCTATAGCAGTGGTGAAATCCATTTTTTTAAATTACCGGTTCTGTGGGCGTGGTGTGGCTTGGTGGGTGTAGCTTGGTGGGCATGGAAGGGGAAAGATCCTGCAAAATCTCTATTCCCACCCCATTCCAGGGAGGGATCCTGCAAAATCTCCATTCCCACCTCACTCCAGGGGAAGGATCCTGCAAAATCTCCATTCCCACCCCACTCCAGGGGAAAGATACTGCAAAAACTCCATTCCCACTCCACTCTGTGGCCAGCCAGAGGTGGAATTTGCTGGTGCTCAGAACCTGCTGGATTTCACACCTGCTTTACAGACATATTTAATGCATTGTAAGCTGCCCTGAGTCCCCGGAGAAGGGCGGCATATAAATCAAACTAATGAATAATAAATAAATATTTGGACCCTTTAATACTGGGTTCTCAGCCTCAGCTACTTTAAGATGTGTGGATTCCAACTCCCAGTTTCCCAGTCCCTGGGGAATTCTGGGAGTTGAAGACCCCATATCTTAAAAGTGGACAAGGTTGAGAAACGCTGCCTTGGAAAAAGAATCGAAGTTACAAAAGAGATGTTTTCTTCTGCCTCGAAATATTTTCCCAAAGATTGCACTACCTATCTGGAAGCTTGGGAAAAAGCTTGGGAAGAGTGTATAAGAGAACTGGAGCAAATGGAATATTCCGGGGGAAATTCTCACTTGACAAGGAAAGCTAACTGGAGATGATCAAGTCCTGCAAAAGTGGCTAAATGGAGGGTAATGCTCACTGAACAGATCCTAGAGGCCAGAGCTGCAGGAGGCTGCTGAAAAGCGGCTTCATTATGGTGTTTCCCAAAGAAAGAGCAACAACAGAAGTTTGGGGCTTTCAGGCTTCTACCGTAAGTTTCGGGTCAGAAACAATCATGTCTTCCAATCTGCCCCCTTTTCTAACCTTAGGGGGCGGGATCAGTAGGAGCAAATCAATTGCATCAGAAAGGGGGAAGTTGCAGGCTTGTAAACAATGGCAGGAAAAGACCAGAGGGAGAGTTATATGCAATGGGTAGAAATTGGAGCAAGTTTCTCACTTTTCCAGTTTCACTTGATAATGGCATTGTTCTCTTGTAAGTGATAGAAGGATTTCAAAAAGCAGCTTTCAGATCAATAGGCACATTGCTGTTTTCCCATCTAGAACACATTTTAAGTTATTTTCCAAAAGCAGTTTATGAGTGTTTCTAGGTGCATTTCTTTCTTTCCCTATCTTTTACCTTTTAAAAGCAGAGAACCGGTAGTAGAAAAATGCTAAAAAAAAGTTTTTTAAAAAAGTTCCAACCATTGCGTGTCGCTCAGCTGATGGTCAGAACTTTTTTTTTTACTTTTTAAAGCATTTTCAACTACCAGTTCTAGAGAATCAGTAGTAAAACTATAAAAACACATTATTTAAAAAACATTACTTCCTGGTTAAAACCAGGAAGTAATGACAATTGAGCGGGAGGGTGGAGCCTCACGCCACCATTGCTACTGGTTCTCTGAACCACACGCCATGATTGCTACTGGATTGCCTGATCTGGTCTGAACTGGGAGCATTTCACCCCGATCTGTAGTCATGAAAACCTTTGAAAGACTAGTGCTGTCCCACTTGAAAACCATCATGGATCTGCTGATAGATCCAGTGGTGGGATTCAGCCAGTTCTCATCACTTCGGGAGAACCGGTTGTTAACTTTCTGAGCAGTTTGGCAAACTGGTTTTTGGAAGAAATCATTAGGGCAGAGAACTGGTTATTAAATCCCAGTTGAATCCCACCACTGGATAGACCCCTTGCAATTTGCATACCAATCAAATAGATCAACAGATGATGCTGTTAATATGGCTCTGAACTACATCCTCCAACATCTTGAATCTCCAAAGTCCTACACAAGGGTCCTCTTTGTAGACTTTAGTTCAGTATTCAATACCATCATTCCAGACACTCTTCTAAGCTAAACCAGCTACAGGTACCTGAACACACTTGTAAGTGGATCATAAGCTTCCTAACAAATATTAAGCTTCCTAACAAACAGGAAGCAGCAGGTGAAGCTAAGCAGAATTACATTGCCTGTTCCTCTTGGTCATCCAAGATGCATCTCTTACTTCCCCATCCCTGCAGGACAGTTCCAGTCCGCAGACCCATTGGCAGTGGTTCAGTATCCCAGGTTTTTGCAGCGCTCATCAGAGCCCACTATTTCCCCGGCTGTTTCGCCATGACGCCAAACTGGAAGTAAAGACTAAATGTAGATTGTAGATCTAACAGTTGCTGAAATGTGAGGACAATTGTTCAGCTTTTTCCATTACTGGACTGGACATATATTGGGGGTGGGGGGATGAAAACATTAGTTAGAGAGTTAGCATCTCTAATCCAGGTTGGTAGAGCAATCCTATTGTATACATATCTGATTAAGTGCCATCAAAAAGTTCTCATTGTCCATTCTTAGCAGCTACCCAGATATATTTTCTCCATGATGATCTGTCTGTAATCTGGTTTTTTTAGTTCTTTCAAAGTTTTATTCCTTGTCACTGTTACTGAGTCTATCTACCTTGCTGGTGGTTGTACTCCTTCCTTCCACTTTTCCAATATCAGAGCTTTCTCTAGAGAACTAGGTGTCCATAGTATGTGTCCAAAATGGTCTATTTTGAGCCTGGTAATTTATACTTTCAGTGAGAATGCTAAGTTAATTTGTTTGATGACCCATTGGTTTGTTTTCCTGGCTGTTCATGGTATTCTTCTCTAATACCAAATTCAAAAACATTAATATAATTTCCTAGTTTTCAAAATCCAACTTTTGCTTCAATAAAGTGGCATAGGGAATATACAAACCCTTACACAATTCTGAGTTCAGTAAGGCTGATGCCCCCAAAATGGGTTTAGATTGATCAATGGTAACATTATTTTTAAAGTGCAAACTTATCCATACTTTTGTATATTGAACGAAACTGAAATTTATTTCAGCATAGAATTATATAGACTTACTCTGTAAATTTAGCTACTGCTGAACCAACCCACAATCTTGATAACCTAAATTCAGTCACTGAAGCATTTTGTCTTCCTTTCTAAGTTCTGCCACTTTTATAACTGTTGACAATTTTCTTTGAAATGCCTTTTTTTAATCATCTATTCTATTCTTTAATTGCAGGGATTTCATTGTTGCACTATTTCTTATCATCTTGGCTGCTGCCAGAAGATGAGATACTAATAAAAGGTGTTCAGCTTCAATCATTGCATAAAAACTCCCACAAGATCTTTTTCTAACTTCTAAATTCTTTCCACTCTGATTATGCTCTTTGTGAATCTTTCTCTGCTGTTTAGAAAGCAAATAGAAGACAAATGAGGCTTCTGAATTTACCAGGCCTTGCCTCAATATCAGATTCCAATATTTTCTTCCAGCTATGCTGAGTTGCACTATCTTTCTAGTTATTATTAATTTGATAATTCAGCCTTTCCAAACAGAATTATCAAGGCATCTTACAATATTAATAAAGATGTAGGAATAAAAAATGAAGAATTAAAAGAGCACAATTAAAACATAATTGGAAAAGAAAAACAGTTGCAACTCAGGATATTTCTTAGAAACCATTAAAAAAAGTCTTCTTTAACACTTTTCCACAATGCTGGATTCCAAATTAATCTTTTTACATATAACAAGTAACATTTTAACAATGCAAAACACACTGCCTACACCCTCTGGAGTGAGGTCATTTAAAATCTTATAAATAATAGAGGTGATTAGGAATAACTTTGGAGTCACTGTAACAACCTACCAGAATATAAACTGAATAAGAACATATGAATAATTCATCCCAACACTTTAAAAATAGATAATAGGGAGCAGTATGCTATAGAAATATTCACAGGTTATTTTAAGTAAACTAAAATCAATAGCTTCCAAAACCCAAGAGAGCCAGCACAACCACATAGGTCCCTGGGCAACACATACATAAGCAGTCAAAGGTTAGTACTTACTGCTCAGTACTCTGCTTTCCCCCTTTTACTATATCTTTTCCTACTGCTAGAATTGGGTATGTCTAGTTTAATGAAAAGAAGGATGGGGTGATATGATAGCAGTGTTCCAATATCTCAGGGGTTGCTACAAAGAACAGGGGAGTCAATCTATTCTCCAAAGTACCTGAAGGCAGGATAAGAAGCAATGGATGGAAATGAATCAAGGAGAGAATCAACTTAGAAGTAAGGAGAAATTTCTTAACACTTAGAACAATTAATCAGTGGAATGACTTGCCTTCAAAAATAAAAAGTGCTCCAATACTGGAGATTTTAAAGAAAAGATTGGACAACCACTTGTCTGGAATGGTATAGGGTCTCCTGCTTGAGCAGGGGATTGGACTAGAAGTCCTCCAAGGTCCCTTCCAACTCTGTTATTCTGTATTCTGGTTTTCCAACTACTAGCGCTTATGAGTTTTTCTGCAGGAGAACAGTACTGTATCTCTTTTTATCTGCTTTAGCTCCTTCAAACTACAAACACACATATCAATACTATCACAACCAGCTGCCTCTCTGCTCAGCTTCTATAACCAACAATTGCTATGCTGGCTAGGGAGAGGATTTATACAATAAATTTTCTTGATTTAACCGGAATCAGCAAGACAGATGGGGAATAGTGGGCTCTGATGAGCCTTGCAAAATCCCGGGCTGACAAACTGCTGTCAAGGGGTCTTCGGACCAGATCTGTCCTGTAGGGATGGAGAAGAAGAAGAGGCACCTTGGATGACTAAGAGGAACAGGCAAGTTCCTCGGAGGTTGGAGGAAACTCTTTGATTTGGTGGTGGGGGCGGCAGCCATTACGGCAGCCATAATGCTGATGTCAACCTCTGCTTTTCCTTGCTTTGGCTGCCATAGTAACGGGGGGAGGGGGAAGTTAGGTTGGGTTAAAAGACTGCTGGAGGAAGGAATCGAAAGTGACACTTAAGACTTATTGCTGTATCTTTGAAGCTGCTATTGGGTCAACGGCCATGGCATTCCTGATTGATGACCCTGCTAGACGTGTGCTTCCACCGGACCCCTGGGAGACCTTTGGATTGGATGATTTATATTGGACAGTGAGAGGGGAAGCTTTCTATCTGTAACTTTCACACTTTTTGCCTCAGATTCTGCTTTTCCTTGGTTGAGATCACTTGATTTCTAGTAAAAGTACCTTACTCTATATTCAGTGAAGTCTGGGTCATTCATTCCTGGACTTTGAAGGAAGCATACCTGACATTAAGCAGAATCTCTCTCTCAGCCATCCCAGATAACTACCGAGGGAGCTGAAAATCACAGGATGTCTGATCAAGAAAGTGATTTAGATCAGATGGGAGTTTCTGGCTTGGCAATGACTTCATTCCAACTGGGGGAAGAAGCCACAGAGTGGATGGAAAATCTACAGCTGAGAAAAGAGCCAGACGAAGCCAGATGGTCTCGGGGAGTAGGGAAGCTGCCGGACCTGGCAAGGACCCCCCATGGAGTAACCAACTCCAGACCCTGTAAGAGAGAGGCCGTGTGGCTGCAAGAGCAAAAGGAGAGCTTCATGATGGCTCAAGTGATGCAACTCCTCCACGATGTTGAAGAAAGCCGGAAAAGCCATGAGTTTTATGCATTCCCTGCAGGGAAGGGAGACTACCCCAGAGTGGATCCAGAGGAGGGTGCCTGTGGTGGAGAGGAAGAGGGAGCTGGGGAAGAAACATCTCAGGCTTCTGGTGCCCAAGGGAGGGATGCAGCAGCCCAGGGACCCCCAACCTTGCAGGCCCCACCTCGCAGATGCAAGAAATCAAAAATTCCCCCAGTAACTGAAAAATATGGAGGGAACCCGAAGACCTTGGGGCTCTTTTTAACCCAAGTGTGGAACCACATGCAAGACTGAGGAGAGGACTATTTATCGGATGCAGCACGAGTAAGATGTGTCACAAATGCCTTAGAGGGAGTGGCAGCTGAATGGATGGTGGTCCTCCACAATAACAACTCCTCTTTGCTGCAAAACTACAACTTGTTCATGGGGGTTCTTAGGAGGCAGTTTGAAGACCACCTAGCTGAGTGGAAGGTGAGAGTCTGAATGAAGAGTATCCAACAGGGCCGGAGGTTGGTAGCAGAATATACCTAAGAGTTTCCCGAACTGGCACCTCTCATGACAGGGTGGTCAGAAGTGGCCCTACTGGAGAGTTTTAAGGATGGGCTGAATGAAGACGTCTACAAGGACTGTAGAGAATGGGGGGGTCGCCGAAGATCTGCAGAGTTGGTACGTAGTAGCTGAGGATGTGGAGATTGATCTAGCCTGAAGCTGACTCTGAGGAGGCTGTGCAGGGGAGCCGTCATCTTTCTACTACCACAAAGGAGCACCAAAGATGGCTGGGGGGAGAGCAGAGTTCAAACCCAAGTTGAAGCCCTTCACGTGCTTCAAGTGTGGCAAGAAAGGTCACCGGGCCACTGAATGCTTCTTCAAACCAGTGCCAAAATCTACTGGCTCGGGGCCTAACAAGATGGACAAAGTGCCCACGAAGGTTTGTGCACCCTCTCTGAAAGGGGAAGTCATTGAGTTCGCTCCCTGAAACCAGGGTGAGTTGGGAACTCCGACCACCATGGACGACAGTGAGACAGACTCCAACTCCAACTCCAACTCTGATATCTGGTGAGTCACACTGAGGGCCCCATGCTCATCCCCATAGAAATAAGGGTGCCGGCCACAGGGGCACACATGCAGATCTAGCCCGAAAGTGCACCAGGTGCATAATCAGCCCGAAAGTGGTGGAGAAGATGGACCTGAGACTAAAAATGTTGAAAAGACCCATTGCATTCTGTCAAAAGATGGATTGATGGCAGGAGGGGGCCAATCAGTTTTGTAACCGAACCCATTGAGATGCAATTAGGGGATCACGTAGAGACTTTCAGTTTTATTGTGGCCCCTAGCATGGAATGACCCCTCATACTTGGGCTGCCGTGGCTACCTAAATGGAACCCATGGATCAACTGGAAGACGGGGTTTTTTGCACATTTGCGCTAGAAACCTGAGACTAGAGAGGGAAGAACGCCCCCCCCCTTGAGGACAGAGAGGAGCATGAAGAGGCGGGGGTGGCAACAGACCACATTGAAGGGAAGGACAAGATTCCAAAGGAGTTTTGGGATCTTTGTGAAGTTTTTAGCGAAAGGGCCTCAGATGTGCTGCCCCCTTCCCCACAGAGCTATGGACTGTACCATTGAAATACTCCCTGGGGTAAAGCTCCATAAACCAAAAATCTACCCCATGATCCCTCGAGAGCTGGGGGAATTACGAAACTTCATTGACAAAAACCTAGAACGGGGATTTATCCAACCAGCTAGGCCATGGGTGGCAGTGCTGGTACTGTTCCAGGAAAAGAAAGATGGCTCCTTTCATTTGGTAGTGATTATAGGAACCTCAGTGCCATTTGCATGGAAAATGTCTACCCCCTGCCACTCATGAAGGACATACTAGCCCACCTAGGAAAGGGAAAAGTCTTCACCAAACTTGACTTACGAAAGGCATACTACAGAGTGCGAATTAAGGAAGGGGATTAATGAAAACAGCATTTAACTGTCCACTGGGATGTTTCCAGTTTCGAGTGCTCCCTTTTGGACTACAAGGAGCCCTTGCTGTGTTCATGCAATTGATCAACGAAGTTCTGCATGAGCATTTGTATAAGGGGGTGTTGGTTTATTTGGATGACATTCTTATCTACTCTGAGAATATGGACGACCATGTGAAATTGGTGCATACTCTCCTGAAAAATCTCAGGGCTGCTGAACTGTACACTAAACTCTCCAAGTGCAAATTCCACCAAAGCAAAATTGACTATCTTGGGTATCGCATCTCACATGAGGGAATAGAAATGGATCCTGGAAAAGTCTAGGCTGTATTGGAACGGACCACGCCACGCACCCACAAGCAATTACAGAGTTTCTTGGGATTTGCTAACTTTTATAGACAGTTCATCTCCTCATTCACCAAAATTGCACTGCCAATAACTAATCTCCTGAAAACAAAAGATGAAGTAAAGTCAAAGCCCTCCTGAGCCCTTGAATGGACTATGCATTGTCAGGCGGCATTCGAAAAGTTGAAATGGTTGTTTGCTGCTGAACCAGTCCCCAAACATCCAGACATGGAAGAACCTTTTGTAGTACAGACAGACGCTAGCGACGTAGCAGTAGGGGCCGTACTTCTGCAAAAGAATGCAGATGGGAATTTACAGCCCTGTGCCTATACATCCCGAAAATTGTCAGAGACTGAAAGAAGATGGGCCATATGGGAGAAGGAAGCCTTTGCTGTACGCTGGACACTGTTAACATGGAGACAATTTCTTGAGGGGGCTAAGCATCCTTTTGAAGTGTGGACTGATCATAAAAACCTGGAGGCTTTGAAAACTTCGCGTAAGTTGTCACCAAAACAAGTTCACTGGGCCCAGCATTTCACCCGTTTTAATTTCACCTTATGCTACTTTCCTGGTGGGAAGAACTTCATGCCAGATGCACTATCCAGATTGCCTCAATACAACAGTACCAAGCAGAAAGTTGTGCGCCCGATCGTCCCTTCAACCCAACTGGCGGCACCAATGACTTCTAGAGCGCAGGCGAGGAGAGACCCAAACCTTTCGGGAAATTTGGGAAAGATGAAGTGAAGTCAAAGCCCTCCTGAGCCCTTGAATGGACTATGCATTGTCAGGCGGCATTCGAAAAGTTGAAACAGTTGTTTGCTGCCGGACATGGAAGAGCCTTTTGTAGTACGGGCTGATGCTTGTGACGTAGCAGTAGGGGCAGTACTTCTGCAAAAGAATGCGGATGGGAATTTACAGCCCTGTGCCTATACATCCCGAAAATTGTCAAAGACTGAAAGAAGATGGGCCATATGGGAGAAGGAAGCTTTTGTTGTACGCTGGGCACTGTTAACATGGAGACAATTCCTGATCGTCCCTTCAACCTAACTGGCAACACCAGTGACTACCGGAGTGCAGGCAAGGGGTGATCCAAGCCTATCGGGTGATTTGCTTCAGAAACTACAAGAAGCTCTAAAAACCGACGAATGATTCCGAGTCCACTCAAATGAATGTACACATCATGATGGACTAGCTTGGATTGCAGCTAAATTATATGTTCCTGCCAGTCTAAGAGTAACAGTTTTGCAGCACACTCATGACACCAAAGTGGCGGGATATCTTGTTAAAAGACAATTCTGGTGGCCCACACTCAAAAAGGACATAGAGGCTTATGTAGCTTGCTGCGCAGTGTGTGCCTCAGCTAAGAGACCTCCAGGGAAGTCACCTAGTCTACTTCAGAGTGTAGCCAGGCCCAATGCTCCTTGGAAAGAGATATCCATGGATTTTGTTGTAGACCTGCCAGATAGTGGGGGGTGCACAGTCATATGGGCAGTAACTGATCTGTTTTCCCAAAAAGTGCATTTCATCCCATGTCCTAAGATCCCCTCAGCTAAAACACTTGCTAAAATGTTTATTCAACATGTATACAAATTACATGGTGCTTTGAAACGTATAATCTCGGACAGGGGGGTACAATTCACTTCCGACTTTTGGAGAGAGTTCCTAATGTTGATAGGCTCCGCCCAGGGGTTAAGCTCCGCCCACTACCCCCAGACAAATGGGGCTTGTGAAAGAACCAATTCTGTGTTAGAACAGTATCTCAGATGTTATATAAATTATCAGCAAGATAACTGGGTGGACTTATTGCCATTTGCAGAGGTGGTGTATACATATGTACTCCATACATAGCAGCACAGGGTTCACTCCATTCAAAGTGGCTTCTGGCCAAGATTTTATGCCAACCCCAGAGCTACCTCAGGATAATCCACAGAACCCTTCTTTGATTGAGTGGATTGAACAATTACGAGGGACTTGGGCAGTAACCCAAAAAGCTCTAGATAAAGCACATCAAGCACATAAAGCCCAAGCCGACAAAAAGAGGTGCCCCACACAGGCTTATCAAGTGGGAGACATGGTTTACCTTTCTAACAAATATTTACAAACCCCCTAAAAATCAAAGAAGCTTGGGTCCAAGAGTGTAGGACCTTTCCCAATTACTCGAATCATTAATCCAATCACAGTTGAATTGGAATTGCCAAAGAATTTGTGACGTATTCACCCCATGTTTCATGTTAGTTTACTGAAACTGGAACATTCGTCCCCTTTATGTCCGGCCCAAGAACCTCCACACATCCCCATACCGATTGAAGGGGAACAACATTTTGAGGTTAAGGAGATCTTGGATTCCAGGAAGCATCACGGTAAAGTGCAGTATCTGGTAGCCTAGAAACATTTCCCATTATCTAAAGCTGAATGGGTGAACAAACATGATGTGTGGGCATCTAAGAAAGTGCAGTTGTTTCACACCAAATATCCTGATAAATCCTAATGTCTATATATCTGTTTTGTATGTCATATTACCTCCTTTCTCCTCTCTTTCAGGAATAAGGGGTTCTTCTCTTCTGAAGGGGGGCCGAATGTCAGCCTCTGCTTTCCCCTGCTTTGGCTGCCATAGTAACAGGGGGAGGGGGAAGTTAGGTTGAGTTGTAAGAGGAAGAGGAAGTTGCTGGAGGAAGAAATCGAAAGTGACACTTAAGACTTATTGCTGCATCTTTGAAGCTGCTATCAGGTCAATGGCCATGGCATTCCTGATTGATGACACTCCCAGACGTGTGTTTCTACTTGATCCCTGGGCGACCTTTGGATTGGATGTTTTACATTGGACAGTGAGAGGGGAAGCTTTCTATCTGTAACTTTCATGCTTTTTGCCTCAGATTCTGCTTTTCCTTGGTTGCAATCACTTCATTTCTAGCAAAAGTATCTTACTCTATATTCAATGGTATCTGGGTCATTCTTTCCTGGACTTTGAAGGAAGCATACCTGACAGCTGGGGCAACCGGACCAAGTTTTAGCAGGAACGGTGATTTGAATGGAGTATTGATGCTGGGAGAGAGAGAGAGAGAGAGAGAGAGAGAGAGAGAGAGAGGGAGGGAGGGAGGGAGGGAGGGAGGGAGGGAGGGAGGGAGGAAGAAAGAAAGAAAGAAAGAAAGAAAGAAAGAAAGAAAGAAAGAAAGAAAGAAAGAAAGAAAGAAAGAAAGAAAGAAAGAAAGATAGATTTTTAAATTGTTAAAAGGTGTCCCAGAGAATGTAAAAGGTTAAAAGGCATGGGGGAATGTAATGTAAACAAAGAAAGAAGAATAAAGCGGAAGTTTAAAGTGGTAAAACCCAAAATGAAACTTGATTTTTGGATTAAAATGGGTGGAGACAATTAAAAAATTAGTAGAAGAAACCCATAATAGATGTGAAGAGGATTGGAATATTTAAAAATATTTTTTTCTGACTGTTGAAGAAAGAAAAAGGAAAACTTAAAATTAAAGCCCTGTAATTAAAGCCCTGTAATTTGGAATTTGGATTTGAATCTTGATCCTAAAGTGGATTTGGGGAAATATAAAATTAAGAAGAAAAAGATAAAATTGGTAAATATTGGCAACGTAGATTTTAATCAAAATGGATACCTTCTTAGGCTGTTGATTGGAATTGTGGATTGGAAAGACATCTACAGGTGAAAAAAAAACATTACAACATTGAACTTTTATTTTGAAAAAATAAATAAAAAACCTTTTAAAGTGATAAGGGCAGTGGGAACTTTTAAGTAGGATCTGTCTGCTTGCAAGCTGTTTGACCTTGACAACCAAAGAAGGTGGATTATAACAAAACTTAAAATTGGAATAACAACAATCCAGAAATAAAAAAATGGCACAGGAACTAATTGAAATGATTAAAAAGATGTGAATATTACTTAAAACGGAACTAAATGAAATAATTATAATGATGCATGGAAAACCCAAACTTGATGAACCAGAAACTATGTTAGAATATACCCAAGTGGACAAAGAAACTACAAATGAGAAGCAAGAAAGTGATATTGAAGACAAAGACAAAGACAAAAATAAAGATATTTTGATAATTATGAAAAATTAAATGATTATGTGGGAAGCAACAATAAAAAGGAGAGGAGAACTGGGAGAAAAGGGATAATAATAATAATAATAATAATAATAATAATAATAATAATAATAATGGGATAGTAATAAAGGTGAACCTTAATAAAGGTGAACCTTAATAATAAATAAAGGGATAGTAATAAAGGTGAACCTTAAAGATTACATTGGGATTAACAATGATAAAAATAGAGATGGTGGAAAGAGACAGAGAGAAAGAAGGGGGAAGAGAAAAAATGTAAAAAACTCAAATGATTACACTGGGATTAACAGTGGGAAACTAAGAAAGATGAAAAGGGGATGGAGAATAACTGGAATTACAGGGAAAAATAGAAAGGTTCAGGATTTCAAAATGGAGAAGAAAAAAGAGGGAAAAAGAAGAAAATAAAAAATGGGAGAAAGGGAGAAAAAAGTAATTGATGAAAAGGGAAAAGAGAAATATGTTGTATTCATTTATAACTAAAAATGAATTGAAGTAAGATCTATAGATATAAATGAATTTTAGAAAACTCAGTAGATGAGATTGTAATACTTGGAATGTCTTTAATTGTAATAATAAAAGGATTTGAAATTAAGCTGAAAATTATTTCTGTTTGAATTATGTACAAAGCAATGGAAAACTACTTCGAATTATAAATGAATTGAAATTAGATTTATAAATATAAATAAGTTTAATACATGAGATTGTAATTTGGAGTATTTTTAATTGTAACTATGGAATTTAACCAAAACATTGGAAATTATATTGTATTATGAAAATTAATCAGGTTTACTGTTTAATAAGAAGAGACTAAGATATTGTTGAAGCGGTATAGAAAATATATATATCTGAAAAAGCAACTGAAAATTGGGTTTACATTAAAACTGATGAGAATTGAGATAATAGAATTATAAATAAATTGAAGTAAGACTTAAGAATACAGATAATTTTAATATATGAGATAGTAATATTTGGAATACTTTTAATTATAACTATGGAAGTCAGCCAAAGCACTGGAAATTATATTGTATTGTGAAAATTAATTTGGTTTACTGCTTAACAAGAAGAGAGTATATATATATATATTTGAAAAAGTAATGGAAAAGTAATGAATGATTGTAATGTTATATATCTAAGTGACTTCTAGTAAGATATTTAATTGTAATTTTTGGATAAGTTGACAAAGAAAAAATATTTGTAATTGGAATAAGGGAATTTAGGGAAATACTGGAAATTATATTATGTTGTGAAAAGGATGCAATGGGGAAATATTTGAATAGGATGATTTACAATTAAGGTTAACTATTAGAAAAATGATTGATTTTAAATTTAAGGGTTTTAACTTGGAGAAAGTAAGCGAAAAAATAAAATTTGATTAAGATTAGAGATTAAGGCAAATGGTAATATTGGTTAAATATCAGAAGAAACAAGGAAAAGAAAATAAAAATTAGAGAGAAAGAATATTATGGCAAAAAGTGAAATATATAAATTGTGTTGGAGATAACTAAGAATTGTATAAATTTGTGACCTGGCCAATACTCTGTTAAGAAAAAATGCATTGTTTGTTTGTGTAAAAAATAAAAAAATAAAAACTTTTATAAAAAAAAATAAATTTTCTTAAATAAATATACAGGACAACAGCAGCAGCACCATTTTATATACAGGACAACAGGACCATATATATACAGGACAACAGCAGCTAGCCATTTTATAGATAGCCTGTCTTCTTACATACATATGAGACTAAACTAAATATTAACGCTGAAGGGCAAATTGACCCATGGTTAACCTAAGGGGTTAGGCTCAAGCTTAATTGTCCTTAGATTCAATGCAATAAATTCATGGAAATTTAATTTTGTCACAATGTAAGGTCCCACTTATCTGAATCCTTATGTTGAGCTAGAGGAGGAATCTTTGGCCTAAATGGTCTTTTTTAATTACCATATTTTTTGGATTATAAAATGCACCGGAGTATAAAATGCACCTTAGTTTTTAGGGAGGAAAATAAGAAAAAAGCTGATTGGCAGGTGGATCAGCCTCCCAGAATACCCCCAATCAGCTGTCCCCAGAGGTGAATTTTAGCAACAGGTTCCTTGGTTGTGAGCTCTGTGCCTTGCTTTTTTTTTTCTGCCTCTAAAACTTCTGAAACTCCATTTCAGAAAAAAACATTTTTTCCTGCCTCTGAAAGTCTTCAAAACAGAGCTTCAGAAAAAAAGCCTCTGAAGCTCTGTTTGGGGGCTTTTTTTCTGAAGCTCTGTTTGGGGGCTTTTTTTCTGAAGCTCTGTTTGGGGGCTTTTTTTCTGAAGCTCTGTTTGGGGGCTTCTTTTCTGAAGCTTCTTTTCTGATGCTTTTTTCAGCCTCTGAAACCTCCATTTGAGAAGCTAGGCAGGGCTACATTCGGAGTCTAAGACACACCCAGATTTTCACCCTCTTTTTGGGGGGAGGGGGGAAAGTGCATCTTATACTCTGAAAAACATGATATTATAATTCTAAGATTCAGATAGACAAGGTGCTAATGAGATCCCATCCACTGATGTCATCCCCAGGTCCATACATTCTGCTGCCAAATTGTTGCTATGAGCAAGATTTGTGTATATCCCTATATTCAAGTAGTTGGTCCCTGTGAGTTCTTCTGCACACCTACAAAGGATTAAAGACTAACCTATTTCAATATATATCTGAAGAAAAGTTTTTCATTTTCATTTCATTTTATTAAGTTTATATACCGCCCTACTCCCGAAGGACTCAGGATGGTGAACAGCCAAAAGATAAAATACATGAAATACAAACATTAAAACCATTTAAAATACATTAAATACTTTAGCCCAAACAGATTTAAAACACCTGGAATGGATCTAGATAAGTCAATTCTAGATTGGGGCAACAGACCAAAATGGCAGCTCTGCAGTGAACCCTGAGCTTAGGGAGGCGATGTTTGGCATTTTCAGGGGTGTCGGGGGTCAGTTAACCATCTTTTGACCCCCGTCCCAGCGAGCCAAGGTGTTGCCAGCTCAATAGAGCCGTGGATGGAGCCTGAGGAACAACTGACTGTCGGAAAGAAAGTTAGAGAACAGTATGGAGAACGCCACAATTGAGGCCCAACTGTCAGGGCCTAGATGGCTGCCAGGGCAACAATGGTGCTGGCAGGAGTGCTGAGACAGCTGGAGGGCAGTGGCAGTACCTGGAGGCCTGGCTGCAAAGACGCCCCGTTATTGATGGAGAAAAGGGCAGCATTACAAATGTTAGGATCCCTCAGTCTTGAGGGATCTGGACACTCCCCCTTTTTTTCTGAAGCATGGGAGGGGGCTTAACAACTTAATGGGCTGAATGGCCTGAAGATCAAGGTCATGGGGAAGGGACTGAGGATTGTTAGCTGGGGGATGACAGTTGGTTTCCCCCCCCCCTTGATTGTTCCTCCCCCCCTTATTAGACTTAGGCCTAATATGACCACTCAGCATAAATTTACAGCTATTGATTGATCAGCAGCCTTATTTGACCATTATTTGACCATCTTGTCCTCCCTGTATTACCCGGATTATTCAATCATTTATTCCATCCTATGACTACACCTTGTTTTTTTCTGAACTAAATCTCGGCTATTGCTGGTGTCAGGATGGGAGGAGACACAGACACCGAGAGTCTTGAACTATCATGGGATGGACCATCTTCTTGTTTGATGTTATGACTCTGGTTTGGTCACCGTGAGAGGGCGGCCTTTGAGACTTTTTCCCACCATTGAATAGACTTATTATAATCACAAGACTTCCCATCGTTGTGAGAGGGCGATGATGTTCTGATGTTTTTACCATATTGTCTTCTCTTTAACATCTTTTCCTCCCTTATTTAATCTACCTGTTTTTAACCATCTCTAACACCCTTTAGAAGAAAACGATCCTTCATCACTCTCAGCTCATTGCTATTCTTCAATGAATTCAACTGCGGAGCTCCTTGCACTGCGAGACTGCTCCCTCTCGCAGGTTTGGCCCTCTCAACTATCGAGGGCTGCCCTTGATGATGGGTTTTGGAACCCTGAGAGGTGGTATGCTAAAAAACGGAAGCTATGGGGTTTTTTAAATAAATTTTTAGATCCAATTTTAAGGGGATCTGGGAGGAGGGTGGTTTTTAATAATAAAAATGAGACTGGGGGGTCTCTTAAGGTTCAGCAGCCATGCCATGCTGACAGTCCCGACGGGTTGGGGGGGTTGGGAGTCGTGGGGGATGCTCAGAGGAGGGTGGGACATTCTATACCTGTGATGGTGGGAAGGGACAGAAGAAATCAAAGTAGGAGGAGGGAGCATCACACCAGAAGTATTCGGATGGTGGCTTGCTCCCATACCTCCTGCTCACCCTGCTTTCCTGGGGATATGAGAGCGAGGGAACCTGGTCTCCGTCTGGTGTATTTGAATGCCAGGTCCGTGATGAATAAGGCCCTCCTCATACGAGACCTTATTGATGAGGAGGGTGCGGACCTGGCCTGTATCACGGAGACCTGGTTGGGGCAAGAGGGGGGAATCCCTCTCTCTGACTTATGCCCCCCAGGCTTTCGTGTTCTACACCAGCCGCGATGCCAGGGAAGGGGCGGGGGGGGTGGCAGTGGTTGTCAGGGAGGGTCTGAGTCCTAAGGAGGTCACTGTCCCTCAGATAGGTGGGTGTGAGTCTCTTCTATTAAAGTGGGACCCTGGAGTTCAGTCGGGCTTGTTGGTCACATACCTATCTCCCAGCTATGTTGCCACAGCCCTGCCTGCACTGCTCGTCTTGACTGAAGTGGCACTTGAACTCCCCAGCCTTGTGGTTGTGGGAGATTTTAATCTGCCTTCGATCGGTGAGTCATCTGAGACAGTCCGGGAGTTCATGGCCTCCATGACAGCCATGGACCTGACTCAGGTTATTCAGGGCCCAACTCATAGGGGAGGACACACACTCGACCTGGTTTTTCTCTCTGGGCAGTGGATAAATGGTCATGGTAGGGGGAAACTTTCCATCACTCCCCTGTCATGGACTGACCATTCCCTCCTTAGACTAGACTTTCAATCTGCCAGCCCTTGCCGCATGGAGATGGAACCCATAAAATGGTTCCGCCCTAGGTGCCTGATGGACCCAGAAAGGTTCTTAAAGGAGCTTGGGACATTCCCCACCTCTCAATCCTGCAATTCAGCTGAGGCTCTAGTGGCATCCTGGGAATGGTCAGCTACTGACGCCTTAGACAGAATTGCACCTTTGCGGCCTCTAACCCGCCGCAGATCCCGGGTCTCTCCTTGGTTTTCCATGGAGCTCCGGGAAATGAAACGTCGGAAAAGACGTCTAGAGGAACGTTGGAGGTCCTCCCGATCTGAATCTGACCGAACACAGTTAAGAACCCATATTAGGTCTTATCTAGTGGCAATGGAAGTGACGAAACGAGATTACTTCGCCGCCCTCATTGCATCTGCAGAAAACCGCCCAGCGGCCCTGTTTCGTGTGACCCGCTCCCTCCTCAATCAGGGAGTGAGGGAAGACCCTTTACAGGGCAGAGCTGAGGATTTTGTACAGTTTCTGCATGATAAAATCGCTCAGATCCGGATCGGATTGGACTCTGACTGGACAGAATCCAATCGGGAGACTAGGGTGGGTCTTGAGAACAATATCTGGATTGAGTTTGACCCTGTTTCTGTCAAGGAAGTGGACAGGATTATGGGCAAACTTAGTTCCTCTACTTGCTTATTGGACCCTTGTCCCTCCTGGTTGGTTTCGGCTGCCAGGGAGGTGACTAGAGACTGGATCCAGCCAATTGTCAACGCTTCGTTGAGAGAGGGGAACTTCCCCGCCTCTCTTAAGGAGGCGGTGGTTCGACCTCTCCTCAAGAAGCCTTCCCTGGATCCAGATTCACTTAATAATTATCGTCCCATCTCCAACCTTCGCTTCATCGCAAAAGTTGTTGAGACTGTAGTGGCGCAACAGCTCCCACAGTTCCTGGAGGAAACGGAATACCTTGACCCATACCAATCGGGCTTCCGACACGGACACAGCACGGAAACGGCATTGGTCGCTCTGGTGAATGATCTCTGGCGGGCTCGGGATGGTGGTTGTTCCTCCATCCTAGTCCTACTTGACCTCTCAGCGGCTTTTGATACCATCGACCATGGTATCCTACTGCAGCGACTTGAGGGGTTGGGAGTGGGAGGCACTGTCTTACAGTGGTTCTCCTCCTACCTCTCGGGTCGCTTACAGTTTGTATGGACAGGAGGGCAGAGATCCACCCCGAGGCCCCTAAATTGTGGGGTGCCTCAGGGGTCGGTTCTCTCCCCCCTGCTCTTTAACATCTATATGAAGCCACTGGGTGAGATCATTCGTGGCTTTGGGGTGAGATATCATCAATATACTGATACCCAATTATACATCTCCACCCCAGACCACCCCAGAGATGCCCTTTCCATGATGTCCCGTTGCCTGGAGGCGGTACGGGCCTGGATGGGTAGAAACAGACTCAAACTCAATCCCTCCAAGACTGAGTGGCTGTGGATGCCGGCATCTCGGATTTCAGAAACCCCATCACTTTTGATGGATGGAGAAAAACTTGCCCCCGTTGATAGGGCTTGCAACTTGGGTGTCCTCCTGGATGCTCGGTTGTCCCTAGAAGACCATCTAATGGCTGTGACCAGGGGGGCCTTCTCACAGCTTCGCCTGGTGTGCCAGTTGTGCCCTTTCCTGGACCGAGATGACCTTCGCACAGTCACTCATGCCCTGGTTACTTCCTGCTTGGATTACTGCAATTCCCTCTACATGGGCCTGCCCCTGAGATGCACCCGGAGACTCCAGCTGATCCAGAATGCAGCCGCACGGGTTGTTACAGGAGCCCCTCGTTACTCCCATATATGAGTCCTTCGGGAGAAGGGTGGCATATAAATACATGTAATAAATAATAATAATAAATAAATAAATTCATGCAGGTACTGAAGAAGCTGTTGCGCAACCACACTCTCAACAACCTTTGCAACAAAGTGAAGGTTGGAGACTGGGGGATAATTTGCCAACACTGCCAGGTCCAGGGAAGGTTTCTTGAGGAGAGGCCTCACCACCGCCTCTTTCAAGGCAGTGGGGAAGACACCCTCACTCACGGAAGCATTTATAATCCCCTGGAGCCAGCCTCTTGTAACCTCCCGAGAGGCCAGCACTAATCAGGAGGGATACGGGTCCAATAAACATGTGGCCGCACTCAGTCTGCCCAGTATCCTGTCCACATCTTTGGGAGTCACAGAATCAAATTCTTCCCAGATAATATTCTCAAGATCTGCCTCCATCCTCCCCCCTGAATCTGCCCAGTTAGAGTCCAGGTGTTCCCAAATGGTGTTCTGAGCGATTTTGTCATACAGATACTGTACAAAGTCCTTGGCTCTACTCTCCAAGGGGTCCTCCTGTGCTTCCTGGTGAAGCAGGGAGCGGGTCACCCTAAACAAGGCAGCTGGGCAATTATCGGATGATGCAATAAGAGCAGAAAAATAGTTATACTTTGCCGCTTTTATCGCCACTAGGTAGGTCTTAATATGAGACCTAATCAGTGATCAGTCAGATTCAGAACGGCTGGTCCTCCAACCACTCTCCAGGCATCTTTTCCGGTGCTTCATTTCAGGAGATCATTCAGGTGAGACCGGAGCCGGGCTAGAGGCCGCAGAGGCACGACCCGGTCCAAAGCTCCAGCAGCCGCCCTATCCCAGGCAGCCACTAGGTCTTCAGTCGAGCTGTGAGCCAGAGCTTCAGGAAATGGCCCAAGCTCCGTCTGGAACCTCTCCGGGTCCATCAGGCGCCTGGAGCAGAACCACCTCATTGGTTCCATCTCCCTACGGCGGGGTGCAGTGGTTGGAAGGTCAAAGCAAAGGAGGGAGTGATCCGACCATGACAAGGGCTCGATCGCTGTATCCCCTATCTCAAGATCACTCAACCACTGACCAGAGACAAAAACCAGGTCCAGCGTGTTTTCCTCCATGTGAGTAGGGCCATGAACTAACTGGGTCAGGTCCATGGCCGTCATGGAAGCCATGAACTCCTGAGCCGCCTCAGACACCTCACCGACAGATAGCAGGTTGAAATCCCCCATGACCATAAGCCTGAGGCTATCAACCGCCACCACGGCTATAACATTGAGCAGCTCAGACAGGGCCACCGCCACATGGCAGGGAGCCAGGTACGTAATCAACAAGCCCGTCTGCACCTCATGACCCCACTTCACAAGGAGGGACTCACATCCGGCCGTCTGAGGAACAGAGGTCTCCCTTGGACCAAGACGTTCTTTAATAATAACTGCCATCCCCCCGCCCCTCCCCTGTGACCTTGGCTGATGAAATGCAGGGAAGCTGGGTGGGCACATCTCAATGAGCCCCCCCCCTCCTGGCCCAACTAGGTCTCCGTAATACCCGCCAGGTCCACTCCCCCTCCTGAAAAAGATTGCAAATGAGGGGGGCTTTATTTACCATGGACCTGGCATTGCATAGCATCAGCTGAAGGCCCAGGGCCTGAGGGTCTGTGCAACCTGGGGAACGAGAGGAGCATTGGAGGAGCATTAGCCTAAGTATTTATGATCAAAGGTTTATAAAGGTCAGATTGAAAAACTTTCAAATAGTGGCCAATTAGATTACCAACACAAAATTTGTATGAAATGTTTCAAAACCCAACATGATAACATAGAGCATTAAATGTTCCATGGAGGAATAAAATAGGCTATCAGTTTTTGCATTTGCAGGCATTAGGAATTTTCTTCCCAAGCAGCCAATGATTTTTAAAAATAGCAACCAACAGAATTTTTAAACATGAGATACCATCCCAAATCTCATCCCGGCATCTGTTTTTGCATTCAGGTTTTAAAAAAATGTTGGCCTCCCAGCCATCTACTTCCCTCACCCCAGCATAAGGAATTTTCTTGTTTGGGCACCCAGGGAAAGAAAACAGCAACCAAACTATTTTTAATCATAAAATTCTTTACATTTTACAATTCCATATGTTTGGAGTGTCACAAGCCTATTTACTTATGCCTTGGTGTTTTTGTTATTATTAATTACATGTGCATTCATATTAGAAAAATTTGCTTTAACTTTGTGGTTCATCTGTGCAAGCCACATATATTCAATATAGAACTAGAATACAGCTGGGAAGGAAATAATCCTTTCAGAAATAAGGTCCAGTGAAAATCTGGCAGCATGTGTGAAAAATGTATTCCTTGCTTTCTGGCCCATGTTCTGTCCACAACTCTTTTCTTTCAAATGGTTCTACTCCAATGACTTTTGTTTTTCTTTCTCTTTATTGTGCCTGGTTGATCTTTGCTGTCAACTCACTTGATTATTTTTTCTCTCTCCTTGTCATGCCTCTTGGAGCCACTACTCTACTACCCTCAACCTTTGGAAAAAGAAGCGGTCTTTTCAACCTCCTGTAGCAGAATGGGTCAGGTTGAAGTTATAATCCCATAGTTCCAAAGGATAAATAAAAACCAGTTTCTGCCAGTCTTGAAACACAGCTGTCTGCAAGATATCTCTTTTTTGTGTGGCAGAAAAGACATGGAAACTACTTTATCAGAAAAAAGTTGGCCTCAAAGTCTAAAATTTTGCATATTGAGAAAAAGGGAACATTTGACACATTTCATCCACACTGATTAAGTAAACCTTAAAGTGGTTACTGCATTATATTGGTTCTGGATTCAGCTTTGGGGGGCAATTCTACACTAAAATACTTCTCTCCCATGCTGCTTCCAATGGTTTCTTGAAGCCAACTTCAGAGATTCCACTGTAGGTTGCAATGGGTTGGCTTGTCATCAGTCTGGACTATGGTCAACACAAGACCTCATTTGTCCTTCCCCGCTGTAAGATCGGCGCAGGGAATGAAGACGTGATCAGCTCAAATCATTTAGAAGATTTATTTAACAGGAACAGGACTGTGCTGCCAGAGCTCTCCTTATATTTGCTCCGGCAGCCGCACCGCCCACTAGACAGCTATTCAAAATTCCTGCCAGAGGATTTCGAGCCAATCCCTGGCAGATGTCCTTATAAGGACATAATACTCCTCCCCCCTAGTTCTTAGTCTGTCCTTCAAATATGAAGTCACGCAGGTACGCTGGGCGTCTACAAGTCCTGCCTGACCTGCGCAGTCCCTTTGTCGATTGGCAGTCCTCCTGGACGGATGGAGCTCCTGCGTCTCCTGGTTCCCTCCCTGAAACCAGACAGGATCCGGCCGTCGAGTGTGCGGGCTGGGTCCCCATACCTCCAGCCGGGTCGCGGACCTCCACCCGCGGGCAATGCTGCTCTTCTTCCCCGCTCGGATCTTGGAGTCTCTGCCACTGGCCCTCACTCTCAACCGGTCCGGAACTCCTGAATCCCGGTAAGTCTCTGGTGTTCCTTCTGGTCCTTACTGGGTCGGGGGTGTCTGAGTCCGGTCAGAGGTTCAGGTTGTGTGGCATCGTCTGGGTCTGGTCCTGGTCCTGGTGTTCCTTGGTTGAGTCCGGTCTACTCCCAGGATGACTGCCGGTCCAGATTGGCCTCTGGCCGACCTCGCCGGGGTGGTGCTGACCTCCTCTGCAGTGGTGGTGTTGGCCCTCTCTGCTGAGATGGCATTGCCCGGGTGGTCAATGATTCTCGCCGCTGGGTTGTTGTTGGTGGTTGCCTCTGTCTGGCTGGTGCAGGCCTCCCTCGCTGGGGTGGTGGAGGCCCTCCTTGCAGGGTTGGTTTGTAGTTCGGCTGAGGTGTTGTTGGTGATCTACCTGGTGCAATTGGTGGCGGTCCCACTCACCGGTGTGTTGGGTGCCCACCTTGCTGGGCTATTGGTTGGCTCCCTCGATTGGTTGGCCCTGGTCTACCATATTTTCCTGGCGAGGTCTTCTCTTATGGGTTGTTGTTGTCTGACCTCACCGGGATTTTGTTGCGTGTGGTTGGCATCTGGGCCCCAGTCCCCCTGGCTACGGTTGTCGGTTGGTCAGTCCCTGGCCTCGGGGTGTCACTGACTGTCCTTCCGGGGGGGTTTTGGGGTACCCCTCTTGGATGGTCCCCGGTCTACTTGCTCAGTCTTGTCTCCAAGGTTGGCCCAGGGGGGTGGTCCTACCTCGACGGGGGGGGGGGTGATCTCTCTCCGACGGGGTGTGGTAGGCCTACCTCATTGGGGTGTTGCAGGCCTAACTCGTCAGGTTGGTTTTCTTCCGTTCCCCTCCACCTTTTCCGGAGCTGGTCAATGTGAAGTCTACAGACCTGTCCATCTTCCAGCTCCACTCGGTAGGACTTCGGGCCGGTTGTGCTGTCGATCTTTCCTTTGAGCCATTCGGAGAGCCATGGAAATTCAGGGCAAAGACTGGGTCTCCTATGGCAAAACAACAAAGTTGGCGGCTGGCAGTTGCGGGCACCTCAGGGTCGTATTGAGGGTGTAGTCTGTCCAGTGGTGACCGGAGTCTTCTGCCCATCAACAGCTCCGATGGGCATTTCCTTGTGATGGCATGTGGGGTGATGTGCTGGGTGAGGAGGAAGTTGTCAATGCGCTCCTGCCAATCACCCGTGCCCATCTTGGTGAGTGCCTCTTTGGTGAGCCTCACCATCCGCTCTGCTTGCCCATTCCCCGCTGGCCTGTAGGGCGCGGAGAGGGTATGGCGGATACCCAGTCTGGCCAAAAATGCCTCCATAGTCACGGACGTAAGTTGGGGATCGTTGTCAGGAAACCAAAACGTCAGGTAGTTCATGGGTCGCAAAGAGTCGGTGGAGGGCCCGGATCATCGCTTCTGACGTGGTAGATGTCATGGGTACCACCTCAAGCCACTTGGAAAAGGCATCAACCACGATGAGTAGGTGGCGTCCCTGCATCAGACCCGCGAAGTTGATGTGGATCCTGGACCAGGGATTCTGGGGGTCTCCCATGGTGTTGGTTCGGCTTGGGGTGGCACGGCACAAACTTCTTGGCATGGGCCACATCTGGCGACCCATTCCTCAATGTCTTTTTCCAGTGATGGCCACCAGACATAGCTCCATTCCAGGGCCTTCATGCGAACGATGCCGGGGTGCCCGTTGTGTAATGTCTCCAGCGTCTTCCATTGCAGAGTGCTGGGAATCAGCACCCTGTCTCCCGATAGCAGACAGCCTTTCATAGTGGACAGCTCCTTTTGCTTTCTGGTGAATGGGCTGTATTTCTCTGCTGTCTTTTCCGTCGGCCACCCTCTGAGGATCCAGGACTGTACTTGGCGGAGTGTGGGGTCCTTCTTCGTGTGTGCGGCCACGTTTGCAGATGTGACTGGACAGATGTTGTCGTTGTCTATGTGGAACAACTCGAGCGTTGGGGCCGGGTCTTCCACTGGGTCTGTGGATGGGCATATGCTCAGCGCGTCGATGTTCCCGATAGACTTGCCTGGCTGGTGGAGAAGCCTGTACGAGTAGCCGGCGAGGAAGATGGCCCATCGTATCATCCGTGGGGACATGAATGTCGGGGTTGGCTGGTCGCCTGCGAGTAGTCCCAGGAGCGGTTTGTGATCAGTGACTATTGTGAAGCTCCTCCCATAGACGTACTCATGGAAACGTTTCACTCCTGCGATGATTGCCAAAGTCTCTTTGTCCAGCTGTCTGTAGTTGCATTCCACGCTGGACATGGTCTTGGAGAAGTAGGCGATGGGGGCTTCCGAGCTGTTGGGTAGCTCGTGGCTTAGCACCGCCCCGACCCCATATGGTGATGCGTCGCAGGTGAGTTTGATTGGCAGCGTCTCGCTGTACTGGATGAGGACGCTTTTGGACGTCAATAATCCCTTGATGGCTTGGAAAGCTGCTTCCTCCTCTTGGTCCCATTTCCAGGAAGCCACTTTCCCCAGCAAGCAATGGAGTGGCTCAGCAATCATGGCTTTCTGTTTAAGGAATATGGCATAAAAGTTAAGCAATCCAAGGAATGCCTGAAGTTCCGCTTTATTTTTGGGGCTGGGAGTTTCATGGATGGCCTTAACTTTTGATTTGGTGGGGTGTATGCCAGTGCCATCTATGAGATAGCCCAGGAACTTGACCTCCTGGCCTCCTATGATGCATTTGTCTCTCCTGACTCTCAAGCCCTTCTCCTTGAATTGCTGTAGGACAAGCCTAAGCCGCTCAAGGAGTTGTGCCTTTGAATCGCCGGAGATTAATACATCGTCAAAGTATGGCACCACCCCTGGAACGCCTTGGAGAACGCTTTCCATCATAGATTGGAATATTCCTGGGGCAGCACTGACTCCAAATTGGAGACGGTTACATTTGAATGCTCCCCTGTGCGTAACGATTGTTTGTGCCTCCGCCGTTTTTTGGTCTACTGGCAGTTGCTGGTAA
The DNA here is from genome assembly GCA_030761175.1 of Masticophis lateralis. Taxonomy (NCBI): domain Eukaryota; kingdom Metazoa; phylum Chordata; class Lepidosauria; order Squamata; family Colubridae; genus Masticophis; species Masticophis lateralis. The sequence continues at coordinate 1,249,651 of JAUDYJ010000008.1, forward strand.
GCCTGGGCCAAGTCCAGTTTGGCAAAAATTGAGCCCGTGCCTAGTGAGTGCAGGAGGTGTTGCACCACTGGCACCGGGTATGCGCTCTGCGGCAACACCTTATTGATGGTCACCTTGTAGTCTGCGCAGATGTGCACAGATCCATCATGCTTCATTGGGGTCACAATGGGGGTTTCCCATGAAGCATGATTGATGGGTTCCAAAACGCCTTGGGTGATCAGCTTATCTAACTGAGCATCTACCTTGGGCCTCAAGGCGAATGGAACGCGGCGGGGCTTGAGCCTGATTGGGGTGACTCTCGTGTCCAGATTAAATGATATGGGCTTACCCACAAATTTCCCCAGCTTACCATCGAAGACTTCTTGGAACTCTTCGATGAGGGTGTCGAGTTCATCCCTCCTAATGTGGTGGATGCCTCCGATTGAAAGCCCTAGCGGCTTGAACCACTCCACACCCAGCAGGTTCGGACAGCTGTGCTCCATGACGGTGATGGGAAGTTCTCCTTGGAAATGCTTGAAGGAGATGCTGAGTTTGGTTCTGCCCAGGACCCCAATTGGATTCCCACCGAAATCCACCAATCTGGAACGTAGGGGCTTCAGCTGGCTCTTAGTGCATGCCGGCTTTAGCTTCTTCAGCTGGTGCCAGTCCATGATGGAGTAGACTGAGCCCGAGTCTACTTCCATCTTGCATGGTGAGCCCTCTGCCAACAGTGTCATGTGGGATTTGGTGGCACTGTCATCACTGGTATGGGCTATTGTGGTCTGGTGCACCACTCCGTTTCGCGAGTAGTCGTCGTCTCCGCGCCTGGACTGGTAAGAGGACCGTTTGGATGTCCTCTGGGTATCTTTCCAGTTTTCACAAAAATCTGGGCTTGGATGGCTCGGGGGCTGGATTGGTTGCTCTGCATGCTTCGGCTATGTGCCCCCTCTTCAAGCAACGCCAGCAGGTCGCATCTCTCCATCTGCAGGTTGTTCTGGGGTGGTCGCCTCTGCAGCTGCCGCAACATTCCACCCGGTTGCCATTTTGCGAGTTTTCCTGCCTGGGAGGGCGGGAAACCTTGTGGATGGCCATTTCCCCATCGGAGTCAGATGGCATGGTGGAGTCATCTGATGTGTCTGGGACCGACTTGTGGATCTTATGGATTCCCCTCGCCTTCAGCATCGCGGCGGCCGCTTGTTCGGATGTTTCAGCGGCTGTGGCCTCCTCAAGAATGTCCTTGAGCGTGATCCTTTTCTGGCTCAGGAACTTCTTTTGGAGTCCCGCGTCCCACATCCCAAAGACGATGCGGTCCCTGAGGGCGTTGTCCACGTGGTCAAACTCGCAGTTCGCTGCAATCTGGCGCAGTGTGGCCACGAATTCCTTGATGGATTCACTTTCCCATTGACTTCGCTGCTGGAAGGTGAATCTATTCACGATGGGGGTGCCTGTGGGTGCGTAGTGCTCCTGCAGCGCACCTTGAAGGTCGTCCCAGGACATCTCTTCAATGGCACGACAAGGTTGACTGCCAGCTCCAGGACGTCTGTTCCGCAATGTGCCAGGAACAGTGCCCTCTTCCTTTCATCATCCAGGTTGTGGTACCCGTTTCCACGCAGAAATTGTCGGAAATGGATCATGTAAGAGCTCCATTTCTCCCGGCCGGGATTGAATGGAGCTAGCGAAGCGAACGGTGCTTGTGGTGTTGCCATTCTGCCGGTTCTTAGTGGCGAGTGACTTCAGCTCGTGAGTGCTGCTCTGTTGATGGCGATCGTGCCACGTGGTCAGGTTCTCTTCTCTAATCCTTCATCGCCAGTGTAAGATCAGCACAGGGAATGAAGACATGACCAGCTCAAATCATTTAGAAGATTTATTTAACAGGAACAGGACTGCACTGCGCTGCCGGAGCTCTCCTTATATTCGCTCCGGCAGCCGCACCGCCCACTAGACAGCTATTCAAAATTCCCGCCGGAGGATTTCGAGCCTATCCCCGGTGGATGTCCTTATAAGGACATAACACCTGCAATTGCCCTTCCCATCCATGAAGGGCAAGCAAGTCTCATTGGCTGGATTTTGAGTGGAGGAGACTACCAGGGCTTGCCTTTTTCTTTTAGGAATTGTTCCCTTCCTTCCTAGTTTCCATGGTTTTCCTTGATGTTTCCACTGAGTTGGCCAGAGATTTATGAAGATGTAGGCTTGGATGTAGGCTTGGATAATTTGTACAAATATAGTGGAGATCATTGTATTTCTCAAATGTCCCCCAAAGGAAACTTCATACGTGATTGAGCAATGAAATCATGATCACCTTTTTCGGACCATACTGTAATGTATAATAGATCTTCTAAGTTTTTTTTCCCTGGCTCTTAAATTTTAGCATGAATCACAAAGTTCCCAGCGACTGGTAAGATCCCACAGAGTTGGTCTCCTCCAGGTCCCGTCAGCTAAACAATGCCGGCTGGCGGGCCCACAGGAGAGGGCCTTCTCTATGGCTACCCCAACTCTCTGGAATCAGTTACTTCCTGAGGTCCGGACTACCCCCACCCTATTGGCCTTCCAGAAAGCTGTGAAGACCTGGCTTTTCCAGCAGGCCTGGGGCCGTTAATCTCGCTGTTTAATTTTGCGAGATCTGGCCATGGATAGTGTGCATGTGTTTTTGATGCTTTTAAAATGCTTTTATAATGTTTTGTTTTTTTAAAAAAATATGTTCACTATATTATTTGTTGTAAGCCGCCCAGAGTCCCTTGGGAGTTGGGCGGCATAGAAATATGATTAATTAAATTAATTAAATTAAATTAAAGTTCTCACCATTCAAACAGTTAGTAGAACCCTCCAGATATTTTCACCTTCTCCAAACAGTTTGAATACTTCACACTCTATTCTAATAACCCTTCCTAATTAGAGAATGTGATTCTAGCAGTTGCTGGAGAAAATAGAAAAATCAATACATTGCACTTAATCCTGTCTTTATTTTGCAATATTTGTTCTAGAATTGCATTTCAGAGTAACCAAAGATCAAGACAAGCTGAATTGTGCACAGGGTAAATGAGGCATCAGACTCATTCATCTTGATCACAATTAGAATTTTTTAGACCAAGATGTAAGTGGGGCAGTTTTGCATAGCTTTGCTGAGAATACAAAATTAATAATTCAAAAATGCAATGGTGTGTGGGAAAAGAGACACTTCTAATGGAATAGCAATAGCACTTAGACTTATATAGTGCTTCATAGTGCTTTATAGCCAAGTAGCTGACAGAGTCAGCATACTGACTTCAGAAGGATGGAAGGCTTGAGCTGGTGAGTCTCAAAGTGCCAAACTGCTGGCAGCCGGCAGTCAGCAGAAGTAGCCTGCAGTTCTGTATTCTAACCACTGTACAGTTCTTGGTGCCTCTAAATGGTCAGATAAGAGGCAACATAGCCAGTAACTGAATAGTAGGTGAGTCAAAGAAGCTCAGAAAACACTCTCCTTTGTTCCTCAGGTTGTAGATGAGATGCAGGGTGGGGGGTTGGGGGGGTGGGGGGAGAGAATTGTAGCTTCAGACTTGTGAATTTCAATGTAGCTTTACAATAAAATAGAATTAGCTCATCTGGTTGTGATTCCTATCTGGTTTATCCCAGGAGGATAACAAACACTCATCTGAAACATGCTTTAGAAGTTAAAAAGCTGCACTGAAGAGCATACATCTTAGAGCTGAGAATATATTCTTGTATTCTATAGTTAAGAACAATGCAACATGCAAGAGTTGACATGAATTTTTCTTTTGCAGTTCTGTTCCTAATTCATTACTGACAAATTTCCAGAAAAAAAAAAAGCAAATTGTCTTAGGGCTTGGGGTTCTGCTATTAAAATAGAGAGGAGGGGAAGAGAGAAACCATGCAATTGGTGCTTTGGTGGCTTTATGTAAATCAGATTATAGTGAACCAAAGTGATAAAGGTTAAAGAATAAGAATCATATCCTAACCTTGATCATGGGTAACCTTGATGTTTGTGGATAGTGGACATTTGTTATGCAGATCGTGCGGAAATCTTCATTTATCTGTGGAGATTTTTCTGGTATTGAGATTTGGTCCTTAACTCAATAAAAAGTCAACATATAAGATAAGTAGTTGCCTCTAAATATGGACCAATGGCATCAATCCTTACTCCCGAAACTGCCACCATTACTTCCTTCATAAACAGTGATATTTTTATTCAATATTTTCCATGTTGGAATTTCCCAAATCAACTTCTGGCAAATTTATGACCATATTTTCACCAAATATTGGATTTTTTTTCCTTCTCCACCCATTACCTTGTCTCATTTCCCTGCTGAAAGATAGGATGAAGGATTTCAGCAAGTCATCTTTTTTCTCTGTTTTGTGTTAAGGGACATCTCATCCATTCACTTCTTCATAGCACTCCATGCACCCCAATTCCCTTAGCAGTGAAACATTTTAGAGCAGCAATATTTGATTAACTGAAGTTTCTAATTGTTATCTCATGGCTCAAGATTCAGAAGGATGCAGCAACTGCCTTTTGTGAAATTAAGAAAAACAACCTAAACAGATTCTCATACTGATGCTTGTTCCCAGATATTAGTTTCCTTCACCAGAATGACTCTTGAGCAATCTCCATTTTTAACTTCAAGTGTCTATGTCTATTTGTTTTCTTGCAATGTTTCATTTTTGGCCTTGTTCCTACATTAAACAAGGAATATATAACAACTACCGTATATTTCAGAGTATAAGACGCATGGGAGTATAAGGTGCACCTTAATTTGGGGGGAAGAAAACAAGAAAAAAAGAATTCTACCTCTGCCTATCAGCATTTAAGGTGGCACTGCTTTATTCTGTCCTCCTCCTTCTCCTGCAAGCAAAAAGTACCTCAGACACTCAGCTGGGAAAGAGGGTGTTGATTACCGATAAGTTCTTTTCCAGAAAACATATCAGGGTGCTCCTGTGATCCACAGGGACTACTCGTTTTCCCCCAAAGAGACCCCTCGCATGCTCTGTGGGGAGGATCAGAGCACAGCCTGAGGAACAAACCTCTTCAGGATGGTTGGGGGGGATCTGCCCGGTAGCTTTGGGGAACAAGGTGGGCCCCAAGATTTGCAGGATCCCGGTTTTGAATCAGCCCTGCGTCTCAGCTTTGGTGGTGTGTATGTGACGGACCTATTAATAAAGACGTTGGCAAGCAGCTGCGGATTGCTGCCAACCTTTGTTATCAGCTTACTAGGTTGCCTGCCAGTTCATTAGACTCTGATTGTCTGAGGGGAGGTTATTTCTGGGCACGGGGCCAGAACATCTTGTTCGTCACCAAGAAAAGTTAACCCATCGTTACCACGATGGATCCACAGCTGCAGCAAATTATCCAACAGTTGCAAGCTGACAACCAGCTCCTGCAGCAGCAGGTCGGCCAGTTGACTGCACAACTGGCTGGGGGAAATGTGCCTGCAGCTATTCCTCCTCCCCCTCCTCCTCGTCGGAAAAGCCCTATCAGTGTGCCTGATAAATTCTCTGGGCAGCAGGAGATGTTCCCGGCTTTCATGGGACAATGCCAGCTGTTTATGGCAATGAGGCCGGAGAATTTTCCAGATGACCAGGCTCGGGTGGCGTTTGTTATCAACCTCCTCTCCAGCAATGCCGCCTGATGGGCCACGCCTCTGTTGCTGCAGAATAGCCCCTTGTTGGCAGACTATCAGGGCTTTTGGCAACATCTGAGGGTGATGTATGAGGACCCCCTGAAGACCCAGACGGCAGCCAGGCGCATCAAAGATCTCCGTCAAGGGAAGCACCCCCTGCAGGAATATGTGGCTGAATTTCGGCTTCTGGGCCAGGACTCAGATTGGAATGATGCAGCACTCAGGGACGCTTTCCAGGATGGCCTCTCCAATGACCTGCAGGATGAGCTGGTTCATGTGGAGGCGCCTCAGACCCTCAACGCCCTTGTCATGCAGTGCTTGCGCATTGATGCCCACTTCCAATGGCGCAAGACCCGTCAGCCCATCCAAGAACCGGTTCGGTTCGTGGTCATTTATCTCGATGACATCCTGATCTACTCCCGGTCCCCGGAGAGCCACGTCCAGCACGTCCGCCAGGTTCTGCAGTGCCTGTGGGAGCACCAACTCTATGCGAAGTTGGAGAAATGTCTCTTCTTCCAGACTTCCATAGAGTTCCTTGGGCACATCATCTCCCCTGAAGGCATCACCATGGACCCGCGTAAGGTGGAGGCCTTGCTTAGTTGGGAACCCCCTCGTCGGGTGAAGGACATCCAGCGTCTGTTGGGGTTCGCCAACTACTACCGAACCTTCATCCCGGGCTTCACCACCTTGACCTTGCCAATGACCCAGCTCCTTCGGAAGAAGGTTCCGTTTCAATGGGGTCCCCCGCAGCAGCAGGCCTTCGAGGCTCTGAAGCAGGCCTTCGTTACGGAACCTGTCCTGAGGCACCCCAATCCACATCGTCTGTTTGTGGTTGAAACAGATGCGTCCAATGTGGCGATTGAGGCGGTGCTGTTACAGGCCCCGGCGGATGGCGGCACTCTTTTTCCCTGCGCTTATTACTCCCGGAAACTCAATCCTTCCGAGCGCAACTACACCATCTGGGAGAAAGAGTTGCTGGCTATCAAGGCCGCGTTCGAGGCTTGGCGGCATCATCTCGAGGGGGCCCGACACCAGGTGGAGGTGCGGACGGACCATCGGAACCTGGAGCACCTCACGACGGCCTGGAAGTTGAACCAACGGCAGATCCGGTGGTCGTTGTTTTTCGCCCGGTTCAACTTCCATGTGACCTACATCCCGAGTGGCCACAACGTGCGGGCGGACGCCTTGTCCCGCAAGCCAGAGTACTTCTCTCCGAAGGTCTCCCTGCCTCCGCGGACGGTGCTGCCAGCGGAATCCTTGGCCGCAGCCCAGGAACCCATGGACTTGCGGGCTCAGGTGCGGGAAGCGCAGTGCCAGGACGCCTGGTCACAACAGCGGCAGGCGGAAGTCGGCCCTGCCTCCCCTTAGACTTTGGAGGAGGGCTTGTTAAAACACCGAGGCCGGCTGTACGTGCCCATGAGTCTGCTCCGAGCCATCGTTATGAATCAGTGCCATGACAACCCCGTGGCAGGACATTTTGGGTTCTTTAAGACGCTGAATTTGGTGACGCGGACTTTTTGGTGGCCTCGGGTATGGCATGACGTGCACGCGTACATGACGTCCTGTGTGCCGTGCCGACAGGCCAAAGCCACGTCAGGCCCACCGCCTGGATTTCTCCAGCTGCTGCCGACATCGGAGAGACCCTGGGGAGCCATCTCTATGGACTTCCTGACGGACCTGCCACCATCTGCCACGTTCACCACCGTCCTCATGGTGGTGGACATGCTCACAAAGATGGCACATTTTATTCCGTGCCGTGGACTGCCATTGGCCCGCACCACAGCCCGATTGTTCCTGCAGCACGTTTTCCGCCTCCACGGCCTGCCGGACAGAGTGGTTTTCGACCGTGGGGCCCAGTTCACGGCCCGCTTCTGGAAAAGCCTGATGGCCGCGTTGGAGGTGCAGGTGTGTCTGTCGTCGGCGCACCATCCGGAGACTGATGGGGGGACAGAGAAGGTCATCGGCATCCTGGAGCAGTACCTCCGCTGCTACGTCAATCAGCAGCAGGACAACTGGGCCGAGTACCTTCCCCTGGCGGAGTTCGCCTTCAACAACTCCCAACACATCTCCACCCAGATGACCCCGTTCCATGCCAATGTGGGATACCATCCACGGCTGTTCCCTCTGTCCCTCTTGGATTCCCCTGTTCCCGAGACCCAGGACTTCCTCTCGGAGCTGCAAGCGGTGCAGCAGCTGGTGCGTCGGCAGCTGATCCGGGCGAAGGAGGACTATAAATGGGTCGCTGACCGCTCTCGACGGGCCACGCTGCTGCTGGAGGTTGGGGATCGGGTGTGGCTGTCCATGAAGCACCTCCCCGCGGACCGGCCGGCGAAGAAGCTCGACCACTGTTTCATCGGACCCTTCCCCATTGAGGCAGTCATCAGCCCGGTGGCCTACCGGTTGACCCTGCCCCGGTCGATGCGGCTCCACCCTGTGTTCCATCGGTCCCTTCTGGTCCCTGAGGCTCCGCCGTGCCGCCTCCGACGCCCGACGGCACCTGCTCCCTCGACCACGGTTGCCAACGACGGCTCCACGACGTACGAGGTGGACAGCATCCGGGACTCCCGTTGACTGAAGGGCCATTTCCAGTACCTGATTGCCTGGAAGGGGTACGGGCCTGAGGATTTCTCCTGGGTGGACGCTTCCTCCGTACATGCTCCTGACTTGGTACGGGCTTTCCATGCGCAGTTCCCGTCCCGACCGCATCCGGACCGTCAGCGGCGGGGGAAAGGCTCTGCGGTGGGGGATAGTGTTGTGGCTCCGTTGCCTGAGCCTGCATCATCAGTAGGGGATGAGAGTGAGGGAGAGGAGTTGGCAAGGCCTCCTTCTCCAGGACTCTCCTCTCTGGCAATGCCTAGGAGGACACCGAAGGGCAGGAGATAGGCCCAGAGCCAAGCTCGTCCCCACAGCCACAGGAGGACATTGACGAGGGGAGTGAGTTTTGGTTGGATCCTCGCCAGCATCGGAGAGACAGGAGAGCCCAGCAGAGGAAAAGGCGTGGTCGTGATTAGCTGGTGGACCACGCCTCCCAGACTATATAAGAGAGGGATTGTAGCCCTATCTTTGTGACGAACAAAACAAAGATTCATGGATCCCAGTTTTGAATCGGCCCTGCGTCTCAGCTTTGGTGGTGTGTATGTGACGGACCTATTAATAAAGACGTTGGCAAGCAGCTGCGGATTGCTGCTGACCTTTGTTATCACCTTACTAGGTTGCCTGCCAGTTCTTTAGACTCTAATTGTCTGAGGGGAGGTTATTTCTGGGCACGGGGCCAGAACAAGGACTGAGGTAAGTCCTTCTCAGCAGACTTACCTTCTCTTTCCTTCTGGACAAAGCTACCACCTGAAATGTGATGCACTTTTTTTGCCTCTACACACCCCATGTTTGGAAATAGGAAGGGGATTGTGGGTCTCCTGCCCAAAAATGCTTTCCTTTGGAATTGGGATGGAATCCTGATGCCAGGAAAGAGAAGGTGAGTCTGCTGAGAAGGAGGTTGAGGATGTGCAGCTCTGCAATGTGCAATGGGAAGAAAGCATTTTCAGGCAGCAGCGCTGCCATCCCCTTCCCGAATCCAAAATGGTTCCCAGTTCCCTGCTGCACATTGCAGGGGAACTGGCCGCCCCCTGAAGAATTGGATAGGGGAATCCAGCCAACAGGCAGCAGTGGCTGGAAAGGAGGGATGTTTCACTTTAGGAACTCCTGTTCAGCTCAGCTTGGCTCCTGGGTTTGGAGAGGGCTTAGGCAGTAGTGGCAGCAGCTCCTCACATTGTCCGAAGGGTGGGGGCCGGCAGGTGGGTGGGTGGGGCTACATTTGAAGTATAAGATGCACCCAGATTTTCACCCCCTTTTGGGGGGTAAAAAGGTGCATCTTATACTCTGAAAAATATGGTATTTTCTAACAAAGAATTTTTTCTTACCTATCTGATTTATTATATTGGCAGGCAGTTTGCAAATACCATGTATAATCTCAGTTCAACATCCTCAACATCAAAGTAATTGTTTATTTACTTAGTTGTTTGCTGGACCAAATACACCACTCTAACTCAGAAGGGCCCAGAACAGGTTACATTGCCTTTTTACAGTAACAGAGTTAAAATACAAAAAGAAGTACAATAAAATAACAGAACTACAATGAGAAGCAGTAACAAAAATATTACTAAAAGGAAACTAAGGCCAGCAAGAATAAAGCATCCAAACCCAACCCAGGATAGGGGTTCTGATTTATAGTTTAGTCCTTATAAGCCAGGTTTTAACAGTTATCCTAAACATTACCTGCCTGAGGGCTACTCTAATCTTGGACAGATATTCGAAACTCGTGGAGAAGACTTGACTCAACCCCTATAAATGACAACTTCTTAACTAATAGCTACCTAAAGCAACAAGAAAAAACATAATTCCCCATAAAGAGCACCCAGGACTTAAGTATCCTCCACATATACAGTAGACAACAAGCTAACCAACTCTTTGAAAAACATTAGTTACTATTTTCTAAAAAGCAGCAGCATAAGTGTCAAACATCTCTCTAGAGAAAAGATATTCCTTAAAGGAAGGATGCTATGTAATCACACTGTGTATTTCATTGTCCCATGCAACAACAAAATGACAGCTGGAGAACTTTATGAACTTTATGATGTGATGGAGTGGTCACTGCTATCTCTGACAAATCTCATTGCTCCTATTTGTTGTGTGAAGGTCTGGCAGATACCTAATAAATGATCTTTTCTGGTTGCCTGCTCTGATGATGCTTTTAAAGCTTTCTGCATGAAAATGCTGTAGGACGATACCCTGTTCCTTTTTGCAAGGACACTTTGGTGTTTCTTTGTCATAAAAGGGAGGAGAAGCATTGGGACAACCCATTCTTTTCTGTTTATGAGTAAAGTAAATTGAAACCACTGGATATAGGCACCATGTTGGTATCCCATTCATGTTTCATTTGTTTGGGTTGAGGGTCAGTGGAATTTGCAGGGGGCTGGACTTGGGTTTCTTGTGGGAGCATAACAACTCCAAACTGATTTGACCCCACCCTCAAGCTCAGCCTGGTAATCTCCTACAAGAATTAAATCTTTATATAATGTGTCCAAAATATGTTAATTTGCACATAGTCATTTGTGCTTTGAGTGAAATTCCAGATTGATCTGTTCTATGATGCATTTGTTTGTTTTCTTGGCCATTATGATAGTCTCAAGAGTCTTTGAACCTCAAAGTTCAAACATGTCAATATTGTCTCTATCCTGCTTCTTCAAATCCAAGCTTCACAACCATGGAGTACCACAGTTAAGTAAAAAATAAATTCATTGCACTGGTGATCATCTTACAACCAGATCATTAAGTTTATTTTTAGAAAGCAAAGGATTGCAACTCTGATCAAGCAATACAACAGTCTCTTCTCATAGCCAGATCCAGTATAAACCACCACCAACATAGGCTGAATTGTAAACCAACTGAGCTATGCTGATGATTTACAATTGTTGTCCCTCAAGCCTCTGCTGGAATTTGACTTAGTTCGACTAAATGTTACTCAAGATATTGATTTTTTTAAAAGATGTAATGTTCTTCCAACTATAAGAAGGAAAAAAAAATCAGTTGTAGGGTATATATATATATATATATATATATATATATATATATATATATATATATATATATATATATATATATACATACACACACAGAGAGAGTCTTAGATATTCATGCATGCCATAAAATTAAAGATAGTCAGTTCTGATTGTTTTCCAGCACTTGCTACTTCATGCATTGTCTTGTGTTTTGTATATGACCATCCAAATAGTTTGAGATGAGCCAAGCACACCCAATATCTACTTTCTAAAATAATTTACTTTTTTTCTTCATTCCTTTGTATGCTTTAGTGTCCTGAGCTGATCAATGGGACTTTCTATGATGCTTTGTGCTAACTCAGTCTATCAATCCATCAATCATAAAAGAGCTGGAAGGACCTTGGAGGTCTTCTAATACACACACACACACAAAAGCAGGAGACCCTATACCAGTGATGGCTAACTTCTTTGCTGTCATGTGCCAAAAGCGGGGGGAGTACGGGGAGGTTGCCCACGTGTGTACCCACACTCATAATTCAATGTGTCCCCTCCTGTGCATGTGTGCACACGCCCCCTCTCCTTTTAGCACATGATGGCCCGGTAGGCCCGTTTTTCACCCTACCCAGAGGCTTTCTAGGAGCCTGGGGAGGGTGAAAACAACCTTCCCCACTCCCCTGGAGGCCCTCCAGAGGCCGGAAACAGCCCATTTCCCAACTTCTGGTGGGACTGAAAGGCCCAAAAATCAGCTGGCTGGCACACACATGCGTGCTGGAGCTGAGCTACGGCAATGCTCGCGTGCCCACTGATATGGCTCCGTGTGCCACCTGAGGCACCCATGCCATAGGTTCGCTATCATGGCCTTTATACTATTTCAGACACGACTGTCCAGTCTCTTCTGAACAACATCTATATTTTATATTTATTTTATAATGAATACAAGCAAGCCATTCCGTTTCTTTGTATCATTGCCATAATCCAGAGTAGGTCCAAACCAACACTGAAGATTCTTTTTTCTAACTTTATTACTGAGTTACTTGCTGTTACTGTCACAGGAAGAGAAAACCTGATTTTTAACAAGGCAGAGACCAGAAAACCAGTTGGTAAACTTCAATCTGTCAATAAACCAACTCTGATCTACAAGGAAAAATGTCTCATTTCCACTTCAAAGCCTAGATAGTTATCCCAGGGAGGCTTCATACCTGGCCACATAGTCAGCGCTAAATGAATTTCTGTATTATGATTACTCCAGTCGCAAAGATGCCATTGCCACAGTTATTTTTATCAAAGAAAAGAAAACTTGACAAGTGCCCAACCAAAGGCATATCAAAACTTTATTATACTGCCTTCTTTTGTTCCAGCTAGCTGCTGTTTTGTTTCATTGTTTGTTTTTTAAATCTTGGCACTTAAACATTTTTGTTTGGAAGTGCAGTTCAAGAGACAGTATACCAAACACTATGTTCTTATATCTCTGTCATTTTGACATTTTCTTTTTCCCAAATCATCCACATGAGTGAAGGACATCTAAATCAAGACCATCACAAGGGGAAAATATTGTTAAGTTTTCCTGATGGCCATAGATAGGGTTCCAACTAAATTCTCAGAAGAATTCATAGTGGGAGAAATCTTGAACTTCATCCTGGCAATTAATATTCTACAGCTATGCAGAATGAATTTGTATGTAATGAAACAACTTTAGCTGTAGGAGAAAAAAAGAGAACTTTCTAATATCATATTAGAAAGTACAAGATAATGTTTCATAGTCCCTCTACAAGATTTTGGCATTACATATGAACCCTTTACATATGAACCCTAGACTGTGATGCATAAAATCAGTTCTACTTTTTTTAAATTGCTCAAATAGCTCAAATGGTAGTCATTTGTTTCTGGTCTCTATTCAGTATTAAACTAGTATTTTTTTAAATACACTATTTAAAATTAGGTGCAAGTAATCATCTAGATTTCCATTGTTTGATAATTTATATATTAACCTAATTCACATCCATAGTAGCCATACTAAACTATCTCTATGCAAGATTTTATAAGTGTGTGTGTATGTGTAAATACTTTGCCAAGAAGTGTGAAAATTAATAATTTAGTGTTGTGACACTGTGGCAATTTATTATCTTCCCTGTATGGTGCACTGAGGACATTGGGAAGCTGTCATTGGATGCATTAGTGGGAGAAAATTAAAGCTTTGTATTGATTGTTAAACATGTGTAGTTTATCAAACAGTGATTTATGCTGAAGGGTAACTTTTAGGTGCTTATTAAGTGTGCAATGGTAATTAACATTACACAGAGGTTCTTGTATGCAGCTGTTTGCTACTTGCAACTGTCTGGCATACCTCAAGATTTGAAAGAGCGGATGATTCATTTATTCACCATTCCCTGTTTCTTCCCTTACATTCTAATTTTTCTTGGGAGATAAGATACCCCAGTTGTGAAGTGGACATGAAACTATGGCAAACAAATGAGACTGGTGATAGCTTTAGGCTCCCCCAAGAGGTTAATAACTTAGCAGTTGTAGTACAACTTTACACCAGTGTCTTCAATGAGGTTCTTCTCAAAAATTAAAAATATTATTCTCCTGGCCTGGGAAAAAAAGAAAGTAAAAACTACTTTTTAGGAGATGAGTAGAATTTAAGGGAGACTATGCCCAACCATTTAACTTACAGCTTGTCTCAACCCAACATATTCCCTCAAGGAGAACTGATGGGTTTAAGGACAGCTGAAATGAAATCTAACATTGAGCTTATTGGCTTGCTTGAAAAATCCTTATTTCTGGGATTTTCAAACAGATTAACAGAGTTGGAAGGGACCTTGTAGGTCACCTAGTCCAACCCCCCACCCAATCAGGAGACCCTACACCATTTCTGACAATTGGCAGTCCAGTCTCTTCTTGGAAGCCTCCAGTGATGAAGCTCCCACAACTTTTGAAGGCAAGCTGTTCCATTGGTTGATTGTTCTCACTGTCAGAAAATGTCTCCTTATTTCTAGGTTGAATCTCTTCTTGATCAGTTTCTATCCATTATTCCTTGTCTGGTCTTCAGGTGCCTTAGAAAATAGCTTGAACCCTTCCTCTCTGTGGCAGCCCTTCAAATATTGGAACACTGGTCCTTCTCTTCACTAGATTAGCCATGCCCAGTTCCTGTAACCATTCTTCATATGTTTTAGCCTCCAGTCCCCTAATCATCCTGGTTGCTCTTCTCTGCACTTTTTCTAGAGTCTCAACATCTTTTTTATAGTGTGGTGACCAAAACTGGATGCAGTATTCTAGTGTGAACTTACTAAGGTTTTATAGAGTGGTATTAGTATCTCACTTGAACTTGATTGTATCCCTCTGTTAATGTAATTTAGGATTGTATTGGCTTTTTTGGCAGGTGCTGCCGCACACTGCTGGCTCATATTTATTTGGTTGTCCACTAAGACTCCAAGTTCCCTCTTACACTTACTGCTATTAAGCCTGGTTTCACCCAGTCAATATGTGTACTTTTGGTTTTTCTTGCCTAAGTGTAAGACTTGGAAGAGTGTTTTTCCATAGCATGGAGGTATGTTTTATAACTGCATTATAACTCTGCCCTATAGTAGCAGTTGGGTCTCGAACGGGGGCTTGCTAACATCCAACTAAGGATCCTAATTAACCACCAAGCCACCATGCTCTTTTTTTCATCAATAAAATCTGGAAAAAAAGATGAGCAATGAGAATTCCAAGTCTATGGGCCTGAGCCCAGGAGAAACCATCTCTTGAAGAAAAATGATAACCGTTCTTACCATTATCATTGTGATGATATTTTGACAGGTCTGAATTTATTTATTCCATAATTGCAGTATATCTATGTACAGTATCTTTATATAAGACAACATTTTGGCTTCGTGATGAAGGCTTGTGTGGTAAAAACAGCGAAAGACTGACATTTCTTAGGACATGTGCTTATTAAGAATAACCTGATACAATTTCTAGAACTGCAATGGTAACAGCCAGTTACCATTGGCAGAGTTCATCTCATTATCTATAAATATGCTGTTTTCCGAAGCATGCTATCTCAACAATTATAGCTTAATACAGTCTCATGAGGACATATCAGTGGTAGGGTATACTCAGGGAGCTTCAAGTTCATTGCAATTATTTTGAACAGAATGAATGTGTTCAAATAGTTTGTAAATATATAGAGGATTATTTTACTAGACTTAGAGCAGGAGTGTCAAACTCAAGGTCTGTGGGACAGATTTGGCCCGCGACATGGTTGGATCTGGCCCACACAGCCATCCTGGAAACAATAAGGATCCAGCCCACATCACTTCAGCTTGGCCTGGCCCAGCCCAGCCCAGCAGGCATGCATGAGCACAGGAGGTGGGCACACATGTGCATAGGATGGGGTAGGCAGGTCTGTGTACGCATGTGCCTGCTGCCTCCTGTTTGCACGTATGCCTCCCAGGATGGCATGGGCCAGGACAAAGTGATGCGCGCCCGCCAGGAAGGAATGGGCAGGACCAAAGCAACATTGGCCTGCCCCTTACCATTTCTAGGACGGGCGCCCTTAACAGCCTTTCAGGTGTGTGTGCATGCACAAGGTGGGGGAAATGTCCAGCAGCAGGAACACTGCAGCTGGCCCTCCAAGAAACAGGTGTGGCAGTGGTGGCACTGGCAGCAAGCAGAATTGGGGGGGAGGCATAGACAGAGCAGGTGGCTTCTGCCTTTGTGTCTCTGTGGGTGAAGACATGGTGAGGAGGGTGTGGAGTGGCTGCTGCCTATTCTGTCCCATCTCTTTTGGCTTGCAGTTGGAGAGCAGGTCACCGCTGATCATTTCCTTCACCCCCTCGTGGGTCTTGCCCTTGGCCCACAGGTGGAGCACATTCCCCTCACACATCCAATACACATTGGCAGCACCAAGGCCACCAGAAGCTCATGCAGGTCCATTAGGCCATTGCCATCACTGCCCAGAACACCAGGTCCATCCAGCCCAAAGGAGGAAAAGTGGCCAGCTAGAAAGATCATGTAGAAATGGTAAAATCAAGCCTATTCCCAGCAGGCAAAAGGCAACCACCGCAAGTGGGGAAAGATCAATCCACATTGGCGCTATGGCCACTCAAGCCAAGCCTGGATCGCATGTTCCCCCTCATTTCTGCCTGGGCAACCAGGGATCTGATGGGGATCTGGCTTTCCCCACTCGTGGTGGCTGTTTTTTGCCTGCTGGGCCTGAGCATGCTTTACCACCTCTACTTGACCTAGCAATCTAGCTGGCCGCTTTGCCTCCTTCGAGCTGGGCAGGCCTGGTGCTCTAGGCAGCAACGACAGAGACCTAATGTACCTGTGTGGGCTGCTAGCGGCCTCAGTGGTGCCAAGGTGCATCAGGTGTGTGAGGGGAATTCACCTTTCTAGCAGGCCACTTCACTCCTTTAGGCTGGGCAGGTCTGCCGAGTGGTGGTGGAGTTGCAATCCAGCAGCTGCCAGGAGTAGAGACCTCTGATGATATGCCTCCTTCACCAGGGATGCTCAGCAAGGAAAGCCTAACTCTGCCCTGCCCTGCAAGGCAGCAGATCCAGAGTGCTTTTGGGGCACTGCCCGACTGATGCAGCTCCTTCAGATGGAGCCCTGAGGCTGCAGTCCCTTCCGTGGATTGAAGGCAGCCTTCTGTCTTGCAGCCCCCCCTCCCCCACCGCATATCTGTTCCAAGCTGAGGATTGCAGCCAAATTCCTCATTTAGCCAACATTCCTGGAGGGTGCAGCTCAGGCAGCGAGGCTTCTCTCTGCAAGAACAAGTGAGTTAGCAGGGCTCTGCCCAAACTGGTGCCTGGGCAGTTCTCTTCCTTCAGCCTTGGGGCAGGCACCACTTCCTACCCCACCCCCCCACACACACTTTGGTTAAGCCTGGACGGGCATCGCATGTAGTGGGCAGGGAAATGCTGCACCCTCCCCCACTTCCTGCAGGGCCTGCTGGCAACGCACCCCTCTCGTGTAGCCAACACTGCAGTCAGGTGTGTGAGGGGAACACCGTCCACCCATGGGCCAAGGGCAAGATCGTAAGGGGGCTGAGAAGAAGATGACTAGCAGCAACCTGGTCTCCAACTGTAAGCCAAAACAGACAGTGGGATGGAGTAAACATGTCCAGTGATCTGCATCATCTTCCTTCTCCCCACCTCCACTTGCTGCTTGGACAGTGCTGGCAGCAGGCTTCAGAGCCACAGCGTGTGCCAGCTGAGGGGCTGGTAGGCTGCATCTACAGCCAGAAACCATTCCCCCTCCCTGCACACAAAAGGTGGTGAGCGCACGGTGGCAGACAGGTTTCTGGCTGTAGCTGCCCCACCCCCTGCCTTGCCTCATCTCATCCTGTGGGATCAGCCTCCCGCTCACTGCCTTACCCACTGGAGACCCCTGGATTCCCTCCTCAACCCCACCCAAATCCAAAGGTACCATCCAAGCAAGCGATGTCAAGCTGGTTGTTGCAATATACTTTTATATGCCTTTTATATACTTTTGTATGAAATTATACGCATTATATTTCTTATGACAATATATAATCATGTATTGCAATATGCTTTCATATATGCTTTTATATGCATTATATTTGCTACAACAATATGCCTTTATGCTATTTCTAAGCTCACACATAAAGTTGCAACAAATTGTACCCAGCCCTATCTAAAACTTTCCTCTCGAGGCATGTACAAAGCTCAGGTCGATGGACAACATTATCTTGGTGTAACATTCCTTCTAGCTAGCTACAGCAATGTAACATGCTGCTAGTGAAGAAGAAGGCCTTGGCATTTCGAAATATATCAACTGATAAGCACTTCTAACAACAAAGCAACATGAGAAATGCCTAGCTGGTGAGCTTTCAAGATGGACTATAGAAATATGTGTAGGATCCTTTACCCCCCCCCCCGTTTCACCCCTTTTCCCCACCTTTGAGGCATCGCTTCTTAATGTGCTGTAACCTCATTATTGGCTTGTTATTAATCATGTGTTTATGATGTAATTGTACACACCAGTTCTTTGTTTGTACTCAATAAAAGGGGCGACTCAGGTTTTGGCAAGGGTCGGCTTCATCCCAAAGGAAAACCTCTCCGTGTCTTTCCTTTAATTGGCTTTCATGAGCGACCCACCAGAGGTGCATTGCCACAACGGTCATGTCCAGTCAGTCATGACCACTCCGGCCATGCTTCTCCCCCCCCTCCCCGCCCCGGCCTATGGAGGACAACTACAATGCTGATCAATACACCCCTGATCTAGAGAATACTAGAAAAATTCTTATGGTCATTGTTACAGTTGGAAGTGGTAGAGGAGAAAGAGCAAACTTAACTCTGAGGTTTTTTAAAAAAAAAATAGAAGCCAAACAATTAACTACACATATTGGACATTTATTACTACAATTCAAATCAAACAAACAAATAGTAGTTTTGTTAATAGTTGAATCATTCAGAAAATGATACCGCTTTCAGAAGAACTGAGAACAGGTCACTAGTATAAACTAATGAAAAGTTCTTGGGATGTGAAAGTGATAAAATCAGACAAAACTCATTGGAAGGGAATGTATTAAGATGTAGTTTTATCTTCTGATGTTTAAAATTTAGACAATATAGATTTTTAAAAAGCAAATTAAACAAATGAATTTGATAGCAGGTTAAGAGTAGGAATAATTTATGTAAGAGCAGTGGGGTGTGGAATCCACAGTTTTAAGGCACACAGCAGGGGGACTGCTAAAATTTGTAGTACACATACAGAAACACAGCTGATATGTCCTGCTGTTTAATTTTCCATGGAAACACCACAGGAATCCAAAGAATGAGAAAGGTCCTTTTAAAAAAACAAAACAGGATGCCTATCCAATATTTACATCCTACTCAAAAATCAGTACTAGATGGAAATCATGAGGTTTCTCTCCAGAGTAGTGTTTGTCAATCTTGCCAACTTGAAGATGTATGTGGACTTCAGCTCCCAAAATTCCCCAGCCCTTCTTTCTACTTACTTTGGAAGTAGTACATTGCAAGTTACATTGGAATAAATTATGAAAAATGTCCTTGATTATAGCCTTTGAAATGCCATGATCATAGATATGACATCTGAAGGCGAATATCTTCAAATCATTGACATATGGCTGGTTCTTTGGTTGGTTGTGTGTCATAAAATAAATGTCAACTCACAGCTGCCATTTAAACAGATTTTGTCCATGGTGACTTGTCCCTAACCTGATATTTCAGGTCTTCCAAATGTATCCATTGCTATTCCAAAGTCTCGCTAAAATCTTAGCGAGGATGAGAAAGGTTTCTCATTTGCAGGGGTTGACACCTTTGTACACCTGTCAGAAGAGGACCCAAATGGTGACTGAGAATCTCCATAAACATTTACTGTAAAATTGTTTGCTTCTCCTTCTCCCTGTTGTTGCTAATCTACTCTGTCCTTCTCAAGAGAAGAAACAATACCCACTGGTCATATTTGTTCCATCCAGCAGAATAAATGGTGCACCAAAGGGGAAAACAAACCAAGAGATAGCAATAGTCAGATGCTAGACCTGGTCAGGAAAAGGAACCCATAGACATCTGGTGCTGATACTAATTAGGTATTGAGGAGAAGCTATAGATGCTAATGTTTAGCCCAGATGTTTGTATTTTCAGTAGAACTTCTTTAATGTAAGCCAAGATGTCACAAATGAAAAGATGGAGTATATTAGTCAGCCAAGTGACAGACTATATACAGTCAAGCTATAGCACTGTGCTCAAACCAAATAATCAGATGCTTGTTACTTGAAAGAGATTTTTCTAGCAACTTCTTTCTTCCCTGCCTTTGGAGATTCAGAGCATTGAGATGAAGATATGAAGGAATATGAATTTACAGGGGTTCTGAAATTGCTGTATACAATATCGTCTATCCCTCTCTTGAATCTATTCTCCTGCTGTGCATAGACTGCTGTGGATCACTAATGCTATTCTGAGATCCCCAAACCCCCTGAGTTTCAAGAGGGTCTATTCCCTTTCCTGTTTTATCTTATCTTTCCCCAAGCCTACATTGCTGCAGTAAATAAGGTTAGAATGCCTAATCATTAATTCTACTTAGGCATAAAGTGTCATAAAGCTAAGCCAAGTGGGGCATTTTCTCCTTTGCTGGGGCACAAAAAATGTATTAACTATTCCAGTTAGAGTCATGAATGATTTATTAATTCAATTTTGGAATGCACTAGTGTCCTATCTTATAAATTCATGTTATAAAAAGACAATCTCTTGGAGGACTCTTTTGCTCCTTCTTTAAACCAACTAAGTGACATGTCATATGGTTCAGGACAGTATTAATCTCTCTTTCCTAGTCTATATTGTGGCAGTGATGCAATTTGGCACATCCATATTAAGAATTTTTTCACACTTGAGATGGGAAGAGAAGGAGCAGAGTCTGGGTTCATTACCTGCAACCTCAAGAGATTTATGAAAGAGATCAGAAGTGGATCTAGATGGAATTCCACATTGCAGTTCTTTTCAATATAAGCTCTTTTCCAAGAATATTTTATATTGCTGTACATTTCCAGAGGCCATTTCTTCCTAGACCCTGGCTGACAAAATTCCCCCATCAATGGAACTTGCAACATGCCTTTCGTGTCAGATGTAATTTAATATTTCACACTCTGGGATCAGCTCAGGGATCACAAAAAGAGATTTTCATTCAAGGAATGAATTCATACAATTTGCTAAACTATGTCCAGTGTGTAAATCCATTCTCTGAAGATGCAGAATCTGATAGTTCTAGGCCTGACATGTAATCCTACTAAAAAGTCCCTGGAGTTTTCTTCTCATCAGTTTCAGAAATGGCTTGCCATTACCTTCTTCTTTGAGCCAAGAGAGAATAACTGGCCCAAAACATTCAACCAGCTTTCATGCCTAAGAGAAGACTAGAATTCATAGTTTCCAAGTTTCCAGCCCAATTAGTTCAATCTCTTACAGGTTTTAAAAATACATTTAATTTATGACCATCTTTCTTTTTGTTCAGGTTAATGCCTCTACCCATTCACTTTTAATTCTGTACACCAGTCAATGGCCCTTGGAAATAAATAAATCTTTTTTTTTTAATGGAAAATAAATCAAATTCTTTAGCCTTGGAAATAAATAAATGAGAATGGTTTTAGCAAAAGAAAATATGTGCATACCTGGCAGCAATAATCTGGTGATCTCTAAATGAATTTACCATCGTTTGCTAACCTCTAGTGGTCATCCATATGTTTGCAGTGTGGATATAGTAGCCCTACTTTACAACAGATCTTTATCAAACATGTAGAAATTCTTACAGTTAATAAAGAGATCTTCCACCTTCAATTCAGTTGACACATTGCACTAAACCATTATATCATTTGTTTTGCTTGTGGCTTATTATATTGTAGGAACCCACTCAGTAATGGATTGGCAAACTATAGTTAACCACATTATAGAAGAATGTGTTGTATGAACCTAGCTATTAACTCCCTCATAAAACGTATTTTCTAGTACTTGGAACATAAATAATTTCCATACATCCTGAAAAATAGACCAAGCAGGATGATAAGATCATCTAATTAGAGATATTTAAGCAGAGGCTGAATAGCAATATTTCACAGACACCATAGTTAGTCCTATTTTGTAGATGCGACATTGATTAGTGTGGGTGGAAGCAATGAAACAATTCCCAGGGTTCTCGTTTGTTTTGTTTGTTATCTTAAAGTTCTTCTTGGTTCCTGGTAGCTATGCAGACAGCTACATAGTTTTCTTAGCAAATTTTTCAGAAAGTTTGCCTTTGCCATCTTCTTAAAGCTGAAAAAGAGTGACTAACCCAAGTCACTCTTCATGCCTAAGGCTGGCCTAAAACTCAAAGATTTCTGGTGTCTAGCCAGAGCTTTCAACCATTACACAAAGGTGGTTCTTGAAAAAGATCCTCATTACAGTTCCTATTTCTTTGAGGACCGTGTGAGTATGAGAACTATGTGGGCAGAGCAGAAACCCTACTTGACATCAGGTGTTTGTTTCAGGGCCCACAGTTTCAACATGGATTCAAAGTCACCCTCCAACATAGCTGAATGGAAATCATGCTGGTGATGAATGCTGGACTTTGTATCTTTACTTTATCACTATTCCAGATCCTATGAAAAACTTCTGAAGATGGAAATTATTAGATCGGCACCAGAAAGAAACGTGACTCAGCTGCTGTCCATTCAGAACCTTTATTAGAGTGCAAACTGAACTGCCGGCTGAGACTGCCGAGCCTCCTTATAACTTGCTTGGGCATGCCCGCCGGCCAATGACAACAATTTAAATTTCCCGCCAGTGGAACCAATCCCCCAGTGGTGTCGGCTTGTCCCCGGCGAGTAGTCCCAATAGCGGTTTGTGGTCGGTGACGATTGTAAAAGCTCTTCCATAGATGTATTCGTGGAATCACTTTACTCCCACCACCATCGCTAATGCCTCCTTATCGATCTGGCCGTAGTTCCTTTCAGCTGGCGACATGGTTTTTGAGAAGAAGGCTATGGGGGCTTCTGTCCCGTCGGGTAGTTGGTGGCTGAGGACAGCCCCAACCCCGTAGGGTAAGGCGTCGCAAGTAGGGTTACCAGAAGTGCCCTGTTGTATTGGATGAGGAGGCTGTCGGAGGATAGGAGTCCTTTGGCTTTCTGGAAAGCTTCCTCTTCTTCGCTCCCCCACTTCCAAGGCGCCGCCTTCCCTAGGAGCCGGTGGAGTGGCTCAGCAACAGTGGCTTTCTGTCATAAGAAGACACTGTAAAAATTCAGTAGTTCCAGAAATGCCTGAAGCTCCATTCTATTTTGGGGGGCTGGAGCCTCATGTATTGCCCTTACTTTGTTTTTAGTGGGGTGGTTGCCCTGGCTATCTATTAAATAGCCCAGGAACTCGACTTCCCTGACTCCAATCACGCACTTGTCCCGTCGAACCCGTAGTCCCTTCGCCTGGAACCGCTGCAGGGCAAGCCTGAGCTGCTCCATTAGTTGGGATTCTGATGTTCCCGAGATTAGGACGTCATCGAAATAGGGCACCACCCCTGGAACGCCTTGAAGAAGGCATTCCATCATCGATTGGAAAATACCCGGGGCGGCGCTGACCCCAAATTGGAGTCAGTTGCATTTAAATGCGCCCCGGTGAGTGTCTGTGCCTCCGCAGTTGTTTGGTCTACTGGCAGTTGCTGGTAAGCCTGAGCCAGGTCCAGTTTAGCGAAAATTGACCCTTTGCCGAGTGAATGCAACAGATGTTGCACCACTGGCACTGGGTATGCGCTCTGCTGAAGTGCCCGGTTGATGGTACACTTATAATCGGTGCAGATGCGCACTGATCCATCTGGCTTCATGGGAGTCACAATGGGGGTCTCCCATGCAGCATGATTGATCGGTTCCAGGATGCCCTGGGTGATCAATTTATCCAATTGTGCATCCACTTTTGGTCTAAGGGCAAATGGAACCCTGTGGGGCTTGAGCCGAATTGGAGCAATTTGAGGATCTAAATTGAATGATATGGGTTTCCCCAGGAATTTACCTAGACTCCCGTCGAAGATGTCCTTGAAGTCCTCTAGGAGTTGGTCGAGTTGGCTAGTCCTAATCTGATTAATGCCGCCAATTGTGAGCCCTAGGGGCTTGAACCACTCCACGCCAAGTAGGGTTGGATGGGTGTCCTTTACGATGGCGATGGGAAGGTCTCCATTGAACTCTTTGAATTGCACCCTGATGTTGGTTTGTCCCAGGATGCCGATGGGGTGCCCACCGAAGTCTACCAGCCTTGCCTGGATCGGTTTTAATTGTCCTTTGGAAAGCTTCGGTTGGAGTTTTTTAAGCTGATTCCAGGCAATAATGGAGAAGGGTGAGCCAGAGTCAATTTCCATAGGGCATGGTGCTCCTTCCATGTGGATGGTCATGTGGAATTTTTCTGACCCCTTGGTTGCAGTGTGTGCGATGGTCGTCTGGTTGATTCGTCTGCCTGTCGGGTGCCTTTCGTCATCTCGCCGCAGTTGCTGGGACCGTCTAGATGACCTTTGCTATTCGCGGTCCGAAGCTCTTTGCAGCTCGAAACTTGGCTCTGCCGCTCTGCAGGCCTCCGCGATGTGTCCCTTACGTCTGCAGCGGCGGCAGGTCGCGTCCTGCCAGCGACATCTGGCACGAGGATGGTCCCCTTTGCAGCTGGCACATCGTTCTTCACAGCTGCCATCTTGGGGCTTATGGACGGCCATTTCGAAGTCCGATTCCAACCCCGTGGAGTTTTCTTCTGAAGATTGTTGTGGATCCCTGTGGATCTTGTGGATCCCTTTGGACTTCCGCATTGCTGCTGCTGCTCTGTCGGAGGATTCGGCAGCGGTGGCTTCTTCGATTACATCCTTTAGGGAGATCTTTTTTCAGCTGAGGAACTTCTTTTGGACTGTGCAGTCCCTCATGCCGAAGACAATGCGGTCTTGCAGCTGGACGTCCACGTTTTCGAACTCGCAGCTGGCCGCGATCTTCTGGAGTGCTGAGATGAACTCCTTGAACAACTCCCCTTCTTGTTGATTTCTTTGATGGAAGTCAAAGCAGTTGGCTGGAGGAGTGCTCGCGGGTGCATAGTGCTCTTGGAGGACATCTTGCAATTCGGACCATGGCATCTGTTCAATGTCTCGTGGTGCCACGAGGTCCATGGCCATCTCCAAAACTTCCAAGCCGCAGTGTGCCAGGAAGAGAGCCCTCTTCCTGCTGTCATCTAGGTCGGTGAAGCCGCTGCCCGCCAGGAATTGTCTGAAGCGAACCATGAAGGACTTCCATTTCTCCTGGTTCGGATTGAATGGAGACAGCGAGATTTCGGGGTCCGGACATGGTTCTAGTGACTTGCTCAAGTGACTCAGCTCTTGGATGGCAGTGGCAATCGTGCCTGTTGCTCGTCGGTTCTTCTTTAGTCCTTCATCGCCAGTGTTAGATTGGCGCCGGAAAGAAACGTGACTCAGCTGCTGTCCATTCAGAACCTTTATTAGAGTGCAAACTGAAAAGCCGGCTGAAGCTGCCGAGCCTCCTTATATCTTGCTCGGGCATGCCCGCCGGCCAATGACAATGATTTAAATTTCCCGCCGGTGGAATCAACCAATCCTCCGGTGGATGTCCTTATAAGGACATAACAGAAATATCAAATAAAGGTGTGCAACAAAGCAATGTGGTAGGAATTTTACCCTGGATTTAACATTATCAGAAGTTCATCATAAGTACAATGCTAATCTCCTGGCTCTCTTTGTTATGATTTAAAGTAAACTCCCTTGAATGAACAAAAGTTACACTCTCCCTTTTATGTTCTTGACTGAGAATCACAACTGACCTTTTTCTCCCACAAATGCCTAGCTATGATTTGGAATGAATGGTGCCCATTAAATATTTCAATCCAACTCCAAAAGACACAGAAAACTTCCTTCAATATTGAATTGGGCAAGTCCAAGATTGTTCATATACCCATATGTCAATCTCAGCTCACATGCTGAGCCCTTTGTTTCAAAAGTTTCTTTCTGTTAATTGGAAATTGACAAAATCCAATTTTTCCTTGTAGTGGATTAGGAAAAGAAACTTTCATTTTTTTTATCCCATCACAAGACTCACTTCCCCTCAATTAAAAAAAAGGGGGGGCAGCAGGGATATGTGAGACAACAGAAGATTGGCTGCTGCAAACTTCAGAAGCTGATCCATCAATATAATTGGCACCTTATCTGTCAGACGATCTCTTGGGGGCCACCAAGCAAGAGACAAGATTCTCTCTCCCTCAAAGAATAATTGAAGGTAATCAAGTTGTCCTCTGGGCATATAGATGAAAACGGTTATCTTATTCCACTCTAGAGTTTTCTCCTCCTGTCTTAAACATTGAAGCAACTTCTCAAAGAGGGACAAGTGATTCATTGTATTGATGGAGTAGAGCAAGATCTAATTTCCACATAAACTAGCACTCTCTCTACAAATAATCAGGAAGCCTATGGTTATCTGGTTATAGCAGATCAATGCCATCTGGTGCTCTGCTTAGAGCTTTACATAGATGAATATTTATCATACCTAATAATGATTGATTCATCTTTTAATAATAACATTTTATTTTGTTTTTCTCTTGTGATATTAGTTTATCTGCCATGGAGTGGGGAAACAACAGCAAGGCTGAATCCTCTAGCACCCACATACATTTAACTTGCATAGCCAAGAGGTTACGTTGTGTGTGTGTGTGTGTGTGTGCATATTTTCACTTTTTAATTGCCAAAAAGGCAGCAAGATGCCAGATGAAGTGCCCTCTGGAATACAAGTGCTGGCAATAGAAATTACAGAACCAAACTAGAAATGAGAAATTTCTTGACAGAAAAATAATTAGTGGAAGGCCTTTCCTTCAGAAGTTTTGAGTGATCCATTACTGGAGGTTTTTAAGAAGAGATTGACAACCATATGTCTGAAATGGCATAGGGTTTCCTGCTTGAGCTAGGAGTAGAAGACCTCCAAGGTCCCTTCCAAGTCTCTTATTCTGTTTATAAAGTTACCACATTGAGGTAACAGGCATGTGAAAAGTCAGAAAATATTTGGGACAGGGGTTTTAAGACCACCAGCTTTTTATGGGCTATGTACTCAGCCATTATATTATACTACATCAAAATGCTAGGGTATTTCAATTTCCCACTTAAAAAAGCAATTCTCAATATTAAATAACTATCATCTACAGTTATATCCATTCTGAAAAATGAGACAGAAAGGAGGAAGATGGTGAAGACCTAAGGGAATATCTGTAGATGGGAATCCTGCCTGTCTCACAGAATGGGAAAACTGCAAAAAAGGATTTGAATCCCTGAAGGAAAGGTGAGAAATAATTCTACAAACAAAAAAATTGTTCCTAAATCCTGGAGCAGTATTTAAGGTGTTATGTACACTATCAGCAATCCAGTTGGGCAGAGTTGCTGCCATTCGTTGAAGTGGCATACAACAATGCTGTGCATAGCAGTACTGGCCTAACCTCTTTTCAGGTCACTAGCAGCATGGAGTTCATCCCCATGCCTGAGCTTCCTAGAGAACCGCCCTTATCAGTGTCCTTAAATGAATGGAGTCTTTGAAGGAGGGGTGGGAAAATACCAAGTGCACGACGTGACAAAAACCTATAAAATGCAAGTGGACAACGCCATCAACCCCAAGAGCCATTTTGGAGCAAGGTCTACCTCTCCACAAAGTACCTTAAACTAAAACTCCCATGCAAAAAGCTAGGACCAAAGTTTATAGGCCCTTTCCCAGTAGGGAAAATAATCCCATCACAGTATAGTTTAGACTCCCTCACCTGCTAGGGAAAGTAAATTCGGTCTTCCACAGTACCTTGTTAAAGCTGGCAGTAGGCTCCCTGATCAGGCCAGTAGATTGGGCATTCCCAAAACCAATAGGGGAGATGTGAAGTGAAGAGGTTTTTAGATTCAAGGCTGCATAAGGTCCAGTTACAGTACCTTGTACATTGGAAGGGATACCCCCTCTCTGAAGCCACCTGGGTCAAGAGCTGGGATGTGAAGGCAGACAGGTTGATTAAACAGTTTCATGATAAATTTCCTCAAAAGCCTAAAAGTTTTGACCTGAAACTTTTTATGTTTTTTAAAATTAAAAATTCAGGTATTTTGTTTGCTAAATATTTGATTATATCAAAAATTGCTGGGAGGATTGTAAACCCAATTTAATTGGATCCATAGGTTTGAATCCAGACAGTCAGAAATCTATGGGACTTTCCTTTGTTACATGTGCTAAAAATTTCAATAGTTTAAAAGAGTTTAAGAATGATTAAGACTGGATCCAACTCTTTATCTTCTAAGACTTGCATCTGTTTATGTAAATTAGAACAGCAAAGCAATTATTTTCTTTATATCAGAAAACCTATTGTTCCAAAAAAACATTTGTCAGCTTCCATCAAAAACAAGTAGAGCTAAGAATTACATTTCCAGTGTTCTGCTTTCAAAATGCTCCCACGTCAAGTCCAAGTGGTGATGTTATCTATCTTCATGACCCGGGTTAGTGCCATTTATTCAAGAAGTCCAGAGTGGAAAATAGAAAAGTAAATGTAGAAAACCTTTTAAGACCATCATACTTTACCAGCAATAACAATTTACCATATTTTTAAGAGTACACGACATTCTGGAGTATAAGACACACCTTATTTTGGGGGGAGGAAAATAAGAAAAAAAATTCTGTTTGAGAGGCTTTCTGTTTGAGAGGCTGCATTTGCAGCCTCCAAAAGCTCCATTTGCAAAGGAGAGACCCTGCAAAGGCAGCCGCTCAAACAGACCTTTTGGAGGCTGTTTGAGAGGCTCTCTGCGTTTGCAGCCTCCAAAAGTTCCAAAAGGGTGGGGGCCGGCAAGTGGGCGGGGCTATATTCAGTGTATAAGATGCACCCAAATTTTCACCCTCTTTTTTGGGGGGTGGGAAGTACATTTTATACTCCAAAAAATATGGTATTTAGCTATTGAAATCCAATAGACATGACAGTTAAACTAAGATGCTTAATTCATGTTAGGATTTGACTATTTGGGAGTAAATTTGGAAATTGCCAGATATGTAACTAATGACTTTATGTTATCTTCATTTACTAATTATCAAGGGCAGATTGAAAATCTTGAAAACTGTGGTCTGAATGTCATTTTCTTCTTTCCGATAAGTCTTAGGGATTCACTTGTTGTAACAATATTGTGGCGGAATGTAGTCCAGGTTCCCAGGAGGGAAGAGCTACATTCCAGAAGGGCAAGAGGCAGAAAAGTTTAAAGGTTTAGAGGAAGAGGGTCAAGACAACCTCTCCCTAGAGGTTCTCAGAGAATATTTTAATGATACAAGTAGTTTGCTTTAGTTTGGCAAGATTCTGTCTTTAGGTGAGGAACAATAAAAGAAACTGCTTAAAAGAAATTCAGCATGTCTTTCTTGGTTTTGGAGCCTATCAAGTCTCCATATATATTTATTATGTGCATAAATTCTTTTTTTTTGCAGAGAGAGAGACAGTTAAAATGTTTATTAGCTGCACTAGGATGAAGAAATGGGGCAAGGCAGGAAGACGTTCTTAATTCAAACCAAAAATCTTCCATCATCTACTAAATTCACCATGTGTGTACACTTGGCCAAATAAAGTATTCTGCTCCGCTCCGCTCTGCTCTGCTCTGCTCTTATCTAATCTAATCACCTCTCTACACTACTCCTGTTCTACTCTACTCTACTCTCTCCACTCTCCACTACTCCTATTCTACTCCACTCCACTCCACTCTATTCTATTCTGAATGAGATAAAACTCTTATCTGCATCAACTTGCTTCCCTTCCTAAATGAGACACTGGGGACAAATAATTTATATTTGCACTATAATGAAGGCATATTATGTACCTAGAACAGAATTACAGTGTTAATTTTCCTGTCCAGCTATGAAAAAGATAAAACTAACAAATATTATTACTATACTTGTATAGTATGTGTGTGTTTTTGTTGTTTTGATTGCTTATTTGTACTTTATCATTGAGTTGTACCTTATGATTCTTGACGAATGTATCTTTTCTTTTATGTACTCCGAGAGCATATGTGTAAGATCCCTAAGAGTGATACTGCCAATCAATTGGGAGAAGGGGGAGGCTTGGATTCAATTTAATAGCATTGCTTGTGTCAACAGATATTTTACAACCTATATCCTGATGCCAAAGAGCCCTGAGATCCTCTTAACATGGAGGAATGTTTATGATTGCCATGTGGGTTGTTTCACTTTAAAGGATAACAGTGTGAATACATGTTTGTTCAGGTTCTCAGGAAAACTAGTAAAGAAAACATATTCACCCTTGTGGATTGGCTAAAATCTGCATTCTGACTTAAAGGGAGGGGTCTCTACTGCTTTAATCCTACTTGTCTTGCCTAAAGGTATTCAGATCTTGCTTTAACTAGGTTGCTATCACTTCTGCTTAACAAACTACCATGTTTCAAGAGTTTTTTTTACTTTCTTAAGGTGGAAGGAGAGGTAATTATTACAGAAAGCAAGATCTGCAAAATGGTCAAGCCAGAGAAGCAATCTTTGCTCTATTGAGGGGGCCTTGCAAACCATGTCTGAAAGAAGCAGAAAACTAAGAGAAGCTGAATGGAGGGAGGGGGAGACATCAACTGCCACTCAGTCAGAATGCCTGTTTCGAATGCCCCTCAGGAGAATCCTGAAAAGCCCCGCTGGTCAATTGGCATCAGGAAGAAAGATAGCTGGAATGAGTGAACCAGAGGAGTCACCCTCAGCCGTGGCAACTGAAAACCGGGGTGGAACCTGGAACTAGAAGCCCTTGCTGGCCGGGGGGGACTAACCAAAGCACCACTGAGGGAGGATTATCTGAAGAGGCATATAACTCAATTGGTGATGGAAACTTTGGAAAATCTCAACATCCAAGGGGAGCCAGAACAACAACCAAAGAGCACTGAAAGGGCAGCTAGTGGACTCAGGGTGCACTCATTGTTTGATCACTCCAACCCTAGTAGGGAAGTTGGGGATTAAAGTAAGAAAGCTGAAAAACCCCATTGCTTTCTGCCAATTAGATGGGTCAATAGCAGGAGGGGAGCCAGCTTCTTTTGCCATCGAGCCTCTACATATAGGCATCAGAAGCCACGAGGAAATGCTTACATTTATATTGGCACCTGGCATGGAATGGCCATTAGTTCTGGGCCTTGCATGGCTGATAAAATGGAACCCCAAAATCAATTGGAAACAAGGCATCATAAAATTTCAGATGAGTGTGACTTTTGCTGAGAATCCACATAAAGGAACTGAGGGGGCAGAGAACCGAGAAACAGCCATACCTGGTCACATCATGCCAACTGAGGGCATACCCACAGAATACAAGGATTTGGCTAAAGTTTTTAGCGAAAAAGCCTCAGACAAGCTCCCTCCCCATCGCACACTGACTGTGTAATAGAAATCTTACCCGGCGCTAAACTCCCTAAACCCAAGATGTACAGCATGTCACCAAGAAAGTTGGAAGAGCTGAGAACATTTATTGAGAAAAACCTAGCAAGGGGGTTTATTGAGCCAGCCTGACCAAAAATCACAGCTCCAGTGCTATTTAGAGAGAAAAAAGATGGTTCAAAATGTCTCTGTGTTGACTTTCGGACCCTGAATGTGATCAGTGTGGAGAACATGTACTCCTTCCCCCTTGTGAAAGATATGCTAGCACACCTCGCTAAAGGGAAAATTTTTTCAAAGCTGGATTTAAGAGAGGCTTACTACCGTGTCAGAATTAAGGAGGAGGATGAGTGGAAAATGGCATTTAACACCCCCCTCAGGTGCTACTAACTCAAGGTGCTCCCCTTTGGGTTACAAGGAGCCCCTGCAGTGTTTATGCCATTAATAAATGAAGTGTTACATCAGCATTTGTAAAGGGGATCCTGATCTACTTGGATGACATTTTAATCTATACTGAGACCAAAGCAGAACATGTAAAACTAGTCAGGGCAGTTTTAAACAAACTCTGCTCTGCCAAACTTTATGCTAAACTTTCTAAAGAGAAGATTGACTATTTGGGGTACCACATTTCACACCAGGGCATAGAAATGGATCCTCTAAAAGTGCAGGCTGCACTTGATCGGGAACCTCCACGCATGCGTACACAGTTACAAAGCTTCCTGGGTTTTGCCAACTTTTACCACCAGTTTATCCTTGCTTTTGCTCAGATTGCCCTCCCCATCACCAAGCTCTTAAAAATGAAGGGGGAGGGCAACCCTAAACCGAAGCAGCCATTGAACTGGACTATGGAATGCCAAGCAGCATTTGAAAAACTTAAATGGCTCTTCTCGGCAGATCCAATTCTAAAACACCCAGACACAGAGAAACCATTTGTCATAAAGCAGATCCCAGCAATGTGGCAATAGGAACAGTCCTGCTTCAGAAAAATGAGCAAGACCAACTACAACCATGCACTTACACATCCAAAAAGGTGAATGAGACTGAGCAAAGGTGGGCCATTTAGGAGAAGGAGGTTTATGCAGTTTGTTGGATATTGTTAACCTGGAGACACTTCCAAGAAGGCAGTAAGACCCTTTTTGAAGTCTGGACTGATCATAAAAATCTAGAAGCCCTAAAGATCCCAAGGAAACTCTCCCCAAAACAAGTACAATGGGCTCAGTACTTTAAACAGTTTGATTTTACTCTAAAATACCTCCCA
Source organism: Masticophis lateralis (assembly GCA_030761175.1). Classification (NCBI taxonomy): domain Eukaryota; kingdom Metazoa; phylum Chordata; class Lepidosauria; order Squamata; family Colubridae; genus Masticophis; species Masticophis lateralis. The sequence goes on from JAUDYJ010000008.1 coordinate 1,281,910, forward strand.
GGGGTTAAAAAAATTCTGGCAGATGCGCTATCCAGAAAACCACAGTACAATAGTGCGAAGTCAGACGTAATCAAACCCATAGTACAAAACAATCATCTAGCCACTAAAGTAATCACCAGATCCCAGGCAAAACAAGAAACATTGATGGACAATGACATCACTCAAACTTTTAAATAAGCATTGCCCACCGACGAATGGTTTTTGAACCATAAATCCAGCTATCTGGTGAAAGAAGACTTGGCTTGGGTGGGAGGGAAGTTGTATGTTCCAGCCAGCCAAAGATTATGCTTAATGGTTTATGCTTAATGGAGCCTGGCTCTGGTTTGGCTCTGCAGACTAAAGCACCGTAATTAACATACAGCTGTCTGCAATTACATCATTCAAATCTCCCCAGGCTCAAGGTTGACTCAGCCTTCCATTCTTTCTAAGGTAGGTAAATTGAGGACCCAGTTTGTGGGGGCAACTTTGTATAAATATACAAAAGTATGAAGGCTATTGCTTAATGCATTGAAAGCCACCCTGAGTCTTCAGAGAAGGGCGGCATATAAATCAATTTTTTTTAAAAAAATGGAAAAGTGCCACAACACAAAGGATTATAAATGCCTCTCTGGGGGAGGGTTTCTTGCCGCCTGCTTTGAAAGAGGCGGTGGTGAGGCCCCTCCTTAAGAAGGTCCCTCTCTGGACCTGGCTGTTATGGCAAATTACCGTCCTGTCTCCAACCTTTGCTTTATTGCGAAGGTTGTTGAGAGTGTGGTTGTGCAACAGCTCCCACAGTATCTGGATGAAACCGTCTATCTAGACCCGTGCCAGTCTGGCTTCAGGCCTGGGTACAGCACGGAAATGGCATTGGTCGCGTTGGTTGATGATCTTTGGAGGGCTCGGGACAGGGGTTGCTCCTCTGTTCTGGTCCTATTAGATCTTTCAGCAGCTTTTGATACCATCAACCATGGTATCATGCTGCACCGGCTGAGGGATTGGGGGTGGGAGGCACCGTGTTGTGGTGGTTCTTCTCCTATCTCTCTGACCGGTCGCAGTCTGTGTTGGCAGGGGGGCAGAGGTTGACCTCGAGGCGCCTTGTTTGTGGGCTGCCACAAGGGTCAGAACTCTCATCACTCCTGTTCAACATTTATGTGAAGCCGCTGGGTGAGATCATCTGTGGTTTTGGGGTGCAGTGCCATCTGTATGCTGATTACACTCAGCTGTACATCTCCACCCCAAACCACCCCAACGATGCACTTGAAGTGATGTCCTAGTGTCTGGAGGCTGTGCAGGTCTGGATGGGGAGGAACAGGCTTTGACTCAACCCTTCCAAGACCGAGTGGCTGTGGATGCCAGCATCCCGATATAGCCAGCTGGTGCCATCACTGGCTATTGAGGGCGAGTTATTGACCCCACAGAGGGGGTTCACAACTTGGGTGTCCTCCTGGACACATGGCTGTCTTTAGAAGAGCATATGACAGCCATGGCCAGGGGGGCTTTTTATCAGGTTCGCCTGATACGCCAGTTGCGCCCCTTTCTGAGTCGGGATTCCTTATGCACAATCACCCATGCTCTCGTCACTTCCCACCTGGATTACTTTAATGCTCTCTACATGGGGCTCCCCTTGAGGAGCACCCGGAGGCTCCAACTGGTCCAGAATGCGGCCACGCAGGTGACTATGGGAGCGACCTGGCGCTCCCATATAACACCTCTCCTGCGCGAGCTGCACTGGCTCCCAGTGCACTGGCTTCCAAGCAGCAGAGGTCTATCCCACCACAGGATAAGAAGGTTGCCAATAGTAAACCACAGAAATCTGAAGCTATGGGAGGAGCCAGGCCGAAGACTACCACTCTGGAACAGAAACTTCAGCAAATGCTCTTAACGCTTCAAGAGACCACAAATGACAATTAAATTTTTATCTTGGAATGTGAATGGACTGATCTCACCACAGAAAAGAAGGAAAATATTTCACTATCTGAGACAATTTAATAATGATGTTTGCTTGCAAGAAACTCATATCAGAATAGAGGATCAGAAATATTTGATAAATTTTAAATTAGGCGCACAATTTATAGTTTCAAATTCAGAGAAAAAGAATGGTGTTGTGATTTACATAAATAAAAGATTGTCAGCTAAAATTATAAAAGCAGATGATTGCGGAAGATATTTAGCAATCGAATTATATACACAAAATGGTCCAATTTTGGTGATTGGAATTTATGCTCCCAACCAGCAACAAGAAAACTTTTATAAATTATTACATTCTAAAATATTGCAATGGGATTATAGATCTATTTTACTTATGGGAGATTGAAATGGAGTAATAGATATCAAAAAAGATAAAAAGAGCTTGGCAAAGTCACATGTTAAATTACCACAGACTTTTTTTTTATATGAAAGAGGATTTGGAACTGAAAGATATATGGAGAGTGCAGAACCCAAAAGAACTGGACTTTACTTTTTTTTCAGATAGACATAGATCCTTCTCTAGGATTGATTTTATCTTAGTTACAGCTGATCTACTTTTAAAAACAAAGAAAACAAAGATATTTCCAAGGACTCTAACTGACCACAGCCCGATATGGATAGAAATAGAAATGGGAAAGAAGGAGAGAAGATCGTGGAGAGTAAATGAAAATTTGTTCAGATATGAAAAGAATATAAATGAACTTAAAAATCATTTGAAAGAATTTTTTGAAATGAACTTGAATAAGGGTACCCCTATTGAAATTGTTTGGGATGCGAGTAAGGCGTATATGTGGGGGGTACTGGTTCATATGAACTCTAAACATAAATTAAATCAACAAAGGAAAAGATTAGAAATGGAAGGAGAGATAAAGAAAAAAGAACAATTACTTATAAAAAGTCCGACAGATAAAAAACTACAAGAAATTATAAAACTCTTGAAAGATCAATTTCAAATGCTTATAGCGGAACAAGCAGCAACTAACTTACAATTTGCAAAACATAACACATTTTGTAATGCTAACAAACTGGGCAGGTGGTTGGCTTATACATTGAGGAAACAGCAGAGTTCTCGAGTTATTGGTAGAATTGAGTATGGAGGGAAGGAGGTTTTTCAACAAAGTCTAATTAAAGAAGCCTTTTTAGATTATTACACTAAATTATATGCCAAAGATGATATACAAAATGAATTTATAGATAAATACTTAGAAGAAAGGAGAGTCACAAAAATCTCTAGGGAGCAAAAGGAAAGAATGAATCAATTAATAACAGTCGAGGAGATTATTTTTGCAATTAAACAATTGAAAACAGCCAAAGCTCCAGGGACAGATGGTTTAACAGTGATGTATTATAAAACTTTACAAGAAGAAATGATTGAACATCTTAATGACTTATTTTGTAGCATACAAAAAGGGGGTAAAATACCCGCTTCATGGAAAGCAGCCTTTGTTTCATTGATACCAAAAGAGGAAACAGGTTCTACAAAACCGGAAAATTTCAGACCAATATCTCTCCTGAATACGGATTATAAAATTTTTGCAAAAGTATTAGCCAACAGATTAATGCCAGTTATGCAAGAGGTGATTCATCATGATCAAGCAGGATTTATAGAAGGCAGATACATGAAGGATAATGTGAGGCAAATTATAGACTTATTGGAATATCTTGAGATGAGTAAAGAGATTCCTGCAGTGCTGGTGTTTTTGGATGCGGAGAAGGCCTTTGATCGAGTCAATTGGAACTTTCTAGTAAAGTCTTTAACAAAGATGGATTGTGGGGACCAGTTTGTCCAGGCGGTTTCAGCAATTTATCAAGACCAAACAGCACAAATTATCATTAACGGAAGTCTAACTACAAACTTTAGTATAGAAAAAGGAACAAGACAAGGTTGCCCGTTATCCCCACTGTTGTTTATTTTAACTTTAGAAGTCTTGTTGAACACAATACGGGATTCGAGTACTCTGAAAGGAATAGCTATAAGGCAAGAGGATTATAGAACAAGGGCATTTGCAGGTGATCTGGTTGTTACCCTAACATGGCCGATGGAATCAATAATCCAGATGAAAAATATTATAGAAGAATATGGAATGGTATCAGGATTTAGATTGAATCAGAAAAAAACCAAGATGATAGTTAAAAATGTGTCAGAAGGTCAAAAGAAGGAACTTGAAAGGAAGGCAGGCTTTGAAATAGTAGCAAAGGTGAAATATCTAGGAGTTCAAGTTGCAGCTTCAAATATAAAACTGCTTCAAAATAATTATGAAGTGTTGTGGTGAAAGGTGCAAAAAGACATGGAAACTTGGAAAAAGCTGCAGCTATCTTTACTTGGAAGAATAGCAGCAGTTAAGATGAATGTTCTACCTAGATTTTTATTTTTGTTTCAAATGATTCCGGTGCTTAAAAGTAATTAATATCTCATGGAATGGCAAAAAGGAGTGAATAAGTTTGTTTGGAATGAGAAAAAGCCAAGAGTTAAACTGAAAATCATGCAAGATGTTCGTGAAAGGGATGGCCTTAAACTTCCAAACCTACAATTGTATTATGAAGCAGCAGCGTTGACACAAGCGAGTGATTGGTTTGGAATGACAAAGACTGAAATATTCAATATAGAAGGAAACGATTTGGAATTTGGTTGGCATGCATATTTATTTTATGAAAATAAAGTTGATAAAGTATTCAAGAGCCATATATTCAGAAACTCTTTGATGAGAATATGGAAGAAGCACCAGCTTAAATTGGATTACAAAATACCTTTGTGGTTGGATTGTGCCATCTACCCCCATCATCAAAAAGATCTGAGGGAAAATTTCTATAAAATGTTTTATAGGTGGAATTTAGATCCTAAGAAGTTGTCGTGCATGTAACCTAATGTTCAGCCAAAATGTTGGAGATGTGATTGCTTAGATGCTACATATATGGCAGACTTACAAGAAAGTGAAGGCTTTTTGGATTAAAATTTGGTGGGTTATGCAAAATGTTATGAAGAAAAAACTCAAATTTTCTCCTCAATTGTTTTTATTGGGTATAGTTAAGGACTCTTCAATGACTGAAACAAAATTGATATTATATATGGTTACAGCAGCTAGGTTATTGATTGGTCAATATTGGAAAAAAGATGTTATGCCTACTATTGAAGAATGGACTTTGAAGGTGGCCAGTTTTGCAGAGATGGCGAAGATATCAGCATATTTAAAAGACCAGACTTAAGAAACCTACATGTGGGAATGGAAGAAATGGATAGACTATGTGCAGAATAAATATCAAACAAGGAAGTATCAGATAGCTTTTAGCTGCATGTTATATAGAAATTTATAGTATAGACAGGGGGCAGAATAGTTGGGGGGTATTGCATGATAATGCCAGATCCGTGGCGAACAAGGCCCTTCTCGTCCGGGATTTAATTGATGAGGAGGATGCAGACCTGGTTTGTATCACCGAAACCTGGCTTGGGATGGAGGGAGGTGTCCCCCTCTCCGATTTGTGTCCCCCAGGTTTTCAGGTACTTCATCAGCCACAACTCCAGGGGAGGGGTGGGGGAGTGGCAGAAGTGATCAAGGAAAGGCTCAGTCCTAGGGAGGTCACTGTCCCTCAGATAGGCGGATGTGAATTACTCCTTCTGAAGTGGGATCCTGGAGTTCAGTCGGGTTTGTTGGTTGCATACCTATCACCCAGCTGCGTAGCCTCAGCCCTGCCTGCACTGCTAGATGTCTTGGCCGAGTTGGCGGTGGAACTCCCCAACCTCCTGGTTGTTGGAGATTTCAACCTGCCCTCAGCCGGGGAGACATCTGAGCTGGTGTGGGAGTTCATGGCTTCCATGCCGGCCATGGACCTGACTCAGATTGTACAGGCTCCAACTCATAATGGAGGAAACACACTCGACCTGATTTTTCTCTCTGGGCAGTGGATAAATGATTGGGGGGTGGGGTCTTTGTCTATTAACCCCCTGTCATGGACTGATCATTCCCTCCTTAGGCTTGACTTTCCTATTGCCTTACCCCATCGCTGGGTGGCGGAACCAGTGCGCTGGTTCCGCCCCAGGCGCCTGATGGAACCTGAAAGGTTCCTGACAGAGCTTGGGTCATTTCCCGCCTCCTTAACCCACGATTCGTCTGAGACCCTAGTGGCAGACTGGGAGCAGGCTGCGATGGAGGCCCTGGATCGAATGTGGCCTCTGATCCAGTGCAGATCCCGAGTGGGAAATGAAGCGTCGGAAAAGATGCCTGGAGGGTGGTTGGAGGTCCTCTCGGGCTGAATCCGACTGAACACAGTTAAGAATCTTTATTAGGTCTTACCTTGTGGTAATGCCAATATTTCGCTGCTCTTATTGCATCTGCAGAAAACCGCCCAGCCGCCCTGTTTAGGGTAACCCGCTCCCTTCTAAACAAGGGAGTGAGGGAGGACCCCTTGCAGGGTCGTGCTGAAGATTTTGCACAGTTTCTGCAAGATAAAATCGCTCGGATCTGGACCAAGTTGGTCCGAAATTTTCTGGGAGGAGTTTGAGCCTGTTTCGTTGGATGAAGTGGACAGGATTATGGGTTGGCTGGGGGCTCCACATGTGTCCTGGACCCGTGTCCCTCCTGGCTCATTTCTGCAGCCAGAGAGGTGACTGGAGACTGGATCCAGGCAGTTGTCAATGCTTCGTTGAGGGAGGGTTTTGTCCCCACTTCGTTAAAAGAGGTGGTGGTACGACCCCTCCTTAAGAAGCCTAACTTGGATCTGGACTCACTTAACAACTACCGTCCTTTCTCCAACCTTCGCTTTTTAGAGAAGGTTGTTGAGACCGTGGTGGCACAGCAATTCCCTCATTTCCTGGAGGAAACAGACTGCCTTGATCCTTACCAGTCTGGCTTCAGGTGCGGCCACAGCACAGAAACAGCATTGGCCGCCCTAGTGAATGATCTCTGGCGGGCCCGTGATGGGGGTTGTTCCTCCATCCTGGTCCTTCTTGACCTCTCGGCGGCTTTCGATACCATCGACCATGGTATCCTACTGCAGCGACTCAAGGGGTTGGGGATAGGAGGCATTGTGTTGCAGTGGTTCTCCTCCTACCTCTTGGGCCGCTCGCAGTATGTATTGGCAGGGGGTCAGGGATCCTCCCATAGGCCTCTCACTTGTGGGGTGCCTCAGGGATCGGTTCTCTCCCCCTTGCTCTTTAACATCTATATGAAGCTGCTGGGTGAGATCGTTCATGGCTTCGGGGTAAGGTATCACCAATATGCGGATGATACCCAGCTTTACATCTCTACCCCAGGCCACCCTGGGGATGGCCTTTCCGTGATGTCCCGCTGCTTGGAGGCGGTGCGGGTTTGGATGAGTAAGAACAGGCTCAGTCTGAATCCCTCCAAGACGGAGTGGCTATGGGTGCCGGCATCTTGGGATCCTGAGATAGCATCTCTAGTGATCGGTGGGAAGACTATCACCCCATCCGAAAGGGTTCACAATCTGGGTGTCCTCCTGGATTCTCGGCTATCGTTGAATGACCATCTGACGGCCGTAACCAGGGGGGCCTTCGTGCAAGTATGTCTTGTACACCAGTTGCGCCCTTTTTTGGACCGGGATGCCCTCACCACAGTCACTCATGCCCTGGTTACTTCTTAGTTGGATTACTGTAACTCCCTCTACATGGGGCTGCCCTTGGGACATATCCGGAGACTCCAGTTAGTCCAGAATGCAGCCGTGCAGGTAGTTACGGGGGCTTCTCGTTACTCCCATGTTACACCTCTCCTGCGCGGGCTGCACTGGCTACCGGTTGTTCTCTGGGTTCGTTTCAAGATGCTGGTTTTAACCTATAAAGCCCTACATGGCTTAGGCCTGGGGTACTTACAGGACCACCTCCTGCCTTCCTCCCACAGTCCAGTGCACTCCCATAGAGTAGGCCTTCTCTGTGTGCTGTCAGCCAAGCAATGTCAGTTGGCGGCCCCCAGGGGGAGGGCTTTCTCTGTCAGAGCCCCAACCCTCTGGAATAGTCTTCCCACCAACCTCAGGACAGCCCCCGACCTCCTCTCCTTCTGCTGGGGATTAAAGACATGGCTGTTTAAAGAACATTACGATTGTGGGGTTATATAGCCTTTTTAGAATGATTTTAATGGATTTTAATGTGTTTTAATTGTGTTTATTATGATTTGTATTCATGATTGTTTTTGTAAGCCGCCCTGAGTCCTTGGGAAGAATGGCGGCAAATAAATAAATAAATAAATAAATAAATAAATAAATAAATAAATAAATAAATAAATAAATAAATAAATATGGTATGATTTGGATTTCACCTTGGGAAGTCATGCGGGGGAGGGGAGGGTTAGGGAGGGTTAGGGAGGGGAAGGGGGGAAGTGGAAAAATTTGTGTTTGTAAAACTTTTTCAATAAAAAAAAAAAGAAAGTGAACAAGACTTTGAAATTAAGGAAATCCTTGACTCTAGGACCCACAGAGGGAAAATCCAATACTTAGTCGCTTAGTGCTGATTTACCATCAGCACACAATGAATGGGTCGCTAAACACCATGTTAGGGCTCCAACCTTACTGAGAAAATTTCACTCCCAATACCCTAACAAACTTTGTTAATATGCTATCATGAAATTTTGTTTATATTTGTTTTTTTACAGGTGGACCCTTTCATTTTCTAAGTAGGGTAGCATGTCAGATACCTAAGAGTGATACTGCCAATTAATTGGGAGAAGGGGGAGGCTTGGATTCAATTTAATAGCTTTGCCTGTGTCAACAGATAACCTATATCCTGATGCCAAAGAGCCCTGAGATCCTCTTAACATGGAGGAATGTTTATGATAGCCATGTTGGTTGTTTCACTTTAAAGGATAACAGTGTGAATACATGTTTGTTCAGGTTCTCAGGGACACTAGTAAAGAAAACATCTTCACACTTGTGTATTGGCTAAAATCTGCACTCTGACTTAAAGGGAGGGGTCTCTACTGCTTTAATCCTACTTGTTTTGCCTAAGGGTATTCAGATCTTGCTTTAACTAGGTTGCTATCACTTCTGCTTAATAAAAGGTTCCTTTTGAACGACCACATTTCAAAAGTGAATGACCACATTTCAAGAAACAAATTTGCATAGGTCCTAAGCCTCCTGCCCCCTCACAAAGTTTAGCTGATTGCTTTCTTTAGCTTGTTTTTCTTTTACTCTATTTTCTTCCCCCTTTCCAAAGTATAATCTTAAATCACATTCTTTTTTTTCTCATACATGAAATAGATGTGTTATTGCTTGGCAAACAAGTATCACTTTGTTAAGTCTCCCATTTCAAATAAACCCTCTTTATATTTTGGGACATTTTCCTATAAAATGTCCCAAAAGTAATAATATGCATAAAGTAATAAATAATAGACAGAAGATAGAAGAGGAGAAAAAGTAGGAGAAAAATGTTTGGAAAAAATATGCAACATTGTAAACAAGAAGAAACTATACTTACATGCTCCATTTACTTGAAAGTAAATTATAACATCTATCTCATTGCAATTCTATGGCTCTATATTATGATTATATTATTGTGATTTTATTATGGTTTTATCTTAATTTAACTTTTTATCTTCTATATTATATTATCCACATATATAGAGAGATATATTTGCTGATGCTTTATTTAAACTACATTTGTATATCAGTGATTGCATGACCTCTATAAATGCTGTACCCTAAATAAACATGAAAGTGAGAGCCAGGGAAGTGAAAATCAAGAAAATATTAAGGAAATGATTTGACCATATGGTTGGAACTACTAGCAGTTCTAATTGTGTAATTTTTGGTGGGTAAAGGTTTTCCATCAGAGATCTAGGAGAGTCTTCCCTACCTGATGCCCTGAAGTTATTTATTCTAGTTCATATAGCTATCGCATATAGGCTTATGTACCATTCTTTACACTTTACAGCTCTCTCTGGCTGTTTGCAAATAATGTATGCTACTCAGAGGTGATATTCAACTGGTTCTGACTGGTTTGGATGAATCAGTAGCGGCAATTTTAACTGGTTTGCTGAACTGATAAATACAACCACTAGCTGGCCCCACCCCTGCCCGCCTGCTCACCTGCTCAATGCTCACCCTGCCCACCCCCGCCATATATATGTTGCCTTCACCACACAGCCCAGCTAATTGCCTTGCCAGTCGCCTTTGTGCCTCGCCCGTTCTGCTCAGCTCACCAAAGGTAAGCATGCCATCCCTCGCCCTTCGCCTTGGGTTGGGGGCTGGGGTCCAGGGACATGCCATTCCCCAAGGCCCCAGAGCCTCCACCCACTTGCCACCTGCCATTTCCTGGCTCTGGCCTTCCCGGGGCCTCATCCTGCATGCCACCCTCTTTCCCTTTACCACACGTTGCCCTGCTTCCCCTCCTTCAGAGGCCCCAACCCTTACTCAATCTCCCTGATTCCTCTCCCACAACCGTGTCTTTCTTTGTCCCATGACCTTACCTTCCTCCCATGGCTGGTTGCCAGGGAAGGCAAGCCAGGACTGAGCCATCGCCACTGGGCTCCCCGCCAGCAGGCTCTGGTGCAGCAGGCATTGGGGTGCACGTGCTTGGCCAGCATGAAGAACAGGGCAATGATGGCAGTAATGGGACTGACTGAAGCTCTTTTTCAGTGCATTTGAGAAGTGGATGCCGGTAGTTTTCGGTGCAAGAAGGCTACAGCCAGCCACTGTTGCTTGCTCAGTTCCATCTGGCAAAGAGGCGGCAGCTGGGAGGCTTCTTGCACCAAAAAAGACGTGGTGGCTGCAGGCATCTTGCAACAATGGAGGGGGGGAACAAATGCGGGCTGGCAGGGAACACAGCAATGACAGCTCAGCCCTGGCTTGCCTTCCCTGGCAGCCAGCCATAGGAGGAAGGTAAGGTCATGGGACAAAGAAGAGCCTGAGTGGCGTAGGAGGCTAATGCCTCCTACTAAGTCAGTAGTTAACATCCAGCTGCCTGCAATTACTGCGAGTTCAATCCTAGCCAGGCTCAAGGTCGACTCAGCCTTCCATCCTTTCTAAGGTGGGTAAATTGAGGACCCAGTTTGCGGGGGCAATAAGCTGACTTTGTATAAATATACAAAAGTATGAAGGCTATTGCTTAACGTACTGTAAGCCGCCCTGACTCTCCGGAGAAGGGCTGCATATAAATCAAATTTTTAAAAATTTTTTAAAAAAATTAAAAAAAGAAGAAGAAAGAGGTGGGGTGGGGGAGGAAGCGGGGAGACTGAATAAGGGCTGGGGCCTCTGAAGGAGGGGAAATGGGGTGATGTATGGCAAAGGGAGAGTGGGTGGCATATAGGAGGAGGCCTTTGACAGATTCTGAGTTTAGCCACCTCAGACCCTGGGCAGAAAATAGGTAGCAAGGCTGCAAAAGCTGTAGGTTTTTTTTTCCTACTGGGTTCTGTGGTGTGGCTTGGTGGGAATGGCTTGGTGAGTCATGTGACTGAGTGGGCGTGGCCAACTCAATGTCACTCACAGCAAGATGCTGCCCCACGAAGCCATGCCCACAGAACCAGTTGTGGAAAAATTTGAATCCCACCATTGATCCAACAATCTGGATCCTTATTTTACCAACTTTTGAAAGATGGGAAGCTGAGTAAACCTTGAGCCCCATCAGGACTGAACTCCAGGCTGTGGGTAGAGTTTGCCTGCAATACAGCATTTTTAACTACTGCTCATAAAGTCCCAAATTAATATCATTAGTATCAGACTTGTTAAAGAGATTATGTTCATGAGAATTAGTAATCCATCACTTTTTGGAAGGCACCAGATGAGAGAAGCTGGTTCAGTTTGTACTTATGTGCACTCCAAAGTTATCTCAACCCTATTCCAATTTCATTTCTGAGCTAGAAGCAAGCAATTATTTATTTATTTATCTATCTATCTGTCTGTCTATCTATCTATCTATCTATCTATCTATCTATCTATCTATCTATCTATCTATCTATTTAAACTTATATACCACCCTTCTCCCCAGGGGACTCAGGGTGGTGGACAGCCAGAATTAAAACACATATAGTACAAAAGTTAAGGAAGAACTAAAATAAATTAAATCATCGGCATTACCAATTAGTCTGCTGAGCCTGGATAGCTCAGCAGACTAAGCATTGTAATTAAAACCCAGATGTCTGCAATTACTTCTAGTTCGAATCTCCCCAGACTCAAGGTTGACTCAGCCTTCCATCCTTTCTAAGGTAGGTAAATTGAGGACCCAGTTTGTGGGGGCAATAAGCTGACTTTGTATAAATATACAAAAGTATGAAGGCTATTGCTTAACGCACTGTAAGCCTCCCTGAGTCTTCGGAGAAGGGCGGCATATAAATCAAATTTTAAAAAAAATTAAAATCCCAAATCTGCAAAATCAAAAAAATTCCCAATTTAAAACCCAAAATCAATAGAATTAAAAAATTAAAAATCCCCATTAAAACCATTTAAGCTAGGCCAGCTTGTTGGAATAAATAAGTCTTCAGGGCCTTACAGAAAGTGCGGAGGTCCAGGATTAGTCATATTCCAGGAGGTAGCTCATTCCACAGGTCAGGTACCCCCACAGAGAAGGCTCTTCCCCTGGGGGCCACCAGCTGACATTGCTTGGCCGACGGCACCCTGAGAAGACCCTCTCAGGGTCTTCTCGCATATTGGCTGGTGGGAGGTTATCGGTAGCAGCAGGCGGTCTTGCAAGTATCCTGGCCCTATGCCATGGAGCATTTTAAAGGTGAGAACCAACACCTTGAAGCACACCCAGAAGACCACTGGGAACCAGTGCAGCTCATGCAGGAGAGGTGTTATGTGGGAGCACCCTGTTGCTCCCATAATCATGACACGGCCGCATTCTGGACCAGTTGGAGCCTCTGAGTGCACCTCAAGGGGAGCCCCATGTAGAGAGTGTTACAGTAGTCCAGGCGAGATGTGATGAGGACATGGGTGACTGTGCATAAGGAGTCCTGACTAGCGTATCAGGCGGACCTGATAGAAGGGCTGTCATATGCCCTTCCAAAGACAGCCATGAGTCCAGGAGGACACCCAAGTTGCAAGCCCCATCTGTGGGGGCCAGTAACTCACCCCCAATAGCCAGCGATGACACCAGCTGGCTATATTGGGATGCCGGCATCCACAGCCATTCAGTCTTGGAAGGTTGAGTCGAAGCCTGTTCCTCCCCATCCAGACCCACATGGCTTCCAGGCACCGGGACATCACTTCAAGGGTATCATTGGAGTGGACAGGGGTGGAGATGTCATCAGTGTACAGTTGGCAATGCACCCCAAAACCACAGATAATCTCACCCAGTGGCTTCACATAAATGTTGAACAGGAACAGCGAGAGGACCGACTCTTGCGGCACCCCGCAAACAAGGCGCCTCGAGGTCGACCTCTGTCCCCCTGCCAACACAGACTGTGACTGGTCAGAGAGATAGGAGGACAACGACCGCAGCACGGTGCCTCCCACCCCCAAGCCCTCCAGCCGACGCAGCATGATACCATGGACAATGGTATCAAAAGCCACTGAGAGATCTAACAGGACCAGGACAGAGGAGCAACCCCTGTCCTGAGCCCTCCAGAGATCATCCACCAATGTGACCAATGCTGTCTCCATGCTGTACCCAGGTCTGAAGCCAGACTGGCACGACTCTAGATAGATGGTTTCATCCAGGTACTACGGGAGCTGTCACGCAACCACACTCTCAACAACCTTCGCAATGACTCTTTCAAGGCGGCAGGCAAGAAATCCTTGCTTAGAGAAGCATTTATAATCCTCTGGAGCCAGCCTCGTGTAACCTCCCGGGTGGCCAGTACCAGCCAGGAAGGACACGGGTCCAATAAACATGTGGTTGCATTTCACCTCCCCAGAATCCTGTCCATGTCCTCAGAAGTCACACGATCAAACTCCTCCCAGATAACATTTTCAAGGCCAGCCTCAGTCACCTCGCCGGAATCTACCCACTCAGAGTCCTTCCCGAATCTGAGCAATTTTATTATGCAGATACTGTGCAAAATCCTCACCCTGCCCTTGCAAGGGGTCCTCCTGTGCTCCCTGATGTAGGAGGGAGTGGGTTACTCTAAACAAGGTGGCTGGGCAGTTATCTGCCGATGCCTTAAGAGTGAAAAAGTAATTACATTGCCACTTTTATCGCCACTAAATAGGTCCTAACATGACCTAACTAGCGTTCGATCAGATTCAGATCGACTGGTCCTCCAACCACTCTCTAGGCATCTTTTCCGGCACTTCACCCCCTCAACTCCTCAGAGAACCAAGGAGCCGGGCAGGTTCAGCACCGGGTCAGAGACCGCAAAGGCACGACTCGGTCCAGAGTGCCGGCAGCCATCCTATCCCAGGCAGCCACCAGGTCTTCAGCCAAGTCATGAGCCAGAGTTACAGGCACTGGCCCAAGCTCCCTCTGGAACCTATCAGGATCCATCAGGTGCCTGGGGCAGAACCACCTAGTCAGTTCCACCTCCCTGCAGTGGGGTTTGGCGGTCAGAAAGTCTAGCCTCAGGAGAGAATGGTCTGACCATGACAGGGGTTCAATGACTATATCCCCAACATCCAGGCCATTCAACCACTGACCAGAGACAAAAATCAAGTCCAGAGTGTGTCCTCCCGCATGAGTAGGGCCAAGAATTAGTTGTGTCAGGTCCATGGCTGTCATGGAAGCCATAAACTCCTGAGCCAACCCAGACACCTCACCGGCAGACGGCAGGTTGAAATCCCCCATAACCAAAAACCTGGGGATATCAACCGCCATCCCGGCAATAACGTTGAGGAGCTCAGGCAAGGCCGCTGTCACATGGCAGGGAGCCAGGTACGTGATCAGCAGGCCCACCTGCATCCCATGGCCCCACTTCACCAGGAGAAACTCACATCCGGCTATCTGAGGTACAGTGGCCTCCCTTGGATCAAGACTTTCCTTTATAATGACTGCCACCCCCCCCACCCCTACCCTGGGCCCTTGGCTGATGAAATGCATGGAAACCTGGCGGGCACATCTCTACAAGAGGAACCCCCCTCTTGGCCCAACTAGGTCTCTGTAATACCTGCCAGGTCCGTGCCCCCCTCCTGAATAAGGTCGCAAATGAGGGGGGCCTTATTAACCACGGACCTAGCATTGCACAACATCAGCCTAAGGCCTGGGCACCACAACTCTGGACATTCTGGGGAGCGAGAAAAGTCCTGGGGGCCGAGGCACACCACCGCTTGAAGGCAGTGGCTGCGTGGCCCCAACACATGACGCAGCCCCCTGCTCCGCCATATCTGCCCCTCCCAACTATGGCCCTGATGGGATCACCCTCCTTCTTCTCAACAGTGAGCTCCTCCACACCCCGACCCCTGCCTCCCATTCCAGGCCCCTGTGACGAGCCCAGCCTATAAACCTCCCTCCCCTCCCCCTTCCCCAAACCCCCTAAAAGATCAAACAAAGATGATTTTTAAAAAAACCCGCAGCCCTCTCTTTGCGGCATGCCACCTCTCGGGGTTCCAAAACCCATCATCGAGGTAAGCCTTTGATAGAGTGGAGGGCCAAGCCTGTGAGAGGGGGGAGTCTCGCAGACCAAGAAGTTCCGCTACTGAGTACATCTTGACCATAACGGGTAAGCATGACCATATCCTGAGGGCCATATAAAAGGTCCAGGGGAGAAGACAAAGAAATGGGGGGTCTCGAAGACATGTTCATAGCACCAAGTCCACTCTCCCCTCACAACAGAGGACTAAGTCAAGTTCCAAGATGACCACAGTCCAAGGGGGGGTTTAGACCCAACCACCCTCTCATTGTGGTTTGGTCAGCTGGTTAGCCCCCTTTTGTGGTGAGATGGCAGCGATGAAATCAATGCAGACAATACAGAGTCTGGGGGGCAGGTCCAAAAACAACCATGGCGGTTGGTCTGATGGTCAAGTCCCCTCCGCTGACAAAGTGCATAAATATGTGAAATCATCCCAGTTCAGCCCTCAGGGGCCCCGACACCAGGCCACCCTCTCACGGTGGTTGAACTGATGTCCAGCCCCCTCAGCTGATGGGATGAAGCCGTGTACCAGCCCACAATTCAGATGAAAATAGCCCTCTCCACAGTTAGAGGGGTTCAAATGACAATGAACATAGCGTCACGTGAGTCCCACAGGCTAACAACCGGTCCAGGTGGGCCTAGTCCTAAAAGGGGAAACACTGGAAAAAAAAGAGATAGGGGCCATAGTCTCAAGCCCTCAGCCCCCACACAGCCAAAATTGGAGGCCTCCCAAGACCTGGGAAGAGATGTCACACCACGTCCTCACCCCAACCATGGCCGCAGGTCTCCCAGTCTCATTGTCTCATTGCCCCCCAATCTCCAACTCCAAGGGGGGGTCGCTAGTGCCCTCTGACTGCCAGACAGCTGCCGCCATCATCGCCATCGACACCACGCTGTCACCACCATCACCACCACAAAGAGAGCCTGGTGGCATCCCAGAGGTCTTTGGGGATGCCTGACACGTCCTACAACCCTTCGGGCAACCCCCCGGGCTTAGAATCTCACTGCACGCCGGGCACTCCCAGCACAACGCCATTCCAATGCTTAGATGGCCTCCGGCTTTGGAAAACTCTGCCGCTGCCCAGCTGAGCAGCCTGCCACTCCTGACATCACGCTTTCCTCTCTGCTCAGTCACGGAGGGAAAGAAAACCCTCTCCGTACTGGCAGTGAGCTCCCCTAAGTGGGCCTGGGGTCATGGGTCTTCAAAACGACCCCCAAAAGGCCCAAAAGGTAGGTCGGTGCCCTGTCCTCAGATCGCGATCCCAGCGGGCGCTGCCATCTTGGACATACGTATTTTGAATATTGTTTATAGAAACACACCATAGCCATTAGTTCCCTCCTCCTCTCTTAATGTCATTTTCAAGCCACACCTTATTTTCTATTAGCAGTACTGATTTTTTTTTTCATTACAAGAGTATAAAGCGGAGAAGATTTTTTAACTGAGTTTGACTTCTGGTGAATTTATAGATATGCTTGTGCAATTTTCTTCACAACCATCCAAGAGTGGTTTGCCTTCTAGAATGTTTTTCCATTTCCCAGTCTACTTTAGACTGTCAGTATTCTTTTTAAATTTTAATAAATAAATAGTAATGTCCCATTCAAGTATTAACCAGATCTAGCTCTGCTGAACTTCTGAATCCAGACAGGATTTGTCAGATGCAGGCACCAACTAAAGGGAAGAAGTAAAATAATAACAATACCTTCCCCCATCAAATAATGTTTATGTTTTTATACTTATGAATTCTCTTGACATTTCTCTTTCATTCAAAGCAGCATGCCGTTTGCATAATAACAATGTGAAGGAAGTAGCTTGTTTTTTTTCCTTAAGTGTTGTTAAAGCCCTATGAAATATCTCTCTTTCTCTGCAGGCTTTTACATAACTAACTTCAAAATACTTACGGTACAAAGAGGCAATATGTATGCCTGTAGGAAAAGCCTACAATTTACAAAGCAGAGATCACAAGAAACAAAATCTCAACATGAACTAACTTCCTTAGTCTGCATTTCTGATTACTTCTGAATCTTAGTGGGCAATTCATAAGCCCCTTACATAAATTGGTTACTTTTAAATTGTTTTTCATCTAAATTTGTTGTTCCAGGGGACAAGAGAGAAAGCGAGAGATGAAAAATAACATGCCTACAAAGTTATAATTCTTAGTAAGAAGCAATAACCAAGCTCTTCAGACTTTTATTACTATGACTTGGAAAATACTAATTGAATTGCCAGTTTTTATAATGAGCTTCAGTATCATCTCTGGATAGGAAAAATGGGGTGGGAACCGGAAAGCTATGCATGTAAACTGTAGCAGATGTTTAAACCTTTAAAATAAAGTTCCACCAACAAAGAGTAACAAGTTCTACTGGTTAGGATAAAATAGCTCTGATTTAAAAATGATAGACTACAAGAATGATCTGGAAAAAGATGAAATGCTTGCTATACAAATGAAACAGGATAATGTTTTAAAAACTAAAAGAAATATAAAAATAACAAACCAAAAAAGTAACCTGTATAACTTTCCCACATTGGATTTACAAAGGAGACCAGTTAAAGATTTGATGACAAGGGACAGATAAAAAGAAAAGAAAAGGAATCAAGTTCTAGGACATTATTTGAAAGGATTAAGCATCAAGATTTTTTTAAAGTAAAGGAAATGAATATAAAGTGGGTTTATTTAATAAAGGTTAAAATCAATGTTATTATTACAGCTAACCTTAAATGAACTTTTGCTGACCATGACTGAATGAGATTTTAAGGATTTGTATACAAGTAAGAGATGTGATATGAGATGATCAGATTTTTGTTTTTTAAGACAAACTGAGAAGTTATTAGAATAGTTTATATGTGTTGACATAAACAGGAAAGTTACCTCTTTATATTTCTTTTCTGTTTCTTATCATGTTCCTATTGTTTTCTCTATTCTTTCTTTTATATATTTCTTTTTTCTTTATTTTTTCTGCATCTTTTTTCTATTTTCTTTTTTCTGTTTTTTGTAGGTTTTGACCAAAAGTCAGACAACGACTGACTGACTGACTGACTGACTGACTCATGATGACATAATTTTTTCTACATAAATATGAAAAAGAACAGAAGACAAAAGAAGATGATGTCCATCTTTCCATCTGTCGCTACATCTGTCAATCCATTGATCTGATAGCCTCTCCATCTCTGCTTTTCTGTCCATTTGTCTGTTGGACTGACTCACCATCTGTTGATTCGATGAACAAAGACGCGTAGGCAGGAATGATGATTCATGGGAAGGCCCCTTGGTAGGAGGGCGCCTTGGTGGGAAGGCACCTTGGTGAAAGGTACCTTGGTGAAGGCACCCTGACTCCATCCAGAAGGCTCCCTTTTATTGTCATTTTACAACTCTCATGGCAAAACATTAATCAACGTATACTTTGTACTGATTGGCTAAAGAAAGCTCATGAATTCCACGTGGACACCCCATGTTTCCCTCATGCCCTTACTGTAACAGTCAATGCTTTTCTGCCGGGTCTGCATGCCTTGCATTTTTGAGAAAAATCCTCTGCCAGACATCCTGATGAGATTAAGACCTTGTGTATACGTTGTTTACCCAGAGCGGTTTGCCGACTTTCTTGAGATAACAACAGTATTACCACATGTCCTCCTTTTATTTTTTATTGTTTAATATTTTGCAAGCATACATAATTTCAGATTTGGAGGGCCGAATTTTTGGACGAAATGTCGCTAATATCCCAGGCAAGCTTTGGATGCAACAGCAACAACAAATCAATATAAGGATTACAAATATAATGATGAATACTATTTGTCGTATCCATCCAAAATCTGGGAGCCAAGACCATAACCACTCCCATGGGGATTGTGGAATAGTGGAGCCAAGTGGATTATTTGCAATCATGTTTTCCACGTGCTCAATTGTAGCTGAAACATTTGCCTTATAATCAGTGATATATACACAACAATGTGACATACACCACCCTTGGCTGCTAAAATAATGTCTAAAGCATAACAATTTTATAAAACTACCTAGCTAAAATAGAATAATTAACATCTTCATTTTGTAGCATTCCAGAGATCTAAAGATATTGTTTCCATCCAATTTCATTAAAAGGAATTGCATGGATTAAAAGTCCTCCTTTGGCATGTGGGGGAATGTGCATGCAGATTCAGCAATCTGTCCTGTTTACTAAATGAGAGACATTTTGCACATCCCATATATAGGAATTTTGTTCCCAAAGTCCTTGCTCTGGAATTCCATTTTGCAAAGTCATTGTAGCCGCACAAGGAGAGAAAATACACATAAAAAGAATACACATTATAATGGTTACAGAATTAGCATTTAAACATGCAAAAGCTGCTACTAAAAAGTTCTCTGGTGTCTGTGGTATGTTTTTTTTTCTGTAGCAATTTTGTAGATTGAGCAGAGAGAGCCTTAATCTGCCCCCAGGTCACTTGATGTTTCTGACAAGGTACTCGATCCCGGTCCTGCTGAGGGTTCTGCAGGCTGAGTGAGAAGTTCAGGATCAGGTTTTTCAGTCCTTCGAGCCACGCCATCCTTCCATAGTTTCACACACCAAGCAAGGATCCATACTGGACCTGTAGAAGGAAGCACAGCAGCATCTCCCTGTCCCCATGTCAATAAGGGAACAGTTCCATGCCATTCAGGGTTAGGCAATAATCTATAAATTACCTGTGGCTGGGGATGACTCATTCTACTTCCAAAATGATTATCTACTGGAGTTGATAAAAAATTTATGATATTAAGATGATTCAGAGTAAACAGAACTTTATTCAACCATTCCTGTTTACCAAGGAGATCTATAGGAATATCCCTCCTTTTTGTTTTTATGTGTATGCAAAGCAGATTTTAATGTAAAATTTGTGCCAAAAAAAGATGTGTAATTTGCCATTTCTCACAAAAGTCAGCTAAGGAGCAACTACAATATGCAAGGCCATTGTTTGTTTTTAAGGCAGAAGGTAGGCCCAGGACAGCAAATGTTTGAATACAATGATTAACAACATGCTTAGTGACTTCTCCTTTCTGAGAAGTAGCCCAAATAAAATAAGGAAAAGTATCAATGTTTACATGAAGATATCTCCAAAGAGCAAAAGAAGGAACATGGGTAATATCTATTTGCCATAATTGATTAGAGGTGAGACCACGGGGATTAACTCCCGTGTCTCCTGAAGGGGATGCCCCAAAGCATTGGGGACAGGATAAAACAATTTGCTTAGCTTGCTTGAATAGAATGTGGCAAGCTTGTGCCAAACCTCTGGCATTTTGATAAAAAAAAGAGTGATTTAAAATTGGATCTGTAAACAAAGTAGGTTAAACATGAACAACAATATCATCATGGCTGTTGCCTTCAGAAACAGGCCTAGAAATGCTTCTGATCTCATAGTAATTGTAAAGTGAGAAATAAGGCCATAAGATTGGAGTCAATCCTGGGCATGATATAAGCACCTAAAAATTAAAAATCAATTGACACACATACTGAGAGTCAGAGATCAGATCAAAAAGCTGTTGAGAGAAAAATGTGGAAAGCTAAGATAACAACAGACAATTCTGAACGTTGAGAGGAAATTTTCCAGATGTCTTCATGAGGATCTTTATAAGCAATCACTCCTCTTCATTACTCCTCCATCAGAAAAACAAAGAGCTTGTGATAGTGGAGAAGGAAACAATGGATGAATAGGAAAGGAGGAAATCATTAAGCAAATAAATCTAAAATCTTTAAGCAGATGATATGAAATACAGCCTACATAGTCAGTGGAAGCACACTGAAGAGATAAATTATTCTAAAAATAAAAATGAAAGTCAGATTTTGAAATAGAAAGAACAATATTTATTAAGTCAGTCACATTTCTTTGAGAGGCCCGAGTATGCCCCAAGGTTATAACTTCAGCAGTAGTTTAGAGAAAGGTGTTGGAAGGCAAAAGAAGCCTTTCCCTTTAAAGATTATTGGAATTCAAAACTCCCGGCTAAGAGATTGCTTCAAAAATGATTGGAGGTCAGCTGCTTGAGAGTAGAATCAGTTTATTGTTTCTAGGAAAGCAGGCAAGAAAGAAATGCAAGCATAGCGTTTCAAGGTTAGTCCATTTGAACTGTAAGAGTAACCTTTTTTATATCCTAAAACGTCTTTTGATTTTTCTATGTGACCCTGTAAAGTTTTTCATGTGTTTGAAATTCTACTTATTTTGACTTGATTTTTTTTCCTTCTCGGGTGTTTGTTCTTCTTTCCTGTGTCCCATATCTGCTTAAATGTTACCAGCCCCTGTAAATTTGTCTGTCCTTTGTTGTGGAAAATAAGGTGGCTTCAGCTTCTTAATAGCCCATTGAGAAAAGTGGGGCTGAAACTCTGCCTGAGTTTCTGCTTAATATTAAGTTTCTTAAAGAAATAACTTTGGGTAACTTTAAATGAGGAAAAACCTGAGCAGAAAAAGACTACAACAGTAGATGTCCTAAAGACAGATAAGGAACATGCAGCTGTATTTTTTCTGGGACAATTTACAATCCATAGACACATAAAGCATTTTATATTTCAGAAAGCCAATTAGGTTGTATTTTTGAGCTCCAAGTAAAATATCATCCATACAATGATATACCAAATAAGATAAAAATATCTCACAAAATAGTTGTAGTGCATTGTCCACAAAATACTGATACAAAGTAGGAGAATTAAGCATGCCCTGTGGTAAAACATTCCAATGAAATCATTTTTGCTTGCTATTATGTAAAACACCACATGGTGCGGCAGAGAGTCACTTAAGAGAAAAAAGCCATTATCCAAAATCAATTTTATATTTAAAAAAGAAAGTTCCAACCCCAAATATTAGTATGAATATCCAAAATTTAAGCTTGCAGAGCAAAAGAATTTACCAATTCTTGTAGTGAACTGAATCTTTCATATGCATCACAAAACTTCAGTGTCTAGCAACCCTTGAAAAGATTGCTTATTCAAATACAGAATTAAGAAAGGAAGTAACAGGCTGAACTAAAGTCACAGAAGGAAAGGTATAATCAAAGCCAGTATCCCCACGTGCTCCTGTGCCAGAAAATGGGACTTAATAGGGGAGCAAAAGCAATTGAGCAATAGAAGATTGATCAGGAATTTTTAGGAAGAGTTTCAGTATAATAACACCAAAATTCAAAAAATTACCTCTTTATGAGAAGAAGATCGAGGTGAGGTAAGATCCATTAAACCAGAGAAAAGAAGGAATCAATTTAACTTCCAGAGGAGATTTCCTGAGTGATTAAATCAAGCCTAGCCTTATCTGCTTTGGCTGAGATGGAGGAAAAGAGACTGGGGGAAGGGACATGAGAGATAATCTTTTTAGCTCTGTCCCAAACAATATATTGTATTGAAGTCAAAATCATTAGAAAAACTTGCTTCCAATCTTCAGGAAACATATGAGATTTACTTTTTATTCCTTCCACCAAGCCTCTGGCAAAATTACCACATTTAAAACAATTGCCAGTAGGATGCTGCCTTTTTTGTATAGGAACAGCTAAAAGATGCATTTTATAAGTTTCAGAACTCATATCCTGGCAGACTTGCAGCATATCAGACAAGGTATAATCATTTGTAGCTTTTAAAAATTGCAAAGATTGCTTACAATCAGCGTTAGCATTTTGAGAAGACAGTTTTTCCCAGTCTGCAATTGGCAAAATCAGAGATTCTGGAGAGGAAGGAGTTCAAAGAGGCAGTTTTTCTCCTTCTGCAATCTGTTGTCCTGTTAATTGACCCTGATGAGATTGACCAGATAATAATTCAGGCATGGAGGAATCCTTTTTACAGGATTTCACAAAGTTTTGAAAAGAAGACTGATCAGAGTTAGAAAGTTTAGCAATTTGACCTATGTCAATAGGAATTGAAAGAGACAAAGTCAGAGATTCTGGAGAAGAAGGAGGACAGAGAACCACATTAGAATAACTTGGAGGTGAAGGAGTTAAAAGAGACAGTTTATCAATTCCAAATTCTGCTCTGACCTCGCTAACTGGCTCCTGTGAAGAAGCAACTGATAATGGATCAGTCTTGGAGCTAATCTCCATTATCTTTAACATAGTATTATAGGTGGAACACAAACCTTTCTCTATGATGCCTTTCCTCTGTGCTCTCAAAACTTTACATGGCAAAGGATTCCACTTATATTGAGCTTGTCCCTGGGGATTAATTGTCTGTATGACAGGAAAAACTTGGAGACTTTCTACAATTTCTACCCCAGTAAGAAATTGTTGCTCTTCTTCCTGAAACCCTGCTCTGACAGCTGAAAACTTCTCCTGTAAAGGAGAAATTGATAAGGGAACTGTCGGGGAGCTACTTTCTGACTGCATTGCAGAGAATAGCTGAGAATAGGGAGGGGGAGCAGACCCCTGATCAAAAGACAGAGAGAGAGATAGCGACGGTGCCTTGAGTTTATTAGTCCCTATAACCTCTACTGCTTTCTTACACTTTTTCCATGGCAACAAATGCTTTACCTTTAACTTAATTCCTGCTTTTCCATTACTTTTAAGTTTTTTTCTCAGTTCTTGTGCATGAAACTTCTGCGGAACTGAGATATCCCCCCCCCCCATACTCACGAATCTTTGGGAGCGAAGTTCGCTGAGGTGCACCTGGGCTCGTCCAGCCGAGTAAGCATAGGAGGAATCACGTCAGGGTCACCAGATGTTGATTCGATGAACAAAGACGCGTAGGCAGGAACGATGGTTCATGGGAAGGCCCCTTGGTAGGAGGGCGCCTTGGTGGGAAGGCACCTTGGTGAAAGGTACCTTGGTGAAGGCACCCTGACTCCATCCAGAAGGCTCCCTTTTATTGTCATTTTACAACTCTCATGGCAAAACATTAATCAACGTTTACATTGTACTGATTGGCTAAAGAAAGCTCATGAATTCCACGTGGACACCCCATGTTTCCCTCATGCCCTTACTGAAACAATCAATGCTTTTCTGCCGGGTCTGCATGCCTTGCATTTTTGAGAAAAATCCTCTGCCAGACATCCTGATGAGATTAAGACCTTGTGTATACGTTGTTTACCCAGAGCGGTTTGCCGACTTTCTTGAGATAACAACAGTATTACCACAACCATCCACCTCTCCATCTGCCCATCTATTCATACATCTTTTTGCCCATCCATCCATCCCTCTGTCTTTCTGTCCATCTATTCCACAGGACTAATAGATCCCACATTTTAGAGACATTCTGTAAGTGAGGTCATTTGAGATACTTGTGTCAAAAATGATTGCTTTACTGCTTTACTGCACTTTTTTGCCCAGTTGAAGGTTACAAGTAAAAGCAGGAGTTTTATTAATAAAAAGATTACTAAATTATAGTAAAGAACAAAATATAAACAGTGAAACATGAGCAGACAGTCAAACTAATTAGCCAAACTAATCTGAAGTATCATGTAACTAATATATTCTAATATGTCATTAAACTCTTATAATATGGATTACAATGGATTTCATATCCATTTTGTAATCAAAACATATGCCTATTAAAATTTAATTTGAAGGTAACTGGTTAACACAATTCAAATTATTAAAAAGAGAAAGGGAGAAATATTGTATTAAGATGACAATTTATGGTTGTGTACTTGCATGTGTGTGTGTGTGCATGCATACATATCCACAAGTTGATGTTAATTCCTGGTGATTACCTGCTTCTTCTGCAGTTTTTGTTTCAGATTTCAGAAGTGGTTTGCCATTGCCTTCTTCCTAGGGCTGAGAGTAGTGGTGGGATTCTACTGGTTCTAGGCGGTTCGGCCGAACTGTTTGTTAAATTGCTGGCTTGCCCCGCCCCTCTGCACCACTATTTATTGCCCTTGGCCCTCGGAGCACACAAACAATTTGTTAAATTGATGGCTCACCCACCCCTCCCTACCACTATTTATTGCCAATAAATAGTGGTGGCCGGGGCAGGGCAGGGTGAGGAGCGGGCGAGCCAGCAATTTAAAAACAACTTGGTGGTTTTTTGTAATTTATTGGCCTTGCAGCACACCAAACCATTTGTTAAATTGCTGGCTTGCCCGCCCTCGCCCCTGCATCGTAATGGGTTCCAGGAGGAGGAGGGACGCAATCTGTCCCATTATGAAGCTCAGTAAGAGCAACCAAAGCCGGCCACAGGTGCAGCTGGGTAGGCGCACGCGCACAGAGGCACAAGCCTAAGGTGCCGCCTCCAGGCTGAGGGCGACCTGGTGGTGCGCTAAGTATGCTGCTGCCACTGCCACCCAGGCAGGAGAGGAAGAAAGAGAGTGAGAGCGGACATGAGGAAGAGAAAGAGAGAGGGGAGGAGAAAGAGAGATGGAGAGAAAAAGAGATGAAGAAGGGGGAGAAAGAGAGATGGAGAGAAAGAGATATGAAGGAGAGAAAGAGATGGAGAGAAAGAGATGAAAGAGAGAAAGAGGGGGAGAAAGAGAGATGGAGAGAAAGAGAGGGGGAGAAAGAGATGAAAGAGTCACACAGAGATACCTGTTTAAAAGAAAATACTGGAGCCACAAAACCTGGGTAGGCATGGCTGGTCATGTGGCTGGGTGGGAGTAAGTGATATGGAGTTGGCAATGCCCACCCAGGTTTAAGGTTGTGTTTAAGTGTTTACATGTGTTTAAGATTGAGTGTTTAAAGTTACAGACCGTTGACCTACCCCATCCGATCACTTCAACCTGCAGCCAGCCCTGTAATCCTGCGCCCACCTCCCACCTGGGCAGCAGCGGCCTATCTACCCCGATTGTATCACCTTGCCCTGCAGCTGGCCCAAACGCCTGCCTTGGACTGTGTCTGACCACTCCAGCAGATTATTTTTATTTAATTAATTTAATTAAGAATGCTGCAATGGGCATAAATGATGACTGGTCATAAATGCGAGGACCAGTCAAAAGTGCGAGGATCTGTCCGAAATCACTTTTTTCAGCCCTCTGAGTAGTCCCTATGTGCATATGGATTATTCAGAGGGCTGAAAAAGTTATTTTTGACCAGTCCTCGCACTTTTTACCCCGCACTTATGACTATCCTCACATTTTACATTTTATGCCCTATCTTGTCACCATGGTGAAGAGAAGTAGTTGTGAAATGAGTGACATAGTTGTTAAGAATGCTGCAACAGGCATAAATGTGAGGATGATCATAAGTGTGAGCCTCAGATAGCTCAAGAGGCTAATAGCCTGTTATTAAGATCCAGCTGTCTGCAGTTATTGCAAGGTTCGAGGCTCAGGGTCGACTCAGCCTTCCATCCTTTCTAAGGTAGGTAAATTGAGGATCCAGTTTGTGGGGGCAATAAGTTGACTTTGTATAAAATATACAAAAGTATGAAGGCTATTGCTTAACACATTGTAAGCCGCACTGAGTTTTTGGAGAAGGGTGGCATATAAATCTAATTTTTTTTAAAAAAGTGTGAGGATTGGTCAAAAGTGCAAGGACCATGGTAAGACATGGTGTGAGACATTGCCTGAATACCATTGAAAAAGCAGAATATTTTTACCAAAATATTTTTAAGGGAGCCCCGGAATATTTCAAGAATAAAAAACAAAAAAGAGAGTCCACAAAATGCGAACAGAAAGAAGAAATTCAAAGTGTGTTAAAAGTAAAAGGAGAATCAGTCATTCCCAGAGGATTCTACTATGGATTTTTCTGATGAGAAAATTGAGCATCCCAGTGACCTTGGAAGGGGAACACAGGACCTTGAACTGCTGGAAGAAGATTCAAAAAATAAAGTTTCACTTCGAGATGACCAGCAGCAGAGGTCCAGTACTCTTCAAGAAATGGGGGATGATGCTAATCGACAGGAACTAGAAGTTAATGAGGAAATCTGACTGGAAACCACAGATGATAAATTTAAGGAGTATCGTGAATCATTTGATACTGTAACAGAAAGCATTGAAAGATTTGGAAAAAATGGATTATAAAAATTCTTTAAGAAGTTTGAAGTTAAGAAGTTTGAAGATTAGCTATTGTATATAGCTGTTAAAACTTTGGAGATGTATAACAATTTGTTAAAAGTTCATCCTGAGTTGGATTGACATCAAACTTATATATCAAAATGGATTATAAAAATTTTTACTATGAAGTTTATCCTGGATTTGACACAATATCCTGAGTGTTGATAGATTGCTGCAATATTAGCAGCGATCACTGGTTACCCTATTATACATCTTTTTGTGGAATTTATCATCTAGGAGAAGACAATGAAATTGAAAACATCTTACAACCCGAAGGAATGAATTGCAAAGGGTGGCAGGATTTGAAAGAGTTTTAAAGGAACATCTGGGAATGCAGTTCCTAGTTGGTTTTTTTTTCTCTCTTCAAGGCTTGAATGTTAAGAGGAGCTGCGAAAGCCTATTTTTTAGTTACAGTATAAGCTAGTTTGAATGATTCTACCTAGAGGTGTGAATACCTTCATGGTTGGATATTATTTATATAAAGTCACTCAGGGGGTTGTGTGGAGAAATGTTTTACTTTGCTGATGGGGGCAGCGGCAAGATGAAGCTTATCAAAATGGGATTTATGTGAGGAAATATATTTAACTTCAATCAAGATGAAGAGAAGACTGAAATTTGGATTATGGAGACTGAAATACGAATTAAACAAAAGATAATTTTTTTCTTATGATATAATTGTATGATTATAATTATATATGCATATATATTTTTTATGTTTTATGTTTTTTGCTTTTTAGTTAAGGGGTGTAGTTGGGATAAAATTATAATGGTTATTAATGGTTTTCTTTATTATAATATTGTTTATTTTAGAAATATATTAATATTTATAGGATTACTGTTTTACTTTCTGGTTATAGTTATAGGGTTTCTTTTGTTTGTTTGTTCTTTTTTTACTTTTTTTTCTTCCTTTCCTTCTTTCTCTTTCTCTTCCTCTTTCAAAATTTGTTTAATTTAGAATTTGAATATTTAATAACTTTTTTCTTTTTCTCTTGTTCAAAATTTTGTTTTTTAAAATTTGTAGCAGAAGTCAGGGGGGGATGGGGAGGGAAGGGGTTGGGGTTGAGGGAGGAGGGGAGGGGTTGGGGAGGGGGATTGGGGAAGGGGATTGGGGAAGGGGATTGGGGAGGGGGGGTGAAAATGAAAAATTTTTGTATTGTAAAACTTTTTCAATTAAAAAAAAAGTGCAAGGACCAGTCAGAAATGACTTTTTTCAGCCCTCTAAGTAGTCCCTATGCACATAGCCATGCTCACCTGGTCACATGACCACCAAGCCACACCCACCCAGTTACATGACCACCCAACAACATCCTCAACTAAGCCACGCCCATAGAACCGGTCATTAAAAAAATTGAATCCCTCCACTGGCTGAGAGAGAGTGGCTGGTCTATGGTCACCCAGTTGGTTTTGTACCCAAAGCAGAACTAGAATTCAGTTTCCAGATTTTTCGCCTGGTGCCTTAACCACTATATCTAATTGGATCTCTAAAGGCTTTCCTGGAGCCTCTATGAAGGCTCCAGGAAAATGCCCTCTATCCCTCTGGAGACAGGAAATGGCCCATTTCCCGACTTCCAGTAGGCCCGGAAGTCCCATTTTTCACTCTCCCCAGGCTCCAGAGGTTTTCCTGGACCCTGGGGAAGGCAAAAATGGCCTCCCCCTCCCACAGGCCCTCTGGAGGCTGAAAATGCCCTCCCAGAGGCTCTGTGCAAGCCCTGTACTCACCTGGCATCCAAAATGGGCCGTGTGGAGACTCCTGGGAGGGGAGGGGTGGCATAGGAGGGGCCAGCCAAAATTCAGTTGGCTGGCATGCATATGTGCGCTGGAGCTGAGCTAGGGCAATGGCTGACGTACCCACAGATATGGCTCCCTGTGGCACCTGTGGCACACATGCCATAGGTGTCAGCCTCCGCTTTTCTGTGCTTTGGCTGCCATAGTAAAGGAGGGAGAGGGCAAGCTTACTAGGGGGTGTATTGGGGGATGTGTGCTGGTGGCGGAAAATGAAAGTGAATCTTAAGACTTATTGCTGCACCTTTGAAACTGCTATTGGGTCAATGGCCACAGCATTCCTGACACTCCCAGACGTCTGCTCCCACCTGATCTCTGAGAGACCTTTGGATTGGATGATTTATGGTGGACAGTGGGAGAGGATGCTTTCTATCTGTAACTTTCGTGCTTTTTGCCTTAGATTCTGCTTTTCCTTGGTTGCATTCACTTCATTTTCTAGTAAAAGTACCATACTTTATTTTCAATGGAGTCTGGGTCATTCTTTCCTGGATTTTGAAGGAAGCATACCTGACAATAGGTTTGCCATCATGGAGCTATACACAGCAGATAATATATCAGGCCATTCATAAATATCATTAAGGTAGTGTCCTGATTGCTAAGAATCAGGTGGCTTTGTCATGTGAAATAAATCTCATCTCCTTCTTTGACACGATAACTATCATAGAGGACAAGTGGAATGCTGTGAATATAATTTACCTCAATTTTGACAGCTTTTGACAAAGTACTACATGACATTCTCATTGACAAGCTGTTAAAGAGTGATTTGAGCGGTAGTTCCATAGGCTGGATCGTAATTGGCTTACCGCATTTAGAGAATCAGCATTAGTGTCTCTACATTTTCAATAGTGGTCTTTAGTATTTACCGGTAGTATTAGTCAACACTAATCATCTTAATTATGGGATTGATGGGCTTCCTATCAAATTTGCAGATGACACAATGTTGCATGATCAGGCCACCACCCAATAACAATTCACTTTGCAGAGTTTATCGTTATGAATTATCATTTATCACGCTTCCAAACTGTGCAAAATGGAATGTACTTGGGAGCCCAAGATAGTGACATTGAGCAGCAGCTTTGCTCTCCTTTTTACTTTCCAGGGTTAATGAAGGATTCCATGGTACACATGCCAATGATCCTAAATCAAGAGTGAAATCCAACTGGTTCAGACTGGTTCGGGAAAACCACTAGGGATTATTGGCATTGGTTCACTGAACCGGTAGTAATCAACCCTCATTGGCCCCACTCACACCTGGGCCAGTCACTACTCACCTCTTCCGACAGCTCGATATTCCACAGAATTCAATATTGAATGCAGCAGAGAGAATGCTAACTTTTCTCCCTCCATTCACAAGGGAGCTGCTGCAGCCTTTCCCTTTTAAGGTAGTCTTCAGGAGGGAGGGGGACAGTGGGTAGCAGCTGGAATGGAGCCGTTTTTGTGAAAGGCAAGAAAATGGGGAAGGGGATTTTCCTGGCTGTGTCATCCATTCCTCAATCTCAGCACAGATTGGGGGAAGGATGGTAGGTAGGAATATCCCCTCCCCATTTTCCTGCCATTCCTGACAAGGAGTGGCTGGGAAGGGAGGGGCCGGTGAGGAGCCCTTCAACGTGAGTGATGTCCAGTTAGCCATGCCCATCCAGTCACATGACCTCCCCCAACAAGCCACGCCCACAGAACTGGTAGGAGAATTTTTTTAAATTCACCACTGTCCTAAATACATACTGTAACAGCTTGCTCTATGCTGATGATATGATTTTATTATCATATTCACAAAGTAGGATTACGTAGGCTATTAAGAAGATTCAGTTCTTATTGCCAGGATAACTCCCTAACCATTAGTAAATCTAAATCAAAAATCATGTTGTTTGGAAAACATCATCAGAGACATAGATGGCAATTAGACAGTGAACCAATTGAACAGGTTAACACCTTTGTATATTTAGGTGTAACTTTTTTCCAAGATGGATCTTGAGCTTGCCATCAACAATGGAGTACATTTAGAGCAAAAGCTCATTTGAATTTACTTCTGAAATTAAAGAATCATAGTTACCCTGGGTCCCTAGCCCCATTAATTGAAGTATATAAAGCTAAGGTTACCCCTATGAGTCTTGCATGGAGCAGAAGTTTGGGGTCTATACTCAACCACAGTCCTAGAACAAACACAGTCCCAGCATTTGAGATATAGTTTGGGTGTGGATCTAAGAACATCTGCTGCAGCAGTTAGAGTTGAATTGGGAATTCATGCACTATCCAAAATTAGAGCATATAACTATTGCACAAAGTCAATGAAATGGAGACTGATAGACTCCCTAAGTTATGTCTACTAGAGCAAATAAAATCACAATCACAAATCTCCTGGATCACCAAACTAACAAATTTTGTCAGAAGCTATCTCTTGCATAACAGGAGAACGATTTAAAAAAAGAGCTGCCCAAAGTTCTTTTTTAACAAAGAGCTGCCCAAAGCTTACTAAAGATGTCATAGCTATCCTTAGTAAGGTGGGTAACTTGAAATGGCTGAGCAAATACAAATGTACTTTACAAATAAACAGCTATTTGAAGTTACAACTGCCAGAACATCTAAGGGAGATATTTACATGAATGAGATTCAAACAGCTCAACATAATGCTCAGATATGGGAGATTCTATTCTATTCTATTCTATACATTTTATACACATTTCTGCATTTGTGGAGTAGCAGAGGTAGAAGACCTGGTTCACATTCTATTTGATTGTTGCCTGTACAAGAGGGTGAGAGACAGGTACCTCAGTCTACATACCAAACGAATGACCCATTG
The DNA here is from genome assembly GCA_030761175.1 of Masticophis lateralis. Taxonomy (NCBI): domain Eukaryota; kingdom Metazoa; phylum Chordata; class Lepidosauria; order Squamata; family Colubridae; genus Masticophis; species Masticophis lateralis. The sequence continues at coordinate 1,313,789 of JAUDYJ010000008.1, forward strand.
GGATCCCCATATCAAAACAACTTACCTTATGTGTGGCCAGAATCTAAAAATAACATTTAACACAGCACAGTACTTAAGCAAAATTGTTGAGATCTGCATACGATGGAGTATATTGCAGGGGTGATGGGGTATATTGCAGAGGTATATTGCAGGGGTGATACCGAAATATAATGTTATCATATTTTATCTATATCTTAATTTATTGTATTCTATTCCAATTTCATTTTAGACTATATTTTATTCCAATTTCATTTTAAATCATATTTTATTCCAATTTCATTTTAACTTGCATTTTATCCAATTCTATTTTAAATGGCTTTTATCAAATTTTAGTAATAATTTGTTTCTGGAACTTTGCACTTTGATACGGCCCAAAGGCTAATCAATAAGGGCTCATTGTATTATGCTTGAATAAAATGAAAGAAGAAAATGGAAGGGTACACATACAGTACAAGCTGGTTGATTCATGGTTTAGAAGCACTACATCAGTGAATGACTTGAATGGGCTTTGATATCAAACTGAACAGGAGCCAGAGATATGTAATAGCTGCTAAAAGAATTAATAAAGTTTTGGGATGCATTTAAAGAAGCATTATATCAAAGATAGATGAAATATTTATGATGCTCTATTCTGAGAACACACTTAGAGTACTTAGAGTACTGGGCACAGTCTTATTATTTTCAGAAGAAATGGGTTCCTAGGAAGGTAAGAAAGATTTTACAGAGACTTGAGGACCTGCACCGTAACAAGAGACTGAAGAAACATGGGATGTTCAGTCTGGTGAAAAGAAGACCAAGAAGAGAGAAGATATGCTCGGAACATCAAAGGGGATGTACATAGGGGAAATAATCAGGGAATTTGATTGCCACTGAAATTAAAACCAAAATTGATAGATCCAAATAGCAGCTGTCTTGATGTAATTTAAATATAGGGAAAAATCATCCTGATAGTATTTGCAAAAGCCCATTTATAGAAGTTGCAGGTTCTCCATTTCTAAATGTTGTTTTTTTAAAAAAATAGCTGTCTATCCAGAATGGTAGTCCTCACTTACCAACTGCAGTTGGGACTGGCATCTCAGTTGATAGGCAATGCAGTCATAAAATGAAACATCACATTATCCGGCTTAAGTGCAATGTGAGTTCTAGCTGTGATCATTAAGCAATCACCCATGGTAATTGAACACAATGTCATGTGACTGGAACTTGTGATTTCCTGCCAGCTTCTCCATTGACTTTGCTTGTCAAAAGCCAGCTGTCAAAATCACAAATGATGATCAGGTGACCAAGGGATACTGTGACCATCATAAACAAGTATCAGTTGCCAAGTACCTGAATCATGATCCTATGAAGTAGGGAAGTTGCAAGTCTGAAGACTGTTTGTAAATCTCCTTTTTCAACATCATTATAACGTCAAACAACTGATGAATAAGAAGTCAGTAAACTAGAATAGCTGTAATTGGTTTTCCAGCACATTGCAGAGGATTGTAATAGATGAACTTCGTAGTTCTTTCAAACTTCTCAGTTCTATGATAGAAATGTTTCATGCATAACTTATCCTTATAAATTGTGACAAGGGTTTAAAAAACAATGAAACCAGATTCTCTTGATGATCTACTATAGCCATATGTTTTAGAATTAGTATGGATGTGCAAAAGGGTCCCCATGAAAGACCTTATGTGCTTAAACATCACGTGATTGCTAGAAGTAATCCTCAACTTACAGCAGTTCATTTAGTGACCATTTGAAGTTACAATGGCAGTGAAAAAGTGACTTACAACAGTTTCCCCACACTTACAACCATTGCAGCATCCCCATGGTCACATGATCAAAATTCAGATGCCTGGCAATTGTCATTTCCCAGAGTCATGTGATCACATTTTGCAACCTTCTGACAAGCAGAGTCAGTAGGAAGTTAGATTCATGTAACAACTATGTTACTAACTTAACAGCTGCAGTGATTCACTTAACAACTGTGGCAAGAAAAGTTGTAAAATGGGGGCCAAACTCAATTAACAAATGTGTTGCTTAACAACAGAAATTTGGGGCTCAATTGTGGTTGCAAGTCAAGGACTACTTGTACTGGCATTCTCAAACATGGCCATACAAAATAGATCTTTTTCTTTTTTAAAAAAAGTATAACTAATATATAGATTGCCAATTATTGTATTTGGTGGCCATTTTTGAGAATGTCAGATGTAGCAATCCTGTGATGATTAAGCATATAAGGTCTTTAATGGGGAACCTTTTGCATTTCCATACTAATTCTGAATTATTCACATCTGAAAAAACCTCAAGTTCATTTGCTGAGAATGTTTACTACATCAAAGGTTAATTGGCAATCTAAAAATGAAAAAAAAATGTTAAAATGTATATAACAAATCAGATTTCTGTATAATGCATTCTCTTTTCTGCCCATTCATTATTATAAGTGCACTTGTAATCATGAAGAGCATCTTACTGATTTACTGAAGAATAAGTCAAGAGATAAATTAAATGCTTTGCTATTCTAAATTATAATATCTTCCCCAGCAGTCATTATCTAGATGGGCAGGATGGTTTTGAATACATGATCCATGGTCTATTTAAATACAGGTGGTCCTTGGTTAACTCATTCAACAATTGTTCAAAGTTGCAACAGCATTAAATGAATGATTCTTATGACTGTTACCTCTTATGATCAGTCCTCTGGCTTTCACAGCATTTCACAGTCATTTGGTTGCTCTTAGGAAGAATGCTAAAAGAAATAATATACTTATTTACTAAAATCATTATGCCCATACTTTCCAAAGATCTCAATATCCAAAAATATAGCTTAAATTGTGGTATATTTGTGTACACAGCTGTATATGAGCATTTGAATGTGCACAGTATATAGCAGGGGTGAAATCCAGCAGGTTCTGACAGGTTCTGGAGAACCGGTAGCGGAAATTTTGAGCAATTTGGAGAACCAATAGCGAAAATTTTGAGTAATTTGGAGAACCGGCAAATACCACCTCTGGCTGCCCCAGAGTGGAATGGGAATGGAGATTTTCCAATATCCTTCCCATAGGAGTGGGGTGGGAATGGGGATTTTGCAGTATCCTTCCCCTGAAGTGGGATGGGAATGGAGATTTTGCAGTATTCTTCCCCTGTCATGCCCACCAAGCCATGCCAACCAAGCTACACCACGCCCACAGAACCAGTAGTAAAAAAAATTGGATTTCACCACTGTTATATAGGTAGGCAGATCAATAACTTACTTACTTCCCCCAAATGTATTTTTTCTAAACAGCAACTAGAGGGGTTTTTTTGAGGGGGGAGGGGGGTCCTTTGAAAATGTTTCACTTCTCATTCAGAACTTAAGAAGCTTCTTGGATGAGAAGTGAAACATTTTCAAAAGAAAAAAACCCCAAGAAAGTCCAGTTGCCTTTTGAAAAAAGCACCTTTGGAACAACTATGACCTGGATGATTGAGAATCATCCTAGACCTACCTACCTTCCTTCCTTCCTTCCTTCCTTCCTTCCTTCCTTCCTTCCTTCCTTCCTTCCTTCCTTCCTTCCTTCCTTCCTTCCTTCCTTCCTTCCTTCCTTTTTCAGACCTGGCTGAATCCCTGACTTACTAATGCCATCAGAAAAAAAATGAAAGCTAACTTGATCCTTCTTCTGTCTTTCAATGCATGATAACACTCTACTCACTTGTAGAGCAGAGGATTCCAGAATGAATTTGGAGAGCAATTTTGCTTTCATCTCATCTATGGCCAATTAGAGCAGCAACATCCCTCAATCACAGATGCTTGCATTCCCCTTCCTTTCCTCAAAGCTTGTGAGTAGGTGTGCAGCTTTTAAACTATAATAAATACCATGTTTCTCCAAAAGTAAACCCCCGTCTTATATTTTTTGAACCCTGAAATAAGCGCTTGGCCTTATTGCCATGCACTCAAAAGCCTGATTGGGCTTATTATCAGAGGATGTCTTATTTTGGGGAAAATAGATCATGTTGGCTCGAAGTTGCCAGGTGAGAAGCAACACCTTCTAGTACTTGCTGGACCCACCAGATTAAATGTGTTCTGGCAAGGAGAAATTTGCTGCCCTGAAGAAGTCACAGGTTTTCCAACTTGCTCTCCAAATTGCTTTCCATGCCATCCTGCCCTCTCCAAAACCTTTTATCCTTTCATAAATGGGTTTTGCCAGATGACACCTGACCTCTTGCACAACAAACAATTTCTAATGCCTGCCTAATACACCCTTCCCCACTTCTTCAAAGGCAAGTACCAACATCTCCTGCCTGCTCTTTATTAATGTCATTTTTGGACTCATCACATTATATAGATGCAGAGCAACTCCCTCAGATGCAATGCTATAACAACTTCCCACAGAGCATACAGCTCAAACCGGATATTTCCTGGTGAGATAAAAAGGAACAAAGAATAGATTCTGCTGAAGTAGGTAGACAACATGAAGAAAATATGAAGAAAGGACCACAGGGGGGCCTTTCTCACAGTCCTACCTACAGAGTGGATCAAGGCACAGAAAGAAATTAACTTCTAAAGAATGATCACTTGCTAATACAAGAGTGTGCATGGATGTGTTTCATTGTGAATGCAGTTCTGGTCAGTGCTACTTCCTTGCAAAGCTGTCTTCAAAAGCAGGTATGTTTCAACCTCTTTCATTATTGAAGAGATCTTACCATTTTTGGAAAAAGTATTTAGGACTTCCAAAACTAGCTACATATATTTCTTCTACATTCCTGTAGGAGTCAGGTTAGACATGGCTCCATCAAAAAAGTGGCAAAAAGCATGCTACAAAGGAGGATGTTTCTTTTATTAGCTCTACAAGCTCAAAAGAACTCTATGCTACATTGCAAGAAGCAGTCCCTAGCTGCTTATTAAATTCTGCCCAAATGGCAGCAAGATCTGAGTGACTCTGCAAACATTATCTCAAACTTATACACATTTGCATTCACCTATACTTTCCTTCCCTACAGAACAATAGGATGGAGTTGCATTTTCTCAACAATGAAGAAATAACAGGGATTTCTGCTCTTATGGTATTGTAAACTTGAATCTGAATCTGGTCCATATTAAATCTTGGTCTTTGATAAAGATATTGTTGTTGTGTTAGCAACCAGCAGAGTATAGTGCACGGAGAAACGTTGCTGAGAGCAATGAAATAAGAGATACGTGCAAACTGGTTTATCAAAAGTTTTCTTTATAGTGGAAAATAAACAATCTCGTAGTCTTTTAAACAGTCCAAGTCTTTGCCAGTTAAATACAAAAAGCTTCTTACCACACAAACAGTAGTTGGTTAGAATAACAAGCCCACTCTGGTTCACAAACCACGATGGTAGCAGATCCACCCACACACACGATGATAGCACAATGGTAGTTTACCATCAACTGAATACATTACAGTACCTTTCTTAAATACGTTTACAACTAATTACAGTATGACTCAACATTAAAACTTAAAGTCACAGAACACATATATTGCCTGGACAATCTGTTAGGTTCAAACCATATCCTAACAGTCTTCTACAAGTATTGTAGCGATCCGATAGCAATGGAGGCGGGTGGTTCAGAGAATTGGTAGCAAAAATCCCTGCCCACACCCCCCACTGCATGCCCAGTTGAGCAGTATGATCATCAGAGGCTTTTTTTAAAAAAAATTAAAAGCATTTTTTCTACAACCTCTTCAGCCGAAAAAATGCCTTTAAAAGTTAAAAAAAGTCTCCGATGATCTTCAGAGGTTGTAGAAAAAAATGCTTTTAAAAGCCTCTGATGATCCCAGCTGAGTTGCCTGATCGGCAGAGGCTTTTTTTTCTTTTAAAAGCCTCTGACGATCCAAGCTGAGTTGCCTGATCGGCAGAGGCTTTTAAATGAAAAAAAGCTGGGATTGTCAGAGCCTTTTGAAAGCATTTTTTAAAAATGGTTTTAAAAGTAAAAAAAAATGGCCACGCCCACCCAGTCACATTACCCCACCACCACCAAGCCACGCCCACAGAACCGGTAGTAACAAATTTTAGATTTCACCACTGAGTAGGAGTCTCTCTTCATTTGATTTCCTGGAATTCCTAAGTCACCCAGAAGGCTTTAAACAAGCATTAAATACTATTCTGATGTTTCTCAATTGCTAAAACCAATAAATCTGTATCTTACAATTTATATTGATTGTTTCCTAGTATGACTTGATTGTTTATTTGTACCCTATGACTATCATTAAGTGGTGTATCTTATGATTCTTAACAAATGTATCTTTTCTTTTTATGTACACTGAAAGCACATGCACCAAAGACAAATTCCTTGTGTGTCCAATCACACTTGGCCAATAAATATATATAATAATGAAAGCTACAGACTAGTCAACATCAAAAGAGGGATTTTCTAGGGTGATTCTTTGTCACCTCTGTTGTTCATCATTGCCATGACCCCCCTGTCAACAATTTTACAGAAAACTAACCTGGGTTATCAAACTGCTAAAAAAATCACAGAAAATCTCTCACCTGCTGTACATGGATGACCTGAAGCTATATGGAAAAATGGAAATTGAGATTCAGTCACTGACCAATACAGTTCGAATTTTCAGCACTGACATCAGCATGGAGTTCGGCCTGAGCAAATGCGCCACAGTGGCACTGAAAAAAGGGAAGATTGTAGACAGTGATGGAATTGAAATGGCCAATGACAAACCATCAAGTGCCAGCAACCCGAAGCCTATAAATACCTGGGCATACTACAGCAGGAAAACATCAAGCATGGGCAAGTGAAAAATGTGGTCAGCAAAGAATACACACAAAGGGTTAGGAAACTTCTACAAAGCAAACTGAATGGTGGTAACACCATCAAGGCTATAAATACTTGGGCCATACCTGTCATCAGATATACTGCTGGGATCACAAACTGGACACAGGTAGAGCTGGACAGCCTGGATAGGAAAACAAGAAAACTGATGACCATACACTATGCATTGCACCTGCGTAGTGATGTTGACAGGCTATATTTGTCTAGAAAAGCAGGAGGCAGAGGACTTTTGCAAGTGAAGCAGACAGTCGAAGAAGAAAAGCATGCTCTGGCAGATTATGTGAAAGACAGTGTTGAACCAGCTTTGATGGAGCTCAACAAGAGGAAGCTGCTCAAAGTGCAGCAAACCAAGAATCAATATAGGAAAACAGCGATGCAAACTCAGGCTGACAGCTGGTGTAATAAAGCACTACATGGACAGTTCCTTGAAAAGATCCAAGGAAAAGTAGATAAGGAAAAGACCTGGTTATGGCTGACCAACAGAACATTGAAGAAAGAGACAGAAGGCCTGATTCTTGCAGCCCAAGAACAAGCCATCAGAACAAATGTAATCAAAGCCAGAATAGAAAAATCTGCTGATGACTCCAAATGCAGACTCTGCAAAGAAGTGGATGAAACCATTGATCACATACTGAGCTGTTGCAAGACAATAGCTCAGACTGACTACAAACAATGTCACAACACAGTTGCTCAAATGGTTCACTGGAACCTGTGTCCATCTGCCTGTAGCAAAGAACTGGTGGGAACATAACCCTGAAAAAGTGGTCAAAAATGAGCATGCAAAACTGCTGTGGGACTTCCGAATACAGACTGACAAAGTTTTAGAACACAATACCCTGGATATCATGATTGTGGAGAAGAAAAAAGTCTGGATCGTCGACATTGCCATACCTGGTGACAGCAGAATCAATGAAAACAGCTTGTTGTTGGTATTTGTGATGCATTTTTGAATGATCAGTTGACTCTGTTTCACATTTAATGAATAAAGATAATAATAATTAGGCTTTATCAAGGAACATTTAGATATACTGCATACTATATTATTTTAGATGCCCAGAATATGGTAGAATTTTGGAAAAGGAAGACAAGGGACAGTTACTGGCACCACAATCTGGAAGGTGAAACTTGCAGTGAAAAAGTCATAACTGGGTTTTGCTTTAAAGATAAAAACTTCAAACTGGGAAGTATTCAAATGACTCAAATCTAAGCATATGATTGACTGCACAAACATAGTTGACCACTAGATGGTAACAAAGAGTGACAATTTTCTATATGTCTGTTAACATTGAATAGTTCTCTGGATCTTACAATCCAAATATAATATCTGTCAGCATTCCAGAAAAAAAAAACCTTCTCCAAGTAAAGACACAGAAGCAAGCATTTTCCAAGGTCATCCAGTCCATCAAGGACATGGAAGTAGGCGGCTCTCTAGGCAATTCAGGCATCAGCACAAAATCCATGCCTGTAGTTATCTGAAAAGGAGTCAACCCAGTACTGCTGTGTACTGCATTATTATAAGCAACTTCTGCGAATGGTAGCAAGTCCGCCCAGTTCTCTTGTTGATAATTCACATAACACCTAATGTACTGCTCCACCATTGAGTTCAATTTTCAGCCGATCCGTTAGTCGATGGGTGAAAAGCCGAGCTAAGTCCCTGGGATGACTCAATGGATCATAGGAACTCCTTCCAGAAGTTAGTGATAAACTGGACCCCGCAGTCCGATATTATTCTTTTGGGGACTCCATGTAGCCTGTAGTTTCACAAACAGCTTTGCCGGGTTTTTGGCTGAGGGTAGTCTGCTGCAGGCAGTGAAATGGGCTTGCTTGGAGAATAAATCAATGACAGTCCAAATGACCTGGTTACCCCATTGTCCGGGAACTCCACTATGAAGTCCATCGCAATCTCCTCCCAGGGCTTTGTGGGTTTGGCTACAGCCTGGAGAAGTCCAGGGGGCTCTCCTGGTCGGTATTTCATGGTGGCGCAGGTGGCACAGTGTCACTGCGTTATGTGTTTGCCAGCTGAGATTCCATCCTAAGCATTATGGTAGCCTGCCAGAGGACTTTACCACATATCTGTAGCAACAAAGATAAGACTGGTTCTGTGAAGTTTTAAGCTGCTGCGCATGCCTACATTCCTTCTTTTCTAACTTCCTGATTTATATTTCCTTTGTTCGTCTATGTGATACAACTGCCGGTAAAAGATGTAGATAGTAAGTTTGTTTTATTTCTTTATAATAAAATGTTTCTTAGAATATATTTGGGTTTTCTTTCTTTAAAGTATACAGCAGGGAAAAACAAGATCCATCCATATCTAATCAAGTGCAATTACACAAGGGGGGAAACAGGCTTGATTTATGCTCTGATATATGATAGCCAGAGGATGGTTGATTTACCATGTTTTTTCTTTGCCATTGCTCTGCTGATAAGCGAATAGGCTATTAAACAGTTAGTCCAGAGACCGAGGAACGCTGATTAATTACTGCAAATATGCCAAGAAAGAAGAAAACCAAATGGAGAGCACAGTCTGCTGAAGACATAAATCTCTCTAATGAAGCAGCAAAAAGAATTTTACAGAGGCTTTCACCTTTTGAAACTCCACTTGCTTCTGCGACCAGGCTTGAGGAAGGTGCTGTTGGGGGAGCTTATCCTGAAGAAGACATGCTACTGAGGTCAGTGACGTCCTCTTCTGATTCTACATGCCCCCAATTAATGTTTAAAGATTTTTCTAATGAAGCCCAGGAATTTGAAAGGCTTGGTGCCAAACCTAAAATTCCACAAGTGGCAGGGGATTCTTTTCCCAAAGAGATAGGTGAAACTCATTATTCTCCTGTGCAAAGCTATCTTGATCAAATAGAGATGCTAGAACATGAGCTGTATAAGGCGAAAGCATTTGTTTCTATACTCAAGCCAGATAAGAGGGACTCTCGTGTTTTTCAAATTCCTGAGTCCTCCATTTTTCCTTCTTCTTTGAAGCCAAAGCCACTCCCACAAGAGGGTGTTGCATCAGGCAAATCAGAACAAAAAGCTGTGTCCATGTCACAATTGATTTGATTTGATTTGATTTATTGTATTTCTATACCACCCTTCTCCCGAAGGACTCAGGGCAGTTTACAGCCATATTAAAAAAACCCTACACAAAAATTAAAACTATTAAAATAATTTAAAGTAGTTTGGCCATTATTTAAAACCCCTTGCTAAAACCTCTTTAAAACCAATTAAAATCCGTTTAAAATTTATCTATTCGGTCAGGCCGGCTTGGTGAAACAAAAGAGTCTTCAGAGCCTGACGGAAGGCGCGGAGGTCGGGAATCCTTCTTATATCTGGGGGCAGTTCATTCCATAGGGCAGGAGCCCCCACAGAGAAGGCCAATGTCACCCTGAGGAGGCCCTCTCTGTGAGAGCGTATTGGACGGTGGGAGATATTCGGTGGCAGAAGGCGATCCTGTAATTGCCTTATGATGTTATGCCTTCTCGGATTACATATGACACTGCAACAGCAGCAAAGTATTCTGTGATGCCTGAAACTAGTGTTGCAGCACCATCTACTGGCAAAAGTAACTTACAAGATAAAGCTGAATTATTATATCAGATGCAAGAGCATTTACAACAATTACAGCAAACTTTTTCAATGATGTCTCTAAATCAGTGTTTCCCAAACTTGACCCTTTGAAGATGTATGGACTTCAACTCCCAGCATTCCTCAACTAGCTATACTGTCTGGGGAATTCTGGGAGTTGAAGTCCATGCACCTTAAAATAGCCAAGTTTGGGAAACACTGCTCTAAATCAACCAGTTCTTAGGGCTGCTTTGCCATCTGTGCCTTCACAGGCTCAACTTTTAGCACCCTCTGGTGGTGCTGGCCACAGTTTTGTTCAAATTCCAATCCCAGATGGAGCGCAGCAGCAGCAGGTTCCAAGACAACTGCCTCAGCCACAGCTGCATGTTCCAGTATAGCAACCTTAGGATCAACCACAAGTATTTTTACCTGCACAACCAGTACAAATGCATGTTCCTCAACAGGCATCTTCTATTGTTCCACTGGCTGGTGATTCAAAATTAAAGCTCTCAGGACAAAACTATAAGGCGCGGATCAGTGAGGTTGGACTTTTGCTCTGTAGAGAAGGTACACATTGCATGGTGTTTAATCCTTCTGACCAGCCATGGGCTCCTCAAATAAGAGACTTAGATTCTAAAGCATGCACAACATTATTGATGTCCATGGATACTGAACTGCAGGTTACTTTTTCACCTCATGCAACTGCCCAACAAATTTGGGCCCAATTAGAAACATGCTACCAGCCTGTTTCAATTGTATCTACATGTTTGCTCTTGCCTGAGTTCCATGGTTCGAGATTAAAACCTGGTGAATATATTGGAGAACATTTAACTAAAATGAAAGGAATGAGAAAAGATTTGGGCAAAAGAGGTTATCTTATTGATGATTTTCAAATGATCAGCATTATTATTAACTCATTGAATTATGAATGGAAAGATGCCATTACAAAGATTAATCAAGTGCCCATTGCTCAATGCACAGTGGATCATGTATGCAGAATTTTAACTGAAGAAGAGGCATTTATGCTCGCCATGCCACATTTGAGAGGACCACTTGCATCAAGAGCTCCAGCGTGGCATCCCTTCCGAGGAAGAGCCTATGTTCCAAGGATGCCAAGATGCTACATCTGTAATCATGTGGAACATGCCACCCAGGATTGTCCCCAATGATTTCCAGCTCCCGTCACGTACCAGCCCAGAGGAACAGACTCCAGAGAAGGCAGAGGCAGAGGTGGAAGATAAGGTCATTGTGGTCCCAGGCATGATTCACAAGCTCCACTCGCCACATTGGCTTTAACCAACAATCCACAACCTCATCCAGAATACGACAGACAACTTCTGTGGACTTTGGACAGTGATGCAGCATTGCATGTTACTTACAGAAAATAACTTTTTACAGAGATGCACGAGCCTGAACCTGAACTACGTGAACTTTATTCTTTTTCCAATCATCCTTGTCAGGTCAGAGGAAAAGGAACTGTTTATGTTGAAGAGCTCTATGCATTCGTCCCTGATTTTTATTATATACCAACAGCAAATAGTAGTTTGCTTAGTCAGAGTCACTTGTCTAGAGTATTAAAGTTCCAGGTCCACCACCTCAAAAAGGCAAGTTAAATAGTTAAAAATGGAGATATTGTTGCTGAAACCATGTTAATTAGTGGTGTTTCTTACATAAAGCCAAAGTCTAAACCCCAAGCACAGGCAAGTATACAAATTCCAAAAGAGGAGAGCACAGGTCCAGAGAGAGATGTTCCAGTGAGAGATCCTGTTGCTACTCCAAAGGCTCCTAAAGTCAACAAAAAGAAAATTAGGAAACAGGTTGCTCAGAGCAAGCCTGAGGTTCCTCATAAAACTGTTAATGTTTAAAGTTCACTAACTGGTAAATCTTTGCATTACAGGTGTATCCATAAGTGGCATAGAAGATTGGGGCATGCCAGTTTTTGTGTTCTTAGGAAGATGCCAGAGTTCACGAGAGGTTTGGATCTAAAGGGGTCTAAGATGTTTTTGGATTGTGCTATCTGCAAAAAAGCCAAATCCAAAGCAGCAGCCATTCCAAAATGCGCTATATGCCTGTTAACACACATTTTTTATTTGGTACACACTGACATAATAAGTCTTTTCAAACAAACACTTGGTGGTAAAAAATATTTTTTAATGATTGTTGATAATTACTCTAGATATGGATATGTATATACTATGAAAGAACAATCTGAGACCTTTCAGATCTTTAAAGACTTTGCATCTCTTGTTTATACCCAACATGGAGTAAGCATCACCAGAATTCAAAGTGATCATGGTGCTGAATTTATGTCTCAGCGATTCCAGGACTGGATGCATAAGAATGGAATTCTTCAACAGACCTCGGCCCCTTAGACCGGCTCAGAACGAGGTGGTAGAAAGACATAACAGAGTCCTGCAAACCATGATGCATTGTCTCCTAGAAGATGCCAACCTCAGTAACCCATACTGGGATGAAGCTATTAAATATGCAAATTATACTGTCAACCATACTTGGAATAGTGTAATAAATCAGATTTCTTTCTTCATGTTGTATGGGTACAAGCCCGACCTCAAAAACCTCCATATTTTTGGTTCATATGCTATGGTGAACATTCCCTTAGCTCAAAGAAGGAAAGGAGGTCCAGCAGCAAAAAGGATGAGATTTATGGGTATTGATGATAATTCAAAGTGGAGCAAATTTATTGACTCCACACATGTAATAGCCTTCTTTTCTTTCTTCTTTTTCAGATTTATATGCTGCCCTTCTCCCGTAGAACTCGGGGCGGCTCACAACAATAAAACAGCCCAACAATAAATAGAGTTAATTAATAATTTAAAAAACCAATTTAAAATCCCAAAATCCCCAGTTAAAAACCACAACAGATCAGGAAAGTTGCTGAAAGAGCCATGTCTTTAGGTCGGTGCAGAAGGTGCAGAGGTCGGGGGCTGTCCAGAGTCCAGTGGGCAACCCATACCAGAGGGTCAGTTAGGCCACAGAGAATGCCCTCATCCTGGGGACCACCAGCCAACACTGTCTGGCCAAGGGGACCCGGAGGAGGGCTGCCCTAATTGAGCGCACTGGGCGGAGGGAGGCCGGTAGGAGATGATCCTGCAAATACCCTGGGCCCATGCCATGAAGGGCTTTATAGGTGAGTACCAGCACCTTGAAGCAGATCTGGAGGACCACCGGTAACCAGTGCAGCTCGCGCAATAGTGGTGTTATATGAGAGTAGAGGATGCACCCATAACTACTCTCACTACCACATTCTGGACCAGTTGGAGCCTCCAGGTGCACCCCAAGGGCAGCCCCATGTAGAAGGCATTGCAGTAATCCAGCTGAGAGATGATGAGAGCATGAGTAACCATACGTAGGGCGTCCCTGTCTAGAAAAGGGCATAATTGGTGCACCAGGTGAACCTGTGCAAATGCCCCCCTTGACACAGCAGTATAGTGATTTCCCAATCCACCAATTTTGAGGAAGATGCTGATTGGTCCAATGATCCTGGAGTTTATTTTCCTAGAGATGATGCTGCTGATGCCGCGCAGCCTGATGATCAAGATTCACAGGCAAATGTTCCATCCACTAGTTCTTCTCAACCTGATGTTCCGTCTTTGCAAGCCATGGATGCTGACGCTAGTGATGATGGTGAAGACAAGGACAAAACAGAAGAAGAATAGACAGTTGTTCTGAGGCATTCCAAGAGGGCCTCAAAGGGGATCCCTCCAGAGCGATATTCATGGCAACTGACAAAAACACCCTTGCCTTTGATTTGTACTGTTATACTTCCTCCTGATAAGTTCACACAAATCAAGCATCTTCCTGACTCAGAGCAAGAGAAGTGGTATGAGGCAATGCAGGCTGAAATGGACAGTCTAAAGAAACTTAAGATATTTACGCCTGCAAAACCTCCAGCAAACAAAAAAATCATTGGCACTCGATGGGTCTACAGAATCAAAAAGAAGCTAAATGGTGAGTCATTGTACAAGGCCAGACTTGTAGCTCAGGGTTTCGCTCAACGTTATCCTGACGACTACACAAATACCTACTCACCAACAGTCCGGACTGAAAGTGTAAAAATTGCTTTAGCCACTGCAACTATCCTTGGTTTAGAAGCTTTCCAGTTCAATGTTGACATGGCTTATCTACATGTAGACCTAGATAAGGAAATCTATGTAAAAGGTCCTCCAGGGTTCTGGCAGCAAGAAGGGGATACCTGGTTTCTACACAAAAGTTTTTATGGTCTGAAACAGTCTTGTTTAATGTGGTACTTATGTCTTATTGACAAACTAAATTCAATGGGCTTTATTAAGTCCAAAACTGATGAATGTATGTTTACAAAAAGATCTGATAATATATATGAGATAGTTCTCGTTTATGTTGATGATATTGTTTATATTGGTCCAAATAAGCAGATAAGTGAGAATTTTGCTAAAGCTTTGCAGAGATATTTCACATTGAAATCTTTAGGTCATGTTAACAATTATTTAGGTGTTCAGATTGTCAAAACGCAAAAGGGGTTTAGTCTTTCAGAAGAGGATAAAATTGAGCAAACTTTGTAATGATGCAAAATTTGCATAATCTATTTGCATGAAAGATGCTAATAGATACGTATACCCACGCAAACAGATTTTCACAACTTGGCACATGAACCAAGTCCTGAATTCGAGGATCAAACACATTATCATTCAGTTATTGGGTCACTGTTGTATATTTGTAGTTGGACTAGACCCGACATTGCACTTAATTAATGCAGTTAATCTCCTGTTCCGACACATAGATAAGGCAAAACAGTTTCTTTCATTGGACATATGTTAAGAAATTATTGAAATACCTAAAACACATTAAAAATATGAGATTATAGTTAGAACCGACACATTCTGATTATGCAGAATTATGTTGTTATGCAGATTCTGATTGGGTGAGTGATAAGAAATCATGTAAAAGTACTTCAGGTTATATGATGTTTTTAAATGGATGTTCTGTTTACTGGCATGTGCGAAAACAGAATTTTGTTTCTTGTTCATCTACTGAAGCTGAATATGCTTGTGTTTCAGATGCATGTAATTCTCTAACATGGTTTGATGCTTTGGTCACAGATATCTGGACACACCCAATTCGACCAATCACTGTGATGGAAGACAATGAATCTGTGGTTTATATTTCTAAATCACGTTTCACGGGTTCTAGGTCCTGACACACTGACATCCATTATAAAAATATAAAACAATTAATGAAACAAGGTTTTGTAAAATTGCAGTATGTGCCTACACATGATCAGATTGCTGATATACTCAACAAATCACTTCTAGCAGCTCAGCACAAGTATCTGCATAAGATGTGCCTTGTTTGATGGCTATACCTGATGTCTGCTCAACTGACAAAGAAGGGTTTGTCACTGTATTATGTGTTTGCCAGCTGAGCTTCCATCCTAAGCATTACGGTAGCCTGCCAGAGGACTTTATCACGTATCTGTAACAACAGAGATAAGACTGGTTCTGTGAAGTTTTAAGCTGCTGCACATGTCTACATTCCTTCTTTTCTAACTTCCTGATTTATATTTCCTTTGTTCGTCTATGTAATACAACTGCTGGTAAAAGATGTAGATAGTAAATTCATTTTATTTCTTTATAATAAAATATTACTTAGAATATATTTGGGTTTTCTTTCTTTAAAGTATACAGCACGAAAAAACAAGATCCATCCATATCTAATCAAGTGCAATTACCCCGGGGGGGAGGGGGGGACAGGCCTGATTTATGCTCCGACACACAGCTCCTTACATAGTCTTCCACATCAGCTTTCTTTGGCCATCAGAATTGCCTCCTAGTCAAATGGAGGGTTTTTAAAAACCCAAAGTGACCCCCTAGGTGAGATTCATGACTTCTCTTTAGTACCAGGAGCCGCATGCTGCGGGGCACCTAAAGTTTAGTCCCCTTCCAGGCCAATCCGTCCTTTAGGGTTAGGTCCGCCTGGTTTTCTTTGAACCAGGAATCATTAGAGAACACTGCTTTTAGCTCCACTGTCAACTTGTCTTTGGGGAGATTTGAATCCTGGCGCGTTTGTGCTCTGGTGTGGGCTTGGTGGCTGGTTGAGTCTCTGAGATCATGGTGTGAACTACCTCTTCCCGTCGGCTGTCAAATTTTGGTTTGTGGGAGAGAGTGTCAGCCAGAAGGTTCTTACCCCCTGGGATATATTTCAGGTTAAAGTTAAAGTGTTTGAAATATTGAGCACAACGGACCTGCTTTGGAGAGAGCTTCCTCAGGGTCTTCAGAGCCTTGAGATTTTTGTGGTCAGTCCAAACCTCAAAAGGCTCATGCACCCCCTCCAGGAAGTGCCTCCAGGACAGGAGAGTCAATCGCACCACAAATGCTTCTTTTTCCTATACCGCCCATCTGCGCTCAGTGTCCATTAATTTCCTGGATACATAAGTGCACGGCATTAGATTGTTCTGCAGGTCTCTTTGTAGTAGAACAGCTGCCACTGTCACATCACTTGCATCCGAAGGGTTTAGTTGGGTCAGCATGCTATAGGATCGGCTCCACCGCAGATAGGCGTTTTAATCGTTCAAAAGATTTTTGGCAGTCCATTGTCCAAGCTAAGGGCTACTTAGGTTTTGATTGATTTGAGTGCGACCTCAGTGAAGGAAGGGAGGAATTGTCTGTAAAAGTTTGCAAACCCCAGAAAGCTCTGGAGCTGCTTATGGGGGCTGCCAGTCCAGTACTGCCTTGTAAGGATCGCCTCTCCTTCCAACCTAAGAAAGTACAAACTCTTGAAACGTAGTTGTTCAAAAGGATTCTTTTATTAAGCCGAAGTGAAAGCCATCCAGCTAAAGCACAATCTGAATACCCTTAGGCAAAACAATAGGATTAAAATGATAGAGACCCCTCCCTTTTAGTCAGAATGCAGATTTTGGCCAATCCACAAGTGTGAAGGTATTTTTTTATATATATTTCTTTTGAGACCCGGAAAAACCATGCATTCCTACCACTACCCTTTAAAGTGAGACAACCCACATGGCTGTCATATAACTTCCTGCAGGTAAAGTTCCCTTCTCAGGCCCCTTGGCGCCAGGATATAGGTTGTAAAATATCTGGTGACACAGGCCGTGCTCCCCCTTCTCCACTTGAATGGCAGTATCACATTTTTTGGGGATCTGACATGATACCCTCCTTAAAAAACAAAAGGGTCCACCTGTAAAAAAAACCCAAATATACACAAGATTTCAAGATTTCATGATAGCATTTCAACAAGGTTGTTCGGGTGTTGGGGGTGAAATTTTCTCAGCAAGATTGGAGCCCTAACATGGTGTTTAGCGACCCACTCATTGTGTGCTGATGGTAAATGTTTCCAAGCAATTAAGTATTGGACTTTCTCTCTGTGTATCCTAGAGTCAAGGATTTCCTTGATTTCAAAGTGTTGTTCACCTTCAATCATGATGGGAACAGGTGGTGTAGATGCAGGTGGTCTGAGGGATGAGGTTACTTCTCGTTTGAGTAAACTGATATGGAATACTGGGTGGATCTGCCTGAGTGTCTTTGGAAGGAGTAGTTCAACTGCTACTGGATTGATGATTCTAGTGATGGGGAAAGGTCCCATGAACTTTGGCCCTAGTTTCTTTGAAGGTTGTAATGATTTCAAGAATTTTGTAGATAAGTATACTCTGTCACCAATATGAAAATTTTTGGGTTCCATCCTTTTCTTGTCAGCTTGAATCTTAAAAAGCTTCTCTAGCTTCCTGTAAGACTAATCTAACCACTGGCCATGTGTTTTGCAAATTATCTATCCACTCCTTAAGTGAGGGGATGGTGGGTTCTTCTGTGGGTAGTTCAGGCATGGGACTGAAATCCTGGCCGGTTGCTATTCTAAAAGGGGTAAAACCAGTGCTTGAATGTACAGCATTATTAAATGCAACTTCAGCAAAAGGCAAAAGTTCAGTCCAGTTATCCTGTTGAAAATTAATGAAACATCTTAAATATTGTTCTAGCACCGAGTTCAAAATTTCAGAATTACCATTAGTACAAGGATGAAAGGATGTGCTCAACCCCTGGCCAGTACCAAGTAAGCCCAAAAATGCCCTCCAAAAGTTGGAGATGAATTGTGCCCCTCTGTCAGAGATAATCTTTTGTGGAGCACCATGAAGTCGATAAATGTGTATTAGGAATAATTTGGCTAAACTTTTAGCAGTTGGAATCTTTTGGCAGGGTATAAAATGTGCTTGTTTTGAAAATAGATCTGTCACAACCCAAATAACAATATTTCCCTCACTGTTTGGCAATTCCACAATGAAATCCATAGCAATCTCTCTCCAAGGCGCTGAGGGTTCAGCTACCTTCTACAATAGACCTGGGGTTTTTCCCTGACATCTTTTTGCTGCTGCACAAATGGGGCAGCTAGCTACATGGTTTTCTATGTCCTTTTTTAGTGATGGCCACCAAAATTGTCTTTTAATCAAGTGTAAAGTTTTCACAAACCCAAAATGTCCACCTAATTTGGAATCATGGCACCGTTCCATTAAGCAGAGTCTTTGGCTTGCAGGGACATACAACTTTCCACCCACCCAAGCCAAGTCATCTTTTATCAGACAGCTGGATTTGTTGTTCAAAAACCATTCATCAGTGTTCAAAGCTTGTTTAAAAGTTTGGGTGGTGTCATTGTTCGTCAATGTTTCTTGTTTAGCCTGGGATCTGGTGACTACTTTAGTGGCTAGTTGATTGTTTTGTACTATAGGTTTGATTACGTCTGGCTTTATTTATTTATTTATTTCAATTTATATACAGCTTTAATAGGGCTTTGCACTATTGTATTGCGGTTTCCTGGATAGTGCATCTGCCAGAAAGTTTTTCCCCCCTGGGAGGTATTTTAGAGTAAAATCAAACCATTTAAAGTACTGAGCCCATCGTACTTGTTTTGGGGAGAGTTTCCTTGATGTCTTTAGGGCTTCTAGATTTTTCTGATCCGTCCAGACTTCAAAAGGGTTCTTACTGCCTTCTAGGAAATGCCACCAGGTCAACAATGCCCAATGAATTGCATAAGCCTCTTTCTCCCAAATAACCCACTTTTGCTCAGTCTCATTCTACTTTTTATTTATTTTTTTTTTATTGAAAAAGTTTTACAAATACAATTTTTCCCCCTTTTTCCCTCTCCCCTTCCCCTCCCTAACCCTCCCTAACCCTTCCCTCCCCTCCCTTGACTTCCCAAGGTGAAATCCAAATCCATATCATATCATGCAATTCCCCCCAACTATTCTGGCCCCTGTCTATACTATAAATTTCTACATTACATTCAACTAAAAGCTATATGATACTTCCTTGTTTGATATTTATTGTGCACATAGTCTATCCATTTCTTCCATTCCCACACAAAAGTTTCTTGAGTCCGGCCTTTTAAGTATGCTAATATCTTTGCCATTTCTGCAAAACTGGCCACCTTCAAAGTCCATTCTTCAATAGTAGGTAAAACATCTTTTTTCCAATATTGACCAATCAGTAACCTAGCTGCTGTAACCATATATAATATCAGTTTTGTTTCATTCAATGAAAAATCCTTAACTATACCCAATAAGAACAATTGAGGAGAAAATTGGAGTTTCTTCTTCAAAACATTTTGCATAACCCACCAAATTTGGATCCAAAAAGCCTTCACTTTCTTGCCAAGTCCACCATATATGGTAATATGTAACATCTAAACAATCACATCTCCAACATTTTGGCTGAACATTAGGATACATACATGACAGTTTCTTAAGATCTAAATGCCAGCTATAAACATTTTATAAAAATTTTCCCTCAAATTCTGTGACTGTGTGAATTTAACATTCTGGACCCATATCTTTTCCCATGTTTCCATCATAACTGGTTCTGCAAAGTTTTGCGCCCATTTTATCATACAGTCTTTAACCAGTTCATTTTCAGAGTCTCTTTCTAACAAAATATTATAGACCCTCTTAATATGCATTGGGCCTTTCTCTTTTATCTGTCTTACCAATTCCTCTTCATACAACATTAAACCAATTTTTTGATCTTTCCTCCATCTCAATTGAAGTTGATTATACTGTAACCAAGTTAAATTAATCCCTTCTTCCAACAGAGTGTTAAGTGTCTTTAATTGCCATCTACCCCATCATCAAAAAGTACCTCTTTATATAAAATCCCCCCGAGTGACTTTATATTCCATGTAACATGACCAAGATCCAACCACAAAGGTATTTTGTAATCCAATTTAAGCTGGTGCTTCTTCCATACTCTCATCAAAGAGTTTCTGAATATATGGCTCTTGAATACTTTATCAACTTTATTTTCATAAAATAAATATGCATGCCAACCAAATTCCAAATCGTTTCCTTCTATATTGAATATTTCAGTCTTTGTCATTCCAAACCAATCACTCACTTGTGTCAACGCTGCTGCTTCATAATACAATTGTAGGTTTGGAAGTTTAAGGCCATCCCTTTCACGAACATCTTGCATGATTTTCAGTTTAACTCTTGGCTTTTTCTCATTCCAAACAAACTTATTCACTCCTTTTTGCCATTCCATGAGATATTTATCACTTTTAAGCACCGGAATCATTTGAAACAAAAATAAAAATCTAGGTAGAACATTCATCTTAACTGCTGCTATTCTTCCAAGTAAAGATAGCTGCAGCTTTTTCCAAGTTTCCATGTCTTTTTGCACCTTTCGCCACAACACTTCATAATTATTTTGAAAAAGTTTTATATTTGAGGCTGCAACTTGAACTCCTAGATATTTCACCTTTGCTACTATTTCAAAGCCTGCCTTCCTTTCAATTTTCTTGTTTTGATCTTCTGACATATTTTTAACTATCATCTTGGGTTTTTTTTTTTATTCAATCTAAATCCTGATACCAAACCATATTCTTTTATAATGTCTTTCATCTGGATTATTGATTCCATCGGCCATGTTAGTGTAACAACCAGGTCATCTGCAAATACCCTTGTTCTGTAATCCTCTTGCCTTATAGCTATTTCATTCAAAGTACTTGAATCCCATATTGTATTCAACAAGACTTCTAAAGTTAAAATAAACAACAATGGGGATAACGGACAACCTTGTCTTGTTCCTTTTTGTATACTAAAGTTTGTAGTTAGACATCCATTAATGATAATTTGTGCTGTTTGCCCTTGATAAATTGCTGAAACCGCCTGAACAAACTGGTCCCCAAAGTCCATTTTTGTTAAACTCTTTAATAAAAAGTTCCAATTGACTCGATCACAGGCCTTCTCCGCATCCAAAAACACCAGCACTGCAGGGATCTGTTTACTCTTCTCAAGATGTTCCAATAAATCTATAATTTGCCTCACATTATCCTTCATGTATCTGCCTTCTATAAATCCAGCTTGATCATGATGAATCACCTCTTGCATAACTGGCATTAGTCTGTTGGCTAATACTTTTGCAAAAATTTTATAATCCGTATTCAGGAGAGATATTGGTCTGAAATTTTCTGGTTCTGTAGAACCTGTTTCCTCTTTTGGTATCAATGAAACAAAGGCTGTCTTCCATGAAGGGGGTATTTTACACCCTTTTTGTATGCTACAAAATAAGTCTTTAAGATGTTCAATCATTTCTGCTTGTAAAGTTTTATAAAACACCGCTGTTAAACCATCTGTCCCTGGAGCTTTAGCTGTTTTCAATTGTTTAATTGCAAAAATAATCTCCTCAGCTGTTATTAATTGATTCATTCTTTCCTTTTGCTCTCTAGAAATTTTTGTGACTCTCCTTTCTTCTAAGTATTTATCTATAAGTTCATTCTGTATGTGATCTTTGGCATATAGTTTAGTATAATAATCTAAAAAGGCTTGTTTAATTAAATTTTGTTGAAAAACTTCCTTCCCTCCATATTCAATGCTACCAATGGCATGAGAACTCTGCTGTTTCCTCAGTGTGTAAGCCAACCATCTGCCCAGTTTGTTAGCATTACTAAATGTGTTATGTTTTGCAAATTGTAAGTTAGTTGCTGCTTGTTCCGCTATAAGCATTTGAAATTGGTCTTTCAAAAGTTTTATAATTTCTTGTAATTTTTCATCCATCGGATTTTTTATAAGTAATTGTTCTTTTTTCTTTATTTCTCCTTCCATTTCTAATCTTTTCCTTTGTTGATTTAATTTATGTTTAGAGTTCATATGAACCAGTACCCCCCACATATACGCCTTACTCGCATCCCAAACAATTTCAATAGGGGTACCCTTATTCAAGTTCATTTCAAAAAATTCTTTCAAATGATTTTTAAGTTCATTTATATTCTTTTCATATCTGAACAAATTTTCATTTACTCTCCACAATCTTTTCTCCTTCTTTCCCATTTCTATTTCTATCCATACCGGGCTATGGTCAGTTAGAGTCCTCGGAAATATCTTTGTTTTCTTTGTTTTTAAAAGTAGATCAGCTGTAACTAAGATGAAATCAATCCTGGAGAAGGATCTATGTCAATCTGAAAAAAAGGTAAAATCCAATTCTTTTGGGTTCTGCCCTCTCCATACATCTTTCAGTTTCAGGTCTTCTTTCATATCAAAAAAAGTCTGTGGTAATTTAACACATAATTTAACACATGATTTTGCCAAACTCTTCTTATCTTTTTTGATATCTATTACTCAATTCCAATCTCCCATAAGCAGAATAGATCTATAATCCCATTGCAATATTTTAGAATGTAATAATTTATAAAAGTTTTCTTGTTGCTGGTTGGGAGCATAAATTCCAATCACCAAAAGTGGGCCATTCTGTGTATATAATTCGATTGCTATATATCTTCCACAATCATTTGCTTCTATAATTTTGGCTAATAATATTTTATTTATGTAAATCACAACACCATTCTTTTTCTCTGAATTTGAAGCTATAAATTGTGCACCTAGTTTAGAATTCATCAAATATTTTTGATCCTGTATTCTGATATGGGTTTCTTGCAAACAGATAATGTCATTGTTAAATTGTCTCAGATAGTGAAATATTTTCCTTTTTTTTTTGTGGTGAGTTCAGTCCATTCACATTCCAAGTTAGAAATTTAATTGTCATTTGTAGTCTCACGAAGCGTTAAGAGCATTTGCTGAAGTTTCTGTTCCAGAGTGGTAGTCTTTGGCCTGGCTCCTCCCATGGCTTCAGGTTTCTGTGGTTTACCATTGGCAACCTTCTTATCTTGTTGTGGAATAGACCTCTGCTGCTCTTGTTTATCTAGAATTTGCTTGTGAGCTGCTCGAGTTATATGCTGATCTTTAGGTTCCTGCAACAACAATTCGAGGTCGAATGCCACCTCTCTTGTATTTCTGGGTGGCCCTTTTCTAGCCTCAGAAGAATCCAGCAATGGTTCATCCAAAGAGCCCCCTATTGCTCCTTGAATTTCCCCTATTGCTCATTGAATTTCCATTGCCTCCAGCTCCATCTGTTTCCACTGTTCCTCAGACTCTTGTTCAAATTCCTTCTCTTTAACAGAGAAGGAATTTCTCTGTTATATAGAGCTATAGCTAACACTGAAGATGTACATGGAGATGCTGCACCAGTTTTAAGAACTCTGAAATAAAATTCTTCCACTTTTTCAACAGTATTTAATCGGTATCTCTCTCCTTGGTACCTCAGTATTATACCAACTGGGGCATCCCATCTAAATGGAATCTGTTGTTTCTTCAACTCAGTCACCAAAAATCCAAAATCCTTTCTATCTCTTAACATCTTAGGCGGCAATTCTTTGTAAATCCCAATCTCCTTTCCATCCACTTGAACAATAGAAACAAAAGACTTTTGCAAGATATCATTTCTCATTCTTCTATCTGTAAAGTAGATCACCACATCTCTAGGCAAGTTCCTTTGCCTTGCCACCTGAGAATTCACTCTGTAGACCTTGTCAATCTTGCACAAGACATCTTGAGGGTTAACCTTTAACATCACAGCAAGGGCATCAGCACAAACCATTCTCAAATCCTCTCTGTTGTTTTCTTTTATTCCTCTCAGTCTTAAAGCAAACTCCATAAATCTGAATTGCATCATAGTCACTTCATTTTCAATTCTTTGAGTTTTATTATCTACATTGAAAATTTTATTGTCAGCTTCCCTCATTTTAGATTCAAATTCTGAATTGAGTTCAACCACTTTTTTATCAATCTCAACAACCGCTTCTGACAGACCAGTAACAACTGTCAGTATATCTCGCTTCATCTTGTCATACTTTTCTTGAACCACCTCTTTAATTTCCTGCTGAGACTTTTCAAATTTCTGCTGAGACTTTTCAAATTTCTGGTCCACTATTTCAGTTTGGTTCATCAGAGCCACAGCAATAAATTCCTTCAAATCCTTAAATCCAGTCTCCTGTTCTTGGCTCTGAGTTTGAGTCTCTGACTGCTCTTTTGTTTGGTGAGTAGGGGAGCCCCCCCTGCAGCTTTGGGAGCTGGCTTAGTCTGCTTTGAAGTCATAGTACTACGCAGTCTTATTCTTTCTAGGAAAGAAGTTTTCCCCCCTTTTCCACCACAGAATCCTTTTTAAAACTTCCCCAGCTTCAATCAAGTTTATAAAAGAGAGGGAACAGATGGAAATCACTTTAAGAAAACTTTTCTCTTTTCTTCTAACAAGCACTGTTGCTTTAAGTACTTTAAAACGCGTTGAAACACACAGGCATTTCCACTTTTGCTTTCAGCTTTTTTCCTCCACTGAAGCCGGACACCATTTTAATTTACTTTCACTCCTTCTCCATTCTTAAGTTTAGTGACAGGGCTAGCACAAATACTTGCGTTTTTAGTTTAAAGTCCTGATTTCACCCTCCTTGGTTTGAAGGATTCGGTTGTTTTAGACTGCTGAAGTTGGTCGCGTCGCCTAGCTCTGCTGAATGCAGAGTTGTCCCCAGAGTCCGGAGCCTCGGCAAGCTGGATAGGGAGCCTCACCCTGCTTCCTCCCCAGAAGCAGAAAAGACAGTCTGGGGGCTTCGCAGGGGGCTCTACCTGGTCTCGCCGGCTCTCCTCACATTTCTTCAAAAAAAAAACCCAGAGTTTTTCAAGCCGCCTCTCAGCTGTAGAGGCGGCTCTTTATGGGCGGCGGGGCTGGAGGTCATAAGAAGACCGTCTAGCGATGCCGCCACCGCCAACCGGAAGTCTCATTCAACTTTTTAGATGTGTAAGCGCAGGGTTGTAGTTGGTCTTGCTTATTCTTCTGAAGCAGGACTGCTCCTATTGCCACATCACTGGCATCCGCTTGTATGACAAATGGTTTCTCCGTGTCTGGGTGTTTCAGAATTGGTTCTTCCAAGAACAGCTGTTTAAGTGTTTCAAATGCCGCCTGGCATTCCATAGTCCAGTTCAATGGTTGCTTTGGTTTAGGGTTGTCTTCCCCCTTTGTTTTTAAGAGCTTGGTGATGGGGAGGGCAATCTGAGCGAACGCAGGGATAAACTGGCAGTAAAAGTTGGCAAACCCCAGGAAGCTCTGTAACTGTTTACGTGTGCGTGGAGGGTCCCAATCAAGTACAGCCTGCACTTTTAGAGGATCCATCTCCACCCCTTGATGTGAAATGCAGTACCCCAAATAGTCAATCTTCTCTTGGTGGAATTCACATTTGGACAGTTTGGCATAAAGTTTGGCAGCACAGAGTTTGTTTCAACCTGCCCTGACTAGTTTCACATGTTCTGCTTTGGTCTCAGTATAGATTAAAATGTTGTCCAAATAGACCAGAACCCCCTTATATAAATGTTGATGCAACACTTCATTTATTAATTGCATAAACACTGCAGGAGCTCCTTGCAACTCAAAGGGGAGCACCTTGAATTGGTAGCAGCCAAGGGGGATGTTAAATGCTGTTTTCCACTCATCCCCTTCCTTAATTCTGACATGGTAGTAAGCCTCCCTTAAGTCCAGCTTTGAAAAAATTTTCCCTTTAGCGAGGTGTGCTAACATATCTTTCATAAGGGGGAGAGGATACATGTTCTGCACACTGATCACATTTAAAGTCCGAAAATCAACACACAGGCATTTTGAACCGTCTTTTTTCTCTCTCAAGAGTACAGGAGTTGAAATTTTTGGTCGAGCTGGCTCGATGAAAGCCCTTGCTAGATTTTTCTCAATGAATGTTCTCAGTTTTTCCAGCTCCCTCGGTGACATGCTGTACATCTTGGGTTTAGGGAGTTTTGCACTGGGTAAGATTTCTATTGCACAGTCACTGGCGTGGTGGGAAGGAAGCTCATCTGAGGCTTTTTCACTAAAAACCTCAGCTAAATCCTTGTATTCTATGAATATGCTCTCAATTGGTGTGGCGTGATCAGGCATGGCTGTTTCTCAATTCTCTGCCTCCTCAATTCTTTTATTTGGGTACTCAGCAAGAGTCACCTTCTGAAATTTTATGATGCCTTGTTCCCAGTTGATTTGTGGGTTCCATTTTTTTAGCCATGCAAGGCCCAGAACCAATGGCCACTCCATGCCAGGTGCTACTATAAATGTAAACTTTTCCTCATGGCTTCTGATGCCTATATGTAGAGGCTCAGTGACCAGAGAAGCTGGCTCCCCTCCTGCTATTGACCCATCCAGTTGACAGAAAGCAATGGGGTTTTTCAGCTTTCTTACATTAATCCCTAACTTCCCTACTAAGGTTGGGCTGATCAAACAATGAGTGCACCCTGAATCCATTAAAGTGGAGATGCTTATCTCCCTGTCTTGTATTGGGATGAATAGTCTTAAGGGGAGGGTAAGCAGTTTAATAGGTTTGCTTACCAGTGGTTCATCATCTGGATCACTTCCGAATGAGTGTGATTCCTCCTGTTCAGATGCCAGGATTTCCTCCCCAAAGAGGGGAGGGGACGGAACTTCTATGGTCTGCCTGCTCCACAGAGTGATCTCCTTCCCACACCAACACGGTTTCGCAGGACCCTCCCCAGGTGGGTGGTTCCGGGTGGGTGTTTGCGAATGACACTCTGCAGCTTGGTGCCCTTCTTTTCCGCACTTGAAACAGGCTGAAGATCTCGGAGAAAATGTGGTTTGTGGTTTGAGGGGCTCTTGCTTCCATTGGGATGAGGATTTTTTCCATGCTCGCCCCGCTCGATACTGGTTTCTGGCCATATCGATCTCAGCTTCTTCAGCGGTGACATACCATTCATGTAGGTCATTCGGTGCCCCTCGGGTCACACAGGCATTGTATAGATCGTCACTCAGCCAGTCCTTGAAACAGCTCACCAAAATATCTTCCGGCCAGTGCACATGGCACGCGAGGTCCCGGAATTCTTCAGTATATTCTGCTACTGGCCGTCGCCCCTGCTTCACCACCTTAATGCGGTCGCGTGCTTTGCTTCTGCCAGTGGGTCCTCAAATCGACAACGTAGGGCCATCATGAAATGGTCAAAATTCCGTAGTTCTGGTGCATTGGCGTTATGCAAGGTCACCATCCATCTGGCTGCGGCCCCCTCTAGGGCTAGGGTCACAACTCGCACTTGGGAGCCTTGGGTTTGGAAATCACGCCCATACTCTTGCATGTAGGTTAGCCCATGTGCCACAAAGAATCCTAATTGTTGCGGATTCCCATCAAACTTCACCTCAAGGGAGGGAGTTTCTCTTTCCAGTTGAGGAGCCCGGGGTTGGTTGGGAATGGGCGCTGGTGTGCGTGCTGCCTGGGGGGGGGGGGGAGGATTTTCTGGGTCTTCTCCCACTGCTGCTGCGCCCTCTGCTTGATAGGCAGGTGCCAGAGGGAGGATGCCTCCCATGGCATCATCTGCAACTGCTACCCTTTCAGCGCCTTTTGGTTGTTGTCCTGGCTCCCTTCGGATTTTCCAAAGTTTCCATCACCAATTGGGTTATATGCCTCTTCAGATAGTCCTCCCCCAGGGGTGCTTCGGTCAGTCCCCCCTGGTCAGTTAGGGTTTCTAGTTCCAGTTTCCACCCCGGTTTTCGGTCGCCATGGTTGAGGGTGACTCCTCTGGTTCTCTCATCCCAGCCATCTTTCTTCCCAATGCCAATCGACCAGCGGGGTTTTTCCGGATTCCCCAGGGTTACCTCATCCTCTCTGATTGGGTGCATGAGGCAGGCATCTGACTGGGTGGCGGTTACTGTCTCTCCCCAGCAATCGGTTTCTCCCAACTCTCTGCTTCGTTCAGACATAGTTTGCAAGGTCCCCTCAGTAGAGCGAAGATTGCTTCTCTGGGTTGACCGTTTTGCAGATTGTGCTTTCTGTAAGGATCGCCTCTCCTTCCAACCTAAGAAAGTACGAACTCTTGAAACCTAGTTGTTCAAAAGGATTCTTTTATTAAGCCAAAGGGAAAGCCATCCAGCCTGATGACACAGGCCATGCTCCCCCTTCTCCACTTGAATGGCAGTATCACATTTTTGGGGGATCTGACGGCCCTCACCTTATCTGGGTCCATTTCGATGCCCTTATAGACACCCTGTATCCCAGATAGTCCAGGGCCTCTTTGTGGAACTTGCATTTGGACAATTTTGCATAAAGTTTGGCTGCTAGGAGATTTTTCAGCACTTGTCTGACCAATTTGATGTGGTCTTCCATATTTTCGCTGAATATAAGAATGTCATCGAGATAAACAAGAGCCTCCTGATATAAATGCTCATGCAAAATTCCATTGATCAGTTGCATGACAACCCCTAGGGCCCCCTGGAGTCAGAAAGGCATGACCCGGAATTGGAAGCTGCCTAAGGGGCAGTTAAAAGCGGTCTTCCATTTGTCGCCCTCCTTTGTGCGAACTCGGTAGTAGGCTTCTCTTAGATCTAGCTTGGTGAAAATTTTCCCTTTTGATAGGTGGTTAAGTAGTCTTCATCCCCACTGGGCTTGTTGGGTGGTGCTCCTGTAGCCGGAGGGTCCCCCCTCTCTTCAGTGGGGAGGGGAATCTCCATGGCTTGTTTGGCAAATCGGCTGGTTTCTGGGGCTTTCTTTGGAGCCCTCCTCCCTCATGCAGCTGTGGTGGGTCATTGTTGTGAAACTGGGACAGGGGCCAGGCACTCAGAAGTTTGATGGAGTCAGACTGAGAAGGCTTCTCTGTCTTGTTCCAGCACTCTAACCACATCTCATTAGCTAAACTTTTCCTAACCAATTTACCCTTCTGTTGTTTGTAACTCTTGATTTCCCAAGTAATATGATCTCCTTAAGGCAAAGATTTGTTGATGACAACTCTTTCTATACATTAGACGTTGAATAACTTTATTGTCACTTTGAATGTACACTAAGCAGCATACATTAAAATAAAATTTCATTGCATACAGCTCTCAAAGGGTCACCACCTCCAATATACACTACATAAACATGACTAAATAAATAAATAAATACAAAATTATGCATAAACCCACATACATTATATGACACAGAAAAAAACACAGTCTAGTTCGGATGTATACATGTACATGGCAAGAAAAACAAGCCTTGCAAGTTTACCAGATGGATGGCAAAGAAAACAAAGGTATTACAGAATCTGGTAGTCCTGCTAGATACTTCGAAACCTCCTCCTAGAGGGGAGCAACACTGTGGATACAATATGAGCAACAGTGATTACTGACTTCCTCTAAGTTTCCCATAGCAATTACTGCATAGTTGAAATAGTTCAGCAATTTAATATGATTTGAATGGCTATGAATAACTTTTATTATTTACTTGATTTATTGTTAGATTACTAGCTTGCCTTCACTCCAGAAGAAAAAAAGGGAATGGTGTACACAACAATTACCCCACAAACAAAAGCCTTGGGGAATATGTTGGATTGAAAGAAAGTAACTGCCCCAAAGATATTTAGACTGCTTCCATGTCTGAGTTGGACTGGACACAGGAATCCATAATCCTTGTCCAACACTAATTACTACAGATAGTCATCAACTTACAACATTCATTTCATGACCGTTAAAAGTTACAACGGCACTGAAAAAAGTGACTTATGACCATTTTTCACAGTTACATCTTTTGTAGCATCCCCATGATCATGTTATCAAAACTCAGATGCTTGGCAACTGATTCATACTTATGACCATTGCTGTGTCCTAAGATCATGTGATCCCCTTTTGTGACCTTTCAACAAGCAAAGTCAATGGGGAAGCCATATTTACTTAACAACCGGGTTACTAACTTATCAACTGCAATGATTCACTTAACAACTGTGGCAAAAAGGTCATAAAATGGGGCAAAACTCACTTTACAAATTTATGTTAAAAACATAAATTTTGTGCTCAATTGTGATAGTAAGTTGAGGACTACCTGTATAGCAGCTGGCTCTCTTATTTTCTCTTCTCACATAAGTTTTAGTCTTGGCTATCCTCCAAAATGTTGTCATTGGCATTATTCCCCAATTTGGGAAGAATTAGTGCTAGTCACCTTAGCATGCAAGATTATGCTACAGTTGGCATGTTCCTGCTGAACAATGGAACTGAGAAATATATCAATAACATTAGCAATTACTCTTCATATAAAAAAATATGAGGAAAGGAACTCAATGAATTACATTGGCAAAGAAATAGTAATGTCAGTGTGATGTGCTTTTCAAAGAGCTCCCTATAAAATAATTTATATTCTTCCTTCTCCCCCTCCCCTTTTGCCCTCATGGAGACAATAATTTCATTAAGCGATTAAGTGATTTTATTCTGCTGAATGGTTCATAGAGCCCAAGAGCATGAATTTCAATTAGCGTTTCTTCCCTAGAAAGCATGGGATCAGAAAATGAGCTGTATAGAAGTAGGCTTTTTTTCTTTTCCTGTTTTTTTATTGTGAGCCCTTGTTTCATGTAATCATGTTATCACAGGTAACTATCCAGCTGGAAAATATATTTCAGGTACTAATAGAAGACCAATTCAGTCTTCCCAACTTGGTATTGTCAGGCACAAGCAACCCGATCCACATATGAAGAAGAATTCAAGGTGACTACTTGATTGTATTCTGCTTATCATACAAGAATTTCCCCAGATTGCTTGCTTTCTCTTGGAAACAAACAGAAAATGTCCCATGGAATTTAAGGGAGAGGGGTTAACCTCAGATCTTTTGTGGCTGTGCAATGACTTGAGATCAATTCCCTGCTGGATCCCTCTTCCTTGCCTGGATGGCAATTTCCCAAGAGATATCCAGCCAGATGGTTGGGTTATGATTTCTATTCTTCCTTAGGCCTCAGCCAACTTTCAGTTATAACATTCCAGAACTCCTGCCTTCCCATATTGGACAAACATGGTTCATAAGTGGTGTATTGGGGGGGGAGGGGTCATGAGATCCACATAAGGAAGGCCTCCCTTCATGGTTCATTACTTGAAATTAAATAAAATCATATTTTTCATTCAAGTGAATAAAATTCTACTTAAAATATGATGCCAAAAATTATTTCAATATTACAAGTTAGTTCCTATATATTCTCAATACAATTTGCAAGACCATTGGATTTGATGGTCCAAAAGCCATGTGAAAAAAATACATCAATACAGAAAGCACTGAGAAGATGTCCAGGAACTCAGGTAAACATGACCTTTATTTAAAAGACCCTGGATGACCCTGGCCTGAACTTTTTTGCAGTATATGTAAGAAGAAGAAACAAACAGAAAATACTTAGCCCATCATTTTTTTTACCTTTTCTTTCTAGATACTATAATTGTTTGTGAAGAATTAATTATAATTTTTTGATTTTATTAGAAATTGTCAAAGGGAGGATTTTCCACTGAAAGCAAATGCGTTCTTGCAAATGATTTCAAGAGATTTAAGGCTCCCTCACTCCTATTATAGGAAAATCTGACAAGAAACTGAAATCTGCAATCAAATATCCACAGAATACAATTTCCCGTAAAATAAGACATCCCCTGATAATAAGCCCAATCGGGCTTTTGAGCACATGTGCTAAAATAAGCCCCCCTTCTGAAAATAAGCCCTCCCTGAAAATATTTAAGCACATGTTCAGCTGGTCCCCGCCATTTCCTCTGGTTAGGGTTAGGGAGACAGAGTAGAAATCAGGTAAGGTGGTAAGAGGAGCCCTATCTTGCTCCACACACCCCAAAATAATAAGACATCCCAGAAAATAATGCCAATCACTTATTTGGAGTTCAAAAAAAATATGACAGGGTCTTATGTTTGGGGAAACACGGTAGCTGATGCCTGTCACCAAGCATTGGCCATTGTGATTACAGTCCTGTCAGAAGTATCCATATTGGATAGAAGACTTCTGAAGTAGTAAAATATCAGTTCCCTTTCATAGCTGATTTAGAAGGAACATATGCAGTGGCCATGAATGAGAGGTACAGTAGGGACAAGACCAGCCACAAGAACATGTAAATATTAATCCTTCCTCTTCCTTTTTTTTAAAAATGTTTGGTTCTTTTTTAAAAAACTAGGATCAGTCTAAGACGGAACCATTTTTTTCTTTTACTTTACTTTACTTTTATTAAATTTATATACCGCCCTACTCCCGAAGGACTCAGGGCGGTGAACAGACAAAAAGATAAAATACATGTAGTACAAATGTTAAAACCATTTAAAATACATTAAATATTCTGGCCCAAACAAATTTAAAACACCCCAATTTATAAAACAAATTTAAAAAGCAATTAAAAGGGAAGAGTTAGGCCAGGTTGGCCTGCTGAAATAAGAATGTTTTAAGGGCACGTGGGAAAGTGCGCAGATCCGGGATCCTCCATATCTCTGGGGGAGCTCGTTCCAGTTGGCAGGTGCCCCGACAGAGAAGGCTCTCCCCCTGGGGGCTGCCAGTTGACATTGTTTGGCCGATGGCACCCTGAGAAGCCCCTCTCTATGGGAGCATACTCGTTGGTGAGAGGCTACTGGTGGCAGAAGGTGGTCTCATATGTATCCCGGTCCTAAGCCATGGAGCACTCTAAAGGTGGTAACCAAAACCTTGAAGCGCACCCGGAAGACCACCAGGAGAGGGGTCACATGGGAGCGCCATGTCGCTCTCATAACCACCCGCGTGGCCGCATTCTGGACCAGCTGGAGCCTCTGGGTGCTCCTCAAGGGAAGCCCCATATAGACACCATTGCAGTAATCCAGGCAGAAAGTGACAAGGGCATGAGTGACCGTACCAATCCAGAAAGAGACACAACTGGTGAATCAGGCGAATCTGATAAAAAATCCTCCCAGTCACAGCCATCAAGTGCTCTTCTAAAGACAGCCGTGAGTCCAGGAGGACACCCAAGTTGTAAGCCCTCTCCGTGGGGGCCAACGACTCATCCCCAATAGTCAGTGACTATATCGGGACGTTGGAAACAACAGCCACTCGGTCTTGGATGGGTTGAGCCTGAGTCTGTTTCTCCCCATCCAGATCCGTACAGCCTCCAGGCTCTGGGACATCACTTCAAGGGCATCATTGGGGTGATCCGGGATGGAGATGTACAGCTGAATGTCATCAGCGTACTGATGGTACTTCACCCAGAAACCACGGATGATCTCACCCAACAGCTTCACATAATTGTTGAACAGAAGGGGCAAGAGGATCGACCTTTGTGGCACCCCACATACAAGGGGCTTCGGGATCGACTTCTTCCCCCCTGTCAACATGAACTGCGAGCGGTCGGAGAGAAAGGAGGAGAACCACCACAACACGGTGCCCCCCACCCCTAACTCTTCCAACTGGTACAGCATGATACCATGGTCGATGGTATCAAAAGCCACTGAGAGATCTAATAGGACCAGGACAGAGGAACAACCCCTGTCACGAGCCCTCCAGAGATCATCAACCAATGTGACCAATGCTGTTTCCATGCTGTACCCAGGCCTGAAGCCTGACTGGAATGGATCTAGATAAGCCGATTCATCCAGGTATTGAGGAAGCTGTCGCACAACCACACTCTCAACAACCTTCGCAACAAAGCAAAGATTGGAGACTGGACGATAATTTGCCAACACTGTCGGGTCCAGGGAAGCTTCTTGAGGAGAGGCCTCACCACCGCCTCCTTCAAGTCGGCGGGGAAGACACCGTCACTCAAGGAAACATTTATAATCCCCTGGAGCCAGCCTCGCGTAACTTCCCGGATGGCCAGTACCAACCAGGAGGGACACGGGTCCAATAAACATGTGGCTGCGCTCAGCCTGCCCAGTATCCTGTCCACGTCTTCGGGAGTCACAGCATCAAATTCTTCCCAGATAACATTCTCAAGACCTGTCTCCATCCTCCCCCCTGAATCTGCACAGTCAGAGTCCAGGTGTTCCCAAATCTGAGCGATTTTGTCATACAGATACTGTACAAAGTCCTCGGCTCTACCCTCCAAGGCGTCCTCCCATGCTTCCTGGTGGAGCAGGGAGCAGGTCACCCTAAACAAGGCAGCCGGGCGATTATCTGATGATGCAATAAGAGCGAAAAAATAATTAGGTTTTGCTGCTTTGATTGCCACTAGGTAGGTCTTAATATGAGACCTTACCAATGTTTTATTTATTTATTTATTTATTTAAATTTATATACCGCCCTTCTCCTAGTGGACTGTCAGATTCAGAACGGCTGGCCCTCCAACCGCTCTCCAGGCATCTTTTCTGGCGCTTCATCTCCCTCAGCTCCTTGGTAAACCAAGGAGCCAGGTGAGACCAGCGCCGGGTTGGAGGCCACAAAGGCATGACCTGGTCCAAAGCTCCAGCGGCCACCATATCCCAGGCAGCCATTAGGTCTTCAGTCGAGTTGTGAGCCAGAGCCTCAGAAATAGCCCAAGCTCCGTCTGGAACCTATCCAGGTCCATCAGGTGCCTAGGGCAGAACCACCTCATCGGTTCTGCCTCCCTGCGGCGGGATGCGGTGGTTCAAAGGTCAAAGCAAAGGAGGGAGTGATCCAACCATGACAAGGGCTCAATCTCTATATCCCCTATCTCAAGATCACTCAACCACTGACCAGAAACAAAAACCAAGTCCAGAGTGTTTCCCCCTGTGTGAATAGGGCCATGGACTAACTGGGTCAGGTCCATGGCCATCATGGAAGCCATGAACTCCCGGGCCAGCTCAGATGGCAGGTTGAAATCCCCCATGACCATAAGCCTGGGGGTATCAACCGCCACCGCGGCTATAACGTTCTCAGGCAGGGCTGCCACCACGTGGCAGGGAGCCAGGTATGTAACTAGCAAGCCCATCTGCACCCCATTACCCCACTTCACAAGGAGGGACTCACATCTGAGGAACAGTGATCTCCCTCGGACCAAGACCTTCTTTAATAATAACTGCCCCTCCCCCTCCCCTCCCGTCACCTTGGCTGATGAAATGCATGAAAGCCGGGTGGGCACATCTCAACAAGGCCCCCCTTTACAGAAGGGTAAATTTAATAAAATAAAATAGATAAATAAATAAATAAACAATATCCATCAACCACACAAGCTCCAACCTCCTCCTTGACCCCGAGTCCCACACCTCCCGTGCTGCGCTCTTCAACTGGGCTAGGCCTCCTCCCCCACGGGTTTTCCCCCAAACCCACAAAACCCTCCCAGAACCCTTTAAAAAACTTATTAAACAACTTCCCCAAAAGACCCCACAGTCTCCTCCTCGCGGCATGCCATCTCTCAGGATTCCAAAAGCCATCATCAAGATAGGCCCTCGATAGAGTGGAGGGCCAAACCTGCAAGAGGGGGGAGTTTCACAGTGCAAGGAGCTCCATAATTGAGTACATCAGAGATAAAAACAAGTAGAAAGCGATGAGAGGACCATTTTTTTCTAGATGGTGCTAGAAATGAATAAAAACAGGTGGATTAAAAAATAAAGGAAGGAATACATGTTTAAAAGGAGGCTAATATGTTAAAAACATCACAGCATCGGAACACCATTGCCCTCCGACAGCGATGGGAAGTATTGTAGTGTAATAAGTCAGTCCACAAAGGAGGTGGGGAATAAAAGCCTCAAAGGGCCGCCCTCTCATGGCGACCAGTCCAGAGTCACAAGGACAGACGAAAGCATGGTCCATCCCACCGTAATCCAAGTCTCTCGGTATCTGTGCCTCCTCCCTTCCTAACACCAGCGAAAGCCGAGGGTTAGATCAAAGCAAGGTGGAGCAACCAGATAGAGTAAGATGAAATTAAATAATCAGGATAGCCAGGAGGACAGATGATTAAATACAGGCTGTGAATCAATCAAAAGCTGCATTTTCACATTTATCCTTAGCTGCTATCCTTGAATGAATCTTCTGTTCTGACCTAGGCTTCCTGATACAGTAAAAGCATACAATGAGTTCCAAAAACCCTCTTTTTATTTCAGTGGCTGTGAATTCTGCTCATTCAGAGCCTGTTCATTCCCAATCTGTTCATTCACAGATGAGTCTGAAATAGTTGTAAAGAGTCCCAACAGAAGTCTGTTAGAGTTCTTCTGATAAGGCTGATAAACACCCACCTTTATCTCCCTTGACACGCTGCCAAGACCTAATTGGCAATTAACTTTGCAAGGCCACACAGAATACAGATTCAACATGGAGCTGCAGTCTTGAAACCAGCCAGGACAAATAAACAGTTGCTTCCTGCAAAGGCCCACATGCCTTTGCTCCTTCTTTATGTCTTATGGGAGGGACTAATCATCCCCAAGCCCTACTCCCAAGTCATTCCTTTTATTTTAACTATTCTTGCCTTCTGGCAGTTCTGTGCATGCATACACTGGGAACAGGCTCCCCCTGTTCCTCTGCCTTGCTGATGTCCAACTCTGGAGGCTCCGGAGTCAGCACATAACTCCCAGATGGCCCTGGCCCCATCTCTGCCTCTGATGCAGAGCCTTGTCCGAGCCTTCCCCAGACTCCAGGATTGACCCTCGTTCCTCCCCAGCCTCCTCACTGTCCAACTCTGCTGCCAGCTCTGCAGGCCACCGGCAGACCACAACATCTTCACACATTTTCTATCTTCTTCTTTTTTGAAACTTGAAAGTCATGAGATGAGTGTGTATGGTTCATGGTAAATGTTGAATATGTGTGATTTGTGACTCAGATTCATCTCCAATTCATTTGATGCAGTAGAGACAAGCTTCTGCACTACTAAAACAGGCAAGGTAAGTTTTTTTTTAAAAAAAGCTTTGGATAAAGCAGAATAACAGAGTTGAAAGGAGACTTAGAAGTCTTCTAGTCCAACCCGCTGTATAAGCAGGAGACCCTATACCATTCTGGACAAATGGTTGTTCAATCTCTTCTTAAAAACCTCCAATGATGGAAGTTTTTAAGAAGAAATTGTAACAAAAAAACCCAAACAAAGATAACAAAATGTTACTCCATGGATGGTATAGCAGAAATTCATTCTTGGCACTTTTAAAATAAACTTTAATAAGGAAGGAAGATGGGCAGGGGAGTAGCTGGTGGAAAAAACTAGTGGTTGGTCTCTTCTAATCATTCAAAACTGGGTCAGTGCCTTAGATGAATAGTTTATAGTCTATTTCTACTCTGTGACAAGTCTGCATTATGTTCATTCATAAATCTGATTCTTTCCTTTCCAAACACTTCTCAGGAAGATAGCCCTGAGCGTTTAGTTTTGGGCCTTGATTTCTAGATATTATTTTGAGCAAAGCAAATTAGATATTACTTCATCAAGAAAGAATGAAGCATTGGGCAGACCATGCTAATGGTTTATGCATCTCCTTATCCCTAAGAAGTCTCCATCTGAGAACTGAGAATGCTTGGTGATCTTCATTCAAGATGAGGCTGTGCCAAATTTGAGACCCATAATCAAAGATCTGCTTGGAACCCTGCTTTGTATTCCAAAACCCACATCCTTTCTCAAAATATCTAATGGTAACATAAATTATTCCCTTGATATTATGAAGTCAGGCTAGGTATGATACCATAGTACTTCTGTAGATAAAACAGCATCACTCTTACATAAATAGAAAATATTGGGAGGGTTTACAAACCCCAGCTTTGTAATACTATCATAAACATGAGGGGCAGATTGAACCTCCATTTTTCACTTCAAATTGCAATAATTTTATTTTAATGCTTTCTATTTTATTTTAGATTGTTAACTGACTTAGGATTCTTAATGGGCTAAGATGAATTCCCCAAGTAATCCATTCTTAAGAGAAAATATATACTCATTGGCCATAGAACTCAAAAG
The DNA here is from genome assembly GCA_030761175.1 of Masticophis lateralis. Classification (NCBI taxonomy): domain Eukaryota; kingdom Metazoa; phylum Chordata; class Lepidosauria; order Squamata; family Colubridae; genus Masticophis; species Masticophis lateralis. The sequence goes on from JAUDYJ010000008.1 coordinate 1,352,063, forward strand.
AGCATTCATTATTGGTTGGTATACAAATACGGTTAGTAAATAATCATGCAAATAATAGAGCAGCATTTCACAGTGATCATCAATAGGATCTAAACCAGTTACGATAAACAGATTATCCGTGAAGTGACTAAAGCTATTATTTCTGAAAAGCCAAAGTATTATTTTGACAGAGAATGTCTTTATGAATTAAAATGTGGTGGCATGAAAAGATGTCAGAAGAAAAAGAGAGATTCTCCATCTAACCAGAACAGAAATTTTCAAAAGAATATAGTTGGGAGAACTGGAGTGGGAAATTATTTGCACCAGGAGATAGGAGCTTGGAGACTTTGTCCCACAAAGTGTATTCTTTCCTCTATGTTATGTGCATTCATGTTCCAGAAACACTCATGAAACATGTACTCTTAATTGCCATCCTGATCTGTAATTATTTGTACCCTATGACTATCATTAAGTGTTGTACCTTATGATTCTTGATGAACTTGATGAATCTTTTCTTTTATGTACACTGAGAGCATATGCACCAAGACAAATTCCTTGTGTGTCCAATCACACTTGGCCAATTAAAAAAAAATCTATAAGAAGATTCCAAGATATAAGAATGCAAGTTTGATGTCAGCCTTCCCAGGTAGATCACACAATAGAGAATTTAATATTAATGGCTGGATTGACAGAATTTTGCAAGTCTGAAAGTACAAATCTCTTGCTGTCTCCTTTATAGCCTTAAAGGCTAACCTTCTGTGCTCTTTCTCTACCCATTATGCAGCTTCAGGCTATGTCTTATCTGACTGTTTTCTAGGCACCATTTCTTTGTCCCATCTTTCAAGGTCTTTCTCACGTACCATTACACCTAGTACCCTGCACTTGTGTTCCCTAGGTCCCAAGAGCAAAGGACTAGGATTCCTGATTACTTCCCTCATTTTCTTTTTTTTTTATTGAAAGTTTTATAAAAATACAAATATAAAAAATATAAACCCCTGCCCCCCTCCCCCCTTCAACCCCCCCATCCCTCCCCCCCTTCAATCCCCCCTCCCCCTCCTAGACTTCCCAGAGTGAAATACAGGGTTTTTCTTTTTCGACAAAAAAGATAAACTAATCATTAACCTATCCAATTTCTAGTTTACAAACACCATCAAAATCTTAACTCCAATATAATAAAAAATTACAACTGTATAGTTCTTCTTCATTCATACGCAATTTGATGTCTTCTTATATGGTATTTATTCCGAATGTAATCAATCCATTTCCTCCACTCCAAAATGAATTTTTCTTGCATATAGTCTTTCAAATATGCTGAGATTTTGGCCATCTCAGCTAAGTTCATTACTTTTACAATCCATTCTTCTACAGTGGGCAAAGAGTCTTTCTTCCAGTATTGTGCAACCAGCAATCTAGCTGCTGTTATTAAATTTAAAATCAACTTAGTCTCCAATAATGTACATTCATTTATAATACCCAATAAAAACAATTGTGGTGTAAATTCCAACCTTTTTTTCAAAAATATTTTGCATTACCCACCAAATCTTTATCCAAAATGCCTTACAGGTCCACCAAATATGAAAATAGGTTGCATCTTCACAATCGCACCACCAACATTTAGCTTGTACATTAGAATACATACATGGCAACTTTTTTGGGTCCAAATGCCATCTATAAAACATCTTATAAAAATTTTCTCTAAGATTTTGCGCTTAAGTAAATTTAACATTTCTGACCCAAATCTTTTCCCATGTTTCCATCATTATTGGTTCTTGAAAATTTCTAGCCCATTTAATCATACAGTCTTTAACCAACTCTGTTTCAGAATCTATCTCTAATAATACATTATATAATCTTTTAATATGCATAATACCCTGGTCCCTAATTTGCTTTACCAGGTTTTCTTCATTTTCCATAAAACCTATTTTTTGATCCTCCCTCCACCTTGCTTGGAGCTGACCATATTGAAACCAGGTATAAGTTATCCCTTCCTTCTTCAAAACCTCTAAAGGTTTAAGTTGTGGTTTACCCCTTTCACTAAATAAAAGTTCTTTATATGTGATCACCTCCATCTTTTGTTCTATACTTATATTTTCTATTGCATGTCTAGGATTTGCCCAAATAGGTATTTTGTAATCCAATTTATATTGATATTTCTTCCACACTCGCAACAAGGCATTTCTAAGTATATGGCTTTTAAAAGTTTTATCTACTTTCTTTTCATACAATAAATAAGCATGCCATCCATAAAGTAAATCATATCCTTCTAGATTCAAAATTCTATCCTCTGTTAGATTAAACCAATCACTAATCTGAACTAATACCAAAGCTTCATAATATAATCTTAAATTTGGCATTTTTAAACCACCTCTCTCCCGAGCATCTTGTATAATTTTTAATTTAACTCTAGGTTTTTTACCTGACCATATAAAAGTATTAAGACCTTTTTGCCATTCCCTCAGTTGTTCATCCTTCTTCAACACCGGTATCATTTGGAACAAAAATAAAAACTTAGGTAATACATTCATTTTAATTGCTGCTATTCTACCTAGTAAGGATAATTGTAACTTTTTCCAATTCTCCATTTCTTTCTGCACTTTTCGCCATAAAACTTCATAATTATTTTTAAATAGCTTTGTATTTGATCCAGCAATAAACACACCCAAATATTTAACCTTTTTAACTATTTCAAATCCCGATATTTGTTGAAGCTCTTCTCTTTGATCAAAAGACATATTTTTAGACACTATCTTAGTCTTGTGTTGATTTATTTTAAATCCCGAAACTTTACCATATTGTTCTATCAATTCCAACATATATGAAACTGTATCTATAGGTTGCGTTAATGTAACAACTAAATCATCTGCAAAGGCCCTCAATCTATAGTCTTGCTGTCGAATCACTATTCCTTTTAGTTCTTTAGATTCACATATCTTTTTCAACAAAATTTCCAAAGATAAAACAAACAATAAGGGAGATAATGGGCAGCCCTGCCGCGTTCCCTTGTCTATCTTAAAACTATCTGTTAAACTTCCATTAATAATTATTTGTGCAGTTTGTTCCCTATATATTGCTTTAATTGAACTCATAAATTGCTCCCCAAATTGCATTTTATCTATTACTTTGAACAAAAATTGCCAATTCAATCTGTCAAAAGCTTTCTCTGCATCCAAAAAGAAAAAAGCTGCAGAAATCTGATTATTTTTCTCCAAATATTCTACCAAATTTATTATTTGTCTCAAATTATATTTCATATATCTCCCTTTTATAAACCCTGATTGATCATTGTGAATTATTTGTTGCATAATTCGCATTAATCTATTTGCCAGTACTTTGGTAAAAATCTTATAATCAGTATTTAAGAGTGAAATAGGTCTAAAATTTTCAGGTTTAACACAGTTTTGATCTTATTTAGGAATCAATGATATAAAAGCTGTTCTCTATGAGGGTGGGGTTTCTCCTCCAGATTGAATCTTATTAAAAAGCATCCTAAGCGGTTCTACCATTTCCATCTGCAAATTCTTATAATAAATAGCTGTCAATCCATCCGTTCCCGGTGTTTTACCTACTTTTAACTGTTTAATTGCTAAAATAATCTCTTCAGAATTTATTGGTTGATTCAAACCTTCTCTTTGATCCAGAGTTAATTCCTGGATATCAACCTCTCTAAGATATCTATCAATATCTTTACCTTGTATCAAATCTCCTGCATATAATTTCGTGTAATATTCTAAAAAGGCTTTATATTCCATCTTACTAATAATACGTGATCTTTGCTTTTTCCTTAACATATAAGCTAACCATCTACCTGGTTTGTTAGCATTACAAAATGTATTATGTTTAGCATATTGCAAGGTAGTTGCAATTTGATCAGCCATTAACATATTAAATTGCTGTCTTAATATACCTATTGCTTCTTTTACTCTTTTATCTCTTGGATTATCAATTAACAATTGTTCTTTCTTCTTTATTTCTTCCTCAATATCTTTCTGTTTCTTTGTCTGCTTTTGTCTATATTTATTATTCATATGTATCAACACTCCCCTCATATAAGCCTTACTTGCATCCCAAACCATTTCCATAGAAGTACCTTTATACATATTATTAACAAAAAACTCCTTCATATGTTTTTTAAGTTCTTTCACATTTTCTTCATATCTAAATAAATTTTCATTTAATCTCCAAGACCTCCTTTCTCTTCTCTCCTGTTCTAATTCCAACCAAACTGGGCTATGATCAGCTAAAATCCTTGGAAATATCTTGACTTTCTTCACCCTGGAAAGGAAATCAGTTGTTAGCAATATAAAATCAATCCTAGAAAAGGATTGATGTCTATCAGAAAAAAAGGTAAAATCTTTTTCATCTGGATTCCGTTCTCTCCAAACATCCCTTAATTCTAAATCGTCCATAATTTCAAAAAAAGGTTTGGGTAATTTGGCATGCGAAGCAACTTTAGATGTAGTCTTCTTAGCCTTGGAGATATCAATTACTCCATTCCAATCACCCATCAAAATAATTGATTTATAATCCCATTGCGATATTTTGGTATGTAAAAATTTATAAAAATTTTCTTGTTGCTGGTTCGGTGCATAAATTCCAATCAAAAGCATTATTCCATTTTGAGTCCTCAATTCAATTGCTATATATCTTCCTTGGTCATCCGCCTCTATCAAATTTGCTGTTAAATTCTTTTTTATATATACCACTATTCCATTTCTCTTTTCCGAAGATGATGCCACAAAATGAGTCCCTAATTTTGAATTAATTAAATATTTCTGATCTGTTGATCTAATATGTGTCTCTTGTAAACATACAATATCATTATTAAATTGTTTCAAATAATGATATATTTTCTTTCTCTTTTGTGGTGAATTCAAACCATTGACATTCCAAGACAAAAATTTAACTGGCATCTTTGCCAGACTGAAGCCTATAGAGCATATTTTGAAGATCTTCTTTCACCTTGATCTTCGGTCTTGCCCCCCCCCCCCCAGTTTCTGATTTTGTATCCAGTTGTTGTTGTTGTTGTTGTTTAGTGGTTGATCTTGTTACGCGTTGTGCTGTTGGTTCCTCCAATTTTGCAAATTCAAGTGGCACTCCTTCCAATTGGCTTAAAGGAAAAGGAAGTGATGCTGATTCCGATTGATTCTGGTCATCTTGATTCTTAGGTTCTCCAGCCACTGCCTCAGCATATGTTAAAGACTGTTGCTTTCCTTTTTCTGCTTTTTTATCATCTTTAGGGGGGTGTCCCACTTTCAGTACACTACGATAAAATTCTCTTGCTTTCTCCACGTTATTCAATCGATACCTCTCTCCAGCATAATCCACTATTATGCCTGTTGGTACATCCCATCTGTACACTATTTGTTGTCTTCTCAACTCATCCACTAAGAAACCAAAATTCTTTCTGTCTCTCAGCATTTTAGGAGGAATCTCTTTCAGCACCTTAATTTCCTGTCCAGACACCTGTACTTTATTGTTATAAGAAGCTTGCAATACATCATTTCTAATTCTTCTGTCAGTAAAATAGATCACAACATCTCTTGGCAAATTTTTATTTCTTGCAATCCATGAATTAACTCTATAGACTTTGTCCATTTGACCAATTATTTCATCCTTCTTCACTCCAGCCACTGAGGCAATCACTTCACCACATTTCTCTCTTAAATTCTCCCGTCCATTCTCTTTCAGCCCTCTCAGTCTCAAGGCAAACTCCATTGACCTGTATTGCATCATAGTAATATCACCTTCCAATCTCTCAGATTTGGTCTGGAGTTCTCCCATTTTGCCCTCCAAATCTTGGGTAACCTCACTGATTTCTTCCACTCTTTCATCAAGCTGCACAAGATGTTTGGACAAACCAGAAACAGCCAACAAAATATCTTCCCTTATTTCATCATGTTTCTCTTTTTAATTTCTTTTCTAATTTCTTTTACATCTTTTAAATCCTCCTCAAATTTCCCCATTCTCTCTTCTATTTTCTCTTCTATTTTAGCTGTTTGGGCAATCACAATTTGCATTATGAACTCCTTAAGTTCACTCATAAAATCCTCTTTACTTGATATCTCCCCCGGAAGTTGAGTCTTTTGTGTCACAGTAGAAACTGAAGGAGAAGCTCCTCCTGTTTGGCTGATGCTGGCTTGGTCTATTTAGAAGCCATTTTAATTTCAAAAAACTTTTTTCCTCTTCATCCCACTTTGCAGTTACTTAGTCTTAGATGTCACCAAATCCAGTCCAAATTATTTTAAATTGCTGCTCTCAATGTTTTTCCCAAGTTACTCTCTTTCTGGCAGCTTACTTTCTCTTTAAAAGTAGAAAAAAAATCATTTTCAGTACTCACTTTCTCTTCTCAGCACAGTCCAGGTACTCTTAATTGGGCACTTCCTCTTTCAATTAGGCTCATTCAACCCAAAGTACACAGTAGTTAAGCTCTGTAACTTTGTTGCAAGCTCTCCTGTTTCCCCTCCGTCTGCTGCAGGAATCACACAAGCTGTCAATTTGCTAGCAGAGCTGGTCGCGACATCTAATGCTGCTTTTGCAGCAGCGCTTCGAGTCCGGAGATCGTTTCCCTGGAGAGCCCACCTTTCAAGCCCCTGAACTTGGTCCCAGGGGCTTTTTTGGTGGCTCTACCTGTCGGAAACTTCTCTTCCCCCCTTCTTTTCCCGAAGAGGGGTCTGCAAAACTGCCAGACAGCTGTTTTTTGCTGTCGGAGGCGGTTTAACAGAGATCGAAGCCGGCGACCTGAGAAGAGGTCGTCAGCGATGTCCGCGGTGCCAACCGGAAGTCATTACTTCCCTCATTTTCAAGAGCAATCTTATCCCAGATGTTGATATAGGAATAGCACTTACCCTGATCCCCACAGCCACTGTGACATGATTTATTGACTTTCAAAAAGCTTGGTGCTGCTCCCTGGGTACTATTGAATGTATGTCACACTCCAAATGAATTTAGGTTTGATGTCTGGAAAGAGATTCTGAACTTTTCAGAGGCAATAAATAAGGCTCAACAGAAAACAGAAGGGAAGGTGAGAAAAGGGTGGACAGTTGGGAAAAAATGTTTATTTATTTATTTATCTGACTAAGAAAATACATTACCCTTTTGAAAAGATTGGTTAAATTTCTTCTTCATTGCAAAAGGCCAGTATTCCCATTAGGTACAATAAGAGAGTGTAGGATATCCTGGAAAAAAATAGGCAATGTTTGGACATGAAATATCCATATTAGTCTTACTAGGGATGTGTATGAAGGACAGTGGACCAATCTCAAATGGGTCTCAAAAATTAGGATTTTATATTAAAACTTAATGATATCATTCAAAAGTAACATATGTTAGAGCTGAGGATAGGATTAAATCAATTGATTTAAGGAATCAAGGAGTCAACTGATAAAAAGCTTTCCACTGTTTCACATTCCATGTACATAGAAACACTACAACAGTTCAAAGTCATCAGTTATTAAGTCCAAAGAGTATTTAAATTTAAAGCTGTTTAAACTTCTTATTGAGTTTTGGCATGAATCAGGAAAAAAATGAAATCATGATGCTTGATTTTGATTAGAAAGAAAGCAGATAATAGAAAAATGTAAGCAATGATGTAATCATAGAATATGAGGTTAATTTACATTTATATTTATAATTGCTTTAAAAGAGAATTGGAAGTTACTTCTCTATATTTTCCTCCCTGAACTGGTAGCTTTGTCTTCTTAATTTTTCCTCTTTCTATATTCCAAACATTACTTCTTTTTATTAGTTTTTACCTTTTTGTTTTAAAAGGTTAATAAAGTTCTCTCTCTCTTTCTCTTTCTCTCCCACCCAAAAAAAAACCCCAGATTAAAAAAACAAGCCCTTTTTTGGAAGGGGAAGAAAACATATGCAAAACTGAAACACAGATGTTTGGGTTAATAGTTCTGGGAAGTCCTGGAAGCTGCCCTGGGTTGCCCATGGATAAGTCAATGCCGGTTCATTGGGTCTAAAAGTGAACAACAATACCACTTTATAATGCCTTGGTAAGGCCACACTTAGAATATTGCATTCAGTTTTGGTCACCACGATGTAAAAAAGATGTTGAGACTCTAGAAAGAGTGCAGAGAAGAACAACAAAGATGATTAGGGGACTGGAGGCTAAAACATATGAAGAACGGTTTCAGGAACTGGGTATATCCAGTTTAATGAAAAGAAGGATTAGGGGAGACATGATAGCAATGCTCCAATATTTCAGGGGTTGCCACAAAGAAGAGGGAGTCAAACTATTCTTCAAAGCACCTGAGGGTTGGACAAGAAACAATGGGTGGAAACTAATCAAGGAGAGAAACAACTTAGAACTAAGGAGAAATTTCCTGTCAGTTAGAACAATTAATAAGTGGAACAACTTGCCTGCAGAAGTTGTGAATGCTCCAACACAGGAAATTTTCAAGAAGATGTTGGATAACCATTTGTCTGAAGTGATGTAGGGTTTCCTGCCTGGGGAAGGGGTTGGACTAGAAGGCCCCCAAGATCCCTTCCAACTCTGTTATTCTATTCTATTCTATTCTATTCTATTCTATTCTATTCTATTCTATTCTATTCCATTCCATTCCATTCCATTCCATTCCATTCCATTCCATTCCATTCCATTCCATTCCATTCTAACAAAAGGTATTATCCAGCAACCCAAGACAGGTACCTAATTCCCAGGACAAATTCTTTCAGCACACAAAGCAAAAAATCCCACCAGTATGGTTCTCCATCTTGAACATATGAGCATTTTTTCCTGCCTTTCACCACCCATAAATGTTCTGCCTGGCTCAAGCAAGGCCTAGCTCAGTGGGCATAGATTCTGGCTCTGTTGCAAAACCTGAATATCTATTCAATTTCTCCATTTCTGCCTTTCCCTCTTCAGGTGATTCATTGCATCAGAACTTGGGGGGTGATTTTTCCCTCCAAAAATTAACTTCTTTTCAAAGTCAGTTTGTTCTCTGGCAACCTCAAAGAATTAGTGCAAGAAAGATTATCATGGGGATTTTGTTGGAATAGCCTTGCTCTTATATGATTTTACTCCCTTCCATTATTGCATGTTCAAAGTAGGGAGGGAGAGAGGGAGAGAGGGAGAGAAGGAATCAGGGCTGAGAAGGATTCATTTTTTCCTTGTTCTGCTAGTAGAACAATTGTTCACTAATCATTTTAGAAACTTCAAGATTTACTGGGAAACATTTTTGAGCAAATGGTAGCGGTGGAGACACTGGAGCAATCAAAGTAAGTGTAACAAATCTGTCATCTGATTCCCATTACAGGTAAGTTATTTGCTACTTTCATCTCCACAATTAAACCTCCCTACTTTTTAAGCTTTCAATGCAGTACAGAGCCTAAAGGAAAGTGCCAGCCATGCTCTAGAAAAGATAGTACTATAAAAGCAGAGATTGGCTCTGATGTTAAAAGCACTTTGATAGGGCAGCATTTTAGTTACAACACAAATTTCAATTCATCCCTCAAAGGGCTAATTTCATAGGGCTAGGTAAGAAGAAGCAGTTATTTTCTTGGATGCCAGCTTGACCTCTCAGAGAAAAGATGGAATCTAAAGGTTTGTTTTGCTTTAAAGTATGCTTAATATGTTGCATACGAATTCCTGGTCTTCTTCAGTGTGTGTGTGTGTGTGTGTGTGTGTGTGTGTGTGTGTGTGTGTGTGTGTGTGCATGAAAGAGAGAAAATATGAACAAGAGAATGTCTATGTATAATTTAATATAATCATATAGAAGACCTTACATCATTACTATTTTGCAGTGTTCTTTTGGTAGATAACCATGGTGACAGTTGATTAAAAAAAGATTACAGCAAAATGAACCTCAAGCTAATCAAGCATTTCTGGAATTCATTTTAAATATCCTCCCAATTAAATCAAAATTCAAGGGAGTGGAAAACATGTCACAGTGAACAAGGGAAACAATAAAATGACAGGATAACAGATAACAGAAAATAACTCATCCCTAAACACATTCAGAGATTAAGCAAACCTCCCGGTTAACCTGATCTGGCGTGCAAATGTATGGTGTGAGTAATAGCCATGTAGGAGCCTCTGCCTAAGTCTACCGTATCTGAGCTGCAAATACCCAGATGGTTCACTAGATGGAAGTAAAGGGTTCTAATTTTTTGGAGAGCTTACTGTCCTCTAGAGTGATTCTTGCCATGGGAGACAGGAGGAACACCCAATGCAATCAACCTTGCCAAAAGCTATTTTTTCCAGCTGTAGCTTATGTACCATTTTTTGGTTGTTTATTTCACTTATCCAGTGTCTTTTGGGATTATTCATTGCAAACTTTTATCCAAAATGTACAAAATTCTTTGCACAGGGCAATCTTCACCCTTTTTTTTTTTTTAAATTTCTTTTAATACAATCTTCAGCCTGAATGCAGGATGAACTGAGTCCAGTTCATTGAAAGAACCCTGCATTACTTATCATTTTTTAATGTCCACATTCACATCACACAACTGGGTCATATAGTCTAATATATATTTCTATATATGGGGAAACCTAATTTATGTTTTGCAAAATAGCCTACAGGCACTACAGGCCTACAATCCACTACTCTGAGTGGATTGCCTAACCTTCTACTTCATTCCCTCCATCTGTTTTTAAGTAACATGTTAATGTACGAGGATCTAGCCCAAGAAATACTCTGAGTCATTGGTATGTTTCAGTCATATTTATTAATCCAACTCTATTCTCTCACAGGTGGAGCATCGAACTGAACAGAGCCTCGTGTGTAACTGTTTAAGTACCAGGGAGGAGTGGTCAAAGGTAAGGAGGAGTGGTTATGGGGGAAGAGGGTGAGAGTGTTAACCCTTGCAATGCCAAACAGGAGGTGGCATATAAATGAGGTATTTATGTGTGACAAAACCCCCTCTAAATGCCTAACTAATTGTATCTGTAAACAGTTGTGTTACAAATATACACCTAATTTGGATCTTAAGTAAGTGTGTTGTTTATTCTGTAGAGGCTTCGTGAGTATGTCGGCTATCCGTTCTTCTGTTTCGCAGTGAATGGCTTTGATAAATCCAATGTTAGAGAATTGCCTTACATGCTTATGTTTAATGTCTATGTGTCTCGACCTTTGACTTACTGCATCTGCCTTGGATATCTCAATAGCTGTTTTATTGTCCTCATGAATGATGATGGGGTATAATGGCTCAGTCCAAATGTTGGTTAGCAAATCATCGAACCAGGGCAGATTGTTTGTGGCTTTGGACATACATACGAATTCAGCTTCAGTTGTAGATGTAGCAACTAAGTTCTGTTTGCCAGTGTACCAATGGACAGGGCTGTCATTGAGAAAAAAGATGTATCCAGATGTGCTTTTCCTGCCCTTTACGTCTCCTGCCCAATCAGCATCTGCGTAGCAGGAGAGTATGGGTTCTTTGGAGATTTTTGGATCAAGTACGAGGCGTGCATTTGAGCTATATTTTAGATATCTGAGGAGTCTCTTTACTGCCTCCCAATGATAGGTTGTGGGTTTGCCAGCATGTCTGGATAGGAGATTGATGGGTAAAGCGATATCTGGGTCTAGTCCAGTTTGCAATATATAGTAGGGATCCTATAGTAGATCTATATAGCTTGTTGTCTGTAAATGGCTCGCCCTCGTTGTGCATGTTCTTGAGGAATTTGGGTTGCATGGGTGTATCACAAGGTTTGGCTTTACTCATGTTGCATTTTTCTATCAGCTCTAATATTTTTTTCTTCTTGCAAAAGTCAGAAACCTTTTTGTGTTTGTATGATATGAATCCCTAAGTATTTGTTTATCTTGCCTAGTGTCTTCAGGGAAAAGTGTTTATTCAGTTTTTTGGCAAACTTGTCACATTAATGTTTTTGTTTGCCTATGTATAGTATGTCATTCACATAAATGAGGACATACTCAACAGAGTCGTTTTCTCCCCTAGTGAAAAAACAAATGTCTGCTGATGTGGCTGTGAAGCCCATTGTTCTAAGGATGTTGGCCAAGCATTCATACCACCGCTTCCCTGATTGTTTGAGTCCGTACAGACTTTTGTTCAGGAGCCATGTGTTACATTCCTGTGTTTTTTATTCCTGGAGGTGCCTTAACATAGATCATTTTGTCTAGCTTGGCATGTAGATATGCCGTCTGTACATCAAATTGGTACATGTCTGTCTGTAAAATGGAGGCTACTACTAATGCACTTTTGATACTTTCAGTTCTGACAGTGGGGGAGTATGTGTCTGTATAGTCTTCCAGATATTTTTGAGCAAACCCCTGTGCCACTAGTCTTGCCTTGTATAGTGTTTTATTGTCGTCTAGAGTTTTGATCTTATATATCCACTTAGTTCCAATTGTGTTTTTACCATCTGGAACTTTGGAGGGAGTGTATACATCTCGTTCCTTTAGGCTAATTATTTCTTTCTCCATAGCTTGCTCCCATTTTGTTCTCTCTTCTTGGGGTAACTTTAGCACTTCATCATATGAATTTGGTGTTGGGATGTCAGTGTGTATGGATATGATTAAGTCTTTGAACTTGTTGGGTCTTTTGTTTTTGTTTGTTCTTATTGGTCTATCTGGAGGTGTGATTGATTTGTGTAAGTACCTGACTTCCTTTTCGGTGAGTGCATCTAGTTTTAGTGTTGTTGTTTTTTTAAATATTTGATTTATATGCCACCCTTCTCCGGAGACTCAGGGCGGCTTACAATAGCCTTCATACTTTTGTATATTTTATATAAAGTCAGCTTATTGCCTCCACAACTGGGTCCTCAATTTACCCATCTTAGAAAGGATGGAAGGTTGAGTCAACCTTGAGCCTGGTGAGTTTCGAACTGGTGTAATTGCAGGCAGCTGGATGTTAATTGCTGCCTTTAGTAGGAGGCATTAGCCTCCTACGCCACTCAGGCGTAGTGTTGGGTGATTCTCTTTCCACCCACTGGTGCTGACACCTTGATGCCTAGGTTTGACTCTCTGTAGTTTCCTATCCTCTTTGATGTCTGTCCTGTAGGTTATTTGCTAGACTGGGGGTATGAAATACTTAGTTTAAATGTATTCTAGACCAGTTAGCGTGTTCGTGGAAATCAGCCAATCTAGATATTATGAACCTATTTTGATTATCTATGAACTGTACCCTTTGGTCCCCGATTCATACCCCATGAACTTAAGCCTTCTAGATACTTTATCCCCCTTTCTCCTTAATTGTTTGGGAATGTGTACGACTGCTGTGACCCCAAAAACGTGTAGGTGGGCTATGTTTGGTTTCTTTCTATACATTAGTTCATAGGGAGTTGTGTTTATTACGCTAGACCATAACCTATTGAGTGTATAATTGGAATAGAGAAGGGCTTCTGACCAGAATGATTTTCCTAGTCCTGCATCTTCCAAGGTGCATCTCATCATTGTTTGTAATGTGCCGTTTTCTCGTTCCACTACTCCATTCGGTAATGCGGAGAACGGTGATAATGTATAGTGTAGAATCTCATGTTCCTTTAACCACCTGGAGAAGTCCTTTGATAGGAACTCAGAACCTCTGTCAGTCATTATTTGTTTTATTTTAGTGTTATGTTTACCTCTACTCTTTTGTAGAATTCCCTGAATTTTTGATACACCTCATTTTTATGTTTGAGAGTGTATATGAAACCATAGCGGCTGTAGTCATCTACAATGGTTAGGAAGAATCTCTTTTTGTATTTGATAGATGGTTTTAGGGGTTCCACTAGGTCCATATGAATTAATTGAAAGATAGAGTCAGTTGTGCGTACTGACTTTTTTGGTCTGGGTTTTGTTTTCGATTTGGAACATTTACAAATTGAACACTCTAGATAATTCTCACAATCCTTTACTTTTAAACCATCAGTACATTTTGTCATTTTTTGTACAACAGGAAAACTAATGTGGCCCAGTTTTCTGTGTAATAGGTGTGCACAGTTGTCATGCAGGGGTCTACCTAATGAGAGTTTGTTTTCATTGGTTGGCTCGTGATTATGTTTGCTGCCCTGTATCTTTTCGTGGTTGTCCCCCTCTATTTCATCATTTTCTTCTGGATATATTTGTTCCTGCTCTACTTCTGAGTTGCTGTTTATGCTTAAGTTGTTAATGTTTCCTGCCTTGAAGTATGGTAGGCCATCGCTAATCATAACTTCTCCTATGCCCTTTCCATTCTTGGTTATGTGTGCCTGTCCTCCCTTGAAAATAACTTCAATGTTTGTGTTTTGAGTTAACCACATAGTGGCCAGTATGCTGTATGGGAATTCTGGTATGAATAGGACCCCCTCTATTTCTCCGATTTCTGGTATGGTTATGTTTCCCTTCCCCGCCACTCTGACATTGTTTTGGTTGGTTACTTTTAACATAAAGTTTTTCTTGGTGAATGAGGAGAGTAAATTGGTGTTGTGTGTGGTGTGATTGGTTGCACCTGAGTCTATTAACCAAACATGTTAGTTTGACATGTTTGCTGGTGTGTCCCTGTCCCCCAAGTCCATAGAGTGAGCCTGAGTCCATAGAGTGAGCCTCACATCCCCCCACCTAAGTGCCAATCTCTCCCCCCCCCGTTACTATGGCAGCTGATAGCAAACAAGCATCATAGAGGATGATAGTGCTATCTCTCTTGCCCCCATTCCTTGTCACTGCCATGCATTTGATTTTCCTCAAGGCTAGCAAGTTTTACACACGTTGAGAATTCTCTTGGACTATGTTGAAAAAAGGGGACATTCTACCTGCCATGCATAAGGATAGATAAATGTCACTCTTGGCCTAGGGATAAAATGAAGGCACTATCATCCTCTATGATGCTTGTTTGCTATCAGCTGCCATAGTAACGGGGGGGGGAGAGAGATTGGCACTTAGGTGGGGGGATGTGAGTTGGAGAGAGATGCCCTGTGTGAACGAAAAGGGAGGATTGCTCCCCTGTTCTACTATGCAGTTGTATGGACTTGTTTATACCCAGTCAAGGTCAACTGGTATCAGATGGGCAAAAACACTTGAAGTTGCAGCCCACATGACACCAATTGGATTGGGGATTGGACATTTACCCTGGGTCGTTGGAGGAGGGATTTGAGAATACTTTCAATATGTAACTTTTGCTCCTTTTTCAGACCTTGCTTTTCTTTCGTTACTATCATTTCAAACTCAGTAAAAGTACCTCTTCTCTACAAACATCGAGTTGGGGGTTTCCTTTTTTGGATTTTGAAGGAAGCGTGCCTGACATTAAGCAAGATCTGCTTCATCAGCCAACCCAGAGATCAACTCTACCGCATGGGCTGAGCAAAGAATGTCTAACCAGGGCAATTATCAAGAGAACATGGGAGCTGCAGTGTTGACTACCCCCCAGTCCCACCAGGAGGAGACTGACTGGCTATCAGAGCTGCATCTTGAGGAGAAACCAGTCCAAGGCAAATAGTTGTTGGGCATAGGATGGATGGAAATTCTGGAGGAGCTCCCCCCAGGAATAACTGCTGCCAGACACCAACATGGAGAGGCTGCTTGGCAGGAAGAGGACAAGGAAGACCTCCTGCTGACCCAAGCCCTGCATCTTCTGCATGAAGCTCTTGAAAATCGGAGAGCATGGGAAAGGAATGCTCTGCCTGCACTTGAAGAGGTAGAGGGAGCAGAAGCTCTGCAAACCTAGAAGTGATTCCTATAGCTCAGCTGGGTCCAGCACAGGCTGCAGGAATTCAAGCAGCTGCAGTAGCCCAGCCCCCCATCCCCCAGAAGGGGGGGCAGTTCCCCAGAGACGCTGAATTCCAAAGGTTCTTCAGCTGGGAGTAAAATACGGAGAGGATCCCAAAGCTCTGGAATTCTTTCTAGCCCACGTATGGAATCACATGCAGGAATATGGGGAGGATTTTGCTTTGGAAGCAGCTAAAGTGAGCTATGTCACCATGGCTCTGGAAGGGATTGCAGCTGAGTGGATGGTTGCCCTCCACAATGCTGATGCCCCCCAGCTGAGAGATTACGATCTGTTTATGACGGCCCTCCGAGCATGTTTCAAAGATCCCCTAGCTAAACGCAAGGCAAAGACCAGGATGAAAGCCATAAACCAGGGGCAGAGGTCAGTGACTGAATACACCCAGGAGTTTTCAAGCTGCCACATGCCAAGAGGCTCTAATGGAATGTTACAAGGATGGGCTCAATTATGATGTCTACCAAAGCTGTTGCTCCCGGGGGGCCTCCTGAGATCTTCAGTGATGGTATGTGTTGGCAGCTGATGTGGAAATTGAATTGACCAGAGACCATCACCATGGGGGCCACAGCTGGAACAAGCCCCCCTTCTGCCCCCAAAGAAGCCCCTAGAGCTAACAAAGATGGACCAGCAGCCAGACCCAGATCCACAGCATGCTTCAGATGTGGGAAGGAGGGATGTGGGAGGAGCTGCTAATTGCCTCACTAAACCTGGCCCCAAACTGACATCATCTGGAGGAAAAAAAGCTGAGAAGCTGCCAGCTAAGCACCATGAAACAGCCCTGAAAGGCATGGAAATCATTGAGTTTGCTCCTCCAGGCCAGGAGGAGTTGGGAACTCCAACCACCCCTGGGGAGAGTGAAACTGACTCCACCAATGACCCCCTGGTAAATCAACATATGGGCCCTATAACCATTCCCATGGAGTTAAGGGTGCCCTCATCTGGCATCCAAGGGAAGATGGAATCCCTTTTGGATTCTGGGTGCACAAGGTGCATTATCAGCCCAGAAGTGGTGGAAAAGCTAGGACTAAGACTGAGAACAATGAAAGTGCCCATAGCCTTTTGCCAGTTGGATGGGTCAGTAGCTGGGGGTTGGCCAGCTCTCTTTGTGACAGAACCAGTTGAGATGTGAATGGGGGACCACCAAGAGACTTTGAGTTTCATCATAGCCCCTAGAATGGAAAGGCCCCTCTTATTCGGATTACCTTGGCTCTGGAAATGGAATCTTCATGTAAACTGGAGGAAGGGACTGTTGCGCATTTGTTCCTCCCAGCCAGGGAGGAGGGGAGGAAAACCCCCCCTCCCCCACTTAGTCAAGGCCGCAATGAAGCTGGCAGTGGTAGCAGTGAACGCATAGCCAGGAAGGAGAAAATCCCAAGGGAATATTGGGACCTCAGGGAAGTGTTCAGTGAGAGGGCTTCGGATGTACTCCCACCCCATCACCCTATGGACTGTAGTTTAGAGATCCTCCCTGGGGTGAAACTCCCTAAACCAAAAATCTACTTAATGACCTCACATGAATTGAAGGAATTGAGAGCTTTTATTGATAAAAACTTAAAATGGGGTTTCATCCAACCAGCTAGGCCATGAGTGGCAGCCCCAGTGTTGTTCCATGAAAAGAAGGATGTCTCTTTTTGTCTTTGCATGGATTATAAAAACTTAAATGCCGTGTGTGTAGAAAATGTTTATCCACTAATGGGTAGCCAACATGTCCTAATGAAGGACATGTTGGCTCATCTAGTCAAAGGACAGATCTTCACTAAGCTGGATTTGAGAGAAGCTTACTACAGAGTTTGAATTATGGAAGAAGACGAGTGGAAAACCACTTTCAATTGCCCTTTGGGTTGTTTCCAGTTTAAAGTACTACTGTTTGGATTACAAAGAGCCCCAGATGTGTTCATGTAATTGATAAATGAAGTGCTACATGAGCACCTTTACAAGGGGGTTCTGGTCTATCTAGATGACAACCTTATTTATACTGAAACTATGGAGGAACATATAAAGTTGGTGCGATCAGTCCTGAAAAAACTCAGGGCTGTTGAACTATATGCCAAATTGTCAAAATGCGAATTTCACCAAACTAAAATTGACTATTTGGGTTATCACATATTATATGAGGGGATAGAAATGGGGTTCCTGAATGCATTATTTCAGATGGGGGGTACAATTCACCTCCTGGAGGGAGTGCCTGAAGATGTTAGGCTCTGCCCAAGACCTAAGCTCTGCCCACCACCCTCAAACTAATGGGGTTTGTGAACACGCTAACTCAGTTCTAGAACAGTACCTCAGATGTTACATAAATTATCAGCAAGACTACTGGGCTGACTTATTGCCTTTTGCAGAGGTCGCTTATAATTCCATCCATAGTAGCACTGCTTTCACTTGGTTCAAAGTGGCTTCTGGTCAGGACTTTGTACCCATTCCAGAGTGCCACAGGAGAAACCCCTCATCCCTTCACTAGTGGAATGGATTGAGCAGCTTTTGTTTATCTGGCCTGTTACTTGTAAGGCGTTAGATAAGACTCATCGAGCATATAAGAAATATGCTGACAAGAAAAGAGCTATGCCAAAAGATTACCAAGTTGGGGATAGGGTCTTCTTGTATCAGAGTTTAGGCAGCGTGACTGGTATTATGAGATAAACCCAGGAGCAAAACACAGCACACAGCACACAGAGTCTTTAGATAAATAATAGTGATCAATATACAGCTAAATATTTACAGACTTGTAAATATTTATATATTTACATGGTATAAATTTATATTTATATGTGGTTAAATACCTTATCATACAGCTACTAACACAAGGAGAGCAATGAGATACATGACGAGAGAGAACATGAGGAGAAGGGAGACACTCTTTAATGGCTTCCCTTATATAGACAGCTTCTTAAAGTGGCAGTAACCCTGCTGCCACATTCCCATTACATCAGATTACAGTTTCCTCCGCTTACAACCTTCCATCAGCTTACAGCTATTAAACCTACATACCCTGACAGTCCTCCCATTTAATGCAGTACAGCTGATAATCCAAACTTTTTAATGTAGTTCTTATATTTTTCTACAGATACAGATTTAAATTAGCTAAATTACGATCACTGGAGCAATGCTGTAATTTCATCAGTTTCTCCTTTACATCTTCTCTAACGTTACAGTATTTAATGGCAACATGTTTATTTCTATTCCTAATGCAATCTCCTGTCACCATTGTTATTTGCTGTATTCTTATACATACAGCATTGTCCTCAAATACTGGAACAGCATCTTTTACATTTACATTCATATCTTTCAGTAATTGCACATACCACATTATCTCTGAACAAACCCCAGATAAGGCTATGAAGTTTGTCTCAGCGGTTGAAAGTGCCACGGATGGTTGTTTTCTGGATTTCCATCCAATTACGGTGTCAGCAAACAACACTACAAACCCTGAAGTATACCTCCTATCTTACACATTATTTGCCCAGTCACTATCCACATAGCATTTTAAACTGAGATCATCATATGCCTGTATCCATAATCCTAAATATATTGTTCCTTTACTATTAAATACTTACAGACACCCAGAAGTCAAAAAAATTGGAGCCTAAATATGTGGATCCTTTCCCCATTGTGAGGATTGTAAACCTGGTCATGGTACAGCTAGAGTTACCAAAAATCCTCAGAAGGATTCACCCTGTGTTTCATATTAGTTTATTGAAACCTGAACATACCTCTTCTCTCCAACCAGATCAACTGCTCATAGAAGGAGAGCAGCACTTTGAGGTCAAAGAGATCCTAGATTCCAGGAAACATAGGGGGAAAGTACAGTGTTTGGTCACCTGGAAACATTTCCCTCCTTCTCAATCTGAATGGGTGAATGAGGGAGATGTCAGAGCACCAAAACTTTTACAACTGTTTCACACTAAATATCTTAATAAGCCTTAGCCTTCTTATTGTAAAATATCTTGTATATTGGGTTGTTATGTTCATTTCTATTTTATCTCTTATGTCTTGTGTTTTCCTCTAGGGCTAACACCTCTACTGCAGGAGGGCGAATGTCAGCCTTTATGATGCTTGCTTGCAATCGGCTGCCATAGTAACTAATGGGGGGAGGGGAGATTGGCATTTGAGTCGGGGAATGTGAGCTGGAGAGAGATACCCTGTGTGAACAAAAAAGGAGGATTGCTCCCATGTTCTACTGTGCAGCTGTATGGACTTGTTTATACCCAGTCAAGGTCAACTGGGTACCTGATGGGTGAAAGCACCTGAAGATGCAGCCCACATGACACCAATTGGGTTGGGGATTGGATATTCAGCCAGGGTCCTTGGGGGGAGGGATTTGAGGAAATTTTCAATATGTAACTTTTGCTCCTTTTGGTTCAGATCTTGCTTTTTTTTCATTGCTATCATTTCAAACTCAGTAAAAGTACCTCTTCTCTACAAACATGGATTTGGGGGTTTCCTTTCTTGGGTTTTGAAGGAGGCACAGCTGACAGGCACATTAGGAGGATATACCATAGAAAAAATGTGGTCAGGGTATGAAGGTGCCATGGTTAGGTGCAAATGAAAAAAAGCTCCAAATATATCTAGATATTTTGGCTTTGAGGCAAAATTGACATGAGAAAAGAAGTTGTATGGTTCAAATCATGCATTGGGATATTATTTATGATTCAAATAAATTAATCATTGCTCATTTTTAGAACTAACAAAAATTACTGTTCTCGCCTTTTTTCCTTCCTTGTGATTATCTCCTCGTGCTTTCTGTCTCATGGCAATATCACCGCTTATCAAAACAGGCTTTTTGCAAAGGCTCAGATAACAAGATTGCAGTCAAGATTGTTACTGCAAAAGAAATGGTTGCATGCATTTTAATGATTTGCATGTCTGTTTTTGAATGGATAAATTGAATGGTACATTTCTGAGATTTGCTTGTGTGTGGCATAAAATACAAGCACTTCCAACACAAAAAGAAAAAAAATCACTATGTGCATTGTTTCTCATTATTGTTTTCCATCACTCATTCAGAACAATTCAAGAATATTATCCTAAAGACTATTTTCTTTATTGCTGCCTCAGCTAGGAAATGCATGGTCAGAAGAACTCAAAGCTGCCTGCTTTATGTGTTAACTGTTTGTACTTGTGATGAAGGCATGCCTTTATATATATTTTTTCTTTTTCTTTACTACATTCATATTTTTCTTTCTTTTCTTTTTTCTTTCTATTTTTGCATCTTTCTTTCCCTTTACATCTTTTACTCCTTTCAATTTATTTAAGTTTATATTCATTTTTATTATTATAATTATAATCATTAATAAAATTACTTGAGAAAAGAGGGAGAAGGGAAGATTAAGAGGAAAAGGCAGTGGGTGATTTGGTGGCAAAGCTTGAAAATCTCCAAGAAAACAAACCTTGTTGTAAAGTCTAGGTCAAAGCAAGCACTAACAGAAGAGTGCCAGAAGAACAGAGAAATAATAACTAGCTAAATACACCAAGAAATATCATCCTAATACAGTGAGGCACAGTTAAAGCTAATGGTTTTATTAACAAAGTAAAAGGGAAGATTCTTTTTTCTTCTACAAGGCTGTTTTGAAGGGAACTAGCATAAGGAAGACATTATTCAAAAAGGAACAAGGACACTCTTTGTTGACAGCAAAATCATGATACTCATAAGAGAAAGAGGATAAGGAAGGATAGCAATAGTACTTTGCCTCTTTGTCAAAGAAATAAAATTAAAAAATTAAAAATCTATCACTGGTATTTAGGATTTAAGAGTGAAAATCTTCCCCTATATCGCTCATTTATGTGAAAAGAAGTAGTTTTGTTCCCCTGTCACTTGTACCACTTGTTTTCAACAAGATGCCATATTCCCATAATTGGTAAGAAACTGCAGTTCTTTGTTCTGCTGTCACAGCCATTCTGACTTGAAGAGGTTACTGAAATCATGAAATCTGCCTTCTGATTTCCCCCACATTTTCTTTCTACATAAAGGAGATCTTTGGTTTTTCAGTTTTGCTGTCCGGGTGCTGTAGAATTTCTTTACAATTATTTTGTGGAAGATACTTATTTTTGTGAGATAATCAAAGTTGCTGATAGAATATCTCTCTCTCTCTCTCTCTCTCTCTCTCTCTCTCTCTCTCTCTCTCTCTCCCTCCCTCCCTCCCTCCCTCCCCTCCCCCCCTCCCCTTCTTTTCTTTTCTTCCTTCCTTCCTTTTTTCTCTCTTCTTTCTCTTTCCTTTCTCTTTCTTTCTTTTTCTCTCTTTCTCTCTGTCTTTCCGTCTCTTTCTTTCTATCAGTCCATATTGTTCCTAAACTCTTATGGGAAGAGACCCTTCATAATATTTTCACCTGAGATTTAAGCTAAAAGAAAGAAAGCCAGGGAAGCAGTCCAAAAGAATTTGGACACAATTACACATACGCTGTCAACTTCAAATTAAACCTGGCAGAAGCCATTTTTCCATTCCTCAGTTGCCACACAGAGTGGGGAGGGGGAAGGAGGATGAAAGGTGTTGCTAGACAAAACATAGAACTTTCTCATGGGAACCAAGGTCATCTCTATAGGTGGTGTATACAGATGGGGAGGGATACCTGGAGAGCCCGCCAATTAACCTAATTGGCCAATGTGACTTCTGACATTTGGGGAGGGAATTATTTCCTATTTTAATTATATTGAAAACATGGGAAACATTTAGAGTTGGTTTTCCATTTGATCATGCCGATATCATGTACCCAATAAAGTTTTTATTTTATTTTATTTTATTATATTATTTATTTATTTATTTATTTTGTCAAACATGTATTTTATGACAGATACAAGTGTAAACATAATTATAAATACATGAAAAGGATATGAATAAAAGAAAACATTAGGACAGGGATGGTAGGCATGCTGGTGCACTCAAGTAGTGACTCCTTATCTGATTTGCTTGGGTTCATTAGTGGGGATCTTGTCATACACCTTATCTACCTGTTCATTGACATAAGAATTAAAACACTACACCCAATTCATGTGAATTTCAATTACTTTTCCTTTAGGGAAAAATATTAAGCTTAGTTTCTTCTAAACAAATTGAATGACAGCATTTTTTTTAAAGCATTTTTTATCAATCCAAAGTTCCAGCTGTTAATGAATCAACTAAGTTGTTTCCAAAAAATTCCTCACGCAAATACATTTGTTAAATGCATTTGTTATTTATGTACTTTATATATTAGTTTTATGACCTCCCAGGAGCATTTCCTCCTCCTCAATTTCCTCAGCAATAATCCTGAAGTATAGCTTGATACTGATTGAATATCAATGGTTGAGAAAAAACTTGAACTTGGGTCACTTAGCAAAACACCATCCTGGCTAGAGTTTCAAATGTTTCTTTCTACACCCATTTGGCTTGTTCTCCTAAATAGGGATATTTTGGCACTGGTCTTATTTCTAATTATTCTTCTGCTTTAACATTCCTCTGTCAGCAAAAACTGGTAATTAGAAAGACACAAAAGCAACTCTGGATTGAAAAGCCTGATGAAATCTAGCAATCACCATATTGTGAACATCAGTTTTCTTGCTGTGAATTGCAAAATCTCTTTAGGAAGCTGTGTTGGAGCCTTAACCTTTGTATTGGGAAACTGGAAGTGTCACAGCGATACTGGCTGGGAAATAGTAAAGCTCCATGAGCTTCACAAAAACCCAAACTGACAAACTGCTTCGGGGGGGGGGGTCTTTGGACAGATACGTGTGGGGATATTTGCTTTCTTAGTAATTGGCAAACCATTCTGAGAATGCAAACATCACCACATTGATCCTTTAGTAATCTTATCTCAGGAATGTGAGACATGAGATTTGTCACATACGCAGATCCATTGTTTGCAGTAACAAAAGCATGGGCCATCCACATGGAAATCATAAGCTGTCCACCTGGATATCATGAGCTCTGTTTAGCCAATCAGCTATAAGTGAATCTTTATCAACAAATCAGTTTCTGCCACGATGACTGTGAATATCAATAAAAGGAAACGCCCAAAAGGCATTTGGGGTACTTTCCCATGAACCTTCTGCCTGCCTGTGTGTCTTTCTTCATCACGACAACAGATCCGTCTTGTAGGTATGGGGAAGAGAGAGAGGCACCTGGGAAAACCAAGAGGAACAGGCAAGTTTCCTCCAAAGGTAAGAAACAGCTCTTTGACCCAGAGGTGGGGGTGGCAGCCATTGAAATGGCTGCTACAAATTGGGGCAACCGGATTAAGAATTGAGCAAGAGCGGTGCCCTTTACGTCTGCCACCTCCCCTTCCTCTTGGTACCTCCATCATAGCAGCAGCCAGAAATTCAGCTTTTCATTGCATTTATTTTTTTTTTTTTTTTTGGTCTTGCTTCCTTTCCTCCACTTTGTCATGATTGACAAAAGTCTTTACAGCGACTTCCATCAACTCACTCATAGGCTTTCCCAGGGGTCCCTCCAGTCTTTGTAACTTTTTATGTATATCTGGGGCACTTTGTGATATAAAGGACATGGCAAGCATTTGAGCGTTTTCAGGCGCTGTTGGATCAAAAGGAGTATACATTTGGTATGCCTCCAACAACCAAGTATAAAAAGCTTCCGGACTCTCAGTGGCTTCTTACATCACCAGGGAAGGCTTGGACAGGTTAACAGCTGGTTTTCCTGCTGCACAGACTGCCTGCAAATGTTGATAGTCCTGAATTGCCCATAATTGGCCATTTGGACTCCACAAGGGATCCTTCGTAGGGAAGTGTTCCTCGACATATACTTCAAGAGTGCGACCCTGAGGTAGATCAGGCTTCACTATCTTTGATACTGCAATCCTAATCATTTCCCTCTCGGGTGGCAAGGTGCATGAGACTAGGAATCTACATTGTTCAATGTTGCATTTCTGGATCCAAGGGGAGGTATTTGAAATAAACTGAGCCACACATCAATGTAGGGGGCTTGGTCTAGGTGTCCTAATGTGGTGTGGAATACTAACTGGAGTACCTTTAAAGCAATAGAGGGATCGAATGTTCCCTTATCAGGCCAGCCTACCTCACAGAAGACCCTCAACCTCTGTTTGCGCCACTTAATGCTGTAGTCTTGACTGACATAAGCATTTTTGAAATGCTGCAACATGCACTCTAATGAAGTGAGGGGCACACTTCCCCCCCTCCCATGTTTCTCCCATGGCACCAGACAAGACAAATGAGAAAAAGGGATGAGAGGAAGGTAAGGGGTCCTTCCTCTCGGGATAACACAGGGGGTGTTATTTCACACACTCATGTCTGACCAGGGAGAAAATCAGGGTCTCCGATGGGAACTGCGAACACCAAATGCTCCCCACCAAATGGTCCAAGGCTCTGGACACTCAACAGTCACCATTGGGAACCGCAGTGGATGTGCACGTCAACCACACTTGACAACCTTCCCACCTTTACTTCTAGAGAAAGGGTGATCAGGCCTCTCCCCCCGTCCCTGTTTACAGGGAGGAATTATTCCTTTTCCCCCCCAATACTTGCCTGCAGGCTTGTTCCCCTGTCCTCTGGCCGGCTGTAACTTGACCTGGTCTCCGTTCCCTTCCCAAGTGGTTCTTGGAGGCAGCAACCGCCGTTGCAGGGGTATTGCATCACTGGGAAGCTCCTCAGAACAAAGTGTCTGATTGCGCCTGGGAAGTTCCCTCTAGCTAAACAAGGCCCCTGGCAGAGGGGTGACTCTCCAGAGAGTCCCAATGGCCCATTGTGTCCCATCTGGGGTGCCAGAAATGTTGCGGGAAAACCCACTTCCCAAAATCAGGGGACAAGATCACAAAAGTTGGAAAACACAGGTTTATTTGCTAGCAAAGGTTCGGAGCATTGACATGTCAGATTCCAAACCCTGGGCTACGCCCAAGGTGTACTTCTTATACATTTTGCAATTCTAGCCTTGCCAGAGGCGTTACACTTCTGACTCTATTTCCATATATGGGTATACCATCTGTTACTTTCCATGTACACTTCTGGTAATATGTTTCTTTAATATAAGTTTGTTACAGGGATGATATAGAACATAGGTCATTAAGCTCACCAGTACATTTAACAAGTTCCTTAGTTCTGTTTCTTGTACTTTCCTGAGGTTTGCAACATAACTTCTACTCCCACGTCAACACTTCTGAGAGCAACATAATATTGTGAATAATACAATACATAGATTAATATGATTTATAGTAAAAGACCCTTCTGTCACATTCATATCATCTCTTATTTGAGTTCTTAGAACGATATTTCTATGCAGTTGCCACAATCCAATAAAACTTCAGATTTTCACTTCATTAAAAGAGATAAACAAATATAGGTGTAATACTGTGTATAAGATGCTTGCTCCCTCTAGCAGAGAGCAATGGAAACAAATGCTTCACTAATTAATGAACACTTCACTGCAAATATGCACTTGAACTGATGGCATTAAAGTCCAGTTTGTTTATGCAGGATAATTTTTGGTGAGGTGGGATACTTTGTGAAATTTATTGGAACATCATTCTGAGCAAAACCAATAAAGTGGATGTGATCAACCAGAAAGGTGTGTTTTCTTAAGTACAATTTTGTTTGTTTATTTTCATCTCTATGTTCTTTACGTCCAGTTCTAACATTCGACTTATTGAAAATCCAACAAGAGTAAAGATCTGTAGATCTGTGAAATGAGGAGGAGTTTAGAACATAGAATCATAAGGCTGGAAGGGACATCAGAGGTCTTCTAGTCCAAACCCCTGCTCAAGGCAACAGACCTTATACTATCCCAGTCAAATGGTTGTCCAGTCTATTTTTGATCACCTCTGGTGATTGAACACCCACAGACCCAGGAGGCAAGTTATGGTTGATTGTTCTCATGTCAGAAAATGTCACCTTACTTCTAGATTGGATCTCCCTTTAACAAGCTTCTACCCAGTACTACTTGTCCTGGTGCTTTGGAGAATAAGTCAATCCTCCTTTCTCTGTGAAAGTCCCTCAAGTACTGGAAGACAGTCATCATGCCATCATGGACATGATGGCATGACATATGTATTTAAATTGTGTCATGGGTTGTGTCCACCTACTGTAAATAGCTCTATTGGAAATATGTGAACTATATCTATGGTGCACATATCAGATGCATACTTTATAACAATGATAGTTTAAAATTTTCTTACATCTTGACTCTAAAAAAGTTCTTTGCTTCTTAGGTGATCAAAACCAATAAAAATGTACATCCTTTTACCTTTCCAAATATGTTCTAGTTGATTATAGTAAAGACTTTCATATGTGAGATAACATTGCTACACAGATGTTCCAAACTAGGCTTCCTGAGTAAAAAGCACATTATTAGTCCCCAAAACCCTCTTTTTATTTCAACGGCTGTGAATTATGTTCATTCACAGCCCATAATGAGTCACAAATAGTTTGTAAAGAGTCTGACTGCCAGATCCCTAAAAGTGATATCGCCATTCAATTGGGAGAAGGGGGAGACTTGGATTCGATTTACTAGCATTGCCTGTGTCAACAGATATTTTACAACCTATATCCTGGCCTCAAAGCACCCTGAGATCTCCTTAATGTTAAGGAATGTTTATGACAGCCATGTGGGCTGTTTCACTTTAAAGGATAAAGGAGGATAACAATGTGAATACATGTTTTTCCGGTTCTTAGGGCAGCTGGTAAAGAAAACATCTTCACACTTGTATATTGGCTAAAATCTGCATTCTGACTTAAAGGGAGGGGTCTCTACTGCTTTAATCCTAATTGTTTTGCCTAAGGGTATTCAAACGTTGCTTTGAATCCACTGCTGTCACTTCTGCTTAATAAAAGGTTCCTTTTGAAATATCACGTTTCGAGAGCTTTTATTTTCTTAAATTGAAAGGAGAGGCAATCCTACACCGACAGAAGTCTGCCACAGTCCTTCAGGATAAGACTAATAAGCACCCACCTTTATCTCCCTTGGCACACTGCCAAAGACCTAATTGGCAATTAGCTTTGCAAGGCCACATGGAACACAGAGTCAAAACAGAGCTTCAGAATTTAAACTGACCAGAAAGAACAAAGTTGCTTCCTGCAAAGAGTCATATGCCTTTGCTCCTCCTTTATGTCTTATGGGAGGGGCCAATCATCTCCAAGCCCTACTCCTGAGTCGTTCCTTTTGTCTTAACTGTTCTTGCCTTCTCGTAGCTCTGCGCATGCATACACTGGGAACAGGCTGCCCCATTCCTCTGCCTCCAACTCTGGAGGCTCTGGAGTCGGAACATAAATCCCAGATGGCCCTGGTCCCATCTATGCCTCTGATGCAGAGCCCTCATCTGAGCCTTCCTCAGACTCCAGGACTGGCCCATGTTCCTCCCCAACCTCCTCATTGTCCGACTCTGCTGCCAGCTCCGCAGGCCACCAGCGGACCTCAACAACAAATTCATTATTATTGTTATTACTCTTTGGTCATATTCAGTACCCAGTAATTGATTAATGACAGAATTAGACAAATTTATAAATGATCTATCAATTCTTGACATTTTGTGAGACAGTTTTCATTTCCAGTGGTTTTAGCGATGAATTTATTGTAATTATTCACTGATAATCTATGATCTTGGTGCAGAAATATCAATTCCTTCCTTGTGATATAAGCTTTCCTATATTTCAGACATGCTAATGATTTTTCATTGTCAATGCAATTATAATAGAGCCTGGTGGACTATTTACCATGTTTCCTTGACATCTTTATATTTTGCACATTTTAGTGAATAAAACAAGAATTCAATTAAGGTTAGGCTCTGTTAACAACTCAATCTTACTAGAAGCCAGAAGTTATTTGTAACAGAAATAACTTTCAGAAAGTCAATTGTTTGAACAAGGTAGTTCCAGCTTTTAGTTTTTCCATCTCATGATGATGAAGATATGAATGTATTATTATATTGCATATCACTGAGTATATACTACATGCCACTTCTCAGTTGTTTTCACCCTCAGCATAAAAAGGCTTTCATTTTTCTACCTTATTTTCACATTTATCTTGGTTGTATTTTGATCTAATTTGGTTGGAAGTGATGAAAGGTGCTACTTTTCTTGGATTTGGGGGTGATTTTTTTTTCCTGATACCCATCTATTACACTTCAGCTTTGCCCATCTAAAAAAAAAGGCCCCCCAAAAGAAGGAATTTTCTTATGATGTCTTCCATTCGGATTTTTTCATATGGAAGAGATGCAGTACAGTGAAAGAATGAGCATTCATATGTACATCCCTTAGGCGTCTTATAAATAAATCAGCACAAGAACTCCATATTCTACCCATAAGGCTTTCACAAAATTTCTTTTCTCCTATCAGATAAAAAATAATTATTTTCAAACACAAATTGTCATCAAATTAAAAGAGAACCAGTATAAATAAGACACTTGTCTGCCCCACAATATGCTGGGGCAGACAAATTCCTCGATTCTTGGAAATTCTTCTGAGCATGAAGTGATGGCTGCCACAGAGCTGACCTAAATTCTGGAGAGCTGTTTCTGCTGATCATTACTGAAAATACCATTATTTATTCATATATTGAATAAATCATTACTGAAAATACCAATATACCATTACTGAAAATACCAATATATTTATTCATATATTGATTTATTCAATTTGTATCCCATTGCAACCCAGCTGCTCTCAATGTAAAATGTAAAATGATAGAGAAAACCTTAAAGCATCCATAGTTAAATCTTAAAATAAAATAAATAAAACAATATAAAATGAACAAGAATAATAAATTCAAATAACTGGATAAAATTTACTGTTAGATTAACTTGAAACTGTCTGGAATGGCTCAGTTTTTAGCATCTTACCAAATGCCATCAAGAAGAGCAAGAATCTAATTTTTACTGGGAGATTAGATTTATATACTGCTTCATAGTGTTTTACAGCTGTCTCTAAGCAATATTGCCCCCAACAATTCTTGTGTTCTTCAAGAATAAGTGCACGCATTGAAGAACACAAGAACTCAGTCAGAAAAGAGGAACCAACTTCTTCCCTGGTCCAACACCTTAAGGCCACAGGACATGAAATTGACTTTAAAAAGACCAGAACCATCCCCAAAACTGAACACTTTAACAACAGAATAATCAGAGAAGCCATCGAGATAGAAAAATGCCCACACAGCATGAACAAACGAGACAATACCTCCCACCTACCAGCCATTTGGAAACCCGCCCTTATTGACAAACGAGTCCTTAACACAACCAATGATACCAGACCCACACTCACGAGAGCCACACAGGATGTCAACACCACACATCCACGCAGAAAGCAGACTCAAACCCACACTGATAATAAGGCACAGCCAAGGACCAGAAGCCAGACCGCAGCTGCATCATTAGCCACTTTAAACCCCTTCAATCCATACATGAAGCAGACTGACACCCACCATGAAGAGCTCTCATAGTCACAAACACGAAGCCAAACAACAACAACGCAGCTCACCAGCTCAAATCCCCCTGCAACTCAGACTAAGCCGAGCACAACCAAGCCCTCACCCAAACAGAACACACCCCCAGCCAATCAGAGCATAACCAACCCCCCATCAAATCAGAGCACAGCCAAGCCCCTAACCAATCAGAACACATCTCCACCCAGTCAGAACACAGCCAAGCTCCCACCCCCACTAGCAGTTAAAAGGAAGAGAGAGCTGCGATCTCACATTGCTCCTGGAAGCATGAAGCCGACAACACCAGCCTGAAGATGACGAATGAGACTTCATCGAAACGTCGCCAAGACACTTCCAATTTTACGCGGGAGAAAACCCGAATAACCAAAGACCTACATATATATATATATATATATATATATATATATATATATATATATATATATATATATATATATATATATAATTGCTTGTTTAGTATGATAGCGTTTGTATGTGGAATAAAAGGAGGGGGTCATAAAAACTAAATATTTTTTAGTTTAAACCATATTAATTACATGACAAACTTGCTACTGTATGAGAATAAGATTGTGATTGTATCTTCTGGCCTAAATAGCAGTTTGTGAGGAGTCGATCCTAAATGGATTTCAGCTGAGACTACAGCTGAAATTATAGCCTTTGTGAAAGTAAACAGATTATTTTATTGAGAGAGGATTTGAATGATGGTGCTGAAAAGCAGCATCATTTAAAAAGAAACATAGTCTGGTGGTTGGAACCGCAGACAGAGAGTGACACCAGCAGATGGAGAAGTCGCTGGTAATCTTGAAAAAAGCATAATAGCTGATGTGAAGAATCGCATCAAATATCAACCCAGTAGGAGATGATGCAGTCCAGGCAGAATGATTCAGGGAAAGTATCAAGACTTTGAATGGTACATAAATATTTAGCAGGATGGTCTCTGGCAAAGAAATAAAATGAAAGGAGGAAAAAAGAAAAAGTGTACCTGGAATTATCCAACTGTCTTGCAATTTTTCAAGTCCTCTTCCTTGCGAAAAAAAAGGATATCCTTTTTCATTAAACTCAGTGTTAACTACTAGCAATAGCAACAACACTTAGATTTATATACTGCTTCATAGTGCCTTACAGCCCTCTCTAAGCAGTTTGCATATTGACCCAACAATCTGTGTCCTCATTTTATTCATCTCAGAAGGATGGAATAGAATAACAGAGTTGGAAAGGACTTTGGAGGTCTTCTAGTCCAACCCTCTAGTTAGGCAAAAAACCCTACACCACTTCAAACAAATGGTTCTTCAACATCTTCTTTAAACTTCCAGTGTTGGAGCATTCATAACTTCTGGAGGCAAGTTGTTCCACTGGTTAATTGTTCTAACTGTCAGGAAATTTCTCCTTAGTTCTAAGTTGCTACTCTCCTTGATTAGTTTCCACCCATTGCTTCTTGTCCTACCCTTAGGTGCTTTGGAGAATAGTTTGACTCCCTCTTCTTTGGGTCAGCCCCTGAGCTATTGGAACACTGCTATCATGTCTCCCCTAGTCCTGCAAACATTCTTCATATGTTTTAGTCTCCAGTCCCCTAATCATCTTTGTTGCTCTTCTCTGCACTCTTTCTAGTCTCCACATCTTTTTTACATCATGGTGACCAAAACTGAATGCAGTATTCCAAGTGTGGCCTTACTAAGGCATTATAAAGTGGTATTAACATTTCATGTGATCTTGATTCTATCCCTCTGTTTATGCATTTGGCAGCTGCTGGCTCATATTTAAATGGTTGTCCACTAGGACTCCAAGATCCCTCTCACAGTTACTCTTATTGAACAAGATACCACATATATACACATTTGTTTTTCTTCCCTAAATGTAGAACCTTGCTTTTTTCACCATTGGATTTCATTCTGTTAGTGCCCAATGTTCAAGTCTGTCAAGATCCTTCTGTATCTTAATCCTATCTTCTGGAGTATTGGCTATTTCTGCCAGCTTGGTATCATCTGCAAATTTGATGAGTTCAATGCTGAGTCAATCTTGAACTGCAGAGAATCGCACTGCTGGCAGTTGGCAGAATTACCTGCAATACTGCATTCTAACCACTGCACCATCATGGCTCTGATAAGAGGAAAAATACACAGAATTTCTCTGGATGGAGTTAAATATGTTTTCATCTGCAATCAATAAGATGGAATAGAACTATATTTTGCACATTAAGCTGTATGCTATATTAAATACATAAGCTGTGTGGGTGAGTAGGATAAAAACTGCATGGGGGTTTCTCAGAGTCACACTAGAAGTCCACAATAAAGCTTGATCTTTTTTTATCCATATTGCAATTTTCATATGCACATAAATGCACGTTCTTCTTTTTTTTAAAAAAAAAAATTACATTCTTCTCAGGAAGAAAACTTCCATCTGTGCCAATGCTGTATTTCAAAGCAAACAAAAGCTGTGAGACAGGTAGAAAGGTTTCATGTCTTTAAAAAAAATATTCACAGCAATATTATTTATTAATCATATTTTTTTAATTAATCATATTTCTATGATTAATTAAAGGACTCCAGGTGGCTTACAATAATCGACAGTATGCTAAATAGCATATTGCCCCCAACAATCTGGATCCTCATTTTACCCACCTTGGAAGGATGGAAGGCTGAATCAACTTTGAGCAGGTGAGATTTGATCCGCTGATCTGCTGAACTAGCAGTCAGCTGAAGTAGCTGCAGTACAGCACTCTAACTGCCACCTTGGCTCTTGATGAGTCCAAACCTGTCCTGTGGCTACTATAACAGAAGAACAAAATTGGATGTATTGGGGAGGAGAGGAGAGGAGAGGAGAGGAGAGGAGAGGAGAGGAGAGGAGAGGAGAGGAGATTCCAAAAATGATGTCATACCAACTAAGGAGACTGGATAGCTCAGCAGACTAATGCATTGTAATTTAACTCCAGCTGTCTGCAATTAGTAAGTTCGAATCTCATCAGGCTCAAGGTTGACTCAGCCTTCCATCCTTTCTAAGGTAGGTAAATTGAGGATCCAGTTTGTGGGGGCAATAAGCTGACTTTGTAAAATATACAAAAGTTATATTGCCCTGAGTCTCGGAGAAGGGCGGCATATAAATCAAATTTTAAAAAAATAATAATAAGTGAGGAAGAAAAATACAAAGAAAAAGAAATGTGTTTTGGAAGGACATGGAACAGTGGTGGGTTGCTACTGGTCCACCCCAGATTGGGCGAACCGGTAGCAGCAGCGGTGAGAAGCTCCACCCACCCGCCCAGGTGTCTCTGCACATGCACCCACAAGCGAATTGGTAGCAAACAAAATTGAAACCCACTACTGACATAGAAGGATCACCCCCCTTGGGAAAAAATTTTGGTTTGTACAATGCAGAAGCATTTATTCATCATAGATTTCTTTCTTCCTCCTCATCTCTTGCATTGGAGGGAAATGTTTGCCCCAGTAATTTGGCCTAAGTTGCCCTTGCTCACCCTGCCCACCTGCCCCACCCAATTACCTCTGGCTGGCCACACCCCTGAACCAGTCGCCCAGTTGCTGCTCGCTCACCTGACCCACCTGCCCCACCCAGTCACTCCTCACCTCCCAGGACCTTGCATGCTAAGCTGCCTTCCCACGTGGTGTCTGCCTTGTGCCCCAGCTGAGCTGCCTCCTCCTGCCTACAAGTAAGTGGTGTTAACGCCCCCTCTCCAGAGCTTGCTATGCCTGTCCCCACCATCCCCACTGAGCTCACATGGATGGCTAAGCTGCCACGACCCGGCCTGGCTCCATTCCAGACAGTACTGCCTGCAGCCTACCTTGACGTGGGCCCTCCACCTTCCCCACTGGGTTCATGACCTTACCTTCCTCCCACAGCTGATGGCAGAGGGGAAGGCATGCCAGAACCCATGAGGAACATTGTTGTTAAGGAGGACTGCTCCTTGGCCCCAGCCATGCGTTTTCAAGCCTGGACTATTGCAATAGCTTTTCACTCCAAGCAGCCCAGGCTTGAAAACACATGGCTGGGGCCAAGGAATGGTCCTCCTTAACAACCTCCAAAATTGCTCCACACCTTGGTTCCTTATGGGCGCCTTCAACCTGGCTGTTTCTCTGTGCCTGGCTTTTCGGATGGTTCCCCAAAGCGCTGTGCTGCGAAAGATGCTCCCCCAGCAAGAGAGCAGTGGATAGAAGAAGCAGCTGCTGATCACATGGAGTGTTGTTCTCCAGCGACTTGTTTTATCTCCACCTCTCTCTTGCTGGGAGAGTTAGAGAGTCTTTTGCAGCACAGTGATTTGGGTCCTCTAAGTGTAAGTCCCATCCGGAAAACCAGGCATTCAATCTGTTTCTCTCTGGCGCAGAGCTTTCTGGACTTACCAAGACCCAAAGCACAGTGCTGTGAAAAACTCTTTCTCTCCCAACAAGAGAATGGAGGAGAGAAAAAAGGTCACTGGAAAATATGTGGAGGGCTCCATCATATGCTCTCCAGGTCAGCGGCTGCTGCTTCTCCCCACTTCTACTCTTGCCTGGGAGAGACAGTCTTTTGCAGCACTGCGCTTTAGGAGTCAGACTCCTGTAAGTCCCATCCAGAAAGCCTACATTTTCCCAGGGCCCCAAGGGCCGCCCCTATACCAGCTGCTGCCTGGAGCTCCCCTTTCAGCTGCCACTGCCTGCCATTTCCTGGAGCTCCCATTTCAGCCACCGCCACCCACCTCTGCCAGGCGCTTTCTCTCAAGAAGTTTCCAAAAGATGCCCTAATTAATTCATGAGCCAAACTTCAAAAGAAGTACAGTCATTTATTAGGAGCACCATTCTGGCAATATTCAGATGCAGGTAGAACTGAAGACCTACCTATTTCAACAAGCCGGCCTAGCCCAAAGGATTTTTAATGGGTTTTTTTAAATTGTATGGATTGGTTTTTAAAATTGGAATTTTATGAATTTGGGTTTTAAATTGACTAGCCAAGGATTTAATTCATTTTAGTTTTCTTATAACTTTTGTACTTCATGTATTTTAATTTTGGCTGTTCACCGCCCTGAGTCCCTTCTGGGAGAAGGGCGGTATACAAATCTGAAAATAAACAAATAAATAAAATAAAAACTAATCCCACATAGTTTTACGTTCCCCTATGACCCTGTCCTCTCCCCTCCTTCCTGGCCATGTCATAAATCATTTTCTCCAATTAACCACTTTGGCTGGCTGTGAAATTCAACACCCTCTCTCTGATTGCGATGAGGAAGCATGTATGGAATGTTACTTCAGTTAGTCAATCAGCTCTATCAGTTCTCCCTCCCTCCTGCTCATGGCAACTTGAAAGCTTTGCAAGTTGACGCCAAGTTTAAAGAATGGATTTCTGGAATTAAAGCTCCATTTTTTAGCTAAAACTTAAGTCACACCTGTTAGTTTTGCTTGAGCAGTGTGAACAATTGACAGTGTGATCCTCCAAAGATCTGAAAAATATATCATATATTTTTCTTTGGCATTTAAACTAGATAACCAATGTGAAAAAGTGTATCAAGGAAGGTCTGGAAAACCAACTCATACTGAACTGTATTGGGTTTTCTGTTGTTATTTGATTAAAATGAAAAGAAATCAAATACTGGTACCTAGTGTGGAAAAAGAGACGAAATAATGGGTCATTCTCAACACTTGAATTCTCTACACTTAAAATATCTAGAAATTATTATGGCTAAGTGAGTTTTGCCCCATTTTACGATTTTTCTTGCCATAGTTCAAATCAAAGTTCAAATCAAAGATTTGATAGTTCAAATCAAAGATTTCTGAGACAAATGTTGAATATTTAAATTTCAGTAGTCACCAATCCCAGTCTTAAAATGAGTTTAGAATCAGTGGGAGTCACTGATAACAATGAACTAACTAGGGACTTCCGGTTGGCGATCCGTGGTGTCATGGCGTTGTGAGAATTATCGCTGCTCTCCAACACTGTTCTTTCACTGCATTTTGGGGACCCTTCAAGGCGTGGAAGCCTGGAGAGCTTCACAGACAATAGTGGAGGTTCAGCAAGCAGAGAAGTGAGGAGCAAATGCTCTCCGCCAGACCAGACACCACTGTCAAACCAGCATGGGTGAGTTTGCCTTTCAATGACAGATCTGAGGCTGTGGCAACCAACAAAGAAATGGGAAGCAAGAAAATTTGGGGAAGCCGGTGTCAGAAGAGCACTTATATCCACTTTCCCTGAACATTGTGAGATCAGAATCGGAGGGATTGGTGTCGGCTGTGTCGGGCAAAAAGGACCCGTAGAAAGGGAATGAGTGGCGATCAGAAGTAAGGGTGCAGATTGGATCAGTGTGAGATCACAGGCAAGCCGGCAAAGAATAAGAAAAGAAGGAGATCGGTGAAACAGAGAGGCGGCATTGACAGAGGACCGGAGGAATGCTTTCATAGAAACAATGAGGATGTTTTGTCTTTAGCAGTAACGAGGAAACTTTGGCGGTGCATACAGAGACTGGGCTGATAGCAGAGAAGCAAGAAACCGGAAGTGCAGCCATAACTATTTAGAATTGATAATAAGACCACTGAGCGTGTGGAGATTGACGGAAGAAGGTGTACTGAAATCAGATACAAACTAACCAGTCTTTGGAATTAGAAAGACTTGAAAACGCTAGAAATCAGCCAGCAAGAACTTTTACAAACTTCTATGAAGTAATAACAGGAGGAAAATCATCAACCCCTACAGGAATTTATATAACCTTTTGAAACTTTTATATTTTCTATACTTTAATATAGTAACATTCTGATACATATATATTTATGTTTATCATCTTAAATATCTCCATATATATCTGCATATCTATATATATCCTATATACATTTACATCTGAAAAATCATATAGACCTATATAGACTTTGTTCTAATCAGTGATATTTTCCTTTCTTTATTAACCTTTTCCATTATCTTGACTGTTGTGTATCTATAATAGCTAGGCTTTAATAATTGTGATACTAATTGATAATAGAGTATTAATTAATTAATTAATGGACAATAATTGAACAATCGAACAATCAATGTGCACCTGGAAAATAGAATCACGTATCTCTGAACATAATTGAATTAATTGAATTAGTTGTCTTCAGGAGGTCCATATAAAAAAAGAAGATAGAAAATACTTAGAGTATAATAAATTTGGGGAAACTTTTACATCTCTAGCAGAAAAAAAAGAGGGGTGTCACGCTGTATGTTAAGAAAGTATTTATAGTGGAATTAAAGTACACCAATACAAAGGGCAGAACATTAGCAGTTGAGATTAAAAGAGGCAATCTTCCAATATTACTGATAGCTATTTATGCTCTGAACAAAAAACTGGGGGAGTATAACAAAAAACTAGGAGAGAAAATAAGCAAAATGGATTATAGTAACATTTGCATAACTGGTGATTTTAATGGGATAGTAGATTCAGACAAAGATTACAAAAGTAGCAAAAAAAAAAAAAAAGAAAGAAAAAAAAAGGAACAAATTACCAAGAACATTCTTTGACCTAGCTGATGAACTAAACCTTGTAGATATCTGGTGAACTTTGCACCCAAATAAGAAACAATGTACCTTCCACTCAAATCCCCAAAAATCATGGTAAAGAATTGATATGATGTGGGTAAGTAGGAATCTGGGGATGAAAATTAAATCTGCAGAAATAACACCAAATATATGGGCGGATCATAACCCGCTAGAAATTAGATGGGAAAATTTATGCAGGAAAAAGCGTAAGAGATGGACGTTAAATATACAATTTTTGAGGGACAAGGAAAATATTGGGAAAGTAAAGGGAAAACTAAAATTATTCTTTGAAGAAAATGAAAAGCAACCAATGTCTCGAATAATAATATGGGACACAATGAAGGCATATTTAAGAGGCTTGGCAATATCATACAACATATATAAAAATAAAGAAAAAAGGAAAATGCAGAAGGAATTTTTAGAAAGATTGGGGGAAGCAGAAAAGAACCTGCATCAAAACCCAGGAGATGAGACAGCAAAAGAAAGCTGGATGATTTTATGACATAGATTGAATATCCTAGATCAGGAAGAATTGGCCCACAAGATAAAACGATCCAAACAATATTATTTTGAAAATGCAAACAAACTGGGCAGGTGGTTGTCTTATAGATTAAAAAAAGAGAATGAGAAAGGGACTATCTACCAATTGGAAGACTTAGAGGGACATATAGTGAACAAAGAAGAGGACAAGCTTGAAATCACTCGAGAATATTACGCTACACTATACAAAGAGGAAGAAATCCCAAAGGAAAAATTTGACAGAAGAAAAATTCCCATTGATTGGAGAGGAAGAGAGATAAATGCTTAATAGGGAAATCACAATAACAGAACTAAAGATGGCAATATCCAAACTTAAAAACAATAAATCACCAGGCCTAGACAGATTCCCAGGAGAATTGTACAAAAATTTGGACTTAGAGGAAATACTTCTACCAAAACTGTTGGAAATTTGTAATGAGGCCCTAATAAGATCCAAAATTCCAGAATCATGGAGGGAGGTATACATCACGCTATTACAAAAAGAAGGTACAGACAGATAAAGAACAATACAAGAGTGGTCATTGATATTCTCGAATACTATGAAGCACACCTGAACAAGCAAATGGCATTGGTCTTCCTAGATGCTCAAAAGGCGTTTGACAATGTGAACTGGGAGTTCATGATTCAACAAATAAAAAGGATGAAATTTGGATTAAATTTTGAAAATATGATAACCACAATCTATGACAAAGAACGAACATCTTATTAAATGGGGATATGACAACAACCTTTTAAATTAAAAAGGAGGTAAGACAAGGATGCCCCTTGTCACCATTATTGTTCATACTAGTACTAGAAGTCCTACTAAGAAGGATCAGGAACAATAACGAAATTAAAGGATTGAAAATTAGGAAGGAGACAAAAAAGGCCCAGGCGTTCACAGATAATGTAACTCTAATCATGGAGGAGCCATTAGAAACAGGGCCAAAAATTTTGGAAGAATTGGGAAAGTACGGAGAAGTGTCCAGATTTAAATTAAATAAAACCAAAATTAAATTGCTGACCAAAAATTTAACAGAAGACCAAAAATTAAAAAAAAGCACTAGAAGAATCTTTGGGACTACAAATAGTCAAGAAAATAAAATATCTGGGAGTATGGAGGTAAGATGTTCGGCCTTAAAGGAAGTCAACTATGTGCCCCTGATTAAAAATATCAAACAAGACATGGAAAAATGGGGGAAATTACAGATATCATTCTTGGGCAGGATAGCGTCAATAAAGATGAGTGTCCTGCCTAAGCTGCTATATCTGTCCAAACCATACCAGTCAACCTAGACAAAAAATTCTTCTTAGAACTGAATACCATCATTAGAAAATTTATCTGGGCAGGGAAAAAACCTAGGATTGTGATTTGAATACTACAGGATAAAAGAAATAGGGGCGGTTTTGGATTCCCAATATGGGAAATGTACTATAAAGCAGCCAACTTGGTGTGGTTGAGGGAATGGGCCACCCTGGAAAATAAAAGAATCTTGGCTTTGGAAGGGCATGATCTGCAGAAGGACTGGCACACCTATTTATGGGACACAGGTAAAAGGACAAGGACATATTTTCATAGGCACAAAATAAGGAACACACTAATGCAGACATGGAGGGAAATAAGGCGAAAGCAATACACGAAAGTCCTGAAATGGCTCTCCACAATAGAGGCCATGATATATCCTTTTTTTTTTTTTTGAGTTTTAAAATCAACTTTATTTGATATAAACAGATAAAAGACAAAAAAGACAAACGTCATAAAAACAATCTTAAAACTAAAAACAATATACATTTCAGTATTACTTTTGTTCTATTATTTACTATGCAAAGGTTTTCTATCTATAAACATTTCAATATATAATCATATATATACATTTATCTTCATTTGCTATAATATGTTTATGTTGACAGTGTAATTTTACTAATTTTGATCTCTTGATGTATTTATCATCTGTTTTTTTCCCCTTGTTTGTCAATCCATGTATACCATCTATTCCAAATTTGATAGTAGTGTGAGTCTTCCTTGTTTTTTAATTTAAGAGTTAATCTATCCATCTCTGTGCACCAATATATTTTTTGGATTATTTGTTCTTCTGTTGGCAACTTTTCTAATTTCCAATACTGGGCTAGGGTTATTCTTGCTGCTGTGATTATATGTAGTATGATATATTTTATTTCTTTTTTAATTTCTTTTTTAAATATACCTAATAAGAAGATTTCGGGCTTTAGGTCTAAATTTTCTTCTGTTATTTCTATTATTCATTTTCGAATTTTCATCCAGAATTTTTTTATTTTTGGGCAGAGCCACCAAGAATGATAAAATGTTCCTGGGGCTTGTCTACATTTCCAACATATCGGGCTACAGTCTGGGTACATTTTTGCTAGTCTGGCTGGAGCCAGGTGCCATCTATACCACATCTTATAGTGATTTTCTTTAAATGTTACTGCCTTAGTTATTTTACAATTATTTGTCCAGATCGTTTCCCATTCTTCTAATTTTATACTCCTTCCAATATTCCTGGCCCAGGCTATCATTTGGTCCTTGACTATATTTTCTGCTTGGTCAAATTCAAGTAAGTATTTATAAATCTTTGAAACTAATTTTCCTTCTTTTGTTTCTAATAGTTTATCAAGTTGATTGGGCTTTATCTCAACTCCTCCATCCTCCCTATCTTTTTTATATCTGTTTTGTATCAACAAGTATGGCCACCAATCTATTTTTATGTCCATATCTCTGAGTTCTTTGCGGGGTTTGAGTTTTCCGTCTTTGTCTAAAATGTCTCTGTATCTTATTATTGTCTGTGTGGATACTGTGTTGGGGTACATTATGTTCGGATGTGTTGTTGCCTCGAGTGTAGATAGCCATCCTGGAACTTTTGTGTAATGTTTGCGTTTTATTTCCATCCATGTTATGATTAAAGAATTTCTTATTATGTGATTTTTAAAATGTTTGTATGTTTTGTTTCCTATATTCCATAAGTAAGCGTGCCAACCTTTTAATAAATCGTGTCCTTCTAATTTCAGTACCCTTTGATTGTCTAAGTTAACCCAATCCTTAATCCACATTATGCTTGTGGCTCTGTAGTATAGTTCCCAGGCCGGTAGGCCAAAACCTCCTCTTAATCTATTGTCTTGTAGTGTTTTTAAATTTATCCTCGGTTTTTTTCCCTCCCATATAAATTTTGCTGTTAGTTTATTCAAATTTGTGAAAAAAAATTTTCTAGTCTTATTGGGATAGTTTGAAACAGGTAGAGGATCCTTGGAAGTACGTTCATCTTTATAGCTGCTATTCGTCCTAGTAGTGATAGTTTTAAATTCCCCCATCTCTCTAAATCTTTTTTGATTTGTTATATTAGTTCTCCATAATTATTGTCTTTGATTGCTATATTTCTAGTTGTCAAATTTATGCCTAGGTATTTTATTTTTTTTACTATTTGTAGTCCCGATTGTTGTTCTAATTTTCCTGTTTGTTTTATATTTAAGTTTTTGGTTAGAATTTTGGTTTTATTTTTGTTAATTTTTAGCCCTGCCACCTTGCCAAATTTCTCAATTTCCTCCATTAATTTTATTTGTGTCTCCAATGGATCTTCTATACAGAATACAAGGTCGTCAGCGAAAGCTTGGACCTTGTATTCTTCTCCTTTTACTTTAAGTCCTTTTATATTTTTATTTGATCTAATTCTCCTGAGCAAGTTTTCCAAAGTTAATATAAAAAGCAGGGGCGAGAGTGGGCATCCTTGTCTTACTCCTCTTCCTATTTCAAAATGATTTGTTAATTCCCCATTGACTAACAGTCTTGCCCTCTGATTCGTGTATATTGTGGATATTATATTACTAAATTTCTCGCCAAATTCCATATTTTTTATTTGTTGTTTCATAAAGTCCCAATTGACTCGGTCAAATGCTTTTTGTGCGTCCAAGAAAATAAGGGCTGCTTGTCTCTCTGGATGTTCTTCGTAGTACTCTATTATGTTTATCACCATTCTTAAATTATTTTTAATCTGTCTTGTCGGTAAGAATCCGTTTTGATCTGAATGAATTTTGTTATTTAATATTATCTTTAATCTATTTGATATTAAATTCATAAAAATTTTGTAATCTGTATTTAGTAATGAGATCGGCCTATAGTTACTAATTTGTGTTGGGTCTGTTCCTTCCTTGTGGATTAATGATATATATGCCTCTTTCCAAGATTCTGGTATTTTTGCGTCTTTTAGTGCCTCATTATATACCTCTATTAATATCCCATTTAATGATGTTCCTAATTCTTTATATAATTCTATTGGCAGTCCGTCTGTGCCCGGGGTTTTATTGTTTTTTTGTTTCCTAATGGTTTCCTGTAATTCTTCTGTTGTAATCTCCCTATTTAACATCTCTGTTTCCTTGTCCGTTAATATGGGCATTTGCTCCTCTTTTAAGTATTGGTTTATTTCTTCTATTTCTACTTTTTCTTGTTTATATAAATTTTGAAAAAAATTTACTGCTATCTCTTTCTTTTTTTCTGGGCTCTGGTGTAGTTTCCCTTCATTATCTTGAAGTTGGTGGATTATTCTTTTTTCCCTTTCCTTTCTTAATTTGTATGCCATCCACCTTCCTGGCTTATTTGCTTGTTCGAATTGGTTTTGTTTTGTGAATTTTAATATATTAATATATTTTTCTTGTTCCAGTATGTTTAGTTTATGTTTGGCGGCCGCCCAGTTAATTCTTCTCTTTCATCTCCTGGTCTTTCCTGTAACTTCTCTTCGCAATTTTTAATTTCATTATAAATTTTATTATATTCTTTTTCCCTCTCTTTTTTCTTTTGGCTATTGTAGGCTAATGTTATTCCTCTGATATATGCTTTGGTTGTGTCCCACAGGTTTTGTAAAGATGTTTGATTTTTATTGTTTTCCTTAAAGAACCATTTCAGTTCTTCCTCTATTCTTTTAACATATTTTTCTTCTTTCACTATTTGCGTATTCATCATCCATCTACCTTTACCTTTCCTCCATCCTCTCCATTCTATTATTAGTGGATTATGGTCAGCCCATTCATTTGCCACTATTTCTATTGATTGAATTTCTTGTGTTAGGGTCTTCGTAACCCATGCCATGTCAATCCTTGACCAAGATTTATGGGGATTGGAGTAATATGTGTATTGTTCCTTTTTAGGGTTGTATAATCTCCAGATATCTACTAGGTTTAATTCTTCTATAAGGGATGAAAATGTTTTCGGAATCAAGTTTTTCTTACTATTTTTTTTATTCTGAGTACATCTGTAATCTTTTTTAATATCTATAATTGCATTGAAGTCACCCAGTAAACATACATTCTCAATATTTTGTTCTATTATTTTTTCGTGTAAATTTTGGTAAAATTCTTTTTGTTGGCCGTTTGGTGCATATATTCCAACTAGTAATACATTTTTACCTTTAAGATTAACTTCAATCATTACTATTCTTCCTGAGTTATCTACGTATTTCAATTTGCTTTCTATTTCTTCTTTGACATAAACTGCTACTCCTTTTTTCTTCTCGTCGGCTAATGATACATATAGTTTCCCTAATTTTTTACATTGTAGATACTTTTCTTCATTTTTTCTTATATGAATTTCTTGAAGGCATATTATATCTGCTTTTTGTTTAATTAGTTTTCTAAATGTTTGATTTTTTTTTTGCCGGGGAATTGAGTCCATTTATATTTATTGATATGATTTTCAGATTTTTGTCCATTTTAGGATTTAGTCCTTTTTCTTTTTATTCCTTTACTTCTTGTCCTTTTTTTTTTGTTTGTTCTTGTGCTCTTGTTGTTACTCCTTTTTCCTCCTCTTCCTGGATTTCTCCCTCTTCTTCTTTTTCCTTCTCTTTGTTGTTCTCTACACGTACGGTTCCTTGATCTTCTCTTCTCGATGTTATTTGGTCTCTTCTCCTCGACTTTTTGCCTCTATCCTCTGTTCCTTCTTGCTCCATAATCTGATCATATAGGTTTTGGGCTTTTTCTATCGTATCAACTTTTATCTTCCTCCCTTTCCACGTAACTAACACTCCTTCTGGCATCAGCCATCGAAATAATATTTGTTTTTTGTTTAATAGTACTGTGAGAAATCCGTAATCTTTCCTCCACTCTCTAATCCTTTTGGGTATTTGCTTTAGTGTTATTATTTCTTTTTGTTTATAATATATCGGCTCTTCTTTTGCTATTTTAAAGATAATGTCTCTCACCTTCTTTCTTACAAAGCGTACATGGACTTCTCTTGGGAGCCTATGTTGTCTTGCATAGTTCGTATTTACTCTGAACACCTCATCCATTTCATTAATGATCTCATCCTTCTCTCTTTGCAGAATCTCTGCTATTATTTCGGCCATTGTTTGGGTCAGATCTTCATCTCTTTCTTCCCGTACGTTTTGAAACCGTAGATAAAATGAAGCTCTTTCTAATTCCAATTGCGCTACTGTATTTTCAAGTTCTTTGTTAAGACCGGTCATTTTTACATCTAGTAATTCTATTTTCTTTTCTGTTTGTTGTGACTTCTCCTCTATGGCTGTAATCCTTTGGTCGTTTTTTGAGATCATCTCCTGGATAAGGTCCATTTTCCCATCTAGTTTCTGAATGTCTTCTTTAACTGAATTTTTACTTTCATCTAAATCTCTCCTGGTTTCTTCGTGGTTTTTAAACATACATTCCTGCATTTTTTGCATAGTTTCTTGTATGGTTATCAATGTAGTCTGTACTGTCTGCATATTTATGATCGGAGTTTGTTTTTCGCCTGGGAAAATTGTTTCTATAGTCTTCTGTGTGGCTGGAGATGCCATTAGTCCTGCTGATGTTGAGATGGCCTTCTTCCCTGTCTTTACCGTTGTTATTGTAGTTTGTGACATTTCTTTCAGAGTTTTATATTGTTGTTCTAGAATTCTATCTACTTTTTCCCAAAT
Organism: Masticophis lateralis; assembly: GCA_030761175.1. NCBI lineage: Eukaryota > Metazoa > Chordata > Lepidosauria > Squamata > Colubridae > Masticophis > Masticophis lateralis. The sequence continues at coordinate 1,396,959 of JAUDYJ010000008.1, forward strand.
TAACATCTGTTTTTCAGTCTAATCAGGACTCTTATTTCCCTTATTATATTGCTGTTGTACTATTATGTTACAATTTTAAATAAAATTCAATAGTTTCTATTTCAATCGTTCTTCTCCTGAATTCCTTCTTGTAGTCACTAATTTGATCTTAGTCTATATTGCCTTGCTAGGTTTTCTTGTTTTCTATTATTCCTCTATTAATTCTCTGTTGTTGTATGTAGTTTTCAATATTATTAATTATATTATTCTGACTAATAATCTATAAATTTCTTATATAAAAATCTATATTTTGCAATATACCATATAACTATATGACTATATCATACTAAGTAATACTATATAACTATATAATAATATTCTATCACTAAAGAAGTTTCTTAATATTACTATTACTATTAAATGTTACTTAAAATTAATCTTACTTAAAAAACACTTTAAAAAGAACATGAAAATCAAATTTGCTTATTATTACAATATTTAAACAATACTAACTTATTAATATTGCTATAGAAAGATTAATTAAGAGATAATTACAAAATTGGTTTCAATATATACGTCTGTTAATTAATAGTATTCAAAGTATGTTAATCTTCTAAAAGAAAAAATATTAATATAACTAGAGATAAATTAATTAAGATATAAATGCTTATAAATTACTATAATGTTAAATACACAATTGAAATATTAGTTATTCTATTTGAAATGTATTGAAAGTATCTATAGTATATAACAAGTATATGGTATATAAATATGTAAATTGTAATAAGATATTAGAAATTAAATATTAATATATATAAGTTTCTCTTTAAAAGTTAATTACATAGGATCTTCTGTTCTTTCCACCAAATTCCACAGACTTCACTTAATAAGTTTATCATTCATCAAAGATCCCACAATGTTTATTTCTTTCTTCTTTTGGTTAGGAAGTCCAAGTAGAAAAAGTTCAAAGATGGCAGTCGTTATTTTACACTTATTTTATGTCCCCAGTTTAGTTGTTGTCTATATTATTTTTCTCCGTTGGTGTAGCTTAGTCCTGAAAAGAAAAAATTCAGCGTCCTGTTTTCTGTCCTTCTCACTCCAAAGTTTATTCTTCCTGGGTATTTTCTTTTTGAGAGGTCTCCTTCACAGCTGATATTAACGTGTCAGGTTTCGCTGAGTCACTTCGCTCTCCTCGTTACTTGCCACCTGTTTCTTTCTGAGTCTCTCTGTCTCTCCGCTACTCCAACGGACTCTAGGGTTGATCTCCTCCTCGCAGAAATCGCCAGTAAACAATATTCCAACTTTTGTCCTCTTGCTCACTTCGATCTCCACCCCGTGCTCACTCTTTCGCTTCCTGCTTTAAAAATTTGCAGCGATGAGTCTCTGGTCAGGCCAAATTTGCCGTCTTCTTCCCGCGTCCGGGATAAGGGCTCTTCTCGGTGCGGTGGGCGACCGCACCTCTCCACACCGCTTCCTCCGAAGTACATCTCTTTTTAGCGGTCCACCCCAGGACTGATCTCACCCTCTACGGGGCCCGAAAACGCTGAGAAATTGGCACAGAATACGGAGTGCTCCTATTCCGTGCCACCTCGACCCTCGCTCCAACCGGAAGTGGCCATGATATATCCTAATGATATATCCTAATGTCCTGAAATTGGGAAAATACTTAAATATGAAGAGATTTTAGATGGGGGTGGGAACCTTAAAATGAATGAGGCAAATAAAAGAACAGGGCATCCAAATTGATTGGTGGCCATATATACAAATAAAATCCTGATACCAAAAAAATAAGGAGGAGTTCGGTATAGAAACAGGAGCCAACGGATTTGACAAGGTATGGATGGGACCCGAAAACAAATTATTAGCCAAATTATATAACTATTTACTTGAATATGATATGGTGGAAGAGGTAGTCAAAGACCAAATGATAGCATGGGCTAAAAAGATCAGACATAGCATACATCTAAATGAATGGGAAACAATCTGGAATAGAAATCTTAAATTGACAAGGGCAGTAGCGTATAAGGAAAACCAATACAAGATGCTATACAGGTGGCATTTAGCCCCCACCAGCATAGCAAAAATTTACCCCAATATGAGCCCAAACTGTTGGAAATGCGGTTGCCATCAAGGCACCTTCTACCATAGCTGGTGGACATGTCCTGAAGCAATGAAATTTTGGAGAACAATTCAGAGAGGGATCTCAGAAATGATAGAAGAAAACATTGATTTAGAACCAGAAACTTCTCTCCTGGGAATTCTGAAAAGGCCATACGTTAAAAAAAAAGAGGTATCTAATTATACATGTTACAACAGCAACCTGAATAATCTACACCCCATACTGGAAAGAAAGAAAGCTACCACTGGAAGAACATGCAATCAAAAAAAGATTAGAATGCGCCAAGATGAATAAGTTAACATACGAGATAAATGAAAGAGAGAGTTCGGAATATTACACAGTGTGGGAGATGTGGTGTAAGTGGATAGAAGTAAGAAGCAAAAGGCAAATAAGAGGGAGTGTAATGATTAATAACAATAATCAATAATAATTAAGTATTATCATCTATCTAACTATAACTAAGTAAATATGGAACATCGTGTAAATAACCTGTATATATATTGATAAACACCACTAAACGAAAAAATGTTGAATTGTACTATTATATACTTCAATAAAAGTTATAAAAACAAAACAAAACAAAACAAAACAAAACAAAAAAACAATGAACTAACTAGCTACTGATAATGAGTCCAGTTCCGCCTTTCTTTTCCTTCTGTTCCTTCCTTCTGAGTCCCGTCTGGGAGTAGGGCGGTATATAAATTTAATTTAATTTAATAAATAAATAAAGTTTTGCAAGTACTTTTTCCCAGTATATGTTTTATTCCAAAGTATACAAACCATTATTGTTAGGGGAAAAATGGGTCTTCCAAGCAATTTTAAAAGACACTGTCAGAATGACTCTGTTCTCAGCCCCCATTGTGGTTCCTTGAAAACCATCCCCCCCCCCACATATATAAATGAAAAGAATAAGCTTAAAAATCCTAGCCTTTTAAAATTGAAAATATGGAGAATTGGGAGGATGAATATGAGACACTAAGGGAGATGTTTCAAAAAGTAATGGAGGCATTTAGGGGAAATAAAAAAGCAGCAAATTGGTTAGCTTGCAAAAAAAAGAGAGAAAGAGGAAATATGAATGAGAAGCAAGAGAAACAAAGAGATAATATTGAAAAGAAATTGAAAAAAAGATAAAGATGATTACACAGGGTTCAATAGAAAAAAAATGGAATAAGATGAAATATACTGCTAATAATTAAAAAGATGAGGGAAATTTCGAGAAATATACTTGATAAATGAAAGAAAGACCAGGGTTGCCTGGACTCCAGAATGGAAAAAATAAAACTGAAAATGAATACAGCAATAGAGAGGGATGAAGGAAGGAGAGAGAGGGAAGGAAGAGAAGGGAGGAAGGAAGGGAAGGGAAGGGAAATTAAGTAGGAGTGAGGGTAAGAGAGGGAGGAACAGAGGAGGAGAGGGAGAAAGGAAGAGGAAGTAGGGAGGAGAAGAGGGGGGAAGAGAAAGTAAGAAGGAAAGAAAAGAGAGAGGTGGTAGGTTTGAGGAGAAAGATTGCTGTACAATAAAAAAGATTGAATGGAAGAAAGGCAACCCCAAATAAATAGAAAGATATTAAGATAAAGAATGAATTGGACTTCCAGTGGCACCATAGGCATTGGCAGACGCTCCTTTGGTAGCACTAGCACTAGTGGATACTCAAGTATTGACACTTGAAGCCTTCAGGGGGCCTTAAAGGCACAAGCCTCTGATTTGGAGGAAAAAATTACATCTGCTTTTAAAGATGTGTCTGAGGAAATGGCTGAAATTAAGGAGTTAATTCAAACCAGAAACCAACAAATAAGAGAAGATATTGTGGAAGCCTTTCAAGGCTTGATGGGGCATATTGCATCGTTGGAGGAGAGGATGTAAGAAATTAATCAGTCTAATGTGAACTTGGAGAATAAAGTGGATGAGGCTCAAATCAAGATGGAAAAGACAGCGGCAGAAGTTACAATGACACAATACAGGGTGATGGAATTTGCTTTGAGAGTAAGAGGCCTGAAAGAAAATAACCAGGAAAACCCGAAATAAATTTTTGTAGAACCTTTTGCTCAGTTAACTGGAGAATCCAAGACAGAGTGTGATTGGCAAATTGACAAGATTTACCACGTTAACTCATGGATTGTCAGACAGAGACAACTACCAAGAGATATTGTAATCTACTTAGTTACCAGGAGGATAAGAAATGGGATTATACAAGCGTTTTATAAAAACAAATTACAAGTGGCAGGACAGGAGGTTGCAGTACTGAAGGAAATTCCCCCTAAAATGTTGAGATCCAGAAAGGACTATGCATTTTTAGTTGATGAACTTAGAAACCACCAGATACAGTACAGATGGGAAGTTCCAGCTGGAACTTCAGGAGAACATATCATCTTAATACAGTTTGGAAAGCAAGAGATTTTTATACCAATGTACTAAAGGCTGGATACCCACCATCTCCAGGAGCCAGAAGAAGAAGAGAAGTAGGGGAAGCTAGAAAGGAAGGCATGCAGGCACAAGCCCAAGGAGGTGCCTTGAGTACCCAAGAAGAATTACTGCAACTCTTGGGTGCTGTTCAAGCTTTGGAATTATTTGAAAAAACAGTAGGAGCTAAGGAACAAAGACAAACTTGAGCGGCAACTAAACAGAAAGAACAAGAATTAAAGATGCAACAAACTCAAGAAAGTATAAATACAAGTACAGTAGCTGTGGTGGGTGTGGGGGCTAGACCAAAGACGAAATTCCAGGAGGATTTCCAGTCGATGCTTTCAAAGTTTCAGGGGGCTAAAGATGACAACTAGATTTTTGACTGGAACGTTAATGGTTTATACTCACCACAAAAAAGGGAGAAAATATTTCACTATTTGAAACAATTTAAAAATGATGCAATTTGTTTGCAAGAAACACATATTAGAACAAATGACCAAAAATATCTGATAAATGTGAGATTAGGAACACATTTTGTGGCATCTGCTCCAGAGAAGAAAAATGACATAGTTATATATTTAAGGAAAGACTTAATGGCTAAACTAATTGAAGCAGATCCTCAAGGAAGATATATAGCAATTGAATTATTAATAGAAGGACAGAAAATACTTTTAACAGGAGTATATGCACCCAATCAACAACAAGAAAAATTTTACAAATTGTTGCATACAAAATTAATACAATGGGATTATAAATCGTATATATTGTTGGGTGATTGGAACAGAGTATTGGACACTACAAAGGACAAGAAGGGACTTTTGCAAAATATTCAAACACAAGCAAGATTGCCTAAATCCTTTTTTGATATGATGGATGATATGGAGCTGAGAGATATTTGGCTTGAACGGAATGCTAAGAATTTTACATTTTTTCAGATAAGCACCAATCCTTTTCTAGAATTGACTTTATATTAATTACAAATGATTTCCTTTCTAGGGTGAAGAAGATGAAGATATGTCCAAGAACTCTAACAGATCCTAATCCGGTGTGGATGGAACTGGAATATGGAGAGGGGTCCAGGAGGTCCTGGCGACTAAATGAAAATTTATTTACATATGAGGGAAATGTGACAGAATGTAAAAAATTAGTGAAGGAACTTTTTGTTTTAAATATGCATAAGGGAACACCCATGGAAATGGTTTGGGATGCAAGTAAAGTATATATGAAAGGTGTTTTAATAAATTTGAATAATGCATATAGACGTAGACAGGGGAAAGAATGGAGGGAACTAGAGGAGGAAATAAAGAAGAAAGAGCAGGTGCTAATACTTAACCCAGATGATAAGAAAACAAAAGAAGCAATTACTCTACTGTGCGGGCAGTTTAATATGTTGATGTCAGATCAGGTTACAACTAATTTGCAATATGCTAAACACAACACCTTTTGCAATGCAAATAAACCAGGTAGACGGTTAGCATATATGTTAAGGAAAAAACAAAAGTTTCGTACTATAGAGAAAATAGAGTATAAAGGTGTACCAACAGAATATGATTAAAAAGGCTTTTTTAGAGTTATATATGAGATTGTATGCTGGTGATAAAATACAAGGAATAGACATAGATAGATACCTGGAGAAGAACAATATCCCTATAGTTACAGATGAACAAAGGGATAGATTGAATCAACTGATAACCATGGAGGAAATTCTCCTGGTAATTAAGCAGTTAAAAGTTGGTAAGGCCCCTGGCACAGATGGATTGACAGCAGTTTACTATAAAAATTTACAACTGGAAATGGTAGATCCTCTTAGGGAACTATTTAGTAAAATACAATTGGGAGGAGAGGTACCACCATCTTGGAGAACAGCCTTTATTTCTTTGATTCTGAAAGAAGATAAAGACCATAGTCAGCCAAAAAACTATAGGCCTATATCCCAACTTAATACAGATTATAAGATTTTTGCTAAAATACTAGCAAATGGACTAATGTCAGTTATGCAACAAATGATTCATATTTACCAATCTGGTTTTATACATGGGAGACAAATGAAAAGTAATGTAAGGCAAATTGTTCACATACTGGAGTATTTGGGAAAGAACAACCAAGTTCCTGCAGTGCTTATATTTTTGGATGCAGAAAAAGCATTTGATCGACTGAATTGGCAGTTTTTATTGAAAATGGTACAAAAGATGCAGTTTGGAGAGTACTTTACACAATCTATCAAGGCAATATATCAGGAACAGACAGCACAAATAATAATTAATGGTAGTTTAACAGAAATCTTTAAAATCAAAAAAGGAACAAGAGAGGGGTACCCCCTGTCTCCATTACTGTTTATTTTAACTCTGGAATTACTGTTGAACAAAATACGTGATTCAGATAATATATGGGGAATCAAGATTAGGTATTATGACTATAAATTATGAGCATTTGCTCATAATTTGGTTGTAACCTTAACCCAACCGGTGAAATCAGCTATAGGTTCAATGGATATAATTAATCAATATGGTCAAATATCTGAGTTTAAAATAAATATTGGGAAAACAAAGATGATAACTAAAAACATGACTATAAATCAAAAAGAAGAATTAGAAAGAGTAACAGGATGTGAGATAGTAAAAAAGGTTAAATATTTAGGAGTTTATATTACAACTTCAAATGGGAAATTATATAACTATGAACTGTTATGGCATAAAATACAGAAAGAGATGGATAACTGAAAGAAAATACAATTGTCTTGTTGGGGAGAATAGCAGTAGTAAAAATGAATGTTTTGCCTAAGTTTTTATTTCTTTTTCAAATAATACCAATACTTAAAAAAGATGTGAATTTGGAAGAATGGCAGAGGGGTATTAATAACTTTGTTTGGGCAGGGAAGAGACCAAGAATAAAATTAAAAATAATGCAAGATATACGTGAAAGAGGAGGTCTGAAAATGCCCAATTTAAAATTATATTATGAAGCAGCTGTTTTATCAACAATTAGTGACTGGATTAACAAATGAAAGAATATTGAATATTGAGGGATATGATTTGGTATATGGTTGGCATACTTACCTAGTATATAATAAGAAGGTGGATAGGACTTTTAAAAGTCATATACTAAGGAATTCTGAGTCCCTTCTGGGAATAGGGCGGTATATAAATTTGATTAAATAAATAAATAAATAAATAAATAAATAAATAAATAAATAAATAAATAAATAAATAAATAAATAAATAAATAAATAAATATTGCATGTCTGGAAAAATATCAATATAAATTAAATGATAAGATACCTATATGGACAATATCCAGACATGCAATAGAGAATATAAGTATAGAACAAACACAGGATGTAACTACTTATAAAGAAATCCTTAATATAGAGAGAGGTATATTATTATTATTATTATTATTATTATTATTATTATTATTATTATTATTATTATTATTATTATTATTATTATTTATTGGATTTCTATACCGCCCTTCTCCCAAAGGACTCAGGGTGGTGAACAGATTAAGATACATATAAATATATTTTATAAACAGTAAATAATAAATTAAGTCAACTTGGTGTATCTACTAAGACCTTGGCATAGAATTTTGATGTTTATGCTAGCCCTGCTTGTTGAAATAGAAAGGTCTTCAAGGCACGTCGGAAAGTGCGAAGATCTGGGATTATTCGTATTCCAGGTGGTATTTTGTTCCAAAGCGTAGGTGCCCCCACAGAGAAGGCCCTCTCCCTTGGAACCACCAGACGACATTGTTTTAATGATGGTACCATGAGTAGGCCTACTCTGTGAGAGCGTATTGGTTGGTGGGAGGTTATCGGTTGCAGCAGGTGGTCTCGTAAGTACTCAGGTCCTAAGCCATGGAGCACTTTAAAGGTAAGAACCAACACCTTGAAGCGCACCCGGAAGGCCACCGGAAGCCAGTGCAGCTCGCGTAGAAGAGGTGTTACATGCGAGCACCATGTTGCTCCCATAATTACTCGCGCAGCTGCATTCTGGACCAGTTGGAGCTTCCGGGTGCATTTCAAGGGGAGCCCCATGTAGAGAGCATTGCAGTAGTCAAGTCGGGAAATGACGAGGGCTTGAGTGACTGTGCGTAATGAGTCCCGGTCTAGAAAGGGACACAATTGGCGAATCAGGCGAACCTGATAGAAAGCTCCTCTGGCCACGGCTGTTATATGATCTTCTAAAGACAGTCGTGCATCCAGGAGGATGCCTAAATTGCGAGCTTTCTCTGTGGGGGTCAATGACTCATCCCCAATAGTTAGTGATGGGACTAACTGGCTGTACCGGGACGCCGGTAGCCACAGCCACTCAGTCTTGGAAGGGTTGAGTCGGAGCCTGTTTCTCCCCATCCAGACTCGTACGGCCTCAAGGCACCGGGACATCACTTCAAGGGCATCATTGGGGTGGTTTGTGGTGGAGATGTACAGCTGAGTGTCATCAGCGTACAGATGACATCGCACCCCAAAACCACGGATGATCTCCCCCAACGGCTTCACATAAATGTTGAACAGGAGAGGCGAGAGGACCGACCCCTGTGGCACCCTGCAAGTAAGGGGCCTCGAGGTCGATCTCTGTCCACCTGTCAACACTGACTGTGACCTGTCAGAGAGGTAGGACGAGAACCATCGTAATACGGTGCCTCCCATTCCCAGCCCCTCCAACCGGTGCAGCATGATACCATGATCAATGGTATCAAAAGCCGCTGAGAGATCTAATAGGACCAGGATAGAGGAACATCCCTTATCCCGAGCCCTCCAGAGATCATCAACCAATGCAACCAATGCTGTTTCTGTGCTGTATCCAGGCCTGAAGCCGGACTGGAACGAGTCTAGATAGACAGCTTCATCCAGGTACTGTGGGAGCTGTCGTGCCACCACACTTTCAACAACCTTTGCTAAAAAGCGAAGGTTGGAGACTGGACGGTAGTTTGCTAAAACAGCCGGATCCAGAGAGGGCTTCTTAAGGAGAGGTCTCACCACCGCCTCTTTCAAGGCGGGAGGTAAGAATCCCTCGCTCAGAGAAGCGTTAACAATTCTCTGGAGCCAGCTACGTGTAACCTCCCGGGTAGCCAGCACTAGCCAGGAAGGGCACGGGTCCAATAAACATGTGGTCGCATTCAGCTTCCCCAGTAACCTGTCCACGTCCTCAGGAGTCACAGTATCAAACTCATCCCAGATAATGTTCTCAAGATCTGCCCTCATCATTTCATCCGAATTAACCCAGTTAGAGTCCAAACCTTCCCGAATCTGAGCGATTTTATCGTGCAGATATTGTGCAAAATCCTCAGCTCGTCCTTGCAGAGGATCTTCCCGGGCTCTCAGCTGGAGTAGAGAGTGGGTAACCCTAAACAAGGCGGCTGGGCGATTATCTGCCAATGCAATAAGAGCGGAAAAATAGTTACATTTTGCCGCTTTTATCGCCACTAAGTAGGTCTTAATGTAAGATCTCACTAGTGTTCGGTCGGATTCAGAATGGCTGGTCCTCCACCTGCTCTCTAGGCGTCTTTTCCGGCGTTTCATCCCCCTCAGCTCATCAGAGAACCAAGGAGCTGGGTAGGTTCGACGCCGAGTCAGAGGCCGCAAAGGCACGACCCGGTCTAAAGCACCAGCGGCCATCCTATCCCAGGACGCCACTAGGTCTTCAGCCGAGTCATGAGCCAAGGTCTCAGGAAATGGCCCAAGCTCCATCCAGAACCTATCAGGATCCATCAGGTGCCTGGGGCGGAACCATTTAATTGATTCCGCCTCCCTGCGGTGGGTTGTAGTGGTCAGAAGGTCAAGCCTAAGGAGAGAATGGTCTGACCATGACAAGGGTTCGATGACTATATCCCCTATATCTAGACCATTCAGCCACTGGTTAGAGATAAAGATCAAATCCAGAGTGTGTCCCCCCGTGTGAGTAGGGCCATTAACTAATTGGGTCAGGTCCATGGCCGTCATGGAAGCCATAAACTCCCGAGCCCTTTCAGACGTTTCACCAATGGATGGCAGGTTGAAATCTCCCATAACCAGTAGCTTAGGAGTCTCAACTGCCACCTCGGCTATTACGTTGAGGAGCTCAGGCAGGGCTGCTGATACGTGGCAGGGAGCCAGGTACGCAATCAACAGGCCCATCTGTAACCCATAACCCCACTTCACAAGGAGGGACTCACATCCGGTTGTCTGAGGGACAGTGACTTCCCTAGGGTCAAGACCTTCCTTTATAATGACCGCCACACCTCCACCCCTGCCTCAAGTTCTTGGCTGATGGAATGCGCAGAAACCTGGTGGGCACATTTCTACGAGGGGGACCCCCCCTTCATTGCCCAACCAGGTCTCTGTAATACCTGCCAGGTCCGCTTTCCCCTCTTGAATTAGGTCACAAATGAGGGGGGCTTTGTTAGCCACAGACCTGGCGTTGCATAACATCAGCCTAAGACTCAGGCTCAGAGACCTTGAGCAACCCAAGGAACGAGAAGAGCTTTGGAGGTCGGAGCACGCCACCGCTTGAAGATAGTGGGTGCGTACCCCCCTGACATGATGTGGCCTCCTACTCCCACCATATCTGCCCCTCCCAACCAAAACCTTGATGGAACAGCCCATTTCCATGCCAGTATTAAGTCTGTCTGTTCCCAGTTTCGAGTTTCCTATGTAATTTTGTGTTGACTTTGGCTTCACTTTTGGAAAATTATTTACTAATCCCTCCCTCTGTGGATTGCCCCCCAAATCCACATGATCCACCCTGTTTATGCCCACCCCCCTTTCAGAAGCCATTAAAATCTTGGTTAGAAAATTAGATAAGAAAGCCCTTAATCCCCTCTTAGCACCATGCCATATTACAGTTAAAGTCCTTGAATGTATTAAAAGAAGAAAGGTTAATTCAAAATTGGTTTCAGTATGGACAGTTAAAAGCTAGATGGAAAAAAGACCAGAAAATTGGTATCACACAAAATGAGAAAAACTTGGTAAAACAAATTAGAGACCAGGGTCAAATGCATATAAAAATATTGTATAATATATTGATAGAAATAGATTTGGAAACAGAGTTGGTTAAAGATTGCATGATAAAATGGGCACAAAAACTAGGTCCAGTGTGTGTCCTCCCATGTGAGTAGGGTCATGAATTAACTGGGTCAGGTCCATGGCCATCATGGAAGCCATGAACTTCCGAGCCACTTCAGATGCCTCGCCAACTGATGGCAGGTTAAAATCCCCCATGACTATAAGCCTGGGGGTATCAACTGCCACTGTGGCTATAACGTCGAGCAGCCCAGGCAGGGCCGCTGCCACGTGGCAGGGAGCCAGGTACATGACTAGCAAGCCCATCTGCACCCTATGACCCCACTTCACAAGGAGGGACTCACATCCGGCCATCTGAGGAACAGTGGCCTCCCTTGGACCAAGACCCTCGTTTATAACAACCGCCACCCCCGCCCCTCCCTTGTGACCTCGGCTGACGAAATGCATGAAAACCAAGTGGGCACATATCAACAAGGGGGGCACCTCCCTCCTGGCCCAGCCAGGTCTCTGTAACATCCGCCAGGTCCACACACCCCTCCTGAATAAGATCACAAATGAGGACATCACACATACCACAGACCTAGCATTGCATAGCATCAGCTGAAGACTCAGGGCCCGAGGGTCCGTGCAACCAGGGGAACGGGAGGAGTATTGGGGGCCGGAGCATGCCATTGCTTGTAAACAGCGGGGACGCACTCCCACAACATGATGTGGCCCCCTGCTCCAGCCATATCTGCCCCTCCCACCTATAGTATCGATGTGATGGCCATCCACAGGATAAGCTGTAACCCACTCCTTGGTCCCAAAATCTGCACCTTCCATGCCGCACCTCACAGCTGGCCCAGATGCCCTCCCCCATGGGTTCCCCCCCCAAACCCACATAGTCCACCCCCTCCCAGTGTCCTTTAAAATCCTATTACAAAATTTCTCTAAAAAACCCCATAACCCTCTTTTTGCTGCATGCCATCTCTCTAGACTCCAAAGTCTGTCCTCAAGATAGGCCCTTAATAAAGTGGAGGGCCATACCCACGAGAGGGGGGAATCTTGCAGTTTGAGGAGTTCTCCCAATGTGTACATTCCATAGTTCCATGGCTGGGGACCTATCCAGAGTCCCCTGGAGAAAGATTCAGTCAAAGGTATCAGTCATTTCATTCCCACTGCCCTCTCACAGCAGTGGGGGAATCCTCAGCTGTTTTGCACTCAGATATAACCATCAGCCACCCTCTCACAGCGACTGAATAAAGGAGGAAACAGTAGTCTTAGTCTGGATTCCATCAATGTTTGTACCTCTGACTAGATGTAATAGCCAATCCATAAATCAGAGAAGGATGGCTTGCGGTGAGTCAGTAGTAGGCAAATCCAGTGGGATATAGATGAAGTAAGATTAGGGGACTTCTTATCCTGGCACAAAGGAACGATCCATCAGGATAAGATAGCCACAAAAGGCCCAATAACCGGCCATAAAAAGGGGGGCAAGGAGGATGAAATATAGGGAAAGGGAAGATGGAATAAGGCAGTGACACACCAGAGGCACACAGCCCATGGTGGACACCGCAATCCCTTCCCATCCCCTGGCGACCTTTAGATCTTCCGTGTCCACAATTAATCCTGGTTTCAGCCCCCTCCTCCCCAATATAAGAAAGGGGGGGCCTCTGGGCAACAATCCAGGGCTGGCCTTTCCAAGTGGGTCAGCACCCCCAAGTTGCCCAGGACGTGTTGGCAAAATGCCAGGCAGACCCCCTATTCTCCCAATGGTGGCCTCTCAGGCCTTTGCCGCCTCCGCCGCTGCTGCCGGGAGCCACCATTTTGGGTGTCGCCGTCGCCACCGCCATCGCCATTGGCCTCCTTTGCTCCGACCCCATCCACCACTGGCCTCCGCAGGTAGCTCCTGCCTTCACCAGTGTCCAACGGCGTCTCGTCGCCGGTGCCATACAGCCATCGCCGCCACAAACACCGCCATCCCTTTAACAGCCTCCAACAACGCCAAGCCGGCTGCCATGGAGTGCCAGGCTGCCCTCGCTATCCTACGTCCGCACCACTCGCCTCATTCAGCTGTTCTGGAGAGCCCAGCCTCAGCCTGCTCTCAAAAAAGGTCTTCCGGGTCCGAAAATCGGTTCCTCAGATCAGCGAAACAACCTTCTCACCTACCCTGGGCCATAGATGAACAGCCTGGCCCTAGGGGACCCCTAAAAAGCTGGGACATCACCCCCACAAAACCAGAGTCCGTCGGGGGCCGCCATCTTGGGCATGCGCAGAAAGAGTCTGCACATAACTCACATACAAACATACAATGTATTTTCTTTGAACAGAGTATTTGGCCGGTTCACAAATTTAAACAGTGTTTAGTCATTTCAATTAAATTTACAATTTCTATATTTCATTTTTGCCATATTTATTCCTCATCTATTTTTTTAAAAAAATCAATATTACCCTTCATCCTCATCTCTAATCTTAATCAAATTCAATTTTTCCCTTCTATTTTATATTATACCCCTTCCCATTGTCATCTATTTTTATATCCATCCTCACATTGGTTAATTATGTAATATTACAGTTGTTTAATACAAATTCAACATTTTAATATAAATCAGTTATATAATTATCTTTCTTGTATATTAATCAATATGAACATGAATATTCCAATTATTTCCATGCAATCCAATTTCTTACAAATCAATTAATTATATTTACCAATAATAATAAACAAAATAATTTCCCCCATATATTCCTCCAAACCACAACTTAACTCTTTCTGCTTTCAACACAATATACAATTAATAGTATCTCAATTATTACAATTCCCTAGTTAAATAGAGCTTTTTTTCTTTTGTGTTTTAAAATCTTGAACTCTCCTCTTTTGCCTTAAATTTCCCATTGTTTGCACCTACCTTTTTTGGTGAGAAAAATAAAAGAAATCTGCCTCTGCCTAATATTCCAACGTTGCAGCAAACAGCTGTAGGAAGTTAGCACCCACCCCTTTCCTGGAAGAATGAAATATTTTAGGAAATATTAAAAAGGCAGAATATTATGTTTCCCTGGTTGAGAGATGGAGAAACATGTTTTAAAGAGAAAGCAACTCCTACCTTCCTGCCTCCCCCCTCCCTTTTTTAATGAGCCAGGGACAGAAACTCAATCCTTGTCAACAGACCTTCATCTGCAACACAATGGGATCCATATAGGACAGAAATTCAGCACATGGCACCTGGGAAGATTACATGAGCCAGCAAGGCTAGCTAAGATCCCCACCCCCTGGGAGTCTGACAACCAATCAGGATACTCTTTTGGGGCCCCAGGAAGTTCAAAGCCAGAGAAAGCATAAAACCCGGGGACTCGCTGTATCTCGGCCCCTTTCTGTTCAGGAACTCAAGCCATGTGATCCTGTCCACCATTAAACCATCTTTCCAAGCAGTCTCCATGTTTCCAGTGTCTTTTCCCCCACCTGAACCCAGAAGGATATTTCTTCCTACAATTTGGCGACCCAGATGGAACTCCAAGTTAACCTAACAATGGACCTGGCCCAGGTAAATCTCCCTTGCTAGCAGCATACCCATTGAGTCTGTGGGTAAGTTTTCCTGGACCTTGGCCATTTGGAACTAGGTTTTAAAGGGGTTTTGAATTTTGAGCTCAAAGGTTGCTTGGAAAGAAAGTGAGTACCTCTACATTTTAATTTTAAAGCATGGGAAAGCATGGGAAATGTGTGTATGCCTGCATGTATATGCGTGAGGGCCCTTCTCCCAATCACAGCTGGATCTTGCTTCCTCTGTGCATTTCCTAACTGCAGAAAAACCAACAGTCTGGAGAGCGTGGGGGGTTTTGCCAGAGCACAGGATGTTCTGTTAGGGAAGGAGGAATTGTGTGTGTGGGATTCCATCTGGAAAACAGTCTGATTTCACCTCTTTAAGTGACCTCTAGCCACACCTCTGCCTACTGCTAGCTCCACTGAGCTTTGACTGGTAGGATAGAGAAAGCAAAGGGGGGGGGGGTTTGCCAAACATGGAACTTTGTGTTTAAAAGGAATGGAAGCCAAGCAAAAGCCAAGTGAAAGTGAAAGGGATATTAAAAGTAGAAAAGGGAGTTCCCGGTGTTCCAAGGAAAGCAGCCCGAGGTGTGTGTGCATGGGGAGGTACTGGTACTAACTGTACTAGCAGTGAAGTCCTCCCGGATCCCCTTTTTGGATCCGAAAAACCCAGGAGGATTTCATGAAAGGCAATCTGTGTCCTTCTCAGAACCTTTTTTTTTTCTGAAAAATGGAGGACCGCCCAGCTGAGTGAAAGTGAATTTACATTTCAGGGATCATGGGAAGCTATAGCTTGAGGGTGAGGGAAAATCCCCAGCACCTGGGACGCCAGGTGGATTGTGGTCTGGGATTCCAGGTGGACTCCAGTGTTACCTGGCATGAGCAAAAAGAAAGCTCGGAAATAGTGTAGAAAATGGGCTAGGCTAAGAAAGAACACTAGAAGACAAATTTAGCTTAAAAAAGCTACTTAAAAGAAAAGGGAAATGTATAAATAGGAATGTTGAGGTTTTGTTTGTTTGTTTTGTTTGTTTGTTTGTCTCTGTCTTCTATGCAACCACATGGTATGTTTATGTGTAAATCTCAGAGTTCTGCTTTCCTCTCTTTGTCCTCCTTGTTTTTAATGTGTGTATGTCTAAGTCTTTGTGCGCCCTCGAGATAATTGTAACTGTAAAATGTATCTGAACCCTAGAGACAAGAATTTTAAATTGTTAGAAAAAAATAATAAAAAAGATTAAAGCAATGAAAAATGGGAGAGAGAGAGAGAGAAAGAAAGAAAGAGCCTTTGCCCTGTGTTTGTATGGCCAACAAGAACAGAGTAAAGAGAACTTTTCATTTTATTTCTATTTTTTTCTCCTTCCCATTCTGTATCTTAAAGTAACAACTCAAGTTTATGAGGAAACGCTTTAAGTTTATTTACAAGAAAAGAAAAAATTCAGTCTTGCATTTACTGTATGTGTTTAAATGGTTTTACCTGTTCATCTCTTTCCCGAAGTATGTGAAACCAGCTTTTTCTTTCTCATCTGTTGTGACTCCATTTTGTTGAAACTGCATTATCTGTTTAGTAACTGCAGTACTGTTGTGTTGTTTCTTTTCAAACTTTGCTTGCAAGCTATCTACCCACCCACCCCATCTCTAATCCTGTTACAATGCCTTTCCTGGGAAGATTGCCAACATAGGGGGGAGAGGACCCTATTCTAATGTCTTTCAGCCCTGCACAGATGACTCTGCAACTGTGGAAGCAGAGTACATGGATCCAGATGCTGCTTCCAGAGGAGACCTTCCATCTGTATGAGCCAGGAATTGGGTTTGAATCCAGCCTCCACTGAAAATCATCACAGCAACCAGAGTGAAGCAGACCTTCCCAAGCCTGACTGACCAGCTTTACCACCAAGCATGCTACCCAGAAGACATGAAAGAAAAGACCCTGAGATGGACAAGTAAAGACTAAAAGACTCTTTTCAATCCCCAGAAGACAGTTGGAAAGACTAGGGGGAAGGTGGAAATTCATTGTAAGGTTTTCTTTCTTGTCTCATTTATATTGTAATCAGTTTATTGTAAGAATTATATTTGGGAGTGGTTGCCACAGCAAGTTATGTACACCTTAGATTTCTGTCTGGTGGGGAGGAGAAATATGTCCAAAATGTCAGTATTGCCTGTATTGTAAAAGTAGCTGCATACACATGCACACACAGAGAGACACACCATTCAGAATTAGGTTGATTTTTACTCTGTGGCACTAAAAGCCCAAGGAGTTATATCTCCCTGTTAATTTCATGGGGGAGGTCACATCCTCTCAGGCAATTCCATCACTTGCAGAGATAGCAGAAAAAGTGATATCCAAAACCCAAGTCCTGACCGTGACTCACAAATGATGCTGCCCAGTTGCCCAGTATAGCATGATATGTTGCGCTGGTGGTCTCATGAGTAGAAGTCCCAGGGCTCATTATGTGTAATAATACCAAAAAAGAAGAAAAAAAGCCTGGATTGTACACTGGCTAACTTCAATTTGGACTCACAAATCCTGGATGCACTAAAGCAAGAGCTAGGCAGGGTTAGTAACCAACCCATGAAATGGGCAGACTGCAATTTAAAGGAAAATCATGGGTGTGAAAAGTTTTGGGATGTGTGCTTGCTTGAAACCTGACTGGAAGCTCACAGAAAGTGATATCTGACATCTGAAATTAATTGGTATAGAAATTAGATACTGTAAAGCTTTTGGAAGCCACTGAAGGAATCCCTTTTTCTGTTGTCCCTATCAATGCCTCCCCCTTTGCATTAGAACAATTAAAAGCACCCATCAAGTATCACTGATCTGATCAATTTTAATCTTTTGCCAAGAACTTGTTTCAAAACTCATGTTTTTTTTTAAAAAAGTAGGGATTGTAGGAATTTAGCACCCACCCCTTTTCTGGAAGAATGAAATATTTTAGGAAATATTAAAAAGGCAGAATATTATGTTTCTCTGGTTGAGAAATGGAGAAACATGTTTTAAAGAGAAAGCAACTCCCCCCTCCCCTTTGTTAATGGGCCAGAGGCAGAAACTCAATCCTTGTCAACGGACCTTCATCTGCAACACAATGGAACCCATATAGGACAGAAACTCAGCACATGGCACCTGGGAAGTTTACATGAGCCAGCAAGGCTAGCTAAGACCCCCACCCCCTGGGAGTCTGACAACCAATCAGGATACTCTTTTGGGGCCCCAGGAAGTTCAAAGCCAGAGAGGGCATAAAACACAGGGACTCGCTGTATCTCGGCCCTTTTCTGTTCAGGAACTCAAGCCATGTGATCCTGTCCACCATTACACCATCTTTCCAAGCAGTCTCCATGTTTCCAGTGTCTTTTTCCCCATCTGAACCCAGAAGGATATTTCTTCCTATACAGCAAAGCCAACAGCTTGCTTTACTTTCAGTTTCAGTTTCAGCTTGATTTGCACAAGAAGAAAAAAAATCTGCTCCAGCAATTTAGCTCTTTGCAGTAAGCAGCAGAGCCCTGCGCAAAATAGCTGAGAGCAAAGCATCTGAGAGTCGGGAGGCTGATGTAATCAATGAGCTAGTTAGCCTATGCTGAAGCTGAAAGGAGTTGTTTTTTCTTGCTGTTTGATTGCAAGAAGGGAATTGCACAGGCCAAAGGTTGGGGGCCACCCTCCTTGCCACTTAGTGCCCCCCTGCTGCCCCCCTTGCCTCTTACCACCCCCCTAAGGCATCTCACTGCCCCCCAGGGGGTGGTACTGCCTACTTTGGAAACCACTGGTCTACTTATTTTCTTTAACATTGATCAGCTGTAGGGGGGCCTTTGAAGTGTTTAAACAGTTTTTTCTCCTCTAGCCGATCAGCTGGGACTCAGGACACAGCAATAGATTGAGGGTGGGGGCAAATAAAAGGTAAGAATAACAAAGGGGGGAAGGGGGCGGGAAGGCCAGAACCGGTTCATCACCGCTACAAGCTCGGCAGAACTGGGGAAGGAACCCACTACTGGGGGTACCCACTACAGTACTACTTACAGTAGTACCCACTACAGTACTACTTACACATACAGTATATATATGGTAGATAATGTATCTTTTTGTGTGCCTATACACACGCTATACTATGTAATATGTATGTACACATATGGGATATATACATAAGATTAAACAGTATATTTTGGATGTTCAGTAGTAGTTAAATAAATAGACAGAGAAATAGTATCTTGTTGAGGCTTTTGAAGTGAGGAGAGGCCAGGCACCCTAACCCTAACTCTAACCCTTGATGTGAGTGACGTCAAGTTGGCCATGCCCACCCAGTCACATGACCACCAAGCCATGACCACCAAACAAGCCACACTCACAAAACCAGTAGTAAAAAAATTTGAAAGCCACCCCTTCACAAATATGTGAAAATTTCTCTGGGTAATCCTTTTGTTTTATAGGGGGATGTTAGACAGGAAAAAAATAATATATCACAAGGCCATACATTAACTTTTCAAAGGTCTCTAGAAAAGAGATATAGAATGAGTGTTCACCTGCAAACTGCCCAGGAAGAGGGAACTTTTCCAGATCCTTAGATCTTAATTGCTAACTGTATAACAAAGGAGAAGCAGGTCAGGAGACAGAGTGATTGGTCAGGCTTATTACTTACGCTGAGCAAGTTGAGCATGTAGACCTGTTGGGGAGCTGTTCTGTCCCCGTCCCACACACACACACTCAGACAGACAGCTGGGAGTTAAATAAACTGGCAGGCAACCAATTAGTCTGATAAGACGCTTGGCAGCAATCCCAGCAGCTGCTTGCCAAGACCTTTTATCAACATAGAAGAAAATACACACCACAACAATTGTCCAGGAATAAATCTGAAGCCGAGATGCAAAGTGACTCCAAGGAATTAGTTTTGTCCGTCACAGAGTCTGAATGGCTAACTCGCCCCCTTTTGTAGCCTGTGGGGTGTGGTCCAGTGAGTCAGCTAATCACAGGCACGCCTTTTCTTCTGTTGCGCGCGCCTGTCCCTGTGATGCTGATGAGGGTCCAGCCAGTACTTATCTCCTTCGTCGCTGTCCACCTGTGGCTGCGGGGAAGTGCTTGGCTCTTGCCCTTCGGTGTCCTCTGGAGGCATTGCCAGAGAGGAGGGTCCTGGAGAGGGAGGCCTTGCCAACTCCTCTCCCTCACTCTCAGAGTCTGCATCTGCTGATGACACAGGCTCAGGCAATGGAGCCACAACACTATCCCCCACCGCAGGGCCCTTCCCCTGCCACTGACGGTCAGGATGCGGTCGGGACGGGAACTGTTCATGGAAAGCCCGTACCAGGTCAGGGGCATGAATGGAGGAAGCGTCCTCCCAAGAGAAATCCTCAGGCCTTACCCCTTCCAGGCAATCAGGTACTGGAAATGGCCCTTCAGCCAATGGGAGTCCCGGATGCTGTCCACTCTGTACGTCGTGGAGCTGTCCTCGGCGACCAAGGTTGGGGGACCAGGTGTTGTTGGGCATCGGAGGTGGCACAGCAGAGCCTCAGGGACCAGAAGGGACCAGTGGAAAACAGGGTGGAGCCGCATAGACCGTGGCAGTGTCAACCGGTAGGCCACCGGGCTGATGACTGCCTCAATGGGGAAGGGACCGATGAAATGGTGGTCGAGCTTCTTCACCGGCCGGTCCGTGGGGAGGGGTTTCGTGGACAGCCACACCCGATCCCCAACCTCCAGCGGTGGCGTGGCCCATCAAGAGCGGTCGGCGACGCGCTTATAGTCCTCCTTCGCCTGGATCAGCTGCTGACGCACCAGCTGCTGCACCGCTTCCAGCTCCGAGAGGAAGTCCTGAATCTCAGGAACAGGGGAATCCGAGAGGGACAGAGGGAACAGCCGTGGATGGTATCTCACGTTGGCATGGAATGGGGTCATCTGGGTGGAGGTGTGTTGGGAGTTGTTGAAGGCGAACTCCACCAGGGGAAGGTACTCGGCCCAGTTGTCCTGCTGCTGATTGACGTAGCAGTGGAGGTACTGCTCCAGGATGCCAATGACCTTCTCCGTCCCCCCGTCAGTCTCCGGATGGTGCACTGATGACAGACACACCTGCACCTCCAACGCGGCCATCAGGCTTTTCCAGAAGCGGGCTGTGAATTGGGCCCTGCGGTCTGAAACCACTCTGTCCGGCAGGCCAAGGAGGCGGAAAACATGCTGCAGGAACAATCGGGCTGTGGTGTGGGCCGATGACAGTCCACGGCATGGAATAAAGTGTGCCATCTTTGTAAGCATGTCCACCACCACGAGGACGGTGGTGAACGTGGCAGATGGTGGCAGGTCTGTCAGGAAGTCCATAGAGATGGCTCCCCAGGGTCTCTCCGGTGTCAGCAGCAGCTGGAGAAGTCCAGGTGGTGTCCCTGACGCGGCTTTGGCCTGTCAGCATGGGACACAGGACATCATGTATGTGTGCATGTTGTGCCATACCCGAGGCCACCAAAATGTCCGTGTCACCAGGTTCAGTGTTTTAAAGAACCCAAAATGTCCTGCCGCGGGGTTGTCATGGCACTGGTTCATGACAAGGGTTCGGAACGGACTCGTGGGCACGTACAACCGGCCTCGGTGCTTCAGTAAGCCCTCCTCCAAAGTCCAAGGGGAGGTGGGGCTGACTTCCGACTTCCGCTGTTGCGACCAGTCATCCTGGTGCTGCGCTTCCTGCACCTGACCCCACAAATCCATGGATTCCTGGGCCGCTGGCAGCACCGTCCGCGGAGGTAGGGAGTCCTTTGTAGAAAAGTATTCCGGCTTGCGGGACAAGGCATCCGCCCTCATGTTGTGGCTACTTGGAATGTATGTCACGTGGAAGTTGAACTGGGCAAAAAACAACGACCACCGGATCTGCCGCTGGTTCAACTTCCTGGCCGTCATGAGTTGCTCCAGGTTCCGATGGTCCATCCACACCTCCACCTGGTGTCGGGCCCCCTCAAGATGATGCTGCCAAGCCTTGAACACAGCCTTGATAGCCAGCAACTCTTTTTCCCAGATGGTGTAGTTGCGCTCGGAAGGATTGAGTTTCCGGGAGAAATAAGCGCAGGGAAAAAGAGTGCCACCATCCGCCGGGGCCTGTAACAGCACCGCCCCAATGGCCACATTGGACGCATCCGTTTCGACCACAAACAGACGATGTGGATTGGGGTGCCTCAGGACAGGTTCCGTGACGAAGGCCTGTTTCAGGACCTCAAAGGCCTGCTGCTGCGGGGGACCCCACTGAAACGGAAACTTCTTCCAAAAGAGCTGGGTCAGTGGCAAGGTCAGGGTGGCTAAGCCCAGGATGAAGGTTCGGTAGTAGTTGGTGAACCCCAACAGACACTGGATGTCCTTCACCCGACGAGGAGGTTCCCAACTACGCAAGGCCTCCACCGTACGCGGGTCCATGGCGATGCCTTCAGGGGAGATGATGTGCCCAAGGAACTCTATGGAAGTCTGGAAGAAGAGACATTTCTCCAACTTCGCATAGAGTTGGTGCTCCCGCAGGCACTGCAGAACCTGGCGGATATGCTGGACGTAGCTTTCCGGGAACCGGGAATAGATCAAGATGTCATCCAGGTAAATGACTATGAACCGATCCAACATGTCCCGGAACACGTCGTTCATCAGATGCTGGAAGACCGCAGGGGCGTTGGTCAACCCGAATGGTATGACGGTATGCTCAAAGTGTCCGTATTGGGTGCCAAACGCCGTCTTCCACTCGTCCCCCTCTCGCATCCGCACCAGGTTGTAGGCTCCCCGGAGGTTGAGCTTGGTGAAAATCGAGGCCTCCCGCAACCTCTCCATCAGCTCCGGGATGAGCGGCAGGGGGTAGCGATTCCGCACGGTGATGGCGTTTAACCGCCGGTAGTCATAGCAAAGGCATAGGTCCCCCGTCTTCTTCTTCACAAAGAGGACTGGGGCCGAGAGAGGGGAGGATGAAGGCCAGATGAACCCTTGGGCCAAGTTTTTGTCCAGGAAGTCCCGTAGGGCAGCCAACTCAGGCTCAAACCTAGAGTACAGGTGTCCCGTGGGCAGGGGCGCCTTGGGCACCAGATCCACTGGGCAGTCATAGGGTCGATGCAGGAGTAAGTGGTCCACCTCCTTTTCACTGAACACGTCAGCGAAGGATGTCAGCTCAGGAGGCAAGGAGACGGCAGGGGTGGAGACGTCCTGGCTGGCACAGGTGTGGTGGATGTGGTCGATGCACTACAGGCTCGGGAAGGAGATAGTGTTCCTTGACCAGGCCACCTGCGGATCATGGGCCCAAAGCCAGGCCATCCCCAGGACCAGTGGGAAATGCAAGTCTGCCGTCACATAAAAACAGATTGCCTCCTCGTGGGCCCCAATGGTGAGGTGCAAGGGCTGAGTTGTGAACTTAATGGGCCCCGCTACAAGTTCCCGCCCATCGATCGTCTCGACCCTAAACGGGGGGTCCACTGGAACCAAGAGGACCGCAAAATGGGCCACAAAAGCCTGGTCCATAAAGTTTGTGGTGTCCCCTGAGTCCACCAGCGCATGTGCCTGAAGCCCCTCCAACCAGTTGGCCAACAACACCCGGGTGTCCAGGATCAGGTGTTGAGGGGGCCCAGAGTCCACCTCTGCTGAATCAGGTGGGGCAGTGATACGTGCCCAGCCTAAGGTTTCCCCCAGGCTGGGCCTGCCCCGTTTCCCGGCTGGTCCCGCTGAGATTCAGGAACAGGCGTGAGCACCCCACTACGCTTCCTGGGGCATGAAGCGGCAAAATGTCCAGCCTCCCTGCAATAGAGGCATAATCCCCCTTGGCGTCTCCGCATCCACTCCTGGGCTGTCAGGCAAGGTCGGGCCGCTCCCAGCTCCATGGGCTCCTCTGCGGGTGCCACAAAATGCGGGGTGACCCGGGACGCTGTCGGTGCAGGACGCGGGGGTGTAGAAATGGTTGGGGGTTCTTGGACAGGCCGGCGGATCTTGCGCCATTGGAAGCGGGCATCGATGCGCAAACACTGCGTAACGAGAGCGTTGAGGGTCTGAGGTGCCTCCACACGAACCAGCTTGTCCTGCAGGTTGTCGGAGAGGCCATCCTGGAAAGTGTCCCTTAGCTCTGCATTGCTCCAGTCAGAGCCCAGAAGCCAGAATTCAGCCACATATTCCTGCAGGGGGCGCTTCCCTTGCCTAAGGTCCTTGATGCGCCTGGCTGCCATCTGAGTTTTCAGGGGATCCTCGTACATCACCCTCAGATGTTGCCAGAAGCCCTGATAATCTGCCAACAAGGGGCTATTTTGCAGCAACAGGGACGTGGCCCATCGGGCGGCGTTGCCAGAGAGGAGGTTGATAACAAACGCCACCCGAGCCCTGTTATCCGGAAAATCCTCCGGCCTCATAGCCATAAACAGCTGGCATTGTCCCATGAAAGCCGGGAACAACTCCTGCTGCCTGGAGAACTTATCTGTTATGGAGATAGGGCTTTTCCGACGAGGAGGAGGAGGAGGTGGGGGGACAGCTACAGGAGCATTTCCCAAAGCCAGCTGCGCAGTTAGCTGGCCGACCTGCTGCTGCAGGAGTTGATTATCAGCTTGCAACTGTTGTAACAGCTGCTGCAGCTGTTGGTCCATCATGGTTAAACGATGGGTTAACTTTTGGGGTGACAGACAAGATGTTCTGTCCCCGTCCCACACACACACACTCAGACAGACAGCTGGGGGTTAAATAAACTGGCAGGCAACCAATTAGTCTGATAAGACGCTTGGCAGCAATCCCAGCAGCTGCTTGCCAAGACCTTTTATCAACATAGAAGAAAATACACACCACAACAATTGTCCAGGAATAAATCTGAAGCCGAGATGCAAAGTGACTCCAAGGAATTAGTTTTGTCCATCACAGAGTCTGAATGGCTAACTCACTCCCTTTTGTAGCCTGTGGGGTGTGTCCAGTGAGTCAGCTAATCACGGGCACGCCTTTTCTTCTGTTGCGTGCGCCTGTCCCTGCAATGCTGACGAGGGTCCAGCCAGCACTTATCTCCTTCATCGCTGTCCACCTGTGGCTGCGGGGAAGTGCTTGGCTCTTGCCCTTCGGTGTCCTCTGGAGGTATTGCCAGAGAAGAGGGTCTTGGAGAGGGAGGCCTTGCCAACTCCTCTCCCTCACTCTCAGAGTCTGCATCTGCTGATGATACAGGCTCAGGCAACAGAGCCACAACAGGAGCTAGCATGTTCTGCAGAGAATGAAGGAGAGAAAATAGATGGAACCAAGCAGCAAATCTAAAGATAAATGATTTCTGAGCAAGCAAGCAAGCAGCCAAGATCTTTCCCGAGGAAAAATTTTGGGATAAGGAAAGTGACAAGCATTGTCCAAGAAAATGGTTTTGTTTTGTTTTTTAATGTAAGGAGATTACTGTTTTCCTTTATGGAAGTCCAGCATTAAAGTATGTATGTGTTTTTCAGCCACATCTAGCTAGAATGCTGTGAACCAATGTTCATCATTACATTCAAGTTGAAGATACCTTTCCTCCTCTGGTTGCAAAGAGAAAGATGGATGTCTTCTGGGTACAATTCAAGGGGCTGATTGCCACCTTTAAAGCCCTAAATGGCTTGAGACTTGATTATTTGAAGGACTGCCTCTCCTTTATTATATTTACTAGGCCCATCAGGATGGGAAGGAAGGGCATATTATGAGTCCCATCATTTAGGGATTGTCATCTGCTGGGACCATAAAAAGAGCATTCTTGGCCCCTTCTTTAAGGAACATCATTCTTCCCTAGATATGGTTGGCCTCCGTTCTGCTGTTTTTCTGAAAAGCCCCCAAAATATGGCTTTATCAATAGGCCTGGAGCAGAGGTGGGTTTCAGCAGGTTCTGACCAGTTCTAGAGAACCGATAGCAGAAATTTTGAGTAGTTTGGAGAGTAAAAATGCTGACTGGACCTGCCCCCATCTATTCTCTGCCTCCCAAGTCCCAGCTGATCAGGAAGAAATGGGGATCTTGCAGTAACCTTCCCCTGGAGTGGGATGGGAATGGAGATTTTACAGTATCCTTCCCCTGCCATGTCCCCAAGCCACACCTACCAAGCAATGCCACACCCATCAAGCTACACCCACAGAACCGGTAGTAAAAAAAGTTGAAACCCACCACTGGCCTGGAGTCTATGAATGGAGCCAATCAAGTGGTGATTTGATTGTGTTGTTGCTACCATGTGAGAGTGGGGAGGGTTTTCTTTTAATGGGTTTCATTAAACAGTGTGTGTTTTTTTTTATTTCAAACTGCCTGGAGTCACTTCTATATGAGTTGGGCAGCTAAGAAATTTATTTAATAAATATGTATCTCACCTTTAGGTTCATTTAGAAGACCTATGCCAAAAAAAAAAAAAAAAGCAATCCAGTAACTGTTCTCTTGGCCATTACATTAATTCAAGCTGTTCCTGTTTCTTACTGCTGTGGTTGTTTCAATAATATAAGATAGGTAAATCTGGTTTAGACACATCTTATTAGACAATGTTGTCCCAAAGATCAGTTCTAATCCCCTTTTCTCCCAGCATCAGTTCTTGCACAAGACAAAATCTGCTTTGTTGGCTTTCAGGTCAGCTTTCACAAATCAGTTTCAATGTCCTGTGTAACATTAACAAAATATTATTAAAAGCTGGGCACTGCCAGCCTGCCTGGGCAATCATGAGTGCGAAGATAGACTATGGCATAGGCTACAAACCTTAAAAGAGCTTAATAAGGATCCTACTTGGCCCCTGCCATTAAGGCAGGTATATTAAAACACAGATGAGGCAATAATAGGAAGGAATCATAATTGTTATACAGAAGCTATTAAAATGAACTATTAAAATGAGTTTAATGAGCAGAAATTAATATCTGTGAGGACTGTTCTGATCTGTCATACAGTTTCCATTTATGTCTTCTTTGGTGAAAGTTCTTGGAGGCCAGGAAGGAAAAGGCCAGCTTGATTTATGAACAAGACATTGTCATAAAGGCAGATTTATAGAATGAGAGATATATTAAATCTAACGAAGGGAAAGCATGATTACCAAACCAGTAAACCTTTACCATGATTAAAGGATTCAATATTCCTCAATGCTTTCATTCAGACAATATATCAAGGTAGGGTGGGCAGTATTTAGGCACCAATGGAGTCTTTATCCATGGTAATTGTTAAGTAGGGTGAATGAGGACACAGAAGCCAGGTCGTGAGTGACAACAGCTCTTTACTTCTTTTTTTTTTTTAATTTGATTTATATGCCACCCTTCTCCGGAGACTCAGGCGGCTTACAATGTGTTAAGCAATAGCCTTCATACTTTTGTATATTTATATTTATACAAAGTCAGCTTATTGCCCCCAACAAACTGGGTCCTCAATTTACCCACCTTATAAAGAACGGATGGATTCACACTTCATAGTGTGAATCTAGCAACTGACCCAGGGAAACAGCTCCCTTTATATACCTTACAGTCCTGGCAGTTAGCCAATCAGCTGAGAGCAATTACATTCAAACTTTTCCCACCAAAACTATATACGTAACACTCCTCCCTTCCCAAAAGGCACTTGGGATACACATTTATATACAGAATCACGCAAGTGAGTAGAGCATGTCCGGACCCTAGTAGACCTGCGCAGTTCAGTCTGAGGCGTGGCATCGAGCGGGTCGGAGGGGCCTCCTGTTTCTCCCTGCTCTACCAGGCCACCCCCTCATGACCCAACTCATGACTGTCTTTAACACATGGTCTTTGGCATAGGCTCTTGCCATTTCCGCGGAAGTGAGTGGCCCTGAGTCCAACGTGTTGATAAGCAAGACTGGAACTCCAGGTGTGGGGTCCTCTTTGGGGCATCAGCATGCCCCAAACTCAGTCTTGGTCAGTATACCAGGCGATATGAATACGGCACTAAGAAGATTGTCAAGCATGTTATCTGGGGAGACAAGGCAGTAGGAGTCAGACGGTCCCCTGCCAGGAGGCCCAAAAGCGGCTGATGGTCTGTGACAAGTTTGAAGTCCCGGCCAAACAAATATTCGTGGAACTTCTTAACTTCTTAATGGCTGCTAAGCAATGGGTGCCTCTAGTCCATTCGGTAGTCTGTGGCTCAGCACGGCCCCCACTCCAAACGGGGACGCATCGCAGACTAACACAAGGGGAAGTGTGGTGTTGTACTGGATAAGAAAGCTTTCTGCAGTCAAAAGTTTTTTTACAGCGGCAAATGCAGCAGATTCTGCTTTTCCCAGACCCATGGTGTATTCTTTGCCAATAGTCTGTGCAGGGGTTCCACTACTGTTGCCTTGTCCCTCAGGAAAATGGCGTAGAAATTTAGAAGACCCAAAAATGCCTGTAGTTCCGCCTTGTTCTTGAGAATGGCTGCCTCTCAAATTATTTATTTATTTATTTTATTTTATTTATGTGATTTATATGCTGCCATTCTCCCCGAGGACTCAGGGAGGCTTACAAAAACAATTATAAATACAAATCACAATAAACACGTTAAAAAGCATTAAAATCCATAAAATCATTCTAAAAACTATATAACCCCACGACCGTAATATTCTTTAAACAGCCATGTCTTTAATCCCCGGGGAAAGGAGAGGAGGTCGGGGGCCGTTCTGAGGTCGGTGGGCAAACTATTCCAGAGGGTCGGGGCTCCGACAGAGGAAAGCCCTCCCCCTGGGGGCTGCCAGTCGACATTGCTTGGCCCAGAGGAGGCCCACTCTATGGGAGCGCACTGGACGGTGGGAGGAGGGCAGGAGGTGGTCCTGTAAGTACCCCGGGCCTAAGCCATGTAGGGCTTTATAGGTTAAAACCAGCACCTTGAAATGAACCCGGAGAACAACCAGTAGCCAGTGCAGCCCGCGCAGGAGAGGTGTAACACGGGAGTAACGAGAGGCTCCCATAACTATCCGCGCAGCCGCATTCTGGACTAACTGGAGTCTCCGGATATGTCCCAAGGGCAGCCCCATGTAGAGGGCATTACAGTAATCCAACCAAGAAGTAACCAGGGCATGGGTGACCGTGGTGAGGGCACCTCGGTCCAAAAAAGGGCGCAACTGGCGTACAAGACATACTTGCACGAAGGTCCCCTGGTTACAGCCGTCAGATGGTCATTCAACGATAGCAGAGAATCCAGGAGGATACCCAGATTGCGAACCCTATCGGATGGGGTGATAGTCTCCCCACCAATCACTAAAGATGGTATCTCAGGATCCCGAGATGCCAGCACCCACAGCCACTCCGTCTTGGAGGGGTTCAGTCTGAGCCTGTTCTTACCCATCCAAACCCGCACCACCTCCAAGCAGCGGGACATCACGGAAAGGGCATCCCCAGGGTGGCCCGGGGTAGAGATGTAAAGCTGGGTATCATCCGCATATTGGTGATACCTTACCCCGAAGCCACGAATGATCTCACCCAGCGGCTTCATATAGATGTTAAAGAGCAAGGGGGAGAGAACCGATCCCTGAGGCACCCCACAAGTGAGAGGCCTCTGGGAGGATCCCTGACCCCCCACCAATACATACTGCGAGCGGCCCGAGAGGTAGGAGGAGAACCACTGCAACACAGTGCCTCCTATCCCCAACCCCCTGAGTCGCTGCAGTAGGATACCATGGTCGATATTATCGAAAGCTGTCGAGAGGTCAAGAAGGACCAGGATGGAGGAACAACCCCCATCACGGGCCCGCCAGAGATCATTCACTAGGGCGACCAATGCCGTTTCCGTTCTGTGGCTGCGCCTGAAGCCAGATTGGTAAGGATCAAGGTAGTCCGTTTCCTCCAGGAAATGAGGGAATTGCCACCACGGTCTCAACAACCTTCGCTAAAAAGTGAAGGTTGGAGACAGGACAATAGTTGTTAAGTGAGTCTGGATCCGAATTGCCCTGATTTTGCTTTCAGTGGGGTGAGTGCCAGTTCCATTTACTCGGTACCCCAGGAATTCCACAGAGGGGACTGCAATCATGCATTTATTGTGTTTGGCCCTGAGGCCAGCACTCCTGAATTTCCTTTTTTTTAAAACAAACATCATTAAGCTATCAAATGATTACAAAAACAATTAAAACCATAATAAAATATTCATATACATAAATCATATCTTATGTTGGAATTCATTCCTATTCTTTTATCTATCTATCTACCTATCTACCTACCTACCTACCTACCTATCTATACACATTATGTATTTCATAACCTAGTCCCACATTCATTCTCATGACGGTGAAGTCATTGTTGGTATTTATATGAAATAAGCATGGAAATACACTCCCAATTATCAGTTCTTAATTTGAAACTCACTAGAAATGAGGTAAAATTTAATACTCATCAGAATTATCTTTATACTTTACTAAGAATATCCTTATCCACTTTCTTTTCGCTTAATCCGATCGTACCACTTGTCCCATACCTTAAAATACTTTGAGCTTTCCTCATCTTTTAATTTCAGCGTTAATTGATCTGATTCTGCACATGTATATATTTTTTGTATTACCTGTTGATCAGTTGGCAAACTTGTGCAATTGCTATTCTGGCTGCCGTAATTATATGATGTATCAAATATGTCATTTCTTTTCTAATATTTTGTTTATATATTCCTAATAAAAAGATCTCTGGGTCTAATTCTATTTCTTCTTCTATAATTTGTGATATCCAAGTTCTAATTTTCCCCCAGTATGCCTTGATTTTGGGGCATAGCCACCATACATGATCAAAAGTTCCTCAGGCCTGTTTACATTTCCAACATTTCAGGTCTAAATTAGGATACATTTGTGCTAGCCTCGAGGGGGCTAGGTGCCACCTATACCACATCTTATATTGGTTTTCTTTGTAAGTTACCGATTTCGTTATTTAAATATTGTTTTCCCAAATCCTTTCCCACTCTTCTAATTGAATATTTTTACCTACGTTTCTATTCCAGGCAATCATTTGTCCTTTGATTATATTCTCATTTAACTCAAGTTCTAGTAAATATTTGTATATTTTGGATATTAACTTCCCTTCTTTCACTTCCAAGAATTTGTCTAGCCTATTAGGGTTCAGCTCAATTCCTCCTTCATCCCTGTCTTTCCTATACCTATTTTGTACTTGGAAATAGGGCCACCAGTCTAATTCCATTCCCGCATCTCTAAGATCTTGGCATGTTCTTAATAGTCCATTTGAGTCTAGTAAATCCCTATATCGTATAATTCTTTGAAGAGATATAGTATTTGGATGCATAGCCGCCTCCACTGTGGAAAGCCAGCCGGGAACCTTCCTATAGCACTTTTTCTTTATTTCCAACCAAATACCAATTAATGCTCCTCTAATTATATGATTGTTGAAGTGTTGGTATATTTTATTCCCGGTATTCCACAGGAAGGCATGCCACCCCATCATTAAATCATGCCCCTCCAGTTTTAGTAACCGTTGATTGTCTAAGTTGACCCATTCTTTTATCCATAACAGGCATGCTGCCTTGTAATATTTCTCCCACGCAGGAAAACCAAAACCTCCTCTAAGTTTATCATCTTCTAATGTGCTCAAACTTATCCTAGGTTTTTTGCCTTCCCATAAAAACTTAATTTTTTAATAAAAATTAATTTTATTTAAATTAATAAAGAATTTTTTCTCCAATTTCACTGGAATAATTTGGAATAGGTAGAGGAGCCTCGGCAGAATGTTCATCTTCAGAGCCGCTATTCTTCCTAAAAATGAAATGTTTAAACTTCCCCACCTTTCTAAATCATTTTCAATTTGATGTATCAATCCATCGTAATTGTTTTTCTTTATGTCAATATTCTTATTTGTCAAATTTATTCCTATATATTTTATTTTCTTAACTACTTTTAGACCAGATTGTTTCTCTAATTCCTCTATCTGTTTTGTTGTTAAATTTTTAGTTAATATTTTAGTCTTGTCCTTGTTAATTTTCAAACCTGCAACTTTTCCAACTTTTTCAATTTCTTTCATTAGATTGG
Organism: Masticophis lateralis; assembly: GCA_030761175.1. Lineage (NCBI taxonomy): Eukaryota > Metazoa > Chordata > Lepidosauria > Squamata > Colubridae > Masticophis > Masticophis lateralis. The sequence continues at coordinate 1,428,828 of JAUDYJ010000008.1, forward strand.
GTTCTGTTAATAGTGGGTCTTCTAAGAAGAACACAAGGTCGTCCACAAAGGCTTGGACTTTGTATTCTTCTCCTTTTATTTTAAGCCCCTTTACATCTCCATTTGCTCTTATTCTTTGAAGGAGGATTTCTAGGGTTAATATAAATAATAGCGGCACGAGAGGACACCCTTGCCTTACTCCCCTACCTATTCCAAAAAAAATTGTTACTTCTCCATTAATTAGTATTCTTGCCTTTTGTTTAGTATAGATCGACAAAATTAATTCTTCAAATTTCTCACCGAATTTCATGTTTTTGATTTGTTGGGTCATAAAATTCCAATTAACTCAGTCAAATGCCTTCTGTGCATCCAGGAAAATCAGGGCTACCTATTTTTCTGGGTGTTTATCTTAGTATTCAATTATATTCATAACTGTCCTTAAATTATTTTTAATTTGCCGGCCTGGTAGAAATCCGTTCTGATCTACATGTATTTTCCGGTTTAATATTGTCTTTATTATATTGGCCAATAAATTCATAAAAATTTTATAATCCAAATTTAATAATGAAATCGGTCTGTAATTTTTAATCTGAGTGGTGTCTGTCTCTTCTTTTGGGATCAATGAAATGTAAGCTTCTCTCCAAGTATCTGGTATTTTTGCTTCCTTTAAGGCCTCATTGTAGACTTCCGAGAGAATTGGATTCAAGATTTCACCTAAACTTTTATATAATTCTACTGGGATCCCATCCGTCCCTGGTGTCTTATTGTTTTTCTGTCTTTTAATTACCTCCTGCAATTCTTCTTTGGTAATCTCTCTGTTTAACATCTCTCTGTCCTCATCCGTAATTACTGGGAGCCCTTCCTCTTCCAAATATTGTTTTCTTTTCCCATTTGATATTTTCTCTTGGCTGTATAATTCCTGGAAGTATTGAGTTGCTATCTCTTTTTTCTTTTCAATATTTTTTTGTAGATTGCCCTGTTTATCTTGTAATTGGTGTATAATCCTTTTCTCTTTTTCTTTTCTTAATTTGTAAGCCATCCATCTCCCTGGCTTATTCGCCTGCTCAAAATAGTTTTGTTTTATGTATTTCAAAGAATTAATGGTCTTTTCCTGATCAAGCGAATTCAGTTTGCGTTTAGCTGTTATCCAAAGAATTTTTATTTTATCATCTCCTGGATGGATACGTAATTTTTCTTCCCAATTTCTAATTTTGTCTTGTATCTTATTATACTCCCTTTCCCTTTCTTTTTTCCTTTTACTATTATAAGCAATAGTTATACCCCTAATATAAGCCTTTGTGGTGTCCCATAAAATCTGTAGGGATGTCTGATCTTTGCTGTTATCTTTGAAAAACCATTTAAGTTCCTTTTCTAATGTTCTGATATATTCCTTCTCTTTAATTATCTGTATGTTCATCATCCATCTACCTTTTTTTGGTACTTGCCCTTTCCATTCTATTGATATAGGATTATGATCTGCCCACTCATTTATTCCAATATCTATCGCTTCAACTTCCTGGACTAAAATCTTAGAGATCCATATCATATCAATCCTTGACCAGGACTTGTGTGGGCTAGAATAATAAGTAAATTTCTGCTCCTTTGGGTTCTGAAATCTCCAAATATATATCAAATTTAATTCTTTTGTTAAGTTAAAAAATTTATTGGTTAGTAGATTTCTCTTCTTTTTATTATTTTGGTTACTTTTATAGTCTTTTTTCAAATCCGCTATTACATTCAAATCCCCAGTAGACAAATTGAGCCAATATTTTGTTCAATTATTTTCCCATGTATTTTTTGAAAAAATTCTTTTTGACCATTACTTGTAGCATATAATACTACCAACAATACTTTTCTATTCTTAATATTTATTTCTATTAACAAAATTCTTCCATCCAAATCAACATATATCAATTTATTTTCTACCTTCTCCTTCACATACACTACTACTCTTCTCTTTTTTCCCTCAGCCAAAGATGTATAGACCTTTCCTAATTTTTTACATTGCAAGTACCTTTCATCCTGCCTTCTTATATGTGTTTCTTGTATGCATATTATGTCTAATTTTTGTCTAATTAACTTTTTGAATATCTGATGTCTTTTAATTGTTGAGTTGAGTCCGTTAACATTTAATGAAATGATTTTTATATTAGAATCCATCCTGAATTTCATTAGCAGTGCCCTCAGTCTGTCCCCCAATTGCTGTTCATCTTCTGGGGTGATGAGGATATCATCAGAGTAGGGGACTACCCCTGGCAGACCCTGCAGCAGCCGTTCCATTGTACTTGGAAATAGTCCTGGAGCTATACTGACTCTGAATTGGAGCCTAGTACACTTGAAGGCACCTCTGTGCATTATGATAGTCTGTGCCTCTGTGGTAATGCCATCTACCAATAGTTGTTGGTAAGCCTGGGAAGATTGAGTTTAGCGAAAATCTTGCCAGGGCCCAGGGAATGGAACAAATGGTGCACAATAGGTACTGGATAAGCACTCTGCTGGAGAGCCTTATTAATTGTACACTTATAATTGGCGCAGATGCACACAGATCTGTCAGGCTTAACTGGGGTCACAACAGGGGTGGGTTCTAAAATTTTTTACTACCGGTTCTGTGGGCATGGCTTATTTTGTGTGTGTGGCTTTCATGTGACTGGGTGGGTGTGGCTAGCTGGTCATGTGACCGGGTGGGTGTGGCTAGCTGGTCATGTGACCGGGTGGCCATGGCTATGTGTATAGGGACTACTCAGAGGGCTGAAAAAAGTCATTTCTGACAGGTCCTCGCACTTATGACTGGTCCTCACACTTATGACCATCCTCACATTTATACCCATGCAGCATTCTTAACAACCATGTCACTCATTTCACAATTGCTTCTCTTCACCATGGTGATAAGATAGGGCAAAAAACGTAAAATGTGAGGACAGTCGTAAGTTTGAGGACTGGTCAAAAGTGTGAGGACCAGTCAAAAATAACTTTTTCAGCCCCCTGAGTAGTCCATATGCACAAAAGGACTACCCAGAGGGCTGAAAAAAGTGATTTCTGACAGGCCCTCGCACTTTTGACCAGTCTTCGCACTTATGACTGGTCATCATTTATGCCCATTGCAGTATTCTTAACAACAGTGTCACTCATTTCACAACTGCTTCTCTTCAGCATGGTGACAAGATAGGGCAAAAACATAAAATGTGAGGACAGTCATAAGTTCGAGGACTGGTCAAAAGTGTGAGGACCAGTCAAAAATAACTTTTTCAGCCCTCTGAGTAGTCCATATGCATAAAAGGATACAGCAATAGAGAAGGATGAAGAAAGAGAAGGGAAATTAGAGTAGGAGTGAGGGTAAGAGAGGGAGGAAGAGAGGAGGAGAAGGAGAAAGGAAGAGGAAGTAGGGAGGAAAAGAAGAGGGGGAAAGAGAAAGTAAGAAGGAAAGAAAAGAGAGAGGTGGTAGGTTTGAGGAGAAAGATTGGTGTACAATAAAAAAGATGAAAGGGAAGAAAGCCAACCCCAAACAAATATAAAGATATTAAGATAAAGAATGAATTGCTAAACTTTAAAGAATAAAAGAGAACAAATATGAATAAATAGCAATAATTAGAAACACACATACAAACATACAATGTATTTTCTTTGAACAGAGTATTTGGCCAGTTCACAAGTTTAAACAGTGTTTAGTCATTTCAATTAAATTTACAATTTCTATATTTCATGTTTGCCATATTTATTCCTCATCTATTTTTTTAAAAACCAATATTACCCTTTATCCTCATCTCTAATCTTAATCAAATTCAATTTTTCCCTTCTATTCTATATTATACCCCTTCCCATTGTCATCTATTTTTATATCCATCCTCACATTGGTTAATTATGTAATATTACAGTTGTTTAATACAAATTCAACATTTTAATATAAATCAATTAGTTATATAACTATCTTTTTTGTATATTAATCAATATGAACATGAATATTCCAATTATTTCCATGCAATCCAATTTCTTACAAATCAATTAATTATATTTACCAATAATAATAAACCAAATAATTTCCCCCATATATTCCCCCAAACCACAACTTAACCATTTCTGCTTTCAACACAATATACAATTAATAGTATCTCAATTATTACAATTCCCTAGTTAAATAGAGCTTGTTTTCTTTTGTGTTTTAAAATCTTGAACTCTCCTCTTTGCCCTAAATTTCCCATTGTTTGCAGTTTTGCACCTACCTTTTTTGGTGAGGAAAAAGAAAAAGCAATCTCTCTCTGCCTCATTTTGTCACATTGCAGCAAAGACCCTGCTTTATTTTCAATTTAGCTTTTTCAGCATAGCTAGGGGGACAAAAAACTACTCCAGCTCTCTTTTCAGCTACAGAGCCCTGAGCAAAGCAGCTGAGAGTAAATCAACTGAGAGTTGGGATGCAGAGCTAATCAATTTATGGTAATTAACCTATGCTGAAGCTGAAAGGGGCTGTTTTTTTCTATTTTTGCAGGCACTGGTCTACTCATTTGTTTTCTTTTAACACTGATCAGCTGCAGGGCGGCCCTTTGAAGCCCCACAGCAAGAGTTTAAACAGTTTTTTCCCCTCTAGCCATCGGCTGGGACTCATGAGGCAGGGGCGACCAGGCTGGGAACCGGTTCGGGGGTGTGGCCAGCCAATCTTATTACCGGTTCTCCGAACTATTAAATTTTTTTACTACCGGTTTTTGCGATCTGGGAGCAACCCACCTCTGGGTCACCTACTACCGGTTTTTGCGAAATGGGAGCAACCCACCTCTGGGTCACAATTGGGGTCTCCCATTTGGCGTGGTCGACGGGAACTAGCACCCCTTGTTTGATTAATTTGTCTAGCTCAATGTCTATCTTTGGCTTTAGGGCGAAGGGTACCCTCCAGGGCTTTAGCCAGATTGGGGTGACATTGGGGTTGAGGTTAAATGATATAGGGGTCCCCACATACTTGCCGAGCTGTTCATCGAACATGTCCTGGAACTCCTGCATCAGGTCATCCTTCAGGGTGCTGCTTCCGTGGTGGCTGCTCATGTTGCGGACTCTGGTGAACCCCATCCCCATGGTGTTGAACCAGTCCAGTCCTAGGACACTTGGAAGATTCTCGTTGACCATGGTGAGGGGTAGCTTCTTCCGGTATTCCCCGTACTCAACCTGGAACATGCCAAGTTCTTCCACTGCGATGCGGTTGCTCTGGTAGTTGCATAGTCCAAGACTCTGGTGGCGTAGCTGATGCTTTTTTTTTTTAATTTTTTTTTATACTTAAAAGTTATTATTTATTTAAGAAAATATACTATAAGGAGCATTCTTTTTTTTTTAATTTAATTTTTTTTATTGACAGAATAACAGAATGTGCAGAGATGGATAGACTTACAAAAGAGCTCCAAGAGAAAGAGGATATTGATTTTTACAGAGTCTGGCAAAGATGGTATACATGGCTTGAAGGAAAGATAGGGTTAAAAAACAAGATTCTAGGAGAACCTAAATGAGAAGCATAGAAAATAGCGCAGGAGGAAAAGGTTAGGGTTATATACAGAAATAGCTAGTATGATTCCCAGAAAGATATATGTGGATATATATAAATGTGTGAAAGCGCAAACAAGTAAATATGTAGAATGTTAAATAAAGAAATAACAGGTGAAATAGGAAAATATACCACCAATGTGATATCTATTTTGCTTTTGTTAGCTTGATGCAATGTATCAATATAAATATGTTTGTATGTACTTTTGTTTTATACTAATGTTCAATAAAAAAAACTTTAAATTAATTTAGCTGATGCTTCTTAATGGTGGGTACAGCCTTCCTTAGGTTGAACGGGGACATGATGGTTAGCAGCAAGTCGGTATTGATCTCCATCTTGCACTCGCTCCCTTCAATCTTGACCATGGTGTACACCTTTTTCACCAGTGTTGTGCTTGCCTGGCCAATGCTGATGGTGCAGGTCTCATAGCTTTAGAATTTCGCGCCCTTTCCGTAGTCACCCAGCTTGTTGATCCTTCTCTGCGGTGCTGGCTTTGTTGGCTGGAGGCGCCTCGTGACTTGTGGCTGGTTGGTTGAGTAGCTCTGCAGACCCTTGCCAGGAGGCCCTTCTTATCACAGCACCTGGAAATGGCATCTTTGAACTTGCAGGTCTGGCAATGGTGGGACCCTCCGTAGCTTGCACAGGCTTCCCAGTGGTCTCTCTGGTCCCGTCGGTATTTCTCGGTTTAGAAGACGTCCTCATCAGACTCCTCTTTGCTTTCTGTTTGGACTGTCTTGCAGTGTACCGGGGTTGACCATTGTGTTGCCCTTGCCTGAGCTGGTCTCTGTAGTGTTTCTGCAGCCTTTGTGAGGGATTCGTGAGCCCTCGCCTCATCTAACATGATGTGGAGTGTTAGGTTTGCTTGGGCGAGCAGTCTCCTCTGTAGGTGAATATCTCTCACTCCACAGATTAGTTGCTCTAGGAGTGCGTCATTGAGATCTCGGTACTCACAGTGCATCACAGCCTTGTGCAGGGCGGCCATGTACGTGCTGATCAGTTCTCCCTCTCGCTGCAGTTGCTGGTGGAATTCATACCTCTGTACAAATATGGAAGGCCCCGGGGCATAGTGTGCCTTCAACGTGGCCTGTAGAGATTGCCATGGTATGGTCTGAACCGGGGTCGGTTCAGATGGTGACTCGGCCATGTTGAACATTTTGGGTCCACAGTGGCTTAAGAAAAGAGCTCTTTTCCTGTTGTCTGAGACCCCCTGTAGGTTGCTGGCCTCCAGGAAACACTCAAATCGAGCCATGTATGACCCCCATTTCTCTATGGCAGGGTCAAAAGGCATTGGCGGCATGTAAGCAGGCATCGTGTTTGTCTCTCTGGGTGCTCATCCACCTGGCTGGATTCTCTGTTTCAGCTCTCTCTGTTGCTTCATGGCTTCAGCTCTTCCCTTAGCTTCTTGCCTCAAGATCCCATCCTCATCGCCAATGTTAAGTAGGGTGAATGAGGACACAGAAGCCAGGTCTGAGTGACAACAGCTCTTTACTTCATGCTGTGAATCCAGCAACTGACCCAGGAAAACAGCTCCCTTTATATACCTTACAGTCCTGGCAGATAGCCAATCAGCTGAGAGCAATTACATTCAAACTTTTCCTGCCAAAACTATATACATAACAGTAATGACAAATGTTGAACATTAGCAACTATTTGTGATCAGGTCAGAGCTGTATGATGAGCTACCTATTAAGATAACAAATATCAGAAGCTAACCAAAGAAAACCTATCAAAAGTCCTTGTGTTCCATTTGCTCAAAGACATTTTCAGGACTGTACACTTCACGGCCATTTGATCATTACAAAGGTAGTCCTTGACTCACAATAGTGTGTTTAGTGACCATTCAAAGTTACAATGGCTCTGAAAAAAGTACTTATGATCATTTGTCACACTTACAACAATTGCAGCATCCCCATCCTCACGTAATCAAAATTCAGACCCTTGGCTGCTAACTCATATTTATGATGTTTCAGTGTCCCTGAGTTATGTAATCACCTTTTGTAACCTTCTGACAAGCAAGGTCAATGGACAAGCCAGATTCACTTACCAATCATACTGCTAACTTAACTGCAATGATTCACTTAACAACAAGTGGCAAGAAAGATTGTAAAATGGAGCAAAAGTCATTTGACAACTGTCTTGTTTACCAAGACAGAGTTAACAGTGGTCATAAATCAAGGAGTATCCGTAACTGACTCACAGTAGTAGCAATGCCTACAGCAGGCATGTTCATCCTTTTGGCTTGCTTGGTCTCATTGAGTGAAGAGGAATGTCAAACTTGAAATTGACAAATGTGCAGCCATTTTAGTTGGCTTTATTTTATCCTCATTTATTCCTTCTCTTTCCCTGTTTTGTAAGGTTTTTTTTTCGGACTCACCACGTTCTTAAGGTGGAAGGAGGGAATAGATAGTGAGTATTGTTTTTACTAGGTGATCTTCTTTCCCATGGGAATGGAGGCTGTCAGCAAGCTGAAGGTGGAGTTTGATGACATTGGGCAATGTTGATTTTGCTTTTATTGGGGAATGTGACTTTTGTGCGATGTTTCTAATTTTCAATATTACATGGTATAATTCCAGTTTGTGTCAGATCAAGAATTACAACAGTCTTTGCCAATTTGATGTCTACATAAGTAAAAGAAATTTGTTTAGAAAGGTGGACTTTGCCTATTTCTTTTTTTTATGAAATGGGTTTCATAACTTGGAAACCTGACAAGGAATTGTGTTGGGCCATATATGAAATATATAATATAGTTAGTGTATATAAATAACAAATTTTATTTTTCTTATATTTTTCTTTTTGATTTTGTAGGATAGCATTGCTAGATGTCTATGGCTGCATGAGGCCCATGTGCCATGGGTTGAACATGAGGTTTACAACATGGAAAGCCTTCACAGATTCTGGATAATTGTAAGGATTGTCTCTCCAACATAAGAAAGTACAAACTCTTGAAACGTAGTTGTTCAAAAGGATTCTTTTATTAAGCAGAAGTGAAAGCCATCCAGCTAAAGCACAATCTGAATACCCTTAGGCAAAGCAGTAGGATTAAAGTGGTAGAGACCCCTCCCTTTGTCAGAATGCAGATTTTAGCCAATACATAAGTGCGTGATGTTTTCTTTACTATTTCTTTTGAGATCCAGAACAAACATGCATTCCCACCACTACCCTTTAAAGTGAGACAACCCATATGGCTATCATATAAATTCCTGCAGGTAAAGTTCCCTTCTCAGGCCATTTGGTACCAGGATATAGGTTGTAAAATATCTGATGACACAGGCCATGCTAGTAAATTGAATGCAAGTCTCCCCTTTCTCCACTTGAATGGCAGTATCACATTTTTTGGGGATCTGACATGCTACCCTCCTTAGAAAACAAAATGGTCCACCTGTAAAGAAAAACAAATATACACAAGATTTCAAGATATCATGATATCATATCAACAGTTAGGGTGCTGGGAGTGAAATTTTCTCAGCAAGATTGGAGCCCTAACATGGTGTTTAGCGACCCATTCATTGTGTGCTGATGGTAAATGTTTCCAAGCAACTAAGTATTGGACTTTCCCTCTGTGTACCCTAGAGTCAAGGATTTCCTTGATTTCAAAGTGTTGTTCACCTTCAATCATGATGGCAGAAGTGGTGTAGATGCAGGTGGTCTGAGGGATGAGATTACTTCTTGTTTGAGTAAACTGATATGGAATACTGGGTGGATCTGCCTGAGTGTCTTTGGAAGGAGTAGTTCAACTGCTACTGGATTGATGATTCTAGTGATGGGGAAAGGTCCCATGAACTTTGGCCCTAGTTTCTTTGAAGGTTGTAATGATTTCAAGAATTTTGTAGATAAGTATACTCTGTCTCCAATATGAAAAGGTTTGGGTTCCATCCTTTTCTTGTCAGCTTGAATCTTAAAAGCTTCTCTAGCTTCCTGTAAGGCTAATCTAACCACTGGCCATCTCTGTCGGAGATGATCCTTTGTGGAGCACCATGAAGTCAATAAATGTGTATTAGGAATAATTTGGCTAAACTTTTAGCAGTTGGGATCTTTTGGCAGGGTATAAAATGTGCCTGTTTTGAAAATAGGTCTGTCACAACCCGAATAACAGTATTTCACTCACCGTTTGGCAATTCCACAATGAAATCCATAGCGATCTCTCTCCAAGGTGCTGAGGGTTCAGCCAGCTTCTGCAATAGACCTGGGGATTTCCCCTGGTGTCTTTTTGCTGCTACACAAATGGGGCAGCTACCTACATAGCTTTCTATGTCCTTTTTTAGTGATGGCCACCAAAATTGTCTTTTAATCAGGTGTAAAGTTTTCACAAACCAAAAAGTCCAGCTAATTTGGAGTATGGCACCATTCCATTAAGCATAGTCTTTGGCTGGCAGGGACATACAACTTCTCACCCACCCAAGCCAAGTCTTCTTTCATCAGACAGTTGGATTTGTTGTTCAAAAACCCTTCATCAGTGATCAATGCTTGTTTAAAAGTTTGGGTGGTGTAATTGTCCATCAATGTTTCTTCTTTAGCCTGGGATCTGGTGACTACTTAAATGGCTAGTTGATTGTTTTGTACTATAGGTTTGATTACGTCTGGTTTTGCACTATTATATTGCGGTTTTCTGGATAGCGCATCCGCCAGAAAGTCCCCCCCCCCGGAGGTATTTTAGAGTAAAATCAAACCGTTTAAAGTACTGAGCCCATCGTACTTGTTTTGGGGAGAGTTTCCTTGGGGTCTTTAGGGCTTCTAGATTTTTGTGATCCATCCAGACTTCAAAAGGGGTCTTACTGCCTTCTAGGTCAACAATGCCCAACAAACTGCATAAGCCTCTTTCTCCCAAATAGCCCACTTTTGCTCAGTCTCTTTCAACTTTTTAAATGTGTAAGCTCAGGGTTGTAGTTGGTCATTCTTGCTCATTCTTCTGAAGCAGGACCGCTTCTATTGCCACATCTCTGGCATCTGTTTATATGACAAATGGTTTCTCTGTGTCTGGGTGTTTCAGAATTGGTTCTGCCAAGAACAGCCATTTAAGTTTTTCAAATGCCGGCTGGCATTCCATAGTCCAGTTCAGTGGTTGCTTTGGTTTAGGGTTGTCCTCCCCCTTTGTTTTTAAGAGCTTGGTGATGGGGAGGGCAATCTGAGTGAACGCAGGGATAAACTGGTGGTAAAAGTTGGCAAACCCCAGGAAGCTCTGTAACTGTTTACGTGTGCATGGAGGGTCCCAATCAAGTACAGCCTACACTTTTAGAGGATCCATCTCAACCCCCTGGTGTGAAATGCGGTATCCCAAATAGTCAATCTTCTGTTGGTGGAATTCACATTTGGAAAGTTTGGCATAAAGTTTGGCAGCGCAGAGTTTGTTTAAAACTGCCCTGACTAGTTTCACATGTTCTGCTTTGGTCTCGGTATAGATTAAAATGTCATCCAAATAGACCAGAACCCCCTTATATAAATGCTGATGCAGCACTTCATTTATTAACTGCATAAACACTGAGGGAGCTCCTTGCAACCCAAAAGGGAGCACCTTGAATTGGTAGCAACTGAGGGGGGTGTTAAATGCTGTTTTCCACTCATCCCCTTCCTTAATTCTGACACAGTAGTAAGCCTCCCTTAAGTCCAGCTTTGAAAAAAAATTTCCCTTTAGCGAGGTGTGCTAACATATCTTTCATAAGGGGGAGAGGATACATGTTCTGCACACTGATCGTATTGAGGTTTCTAAAATCAACACACAGATGTTTTGAGCCATCTTTTTTCTCTCTAAAGAGTACGGGAGCTGCAATTTTTGGTTGGGCTGGCTCAATGAAACCCCTTGCTAGGTTTTTCTCAATGAGTGTTCTCAGTTCTTCCAACTCTCTCGGTGACATGCTGTACATCTTGGGTTTAGGGAGTTTCGCGCCAGGTAAGATTTCTATTGCACAGTCAATGGCGCAGTGGGAGGGGGGAGCTCATCTGAGGCTTTTTCGCTAAAACCCTCTGCTAAATCCTTGTATTCTATGGGTATGTTCTCAAATGGTGTGGCGTGACCAGGCATGGCTGTTTCTTGATTCTCTGCCCCCTCAATTGCTTTGTGTGGATACTCAGCAAGAGTCATCTTTTTCTGAAATTTTATGATGCCTTGTTCCCAATTGATTTGTGGGTTCCATTTTTTAGCCATGCAAGGCCCAGAACCAATGGGCATTCCATGCCAGGTGCCACTATAAAGGTAAGTTTTTCCTCATGGCTGCCGATGCCTATATGTAGAGGCTCGGTGGCCAGAGAAGCTAGCTCCCCTCCTGCTATTGACCCATCTAGTTGGCAGAAAGCAATGGGGTTTTTCAGCTTTCTTACATTAATCCCTAACCTCCCTACTAAGGTTGGGTTGATCAAACAATGGGTGTACCCTGAATCCACTAAAGCAGAGATGCTTATCTCCCTGTCTTGGACTGGGATGAGTAGTCTTAAGGGGAGGGTAAGTGGTTTAATCTGTTTGCTTACCAGTGGTTCATCATCTGGATCACTTCCGAATGAGTGTGAGGAATCCTGTTCAGATGCCAGGATTTCCTCCCCAAAGAGGGAAGGGGACAGAACTTCTATGGTCTGCCTGCTCCACAGAACAGTCTCCTTTCCACACCGACCTGGTTTTGCAGGTGGTTCCGGGCGGGTGTTTGTGAACGACACTCTGCAGCTTGGTGCCCTTTTTTTCCGCACTTGGAACAGGCTGAAGATCTTAGAGAGAATGCAGTTTGTGGTTTGAGGGGCTCTTGCTTCCATTGGGGTGAGGATTTCTTCCATGCTTGCCCCGCTCGATACTGGTTTCTGGCCATATCAATCTCAGCTTCTTCAGCGGTGACATACCATTCATCTAGGTCATTCGGTGCCCCTCGGGCCATGCAGCCATTGTATAGATCATCACTCAGCCCATCCTTAAAACAGCTCACCAAAATATCTTCTGGCCAGTGCACACAGCACGCGAGGTCCCGGAATTCTTCAGTATACTCTGCTACTGGCCGTCACCCCTGCCTCACCATCTTAATGCAGTCACGTGCTTTGCCATCTGCCAGTGGATCCTCAAATCGACAATGTAGGGCCATCATGAAACTGTCGAAATCCTGCAGTTCTGGTGCATTAACTTTATGCAGGGTCACCATCCACCTGGCAGCGGCACCCACTAGGGCTAGGGTCAGAACTCGCACTCGGGAGCCTTGGGTTTGGAAATCCCGCCCATACTCTTGCATGTAGGTTAGCACATGTGCCACAAAGAATCCTAATTGTTGCAGATTCCCATCAACCCCCCCCCCAAGGGGGGAGAGTTTCTCTTTCCAGCTGAGGAGCCCGGGGTTGGTTGGGAATGGGCACTGGTGTGTGTGCTGCCTGAGGGGGAGGGTTTGCTGGGTTTTCTCCCCCTGCTGCTGTGCCCTCTGCTTGATAGGCAGGCTCCAGCGGAAGGGTGCCTCCCGTGGCATCATCTGTGACTGCTGCCCTTTCAGTGCTCTTTGGTTGTTGTCCTGGCTCCCTTCAGATATTGAGATTTTCCAAAGTTTCCATCACCAATTGGGTTATATGCCTCTTCAGATAGTCCTCCCTCAGGGATGCTTCGGTCAGTACCCCCTGGTCAGCAAGGGCTTCTAGTTCCAGTTTTCACCCTGGTTTTCGGTTGCCATGGTTGAGGGTGACTCCTCTGGTTCTCTCATCCCAACCATCTTTCTTCCCGATGCCAATCAACCAGCGGGGCTTTTTCAGATTCCCCAGGGTTACCTCATCCTCTCCGATGGGGTGCATGAGGCAGGCACCCGACTGGGTGGCGGTTACTGTCTCTCCCCAGCAATCGGTTTCTCTCAGCTCTCTGCTTCATTCAGACATAGTTTGCAAGGTCCCCTCAGTAGGGCAAAGATTGCTTCTCTGAGTTGACTGTTTTGAAGATTGTGCTTTCTGTAAAGATCACCTCTCCTTCCAACCTAAGAAAGTACGAACTCTTGAAACGTAGTTGTTCAAAAGGATTCTTTTATTAAGCAGAAGTGAAAGCCATCCAGCTAAAGCACAATCTGAATACCCTTGGGCAAAGCAGTAGGATTAAAGTGGTAGAGACCCCTCCCTTTAAGTCAGAATGCAGATTTTAGCCTATACACAAGTGTGAGATGTTTTCTTTACTATTTCTTTTGATATCCAGAACAAACATGCATTCCCACCACTACTCTTTAAAGTGAGATAACCCACATGGCTATCATATAAATTCCTGCAGGTAAAGTTCCCTTCTCAGACCATTTAGCACCAGGATATAGGTTGTAAAATATCTGATGACACAGGCCGTGCTAGTAAATTGAATGCAAGTCTCCCCTTTCTCCACTTGAATGGCAGTATCACATTTATCTGACAATAATATGCTTCCATTTTATGGCAGACTTGTCCCATCAACAAGTTTAGTGAACGGCACTCAAAAACTAGTTTTACGTGAGAAAAGGTTGCAATTATCTTGGGTGTAAAACAGGATGACAAGTCAATTTATTCCTGTTGATAGGCAAATCACACTTTTTAAAGACTTCTGTGTCACTGTAAACATGAAGAAGCTTGTAAATGCTCTTCATGAACAATTGATTAACTCAATCATGAAAAGCACTTTGTTGCTACTGTTGGTAAGGGATGACTTTCAGGAATCAGCTAAAGCAGAAGTGGGCAAATATTGGGTGTCAAGAGCCTTGCTGGCAACCTCCATTCCCACGGGAAAGAAGATCACCTAATAAAAACAGGTTTTGGGATTTGTTTGCTTGTTTGTTTGAGAAGCTGAGGGTTTGAGTGGATAGGGCAAAGAAAACATAAATCCCACACATGGAGAAGGCAGAATTTAAAGAGGAATTGCCGTTTTGCAATTTTGCCTTGAGTTTATTTGAAACTTAAGGAGCTTTCATAGCAGGGAATTGCTTTTAGAGTGCCACACTGCATTTAGAAAGAGTTTAAGGTAGGATCTCCGTACATCCCAAAGCTGCAAGTTGCCTATGCCCAGGATAGGGTAAATATGAAATGGGGGATCCTATATAGTTCCACAAGCATCATTGGATATGGCAATCACATGTATGTGCGGTTTTGTCCAACAGTCTGGATACAAACTGTTGTCCTTGAGGGTGGTGCGGTGGCTCAGTGATTAAGATGAGGAAAGCCAGCAGCCCAGGTTTGAGACCTGAGCACCATGTGATGGGATAAGCTCCCATTTTCACCCCAGCTGCCCACCTAGTAGTTTGAAAGCATGTAAATATGAGTAGATTAATAGATACCACTTCAATGCGGAAAATAACAGCACTCTGTGACATCACACTGGCTACATGACTGCAGAAATATCTTCAAATAAGACTGACTCAATGGTCTAGAAATGGAAAGAAAAGTTACTGGCCTAAAGTCACCAGATAGCTTTCATACCTAGAATTCACAGTCTCCTGGTTTCTTGCCTGATGTCCTAACCACTATACCAAACTGACTCTCTTTACATTCTAAATTCTGTTAACTCTCTTTAAATATTCATTCAACCGTTCACTCATTCATTCAAAACTTTTTACATTGCCCTATGTAAAATAATCTCAGACAAACAGGTTAAACCTACACACAATACACAGTTTAGCACCACCGGAAAGACAAATACAATTACTAAAATCTCAGGTCCACAGCTTATGTTGAAAGATAACCAAGATCAATGCTTTCTAGTTTCCAGAAAGATATTCCAGGAAAAAGAGACACTACCCAAAATATCACTTCTCATTATTCCATAGGGAAGAACAATCATTTAGCAATGTTAGTGTCCTCCTGTGTCAGCTTTATAAACTTACATTGGCTGGTAAAAAGTAGCACCAATACTGTCATTGGCAATTAACAGCATTTAATTTTGAGGATCGGTTGGTATAATCAATTATGTCTTTTAATTTGCTAGATAGCATTTTACAGAGTTTAATTTTCTGCAACTACACCTTTCAAATTATCTTCAGATGGTGTTCAGAATATAATCAAACATTCCTTCCAGAGCATTTGGCACCAAAAATATAACATCTGTTTCCTCTAAATGAAGCCAGATTTATATATACAACAGTTACAGCGGAGGACTAAGGCATTCTAGCAGCTCTCTATTACATCGTTTTGTTTCATTATTTTTGCATTAACTTTAGACATGTTTTCTCTGATCCTTATAGACTCCTAAAAGTTGCTATAGCCTGCAATGCTATTGATATCTTTACAATGTATTTAAAATATTATTTAAACTTTTCTTACTCTCCAATCAACTTTTCTATATGTTAAGGTTATAAGCAGACATCCAGCCAGTTGGTAATGATTTTCAAATCTTTATGAACCTAGCAATAGGATTTTCTCATGAGCCCTGAGCTGTGGATTGTCATCACTACTCATGATGACAATCCACAGCAATAGGATTTTCTTATGAGCCCTGAGCTGTGGATTGTCATTACTACTACCATTACCCTTATCATCGCAACATAAATTGCTATTTGGGGAAGAGAAAAGCTGCATTAATTCTTCAATACATTTAAAAGTTATTTATGAACTTGTTTATGGATATGTAGGCTTGAAAGAGGATTAACTGGTGCTTTAAAAACATTAGACTGATTTCATATATATGTATGATTTTACCTTGGCCAGAATTAACTTTGAAAGAGATCATCCCAAGGTCATATCTGTTCCTTTTAAAGAAAGGGCACATATTAGAGATCTGGTTTAGCACACAAGCCTAATGCTCTAATTATTGTAATCAACATTCTTCTATCCCATGACACATGAATGTGCAAAACTAATAAGTTTGCAGCCAGGAACATTGCTCATATCCATCAGCAGAATGAATGAATTGGCCCCTCTTAAAAGCATTCATCAGTACGCTGATGATACCCAGCTTTTTATATCCACCCTAAACCAGCCCAGTGATGCCCTCTACATGATGTCCCGCTGCCTGGAAGCGGTACAGACCTGGATGGGGAGGAACAGGCTCTAACTCAACCCTGCCAAGATCGAGTGGCTGTGGGTACCAGCATCTTGGTCCAATCGAAATACTCCATCGTTGACCATCAGGGGTGAGGTGTTACCCCCTGTGGAACGGGCTCGCAACTTGGGTGTCCTCCTGGACTCATGGTTGTCTCTGAAAGATCATGTAAAGACCATGACCAGGGGGGCATTTGCCCAGGTTCGCCTGGTGCACCAGTTGCGGCCTTACTTGGACCAAGATGCCCTATGCACTGTTACTCATGCACTGGTCACCTCCCATCTTGACTACTGCAATGCTCTCTACCTAGGGCTGCCCTTGAAAACTACTTGAAGGCTTCAGCTGGTGTAGAATGCGGCCGTGCAGGTTGTGATGGGAGCGTCCCAATACTCCCATGTTACACCCCTCCTGCGCAACCTGCATTGGTTACCAGTTACCCTTCGGGTGAGGTTCAAGGTGCTGGTTATTACCTACAAAGCTTTCATGGCCTAGGCCTGGGATATTTGTCAGACCCCCTGCAGCCAGCAACAATCCCCAATCACCCAGTGCATTCCCACAGACAGGGCCTCCTTAGGGTGCCCTCTGACAGACAGTGTTAGCTGGTGACCCCCAGGGGGAGAGCTTTCTCTGTGGGCACACCCACCCTCTGGAACCAACTTCCTTTGGAGCTCCGGATGGCTCCTGACCTTCGCTCATTCCACTGCAATTTGAAGACCTGGTTGTTCCACAGTTTGGATTGACGGGGGTTTCTTAATCAATTTTAATTGTTTTAAATTCAAATTTTAATTTTCATTGTTTTAATGAGGGATTATGCATTTTTACTGTTGTGAGCCGCCCTGAGTCCTTGGAGATAGGGCAGCATATAAATTGCATAAATAAATAAATAAATAATTCAGAGATAAGAACACTGTCACAAAGTTGAAAGTATGCTCGGAAGATAGTAGTTGGATGAAGTTAAAATGGTAATATTTGAAGGGCTGAAGAGAAAAAGAAAAACAGTCCTATTGCTACAAGCTGTCCAACTGTAGAACAGATTGACTCTGAATAGACTGAAAAGATGACAAAGTCTTTCTTTAAAAGATGTCCGCTTATCAGATGTGCTTTTCCAACAAACCAAATGATATTTGAAGTTCCTTCCAACTCTATTATGCCATTGTAGGAATTTGATTTGGGAGGTTGTTTTGCCAAACAGCCAAAGAATAGAACATATCTAATATTCACTATGCCTCCTGGTGACCAATTTTAGCATTAAACTTGATATAAGTAGAATTATAGTCCAAAAAGTAGATTTCATGTTTAATTAAATTCTATTAACAATCTTTAACAATGCTTAGTTTCTGAATCATATTTAATCAGCAACTTATGCAAAAGATCTAGAAAAAAATTCTAAAACTTTGGTATTACAAAGTATTCAAATTCAGTCAAATCTCATCTTAATCTTTATTATGGCCATTTGCATTGACAAAATTACCATCAATCAATTGCAAAAGGCAGCTGCACTTGGAACAGCTTACATTCTGTGACAATAGCTTGTACACTATCAAACAACTTCTCTTTAATCCAGGTCCTTGGGAAGGACTTGATAGGTGGATAATTCAATATAAACATATGGCTGACTATGTGATCTACAATAAGTAGTAGTAGTAGTAGTAGTAGTAGTAGTAGTAGTGGTAATAGCAGCAGCAGTAATTGGAGCCTTTGGAGCAATACCCAAAAGGCTACCCCGCTATTTAGAAATTCTAAATTTACCAGACTTGAATATTTTGACTCTACAAAAAACCACCTTACTCGAAGCAGCTTACATCCTCCGATGATACCTTAACAGTTCCTAGGTCCTTGGTCAGGACTTGAGCTGCTGAGCTATTAACCAGCCTCAAAGGCTGTGAATCTCACTAAAGATTAACCAATAATAATAATAAAAGGAGGAGGAGGAGGAGGAGGAGGGGGGGAGGCAGTTAGGCTGCTTTCCTCTCCCCCTACCCATTCCTGAACCTGCCTTTCTGCCACCAGACAGGTAGTTAGGCTACCATGACTGGGCCAGGGCAGCTATCCGGTGCAGTTCCTACAGTCATGGGATTACCATCTTTAGATCAGTAGTGGCTTAGCCACCATGAACCAACCCAGGAACCTACCATCACTAATCATGAGAAAAAAATAAACAAAATTCCACATTGGGTCAGTCGTCGCCCAGGTCAACAAGAACTGCTTCAGATGCTATGGCTCCTGGACATCTGTCGAAAATGGGGCTACAGGGCTCAGTTGTTACTGCTAGGAAACCAGGGCATGCAACTGCAAATGACTGGAATAAAGGTGTAAAACTTGGACAATGGAAGAAGATCGAGAAATCATTAAATATTACTACCAGGCAGAACCAACAGCCAGGGGATTTTAAAAAAGAATGATGCAACTGTGGAAGAAAAAACACCCAGAAAGTGACGTAGCTAACAAAGATTAATGGATCAAAGATGCTTCATCATCTGTAATAAAGTTTTTATAGATTTGGATATGCAACATCTAGAAATATTGGCTAAAAAGAAAACAAGTAATGATGAACAAGCTGAAGAAACTGCTCCCACACCTGAACAAACTGACCAGCCAGTGGAAGAAACCAACATACAGGATGAAGATCCTCCTGTGCAACAACTTGAAAGTGTAAAGCTAAGTGATCTAGCAAAAATGCTGAAAGAAAAGATTGAAAACCACATCAAAGAAAACATAGAAAGAAAAAGACTACTACCATTCGTGAAGTGCATAGCAAACAAATGAAAAATCTGTTAACTGCCGTGAACATTTTAACTTTCATCCCATCCAGCACAATATATTGTATATGAAACCAACCAACTAATGTATAGCACAGCTACCGTTATAACTGCAGAACTGGGTTATAAAATGCCAAAAAAGAAACCCCCCACAACACCAAAGTAGAAAATTCGACTTGAAAATAAAATTAAAAAACTATGAGGGGATATCAGCAATTTAAAGTACTTGAAAGAAGGAGAACTAAAGAACAAAAAGCTGAAAAATAGTTTACACAAAAAATACAACCTGGAGGAAAAAACAATAACAGAAATCATGGAAGAACTAAAACAATGTATAATAGCAACAGCAAAAAAAAAAAAAAAAAAAAAGATATGAAGAACGAATAAAACAATATCATGAAAATGTCCAGTTCAGAAGAAACCAACCTCTTCTAACAGTCCCTTGATGAAAATTGAGTCCAAACTAATGTTCACCCATGTAAAGAAAAAACTTTGAACTTTGAAAGAACTGTGGGAAAACCCAGTGGAATATAACAAAACTGCCTCCTGGATCAAAGATATTCAACAACAAACACGAACAAAATGGAAAATATTGTAATGACATGGTTGCAAAACAAGCAAAGAAGGTCAAGAACTGGAGTGCACTTGGCCTGGACAAACTGCATGGATGCTGGCTAAAACACCTGACCAGCCTCCATCATCGCATGGCCACTCAATTTGATGAAATGCTTCAAAATGCAACAAGGGAAAAATGGTTAACAGCTGTCCGAACATACTTGATAATGAAAGATCCAGAAAAGGGCACAGAACCAAGCAACTATCACCCAATTAACTGTCTGCCAACAACGTTCAAACTTTTTACAAGAATACTGGCAAATTCAGTATTCAATCATCTGATGGAAAATAGTTTGTATCCAGTAGAACAAAAAGGAAATTATAAAAAATCAAGAGGAACAAAAAATCAGCTGCTCATTGAGAAAATGGTACTAAAAGTGCAAACGAAAGAAAAACTAATTTAAATATGCCATGGACTGATTACAAGAAGGCATTTGATTCATTACCCCACAGCTGGATTACCCCACAGCTGGATTAACACCTGTCTGAAAAACTTTGGAATCAGCAAAAATATTTGTACATTTTTTAAAAGCAAATATTGCTTAATGCATTGTAAGCCACCCTGAGTCTCCGGAGAAGGGCGGCATATAAATCAAATTATATATGCAAAAATGGAAAACAGTTCTAAAAGCAAATGGGGAGAACATTGGTGAAATCAACATCAGACGAGGAATCTTCCAGGGGGATTCATTTTCACCACTACTATTTAAGGAAAAAAGGAATGAATTTTTGGATGAAACATGTGACAGTGATACCCATTGTCATTGGGGCACTTGGCACTATGTTCAAGAATTTTACAAAATCCATCAAGAAATTACAGCTTCCTACACTAACACCAGTGACACTGCAAAAAACTGTGCTACTTGGAACATCATACATTTTAAAAATATACTTGGTTGATAACTAGGATGCTGGCAGCAACCCGTATCAATCATCAGTACCAGTCAATAATATTTGTGATACCTCTTTGAAAGTTCAGTTGACTGAGTTTCATGTTTAATTAATAAAAGAGATAATAATACCAGTAATGGTAATCATTAAAGTTAATTCTATTCTTTAGTCACAGATGGGTTGAATAGAACAAATAGAGGTGTAGGAAGAAATATCCTTCTCGGTTCAGCTCCAAGTCGGGAAAAAGACACTGGAAACATGGAGACTGCTTGGAAAGATGGTTTAATGGTGGACAGGATCACATGGCTTGCGTTCCTGAACAGAAAAGGGGGAGACACAGCGAGTCCCTGTGTTTTATGCCCTCTCTGGCTTTGAACTTCCTGAGGCCCAGAATGAGTATCCTGATTGGTTGTCAGACTCCCAGGGGGGTTGGGGCTCTTAGCTAGCTCTGCTGGCTGATGTAATCTTCCCAGGTGCCATGTGGTGAGTTTCTGTTGCTAGATGGGTCCTATTGTGTTGCAGAGGATGATCCATTGACAAAGATGGGAGGGAATTGAGTTTCTGCCTCTGGCCCATTAACAAAGGGGGGGGGGCAGGAAGGTGGGAGCTGCTTCATCTTTAAAACATGCTTCTCCATTTCTCATCCAGGGAAGAATAATATTCTGCCTTTTAATATTTCCCAAAATATTTCATTCTTCTAGGAAAGGGTTGGGTGCTAACTTATTACAGAGGCACAAAACAAAGTCAAACTTAGAACAGTGTTTCACAAACTTGGCAACTTTTAGATGTGTGAACTGCAACTCCCAGAATTCCCCAACACGTATACTGAAAAGAAACACTTACTCTAGTATGAATACTTGCTTCAAGTCAACCAACTAAATTTCATTTCCATTTCCAATCTTTTGCCCTCAGGAGCTGCAGAGTTGCAATTCACAGTCTGTCTCAGTCCTTTCAAATGTCCTGTTCTGCTTGGAGAAACAGTTTACAGCATCAGGAACATCACCAAGTTATAGGATCCAATCTGGGTTGGTCACTAGGACCAGAGATTTAGGCTTCCAAGCTTTCAAATTCAGGCTGGAGTCACATAGTGAGAGAGGACTTCATATATTATATATAATAGAGTGAGAGAGTTCCCTGAGGATAGATACAGCATAAGTCCAAAAGTTTGGAAGTCTAAACCTCTGGTCCTGGTGACCGACTCAGATTAGATGCAATATTATCCTGTGACACATATATTTGTCTTCATTCATGATCACCAAGTGATTTATTATTTTAGTCCAAAAGTAGTTAAGTTAAGGTAGAAAAATACTGCTTTAGAATAATCCTGTTTAAGTCAAGATATTAGAACCAGTCTGGTAGTTCTAAATCTTCTGAAAAGAGAGTTTCAGAGCATTGTGTCTTTGTCACACCGGCCATTAAATCTTGCAATCAATGCCATTTATTATCTGTCCATAGATCAAATTTCTTTGCATTCTCATCTTCATGAAAACAAATGTGCCTTGGTAGATTTCTTACCTGCTCCTACACAATCCTTTGCAGAGAAAGGAGAGCAGCCAAAATAAAAATGTTAGAAAGTATTCAGAGTAAATTTATAAAAGTGTCTTTCTTTTACAGAATAAAAGAAGCTGTGCATTCTTATAATAAAATAAGAGGTTTTTAGACATGTTGTCACGGCTCTAATGATTACACCCCAAGGAAAGGCTAAGTGTCTTTTCATTGACAAACTAGCAAGTCATTCATCCTTTGAAGATGAGGCAATGAATAAAGAGTGAAGAAGGGAGATGTTTAGCAGCTTTTCATTTCATATTAGGTTACTCAGAAGGGCTGCACAACAAATGGTCCTAAGTGTTATAAAAGGAACACAGAAGCTGTGTGGGGGGAAATTATTTAATCAGTATTGCTAAATTAGTTTACCTAAAATTGTATGTGTGAGTGATTTTAATCAAAATCTAATTTCCTCTCTTTTTAGAGCAACTGAAATGAGGATTTCTTTTTTCTAATTTGCTTTTTGCAGTTCAAGTTTCTCATAATTCTTCGAGGGGAGTGACAGGACCATGAAAAAGTGTCTACCATTACAAAGCATTAAAAAATAGATTTTCAAATTGATGTGCTAAATTAAAAATGTTTAATGTTTACGATCAAAAGCTATAGAGTATGCATGAAGCCTTCAATATAGTTAGAGGCACCAGCATTTGTGTGCATGTGTGTTTGTGTGTATTCCTTCAGTTCTCCCAAGGCAAGTCTCTGTGAAAATTGTCAAGTTGTAAGCAAAGAAAATGTTATAAAGCAGCATAATTGGTGAAAAAAACCATTTAATTTCTCTTTCTTCTTCTGCCAGAGGTGTGAACTTTTAATATACTCAGCAGCAGCAGCAGCAGCAGCAGGAGGAGGAGGAGGAGGAGAAGGAGGAGGAGGAGTCTTGTATAAACAGCACTGGAAGTGTCTGGTTTCATTCTTGCTTGCTATGATGAGAGACAATATTTAACATATAGTTAATTCTGTATTACCCATTTCATTCTAGATGCATGCAAAATGCATGCAAAAACTGGGTAAATTAATCATGTACGTAAGAACATCCTGATTATTACAACTAAGGTTAAATCTGGATTCTACATATCCCATGTTTCAAATCACTCTTGTTTGTCCCATTCCTGGGTAATATATTTCCTCTTTTTCTGATGCTGATTACCCAATTTGACAGGCCCTCACAAAAAAATGTAGTCTCTTGAGCAACATAGAACATATGTGTCCCAATTTTCTTTCCACATTTTACCTGGTAATCATTTTTTAAATGTGAAAGCCATTCTCCACTCAGTTTTCAAGCAGCCAAACCTCCAGGCCACTGCCTCACTGTCTAATTTGCTCTCCTCTCTCCCTTTCAGCCAACTAACATTCCATTTCAAACACTTTTTTCCCCATTTTTGTTTTCCTACTGAATTAGTACATTAGTACATTAGTCCTCAATTTACAATAATCTGTTTAGTGACCATTCAAAGTTACAACAGCACTGGAAAAAGTAACTGATGACTACTTTTCACACTTATGACCATTACAGCATCTACATGGTCACATGATCAAAATTCAGACACTTAGCAACTGGCATGTATTTATGCTGGTTGCACTGTCCTGGGATCATGTGATCATTTTTTGCGACCTTCTGACAAGCAAAGTGAAGGGGAAAGCCAGATTCACTTCATAACTGTGTTACTATCAACTTCAGTGATTCACTTAGCAACTGTGACAAGAAAGGTCGTAAAATGGGGGAAATCACTTAATAACTGTCCTGCTTAGCAATAAAAATTTTGGGCTCAATCGTGGTTGTAAGTCAAGGACTACCATCAAGTCACAAGTCTGCAATACTGGAGGTAATCCTCATGACTCTATTTGCCTTATTTTGCTGCCATTATTCTGAGCAATAGTTACATGGCATTTTTACACAGGCCAGTCAACAAGCAAGGTTTAATGAAAGTGTCAGATCTTTTTAAAAAGCAAATAACAACAGCAACAACATCCAATATTCCCTGAGAGTATGGGTAGTCCTTGACTTAAACCATATATTTAGCGATTGTTCTAAGTTACAACGGCACTGAAAAAAAGCCAGTTACAACCAATCCTCATGCTTATGACCATTGCAGCATTTCAGGGTCAAGTGATTGTCATTTGCAACCTTCCCAACTGGCTCCCAACAAGCAAAATCAATGGGAGATCCTACATCACTTACCAACTGCAGTGATTCATTTAACAATTGTGAAAAAAACATAGTAAAATTGGCCACAACTCACTTAATAACTGTCTTGTTTATCAACAAAAATTCTGGGCCCCATTATGGTTTCAAGTTGCAGGGGGAGGAGCTGATATTGTGATGGGACAGTCAGAGGATTCCTGGGCTCCCAGATCGCTGCCGAAAACCCCACCACTGGACGGTCCTTTTTGGACCTCACAGTCTCATTTTGACTGTGATAGTGGAGAGCACATCCTGACGATCCCAGAAACACTGCAAAGTCCCTGGTTGATCCAGGAGAAGCCCTTTTTTTAGTGGCAGGTGGCTGCCATTGTAACTGCTGAAGTTGGGACAGCTCCAGAAGAAGATTAGAAGGACAGTGAGTTGATGCAGTGAGAGACATTCAATTTAAATCAATATAAAAGAACACCCTCAGACTGAAGTGGAAATTACATTGGAGATAAAAGGAAATTAAGCAGCAAAATTAAGCTGGACTCTGAACTTTTTTGCAGATAAGATAGTTGGAAATACATCTGAAGAAGTTGCAACTATCAGTATTGTTTATTCAGGTGTTCTTCGGGGAACTATCAGAAGTAGGAGTCTGAGACTGAACAAGAGAGATTTGTTGTTTGGGAAGGAGAATTGTAGAAAAAACTGGAATCTTTTCTTCTATCAACTTTCATCTTTTTTTCCTCTCTGCTAAGTGATAATTCTCTATATTCTTCCCCTGCTTAAACATTTTTAATGGATTTATGAAACTTTTCATTTTTTTCTCATATATATAACTGAATTGGATTAAGGTGTACAAGTGCCTGAAGATTGATTTTGATTTTTGATTTTTATTCTTTATTTTTTCTTCTTTTCAGTTGGCTTTTTGGCCTTTCATTTTTCATTTTTGTTTTCCTTTCTATCTTTTTTTTATTGATTTTGATGACATTTTATTGACATTGGGATTAAATTAAGCCTTTTTAAAAGTGGATTAGGGTATTGAAGAAGCTGAAGAACTGTAATTTTTTTCTTTCTCCCTTTTTTCTTTTATTCTCTTTTTCCTTTGGCTTTCCCCCTTTTTTTTGTTTTGGCTACTGGTGAATACTTGATAGAATGAGTAGAAAGGTAGTGGCAGTTGGCTATGCCACAACTACGCCTTCCTCATCACCATCTGGAGAACAGCTATCTATTTAGACAATGCTTCAGCAGGAAAAGGAGAAAGAAAAAGAAAGAAAGAAGGAGAGAACATTACAGATGATTCCTCGAGTATTCCAGAAGATTGAACAACAATTAAAGACAGACGAAAAAGTGGCAAGAATACAGCAAATGATGTTGAAATATGAAGATAGACTGCAAAAAATGAGAAAAATGAGGAGCAAAGAGAATAAAAAATAAAGACATAGACAATAGATTGGAAGAAGTTGAACAAGACAGGAGTGGATTCATTGGATGGGAGATGGACAGATCAGAATTCTATCTTAGATTCCAAAATGTAGAAGAAGAGAAAGGAGAGAATTTAGCAGAAATAATGATAGGAATTTTGGCAGAAACACTAGAAATTATTAAGGAGAAGATGATGGACGGCTTTGATGAGATATATCGAGTTTATACTAGGTATGCAATGAGCAACAAATTACCATGAGAAGTACAAATAAGGTTCACTAAGAAATCGATCAAAGCACAAGTACTGCAGATTGCCAGAGAAAAAGCATTGAAGTACAAAGAGAAAGAAATTGTGGTTTTGAAGCAAATACCAAGAAAAGTGAGGGAGATGAGGAGAGGATACCAATTTTTGACTAAAATATTACTTCAAAAAGGTGTGAACTATAGATGGCTGATTCCAGAAGGGTTAGTCTTAATGTGGCAACTGCAAAGATACAGAATAGATAGAATAGATAAAGCAAAAGCATTTTATGCAGAATTCTTTAAAGAGAAGGAAATGGAAATGGAACTGCAAATGACAGTAGTACCAATAGAACTGCAAGAAGAAGACTTAGCAATGATTGAAAAAGTAGAAAAAGCAATAGGGGGGACTGTGGAGTACAAAGAACAGTGTGAACAGAGAACAACTAGAGCAGCAAATCCTACCTATAAAGTATGACCATGGAAGAGAAAAAACTGATTTCAATAAACATAAATGGACTTAATTCAGCTGTTAAAAGAAGAAAGGTATTTCACAAATTAGAGAAATCAAAATTTGATATAATCTGTTTGCAAGAAGTACATATTAAAAAGCAATATGAACAGTTATTGGCACATTCAAAATTAGGGAAAATTTTTGCCTCATTGCCACAATGTAAAAAAAGAGGTGTTGTCTTATATATTAGAAATGTAGTACCAGCAGAGCAAATCTATGCAGATGATGAAGGAAGAATTCTGATGGTGGAAATAATAGATAATAATATGAAAATTATTTTACTAAGTGCTACTAAGCACTATATCACCAAATAACAACCAAGGTGTCTTCTACAAAAAGTTACACATGAAAATAATTGAATTGGAATATGATAATATCTGTATGATGGGAGATTTTAATGGTATAGTTGATGAGAAATCGGACTATAAAATATATAAAACAATAAGACATAGCAGAAAGATATTACTGAAGTCTTTTTTTAAGATGACCAAGGAAGTAAATTTAAAAGATGCATGGAGAGGTAGAAATGCAAAAAACAGACAATATACTTTTTATTCTGTCAGACATTCATCTTGGTCTAGATTAGATATGATATGGACAACAATGGAACTGACTTTGAATATAGAAAAAATTGGGATAGAAGCAAACACATGAGCAGATCATAATCCAGTGACAATGAAATGGAAAGGACAGAGGAGAAGATTTAGATGGACTTTAAATAACACTATATTAAAAGAAAAGGACTTTGTGCAGAAAATGAAGAGAGAATTAGCTTTCTTTTTCAAGGAGAATAGGAAAGAGGACACATCGATGCAAAATCTTTGGGATACGATGAAGGCCTATGCTAGAGGTTTCATAATGGACTATACAAGGAAGAGAAATATCAAGAAAAGACAAACATACAAAGTATTGGAAGATGATTATAAGAGATTTGAAAAAGATCTTCAGAAATGTCCATATAAAAAAAGATGTCAAAATGAAAATGGGTATAATAAAACATAAAATGGAGTTACTGGAGAAAGAAAAACTAATCCAAAAAATCAGAAGCACTAAACAGAACTATTTTGAGAATGCTAATAAACCAGGAAGATGGTTAGCATATAAATTGAAAAAAGAGAGAGAATCAAGAAAAATAATACAACTAATCAATAACTAAGGACAAAGTAAATTTGGAAACAAGGAGAAGAAAAAAATTATGCAGGATTACAATAGACAACTGTATGAACATGAAAAGATAGAGGAGGAAAATGTGATACGATATCTTCAAAATGCAAATTTACCTTGGATTCCTAAAGATATTGAGCAGATGCTAGAGGGAAATATAATGATGATGGAACTAACTGAAGCAATTAAAAAACAAAAGAATGGGAAGTCACCAGGGCCAGATGGATTGCCAGCAAAATACTATAGGACATTGCAGGATTTCTTAAGTCTCCCACTTTTAGGAGTTATGAATGAAGTGATGACAAAGAAGGAAATACCCAAGTCATGGTCAGAGGCATATATTACATTGATTCCCAAGGAGGACACTGACCCACAACAAATCAAAAACTATAGACCTATATCCCTGCTAAATTCAGACTATAAAAGTTTTGCTTCAAAACTGGAAGAAAGACTTAGAAGATATTTAAATGATTTTATACATTCAGATCAAAATGGGTTTTTTCCAAAAAAACAAATTAGAGATACCATGAGAATAATTCTGGACACTTTGGAATACAATGAAGCCCATCCTGAAAAGCAAATGGCACTGATATCCTTAGATGCACAGAAAGCTTTTGGCAATGTGAATTGCCAATTTATGTTGCTTCAAATGGAACAGATGGGCTTTGGTAAAAAATTAACCTAATCAATTAAAGCTATATATTATAAACAAATGGCAAAAGTGATGCTAAATGGAGAATTGACAGATTCTATTGAGATAAAAAAAGGTACCAGACAAGGTTGTCCATTGTCCCCTATGTTGTTCATATTAATATTAGAAGTGCAAAATGGAAATATTAGAGAAGAAAAAGATATAAAAGGAATGAAAATTCGAAAAGAAGAATATAAATTGCAAGCATTTGCAGATGACCTGGTATTCATTCTCGAAGATCCACTAATATCAATAACTACACTGATAGACAAAATAGGAAGTTTGGGAAAGTAGCAGGTTTGAAAATCAATAAAGACAAAATGAAGATTTTGATTAAAAATATGTTGGCAAAGCAAAAAGAAGAACTGGTGGATATATCAAAGATGCAGGTCACAAATAAAGTCAAATATTTGGGGATATATTTGACAGCAAGATGTAGCATGCTTAAAGAAAATAATTATAATAAACTTAAATAACAGATAGGGACAGACTTGACAAAATGGGAAAACTTACAATTATCATTGATTGGGATAATATCAGCTATTAAGATGAATATTTTGCCTAGAACTTTATACTTATTCCAGACAATTCCAATTAGATTGGGGAAATATTTCTTCGAAGAATTGAATAAAAGAGTGTTAAAATATATTTGGCTGGGAAAGAAGACGAGGATAAAATTAAAGTTGTTACAAGATGCTAGAATGAGAGGGGGATTTGGTTTACCTAACTGGGAACTTTATTATCAAGCGTCAAGCTTGATGTGGATTAAAGAATGGATAACTTTGGAAGACTTCCGGTGGCACTGCCAACGCCGCAGCAGCTCTTTTGGGAGTTCCGATCCCCGGGATTCTAAATGCCGCCGGAACAGCGAAAATCAGCTGTTCCAGCGGCTCGGAACTTTCCCCTCGGGCAAAGAGGGGAAAGTGGTAAATAGGCGTGGATAGAGCTCCCCAGGACTCCCCAGGATTAATCCTGGGGTGCGAAGGGAGAGAGCTCCCCAAACACCTATAGAAACTCCAGACCTGGGCAAGCTCTGTCACTGACAGAACAAGGCGCTGTGACCACCCCTGCAAGCCTAATGAGTTCAATGTTTTGACTGGATGCAGGCAGAGCAAAGACAGAACTGGCAATAACTGCAAGTATTACAACTTTAATTCCAGAAACTATTACTTCCTTCAAGAAGCTAGAGAAAGTTAATAAAGATGGCGCTGGCTGGTCTCAGATGGTGAAAATGAAACTTAAAGGAAGAAAGTGGTTGTTAACACTTGTTAACACTTGTTAAGGATGTTAACATTTTAAGACTTTGTTGAATGGAGGAGAGGCTTGAAAGTTTAAAGAGACAGGACTAATTTGCTGATCAGTTGCAATAATTACTAAGGATTTAAAATAAGAACTTTGCTGGCTTTGCTGGGTGAGGCTGGGGGAAAGTGAAACTTGGAAATGGCGGCTAGACAAGTAAAGCCTGGGGTGGTTAAAAGTGCTGGATTATCCCCAGCTCAGACTTCAAAAATTCAGTCTTTGGTTGCCCCCCCCCCCCAGCCCCCACAGAATCACAAGCTTTAACTTTGGAAGTTTTGGAGGGGGCACTGAAGAAATTGTCTGATAATCTGGAAGAAAAAATTACAATTCATTTAGAAGGAAAATTAAAAGAGGTGCATGAAGAATTGCAGGGTATTAAAGATACAATTCAAACCAACAATGATGAAATAAGAGAAGACATAGTGGAAGCCTTTAAAGGAGTGTGGGGTCTTGCTACAACATTGGAGGAGAGGGTGGATGAAATTGATCAGCATAATTTGGAGGTGGTTGTTAAGCTGAAGGAAGCTCAGACAAAAATGGAGAAAGTAGAAGCTGAACTTGTTATGGAACAATATAGAGCAATGGAATCGGCAGTGAGGGTGAGAGGATTGAAAGAAAATAATCAAGAAAATCTTAGAGAGATCTTTGTAGAACCCCTTATGTATCTCACTGGAGAAGCAAAAGGTGAGTGTGCCTGGCAATTGGACAAAATAGTTCGTGTGAATTCATGGATTGCAAGACAAAGACAGCTGCCTAGAGACATTGTGATTTATTTTGCAACAAGGAGGATGAGGAATCAGGTTCTACAAGCATCTTACCAAAAGAAACTTCAAGTGGCAGGACAGGAGGTCTCAATAATGAAGGAGATTCCCCCGAAAATGCTGAGATCCAGGAAGGACTATGCTTTCTTAGTGGATGAGCTTTGAAAACATCAATTACAGTACAGATGGGAGGCACCAGCTGGACTAGTGGTGAACTATCTTGGTGAGAGATATCATCTTAATTCAGTTTGGAAAGCAAGAGATTTTTATACTACCGTGTTGCAGGTTGGAAAGCCCCCACCTCCACAGGCTAGAAGAAAGAAAGATGCTGAAGAGGCTAGAAAGGGGAAAGAAGAAACAATGCAGTCTCAAGCTCGAGGGGGTGCATTGACTACCCAAGAACAATTGTTGCAAATTATGGAGGATGTACAATTATTGGATTTATTTGAAAAAATGGAAGAACCCAAAGACCAAAGACAGACATGGGCGGCAACTAAACGTAAAGAAGAATTAAAGAAACAACAGATGATAACCCAAGAAATGGTATCTATCAATACAGGAGCTGTGGGAGGAGCTAGACCTAAGAAAAAATTCCATCAGGACTTTCAGAAGGTGCTCCAGAAGCTTTCAGGAGCCAAAAATGGCAATTAAATTCCTGACCTGGAATGTCAATGGATTAAATTCACCACAAAAGAGGAGAAAGATATTTCATTATTTAAAACAATTTAAAAATGATGTAATTTGCTTGCAAGAAACTCATATAAGGACAAACGACCAAAAATATTTGATAAATGGAGGACACATTTTGTAGCAGCTGCACCGGAGAAGAAAAATGGAATAGTTATATATATTAGAAAAAACTTAATGGCCAAATTAATTGAAGCAGATATACAAGGAAGGTATATAGCAATTGAATTATTAATAGAAGGGAAGAAAGTCCTTTTAATGGGAATATATGCACCAAATCAACAATAAGAGAAATTTTATAAATTTTTGCATACAAGGCTAGTACAAATGGATTATACATCATGTATACTGATGGGTGATTGGAATGGGGCAATTGATACTAAGAAGGACAAGAAGAAAAGTGTGCCAAACTTGTATACATGGGCTAAACTCCCTCAATCCTTTTTTGATATGGTGGATGACATGGAGCTGAGAGATATATGGCGCGAAAGAAATTTTGATGAACAAGATTTTACTTTTTTTTCTGACAGATACCAATCTTTTGCTAGAGTTGATTTTATTCTAATTACTAATGATTTTCTTTCTAGGGTTAAGAAAACCAAGAACATTATCAGATCACAATCCGGTATGGATGGAACTAGAGGTTGGAGAAAAATCTTGGAGGTTGAACGAGAATTTGTTTCGATATGAGGCAAATGTGAATGAATGTAAAAAATTAATGAAAGAGTTTTTTGAATTAAATATGCATAAGGGCACATCTATGGAAATGGTTTGGGATGCAAGTAAGTATATATGAGGGGAGTGTTAATAAATTTAAACAATGGACTTCCGGGTGGAGGCTTCGTCATCGCCGGGTGGCTTTTGAATAGCTGCCGGCTTCGACGCGTGTATAGAGCTGCGCTACAGCTGTTAGGCGGCTCGTAAAATCCTCCTCTTGTTTATAAGGGGAGACAGAGCTGGCGAAGCCCAGGTAGAGCCCCCAGAAGCACTTACAGGGTCATTTTTTTTGCCCTGTGAGGTGCTCTGTGTGAAGGCTCCCCTTCTACTTCGCCGAAGCTCCGCGCGCCGAGGGACCTCTGTCAAGCGGCAGAGCGAGACGACTGGAGCAACCCCACCTCTTATCTACAGATCCAGCATTGACTTAAGATTTGGGTGAGATCTGGATTTTTTAAAAGCTTTTAAGCCTGTTAAGAGTTAAAGGAAAAAAAGTTTGCAGTTTAAATCTTGGAGTGAAAGGAACAGAAAATGGCGCCTGTTCAAAAAGAAGGAAGTGAAAGTAGAAAGTGAAAGTCCTAATTAAAGTGTTTTAGCCACCTGGTTTCAACTCAAAAAGACTTTAAAGTGTAAATATAATTTTGGCTGTTCCCCCTTTCTGTAAAACTGGGGAGAAAGATTGGAATTTCAGGAAAGGGAGGAAGATTTTCTTTTTTCAAGAAACTAAGACTGTGTCCAGGCATGGCTTCAAAGAAAGCTGGTGGGGATTCCCCTCCTCACCAGACAAAGGAATTGTCAGCTAAGCCATTAATCCAGCCTCAGAGTCAAACGCAAGGAGGAGGGAATGAGGATTTGAAAGCTTTTATGGCTAATTTAACAGCAACTCTGGCTAATCAAATTAAAGATTTGAATGTGAAGATAGAAAATAATCAAATTGAAATGAAGCAGTTTGTAAAGGAAAAAAGTGAGAAGTTTAATCAGGTTGTAACTACAGTGGTAACTGCTCTCACTGATGCCTTGGTGGTGGTGGAAAAAAAGGTGGATGATCTAAATTTAGAAGTGGAAAAGAATAAGAAGGATGCAGAGGAGAAATTTTTTAAAGTGGATGTGAGGAATCAGAAGATAGAAGATGAAATCACCATGTTACAATTTCGCACCATGGAGTTCGCCATAAGACTGAGGGGATTGAGGGAGAATAACAGAGAAGACCTGAGGGCTGTTTGTGTGGAGATGCTGGCCAAAATTTCAAAGTTGGAACCTGAGTTAATTGATAAAAGAATTGACAAGCTCTACAGGGTTAACTCACGTGTAGCGAGACAGAGGAATTTGCCCAGAGATGTTGTGATCTATTTCACTGATAGAACGCTGAGAAACAATATTTTGCAATGTTCTTTTCATACTACTCTTCAAGCTGAGGGCAATCAAATTGGAGTTTTTAAAGAGTTACCACCTAAAATGTTAAGAGATCGGAGAGACTATGGTTTCCTGGTAAATGAATTGAAAAGGCGACAGATTCCATTTAGATGGGATGCACCAGCTGGAATTATTTTGAGATATGAGGATGTAAGATATCGTCTAAATTCATTGCAAAAAGCAGAACATTTCTACTAGAACATTCTTAAAAGATCTCCAACACCACCACGTTCATCTACATTGTTATCAGTTGAAGGAATCTCTCAAGATAAGGATTATGAGGAAGGGATTTTAGAACTTCCAAAGGAACAAGAACAACAGGCACTTCAAGTTATGGCAATGGAGGAAATTCTAGGAGCAGAAGGTGGCCTAACATTGGATTTTTTTGCTGACCTCCCAGAGCCTAGAACCAAACATACCAGAGTGACAAGAGAGGTGGATCCGGACATTGAACTGTTGATGCAAGAACCAAAAGACTAATGTATAACTCGTGCAGCAGAAAAGCAGAGATTAGAGAAGCAAAAACAGCAGAGGTCCGAGGTGCCACAAGAAATGAAGGGGATGAATGGGAGAACACAAAAATCTGAAGCAGTGGGAGGAGCCAGACCAAAGACCTCTGTCGAACAGGGTCTTAGGCAAATGCTCAGTAAGCTTCGCGAATCTTCAGATGACAGTTAGATTTTTATCCTGGAACGTGAATGGTTTGAATTCTCCATAGAAAAGAAGGAAAATATTTCATTATTTGAAGCAGTACAAAAATGAGATTGTTTGTTTGCAAGAAACTCATATTAGAGCCCAGGACCAAAAATATTTGATAAATTCAAAACTTGGAGTACATTTTATGTCTTCTAATTTGGCGAAAAGGAATGGATTAGTGTTGTACATTTCTAAAAGAATACCAGCTAAACTTGTAGAATCGGATGATGAAGGAAGATATATTGCAGTTGAAATAAATATACAGAATGCCCAGTTGCTCTTGATAGGAATCTACGCCCCTAACCAGCAGCAAGAAACTTTTTATAAATTATTACATAATAAAATACTCCAATGGAATTATAAGTCTTTTCTGATTATGGGAGATTGGAATGGAGTGATTGATACAAATTTTGATAAAAAGACATTGGCTAAGAAGGGGAATAAACTACCACAGTCCTTTTTCATATTGAAAGAAGAATTACAACTGAAGGACGTATGGAGAATTCATCATCCGAAGGAATTGGACTTTACTTTTTTTTCTGATAGACATAAATCCTTTTCTAGAATTGACTTTATATTGGTTTCTACTGACTTACTTGCTAGCACGATTAAGACTAAGATTTTTCCAAGAATTTTGACTGATCATAGTTCTGTATGGATGGAAATGGACTTTGGCAAGAGGGAAAGAAGATCCTGGAGATTGAATGAGAATTTATTTAGGTATGAGAAGAATATAGATGATCTCAAAAAACATGTGAAGGAATTCTTCCAACTGAATTTGAATAAAGGTACACCTATTGAAGTTGTTTGGGATGCAAGTAAGGCTTATATGAGAGGTGTATTGATTTATATGAATTCTAAGTATAAGTTAATGAGACAAAAGACAAGATTGGATTTGGAGCAAGAAATTAAGCAGAAAGAACAATTGCATATTAAGAATCCGGCTGATGAGAAATTGCAAGTTACTATAAAATTTTTGAAAGATCAATTTCAGATGCTTATGGCTGATCAGATGGCAACTAACTTACAATTTGCCAGGCATAATACCTTTTGCAACGCTAATAAACCGGGCAGATGGTTAGCATACACTTTAAGAAAGAAACAAAGTTTTCGTATAATAGATACTATTGAATATAAAGGCAAACAGGTTTTTCAACAGACTTCAATTCATCAAGCTTTTTTAGATTATTATTCTACTTTATATCGTACAGATAATATTCAAAAGGATCTTATTGATGAATATCTTGGAAAGACGAGAGTTACCAAAATTTCATTGGAACAAAGAGAAAGATTGAATCAATTAATAACATCTGAAGAGATTTTATTTGCAATTAAACAATTGAAAATAGCTAAAGCTCCTGGGACGGATGGTTTGACAGCAGTATATTATAAGAACTTACAATCAGAATTGGTAGAGCATCTTAAGAACTTATTTTGCAGTATACAGCGGGGGGGTAAAATACCCCCCTCTTGGAAGACGGCTTTTATCTCACTTATACCAAAGGAAGATGGCTCTTTAAAACCAGAAAATTTTAGACCAATATCTCTCCTGAATACGGATTACAAAATTTTTGCTAAAGTTTTAGCCAACAGATTGATGCCAGTTATTCAAGAGGTGATTCATAGTAATCAAGCAGGTTTTATAGAGGGGAGATATATGAAGGATAATGTGCGGCAAGTCATAGATTTATTGGAATATCTTGAGAAGAGTAAACAGATCCCTGAGGTGCTGGTATTTCTGGATGCAGAAAAAGCCTTTGATCGAGTCAACTGGGACTTTCTAGTAAAGACTTTGTATAAAATGGATTTTGGAGATCAGTTTATACAAGCGATTGCGGCATGGTTATTAATGGAAGTTTAACCACCAATTTTCATATACAGAAAGGAACTAGACAAGGCTGCCCGTTATCACCACTGTTGTTTATTTTAACTTTGGAAGTCTTGTTGAATTCTTTACGGGACTCGAACAAATTGAATGGAATAGTTGTAAGGCAAAAAGATTATAGGACAAAAGCATTCGCAGATGATCTGGTTGTAACCCTAACACGACCTTTGGAATCAATCATTCAGATGAAAAACATTATTGAGGAGTATGGTTTGGTCTCAGGTTTTAGACTAAACCAGAAAAAGACTAAGATGATAGTTAAGAATATGCCGGAACCACAAAGGATTGAACTGGAAAGGTTGGCAGGCTTTGAAATAGCTACAAAGGTGAAATATCTAGGAGTTCAGGTTGCAGCGTCTAACATAAAACTTTTTCAAAACAATTATGAGGTTTTGTGGCATAAGATTCAAAAGGACCTTGAAACATGGAAGGAATTGCAACTATCTTTACTTGGAAGAATAGCAGCAGTTAAGATGAACGTTCTACCTAGATTTCTGTTTTTGTTTCAAATGATTCCAGTGCTTAGAAGTGATAAAACATTGGCTGAATGGCAGTCAGGTTTAAATAAATTCATTTGGAATGAGAAAAAGCCAAGAGTTAAATTTAAAATTATGCAAGATGTTCGTGAAAGAGGTGGCCTTAAAGTTCCAAACCTACGTTTATATTATGAAGCTGTAGTGTTGACACAAGTGGGTGATTGGTTTGGAACAACAAAAAATTCTGAATATAGAAGGCCATGACTTGGATTTTGGTTGGCATGCATATTTGTTCTATGAAGACAAGTTGGATAATGTATTTAAAAGTCACATATTGAGACAGGCGTTGATGAGAGTTTGGAAGAAGCACCAGTTTCAATTGGATTACCTTTGTGGTTGGATCTTGGGCAGATTATGCCAAATATAAAGTCACTCGGGGGGATTTTATATAAAGAGATACTTTTTAATGATGGGGGCAGTTGGAATTTGAAATCTTTGAAAACTCTGTTGGAAGACGGGAAGAATATAACTTGGTTGCAGTATTCTCAACTTCAATCGAGATGGAGAGAAGACCAGAAAATTGGACTAATGCTACATGAAGAAGATTTGGTGATACAGATGAAACAGAAAGGGCCGATGCATATTAAGAGGGTGTACAATTTATTGCTAGAAAGAGATTCAGAGAGTGAATTAGTTAAGGATTGTATGATAAAATGGGCACAAAACTTTGCAGAACCAGTGATGTTAGAAACATGGGAAAAGATTTGGGTCCAGAATGTTAAATTTACACAAGCACAGAATTTGAGGGAAAATTTTTATAAGATGTTTTATAGATGGCATTTAGATCCTAAGAAATTATCATGTATGTATCCAAATGTTCAACCTAAATGTTGGAGGTGTGATTGTTTGGATGCAACATATTTTCATATTTGGTGGACCTGTAGAAAAGTGAAAGCATTTTGGATTAGACTTTGGTGGGTTATGCAGAATGTTTTAAAAAAGAAGCTTCAATTTTCTTCGCAACTGTTTTTGTTAGGTATAGTTAAGGATTGTTCACAGAGTGATACGAGACTGATTTTGTATATGATTACTGCAGCTAGGTTATTGATTGGTCAATACTGGAAAAAAGATAGTGTGCCTACCATAGCTGAATGGATGTCAAAGATGGCTAGTTTTGCGGAAATGGCTAAGATTTCTGCATACTTAAAAGATAGGACCCATGAAGTTTTTGTTAGGGATTGGAAGAAGTGGGTTGATTATGTGCGGAATAAATATCAAACTAAGAATCTTCAGTTGGTTTTTTGATTCATAATTATTAGGGGTTTGATTAGTATGTTGAAGATTATATATATAGAATTATTTTAAAGTCATTATTATGTTAAATATATATATTATATTATTGTTTAGATAATTATTAAGTTGATATAAATTTACATATTTTGGTTATACTGCTGTCTTGACAATGATATATGTTTGAGTTAGGTTTAATGGGGCATTTATAATTCTTATTTGTTTAAGTTTATCTTTTTATTAGTAAAGAATTTTGGGATTAATTCTATTTTACTTGTTGTTAAAGTTTATGATATATTTTTGGGATCTCACCTATATCTAATGTTTAATAATGATTGATATAGAAAATTTATGTTTTGCTTGTAACGGAAGTCGGGGGGGATGGGGGGAGAGGGTGGGGGGGTGGGAGGGTGGGAAAGTGGGGTTAAAATTGTATTGTAAAACTTTTTCAATAAAAAAAAATTTAAACAATGCACACAGGCAAAAATAGGGGGAAAAACGGAGGGAATTGGAGGAGGACATAAAAAAGAAGGAACAGGCACTAATAACGAAACCAGATAATAAGAATATAAAAGAGGCTATTACAATATTGAGAGGGCAGTTCAATATGTTGATGTCAGACCAGGTGGCAACAAATTTGCAATATGCTAAGCATAATACTTTTTGTAATGCAAATAAACCAGGCAGATGGTTAGCGCATATGTTAAGGAAGAAACAAAAATCATGTACAGTAGAAAAAATACAATATAAAGGTAAAGAGGTATACCAACAGAGCATGATTAAAAAAGCCTTTTTAGATTTTTACACGAAGCTTTATGTTGGTGATAAAATACAGGGTATTGATATAGATAGATTCTTGCAGAAGGAGAATATGCCTATAATTAATGATGAACAAAGAGAAAGATTGAATTTAATGATAACCACAGAGGAAATTCTCCTTGCAATTAATCAACTGAAAAGTGGGAAGGCTCCTGGAACAGATGGTTTGACATTGGCATATTATAAAAATCTCCAGCTTGAAATGGTGGAACCTCTTAAGGAGTTGTTTGTTAAAATACAAATGGGAGGAGAGGTACCACCATCTTGGAGAACAGACTTTATATCTTTGATTCTGAAAGAAGATCAGGATCATACTCAGCCAAAGAATTATAGACCTATATCTTTACTTAATATAGATTATAAGATTTTTGCAAAAAATTTAGCAAATAGGTTAATGTCAGTTATGCAATGTAGAACTGGGTTTATACAAGGTAGACAAATGAAAGGCAATGTAAGGCAAATAGTTAATATACTGGAATATTTGGGAAGGAACAACCAGATCCCTGCAGTGCTCATGTTTTTGGATGCAGAGAAGGCATTTGATCGAATGAATTGGCAATTTTTAGAGAAGGTAGTTCACAAGATGCAATTAGGGGAGTATTTTATAAAATCAATTCAAGCAATATATCAGAAACAAACAGCACAAATAATAGTGAATGGAAACTTAACTGAAACATTTAAAATTGAAAAAGGAACAAGACAGGGATGTCCTCTGTCACCATTGCTGTTTGTTTTGACCTTGGAAGTGTTGTTGAATAAGATACGGGGGGCAGATAATTTACATGGTATTAAGATCAGACAACAAGTTTATAGATACGAGCATTTGCAGATGACGTGGTTGTAACTTTAACCCAACCAGTAAAATCAGCTATAAGTTTAATGGATATAGTTAGGCAATATGGTCAAGTTTCAGGATTTAAAATAAATTTAGGGAAAACAAAGATGTTAATTAAGAATATGACTATAAAAGAAAGAGAAGAGTTGGAGAGAGTAACTGGCTGTGAGATAGTGAAGAAGTTAAATACTTGGGAGTTTATATTGCAACATCAAACGGGAAGTTATATAAATATAATTATGAAGTGCTATGGCATAAAATACAAGCAGAGATAGAGAAGTGGAAAAAATTACAATTGTCATTGCTGGGAAGGATTGCAGCAATTAAAATGAGTGTTTTGCCAAAGTTTTGATTTCTTTTTCAAATGATACCAATACTTTAAAAAGATTAAATTTGGAAGAATGGCAGAAAGGCATTAATAAGTTTGTTTGGGCTGGAAAGAAACCAAGAGTCAAGTTAAAAATAATGCAAGATACACGTGAAAGAGGAGGCTTGAAAATGCCAAATCTTAAATTGTATTATGAAGCAGCTGTCTTATTGGCTATTAGTGATTGGATTAACCTAACAGAAGAAAGGATATTGAATATTGAGGGTTATGATTTGATATATGGCTGGCATGCTTATTTGATTTATGATAAAAAGGTGGATTTTAAAAGCCATATATTAAGGAATGCTTTTTTGCGTGTCTGGAAAAAATATCAATATAAATTAAATGATAAGATACCTTTGTGGACAGTTCCCAGACACACAATAGAGAATATAAGTATAGAGCAATGACAGGATATAATTACTTATAAAGAATCATAGAAAAGAATGTATTACAGTTAAAATCTTTGAATATATTGAGAGAGGAAAGGGTAATTCAAACATGGTTCCAGTACGTACAGTTGCAGAACAGGTGGAAAAAAGATCAAAAAATTGGTATTGCACAAAGTGAAGAGCATTTGATACAACAGATCAGAGATCAGAGGCCAATCCATATAAAAAGACTGTACAATATACTGATAGAAATTGATTCAGAGACAGAATTAGTTAAAGATTGCATGATAAAATGGGCACAAAATTTTGAAGAACCAGTAATGATGGAAACTTGGGAAGCGATCTGGGTTAGAAATGTAAAATTTACACAAGCACAAAATTTATGAGAGAATTTTTATAAAATGTTTTATAGATGGCATATGGATCCAAAAAAATTAGCTTGTATGTATCCTACTTTGCAACCTAAATGTTGGAGATGTGATTGTGCTAATGTTACTTATTTTCATATCTGGTGGACATGTAAAAAAGTTAAAGCATTTTGGATAAAAATATGGTGGATTATACAGAATGTTCTGAAAAAACGGATAAAATTTACTCCACAGCTGTTTTTCTTAGGTATTGTACAAAACTGTATGGTAATAGAAACTAAGTTGATGTTGAATTTAATAACTGCAGCAAGACTTTTGGTGGCGCAGTACTGGAAGAAGGAAGACCTACCATCTATTGAAGAATGGACATTAAAAGTAATGAACTTAGTAGAAATGGCAAAAATTTCAGCATATTTAAAAGACCATTCAAATGAAAAGTTTAGGATGGAATGGAAAAGATGGATAGAATATATGCAAGGCAAATATAAGACTAGAAAAGTACAATTAGTTTT
Organism: Masticophis lateralis; assembly: GCA_030761175.1. Classification (NCBI taxonomy): domain Eukaryota; kingdom Metazoa; phylum Chordata; class Lepidosauria; order Squamata; family Colubridae; genus Masticophis; species Masticophis lateralis. The sequence goes on from JAUDYJ010000008.1 coordinate 1,469,735, forward strand.
TTGAATAAGGAATGAGTTAAGATAATGTTATAAAATACTTAACGTTAGATTAGTTAAAGGGAGTTAAAGGTTCAAGAGGCCAATAAGAGACTATAGATTATTAGCTTAAATTAGCATATGATTGTTAAATGTGATGCTCTGTATTTTGCTTTGGGAAGTGGGGGGTGGGTTAGAGAGGGAAAGGGGAGAAGGGGGCAGGGGGAAATATATGTAAAACTTTTTAAATTTTTCAATAAAAAAAAGAATGGATAACTTTAAAAAATACTAGATTATTGAATTTAGAAGGACACGATTTGTTTGGGGTGGCATGCTTTTTTATGGTATAAAGGAATAAAAGTACAGGGATATTTTAGAAGACATCCCCTTGCGCATGCCCAAGATGGCGATCGTATCTTGGGCGTCCTAGGAAGATGGGCTTTTTGGCTGGCTCTTAGCAGGTCCGTGGGGGCTGCAGTCCATCGGCAGCCCCCTGCCCAGCCAGTGGAATATGCGGCCATCACGCTGGTGGGGTTGTCGCCCGCCAGCGTGCACCAGAAGATGCCGAAGACCCCCGCCGCCTCCACCGCCCAGAACAGCTGAGAGGCGCCGCGGAAGATGGCAGCGCGGTGGGGGGGGCGAAGACAAGCGGCGAGCGGCGAGCGGCGGCTGCAGTGAGAGGGCAGCCATGGCGAAGCCCTTGGAATATTTCCGGAGGCTCCCGCCGCCCTTAAACAGCTGGGCGACGCTGCGAGTCCGCCACCCCGTTTTGAAGATCCCCGCCGCTTCCCCCCCCTTTTGGACAGCTGAGAGGCGCCGCGGAAGATGGCGGCGCGGTGGGGGGGGCGGTGAAGACAAGCGGCGAGTGGCGAGCGGCGGCTGCAGTGAGAGGGCAGCCGTTGCGAAACCCCCGCGAAGCCCCCGCTGAGGAAATAATAATGCTGCGAGAGATGGCGATGGGTGGCAAGGAGATGGCGGCCAGCGAATGGTGGCAGTGATGAGATTGGGGGGCCAATGATTCCAGCGGGCCCCCAGCAGCCAGCGGGCTTATGGCCCCATTGGAGGCTGGTGAGGGTCTCCTCTCCCTCCATCCCGCTTGTCCTCTGCTGGCCCTCAAACCTGCCCGCCCCTTTATTATCAGGCCGCCACTTCCCGAGTGGTGCTTCGGACCTTTTTGGCGTCTTTACCAGCATTTGGCGTTTCCATCTGCATTTCATTACTCCGCTGGCTGGCTATGAGAAGACAGGCCAGCTCACGGGAGGATTGTGGAGCCGGTTATTACCATCTATCTGAGGGGGTGCCACATTCACAGGACAAATCTGCCGGGCCACAGTGAGAGAGTGGCCTTGGACTTTCCAACGTACCTGTTGTCGGCTGAACCACCGTGAGAGGGTGGCTTGGACATTCCCCCTCAGGGACAGAATATAGAGACTCCGGGTCGCTACCGTGAGAGGGTAGCGGCGTTTCTCTCCTGATTGTCCTGGTCCTGCATTAGGACATCTGGAATTATGACTATGTTTATGGACCTACGCCATGCCCCATTTTCCTGCCCTATCTGTTGGATGCTCTCTAGGTCCACGCTTCTTGCCCTGCGAGATTCCCCCCTCTCGCGGGTTTGGCCCTCCACGTTATCGAGGGCCTACCTTAATGACGGGTCTTGGGACCCCGAGAGGTGGCATGCTGCGAAACGGGGATTGAGGGGTTTTTTAACTGCTTTTTTAAGGGGTGTTTTAGGGGGTTCTGGGGTGGGGGAGGGTGTGGGTTTGGGGGGAAACCCGGAGGGGAAAGGGACAGGCCTGGCAGTTTGTGATGCCACGGGAGGTGTAGTTGCTGGAGGCAAGAGGGCTCTGATTGAGCCCTCTGTTGAGGGTGGTGTGATTCCTACGTTATGTGGGAGGGGCAGATATGGCGAGAGCAGGGGACCATATCGTGTGGTGGGGGCACGCACTCGCTGTCTTCGAGCGATTGCTTGCCCCGGTCCCCTGAGCTATTCCCGTTCCCCGGGTTGTCTAGAGTCTCAGGACCCGAGGCTCCGGCTGCTGTTATGCAACGCGAGGTCCGTTGTAAATAAGGCCCCCCTCATATGTGATCTTCTTCAAGAGGGGGGTGCGGACCTGGCTGGTATTACTGAGACCTGGTTGGGCCACGAGGGGGGGGTCCCCCTCGTGGAGATGTGCCCACCGGGTTTCCTTGCATTTCACCAGCCGAGAGCCCAGGGCAGGGGTGGGGGAGTAGCGGTCATTATTAAGGAAGGTCTGGGTCCGAGGGAGGCCACTGTACCTCAGATAGCCGGGTGTGAGTCCATCCATGTGAGGTGGCGCCCTGGTGGGCAGATGGGTCTGTTAGTCACGTACCTGGCTCCCTGCCACGTGGCAACAACCCTGCCCGAGCTTCTCAATGTTATAGCCGAGGTGGCGGTTGCTACTCCCAGGCTTATAGTCATGGGGGATTTCAACCTGCCATCCATCGGTGAAACATCTGAGATGGCTCGGGAGTTCATGGCTTCCATGACGGCCATGGACCTGACCCAGGTAATTCAGGGCCCAACTCACGTTGGTGGACACACCCTGGACCTAGTTTTTGTCTCTGGTCAGTGGTTGGGTGGTCTTGATACTGGGGATATAGGCGTGGAACCCTTGTCATGGACTGACCACTCGCTCCTCCGACTCGACTTTCTGACCGCTGCACCCCACCGCAGGGAGGCGGAACCAATTAGGTGGTTCCGCCCCAGGCGCCTGATGGATCCTGATAGGTTCCAGACGGAGCTTGGGCCATTTCCTGAGACACTGACACGCGACTCGGCTGAAGACCTGGTGGCTGCCTGGGATAGGGCGGCCGGTGGGGCCTTGGACCGTGTCGTGCCTTTGCGGCCTCTGACCCGGCGCCGAACTCACTTATCTCCTTGGTTTACCGAGGAGCTGAGGGAGATGAAGCGCCGGAAAAGACGCCTAGAGAGCGGTTGGAGGGCCAGTCGCTCCGATTCTGACTTGACACTAGTAAGAGCTTATATTAAGACTTACTTAGTGACAATAAAAGCGGCGAAATCTAATTATTTCGCCGCCCTTATTGCGTCATCAGATAATCGCCCAGCCGCCCTGTTTAGGGTGACCCGCTCCCTCCTTCATCTGGGAGCGCGGGAGGATCCCTTGCAGGGACGTGCTGAGGATTTTGTTCAATATCTGGATGATAAAATAACTCAGATTCGGGATGAGTTGGCCGCCGACTGGGTTGGTTCGGGCGAGGTGACTGAGCCCGGTCTTGAGAGTGTTATCTGGGCTGAGTTCGATCCTGTGGCTCCCGAGGACGTGGACAGGATCCTGGGGAGATTGAACGCTACCACATGTTTATTGGACCCGTGTCCCTCCTGGTTGGTGCTGGCCTCCCGGGAGGTTACACGAGGCTGGCTCCAGGAGATTATAAATGCTTCTCTGAGTGAGGGTGCCCTACCGACCGCCTTGAAGGAGGCGGTGGTGAGGCCCCTCCTCAAGAAGCCCTCCCTGGACCCAGCTGTTTTGGCAAATTATCGTCCAGTCTCCAACCTTCCCTTTTTAGCGAAGGTTGTTGAGAGTGTGGTGGCATGGCAGCTCCCCCGGTACCTGGATGAAGCTGTCTATTTAGACCCGCTCCAGTCCGGCTTCAGGTCTGGTTACAGCACCGAAACGGCATTGGTCGCGTTGGTGGATGATCTCTGGAGGGCCCGGGGTAGGGGGTACTCCTCTATCCTGGTGCTGTTAGACCTCTCAGCGGCTTTTGATACCATCGACCATGGTATCATGTTGCGCCGGTTGGAGGGATTGGGGGTGGGGGGCACCGTTCTTCGGTGGTTCTCCTCCTACCTCTCCGACCGGTCGCAATCGGTGTTGACAGGGGGGCAGCGGTCGACCCCGAGGCGCCTAGTGTGTGGGGTGCCACAAGGGTCGGTCCTCTCGCCCCTTCTGTTCAACATTTATGTAAAGCCGCTGGGTGAGATCATCCGTGGTTTTGGGGTGGAATTCCATCAGTACGCTGATGACACTCAGCTGTACATTTCCACCCCAGACCACCCCAACGATGCCGTGGAGGTGATGTCCCAGTGCCTTGAAGCTGTGCGGGTCTGGATGGGGAGAAACAGGCTTCGACTCAACCCCTCCAAGACCGAGTGGCTGTGGCTACCGGCGTCCCGATATAGCCAACTGACTCCATCGTTGGTTATTGGGGGCGAATCATTGGCCCCCACGGAAAGGGTGCGCAACTTGGGCGTCCTCCTGGATCCACGGCTGTCTTTAGAGGATCATACGACAGCCGTGGCCAGGGGGGTTTTCTATCAGGTTCGCCTGATACGCCAGTTGCGGCCCTTTCTAGATCGGGACTCCCTACGCACAGTCACTCAGGCGCTCGTCACGTCTCGCCTGGACTACTGTAATGCTCTCTACATGGGGCTCCCCTTGGGATGCACCCGGAGGCTTCAGCTGGTGCAGAATGCGGCCGCGCGGGGGATTATGGGAGCGACAGGGCGCTCCCACGTGACACCTCTCCTGCGTGAGCTGCATTGGTTGCCGGTCGACTTCCGGGTGCGTTTCAAGGTGTTGGTAATCACCTTTAAAGCGCTCCATGGCTTAGGACCAGGGTACTTACGGGACCGCCTTCTGCCACCAATTGCCTCCCACCGACCGGTTCGCTCCCACAGAGAGGGCCTCCTCAGGGTGCCGTCAGCCAGACAATGCCGGCTGGCGACCCCCAGGGGGAGAGCATTCTCTGTGGTAGCCTCCACCCTCTGGAACGATCTGCCTCCAGAACTGAGAACTATTGCTGACCTCCGGACTTTTCGTCGGGCTCTAAAGACGCACCTTTTCCAACTCGCCGGACTTGCCAGATCCCTTCTATTTTTAAATATTTTTACACATTTTTAAATTTTAAACTTTTTAGAGTTTTTAGTCGGTTCTTATACCTTCGGCCTTAACTTATATTGATTTTAGGATGTTTTTAATTGTTTATGTACTGGTTTTTAATTGGCTGTACACCGCCCTGGGTCCGCCAGGAGAAGGGCGGTATAGAAATTTAATTAATAAATAAATAAATAAATATACATGAGGCTTTGTTATTAAATTGGAAGAAGATTAAAAACAACACTATTTGAAAATTCCAGCTTGGGTATCAACGATTGAAGCATTTTCATATTCAGTAATATTTAGAAGGGAACAAATTGTTAGATATAGTGAATTAATGGATGAAAAGGGTGAACTTAAATCGAAGCAAGAACTGGAAGAACAAGGTTTTAAGATGGATTGGTTTTCTTATTTGCAAATACATTCTAGATATGAGGAAAACTCCAGGCAAGATGGTTTTAAAATGTCTTGATTAATTTAGATAACATTTTAATGGGTTCTGATGGCTATTTAATTAAAATATTGTATGGTTATTTATTAGAGGTAAAATTGGAAGAAGAACAAGTTAAAGAAACAATGATAGCATGGGGGAAAAATTTTGGTTATGGAATTGATTTAGAGAAATGGCAAAAATTGTGGTTGCAAAATTATAAAATAACAATGTCAACAGCATATAAGGAAAATTTGTATAAGTTGTTTTACAGGTGGCATCTACCCCTGACGAGAATTGCCAGGATGTTCAAGAACAAATCTGAAAAGTGCTGGAAATGTCATCAGATACCGGGGTCATATTACCATATGTTATTGACATGTGTAGAAGCTAAAAGATATTGGACTAAAATCCACACATGGTTGGAAAAAATGACAAAAAACACATAGACTTTAAACCAGAGATTTTTTTTTATTAGGAACTGTGTCAGAAACTTAATAACTGTCTTGTTTATCAACTAAAATTCTGGCCCCCATTATGGTTGCAAGTTGCAAGGGGTCATAAAGAAAACCATTGCTTAATCCAAGAAGATGGCAAAGGAGTTGATTGTATTTGATAGCTGCTGCATCCAGGCTTCAGTTCGGTCCACAGGGGCCACCTCGCACTGATTGTCTGTTTAAGTTTAAGTGCAAGTATATAAGAAGCTGTCAAAAGTACTGACAGCCACTGCTCCTATTAGCCAAGCAGCCGCACTAGCCACAAAGCTATGCAAACCTGGGAATATTAACAAATAAGTACTGTTAGCTTTTACCTAATCTGTCTTGCCTCAGTCTGTTCGTCCCTAATAGGGACATAACAATACCTGTAGTAAATTGTAGTAAATTGCTGAGCTGTGGAGGGCAACATATGAGATCTGCCTGCAAATTTTGGAACACAGACTATCTGAGATGTGGTAGAAAGGGCCATTTAGTTAAGGTGTGCAGAGTCACACAACCAACTTCTAAAACCCTAGAGAAGCCAACCAAATTTAAGAAAACACAATTCAAAAATTACAACAGGAGTAAGGACTGCTACACTGTAAACAATGATAGCTACCCCCCTGAAAATATAATTGGAAATGCAATTGGGAACAAGAAAAAGGAAATTTTTGTCACCATCTGTCAGGTGTGCCTCCTTCAAGAAAGAAAAATCCCAACTCCATTTTCATAGATAAAGGTACTTTTATTGGGTATGAACTGAATGCAACCAAAGAAAAGCAAGGTCTGAGGCAATAGGTGCGAAAATCAAATATAGAAAGCATCCCTAAAAACCTTCCCCCAATCGTCCAGTCAGGATTATCCAATCCACAAGGGTCTTGTGGGATGCAGCGTTCGATGGTGCCATCCTCCTGGTATGCCACAATGGTTGACCTTGAGTGGTTATCAGCAGTCTTCTCAGCTTCAGAGAAAACACTGAGGAAAATTTTCTCTCTTCTTCTCCACCAGCTCACTTCCCCACTCCAAGACATTCAAACAGCTCCCCCTCCCCCCGTTACAATGGCAGCCGAGCAAGCAAGCAATAAAAAAGTGGAGATTGACACCATCCAATTTGAAGGCTCTCCATGTAAGACAGTGATGGACACAGGGTCCTCCATGCCCCTGATGTCCTGGCCTACTATTAAAAGACTAGTCCTTCACTTTTCAAAAAATAACATTAATCCAATCTCCACTAAATTGAGAGACTATCAGGGCAGATTTATACCCATTCTTGGTACTTGCCCCTTCCATATCCAATATGGAAGTTTTTTCAGGGCTTCTTCCTATCATTATCATGGAAGAAGAGCGCCCCAGTCTCTTAGGCCTGGAATGGTTTCATTCCCTGGGCCTTTCAATTTCAGACATACACCAAATACAAGAGTCCATTCTTATCGATCTTATACATGAGTTCAGTGATGTCTTTACCAAGGACCTGGGTAAGTACAAGGGCAAACCCCTTTCCTTTAATTTAGATCCCCAGATTGCATCTATATGCCTCAAACCCAGGAGAGTTCCTTTTGCGTTAAGGCAAAGAGTTGATGCAGCACTGGACAAGCTAATTAAACAAGGGGTACTTGAGCCTATAGACTATTCAAAATGGGAGACACCCATTGTCACTCCAATAAAGCCAAATTCAATCAGAATTTGTACCGACTATAAATGCACATTTAATAAGGCTCTCCAAAATTCTGCATACTCAGTGCCTGTTGTACAGCATTTGCTGCACTCATTAGGCCGAGGCAAAATCTTTGCTAAATTAGACCTGACCCAGGCCTATCAGCAAATTCCAGTAGACAAAGCAACAGCAGAGGTGCAAACTATAGTCACTCACAAGGGTGTCTTCAAATGTAATAGGCTCCAATTTGGTGTCACTGTAGCCCCTGGGATTTTCCAATGCTTAATGGAAAGACTTCTTCAAGATATCCCAGGGGTTGTACCTTATTTTGACAATATACTGATAACTGCTACAGGTATAGTTCAATTACAAGATCGCCTGAGAGCTGTATTAACAAAGTTTAAGGGAGCAGGGCTCACTTTAAAGAAAGAAAAATGTCAGTTAGCTGTAAAGGAGGTAGAATTCCTAAGATACAGAATAGATGCCTCTGGATTACATCCAACTGAGGCTAAAGTCAGAGCTATTCATGGACCCCCTATTCCAAAAAATAGAACAGAATTACAAGCCTTTTTTTGGGGGCCTCCTAAATTTTTATAGTTTGTTTTTGCCTCACAAGGCTTCAGTAGCAGAGCCTTTACACAGGCTTCTCGATTCCAAAAGACCTTGGCTGTGGGGATCTCGAGAAATGGCCACTTTTAAAGCCATAAAAGATCTTCTCACCTCAGATAGCCTACTAATACAATATGATGAACAGCTTCCATTGGTCTTAACATGTGATGCCTCATCTTATGGTGTAGGGGCTGTCCTAAGTCACAAGCTTCCTAACAACCTAGAAGCTCCTATAGCATATTTTTCAAGGACCATGTTCCAACAGAAAGAAATTATGGGCAAATTGACAAGGAGGCTTTGGCCTTAGTCACCAGGATCAAATGCTTCCATGCATACTTGTATGGTCGACATTTCACTTTGGTTACTGATCATAAGCCGTTACTAGGAATAATTGCAGAAACAAACATCCCAAATACTATCACCAAGAATGACAAGGTGGGCAGTATTCTTAGCTACTTATGATTACACCCCTAGAGCATCGTCCAGGGAAACACCTGGCACACGCTGGTTCTCTGAGTAGATGCCCACTTCCCACAGCTGTTGAGGACCCTGCCCCTGTTTGTAATGTTTTACTAATTGATAAAATGCCTACACCTCTGACAGCTAGAGACGTGGCCAGACATTCTGCCAAAGATAAAATGATATCAAATGTGTTGGACTGGACTAAGAGAGAGTGGCCATCAGAACCTGTGGGACCAGAATATAAAGGTTCATAGTAATGGAGGGGGGGGGTAGGTAGCTGGGCTATGGATGAGCCCAGGAAATGAAACCGATTCTTAAGCTGTTATCAGGCCAACGGCCACTGCATTCCTGGATGATGACACGACCAGACGTGTGCTCCCACCTGACCTCTGGGAGACCTTTGGATTGGATGATTTATTGTGGACAATGGGAGGGGATGCTTTCTATCTGTAACTTTCACACTTTTTGCCTCAGAATCCTGCTTTTCATGGTTGCGTTCACTTTATAACTAGTAAAAGTACCATACTTTATTTTATAATGAAGTCTGGGTTTTCCTTTCCTGGATACTGAAGGAAGTATACCCAACATTAAGCAGGATTCTCATCCTCAGCCATCCCGGACAACACTGAGGGGGCTGAAATTCACAGAATGTCTGATCAAGAAAGTGATTTAGATCAGATGGGGGCATATGGCTCAGCAATGATTTCATGCCAGCCGGGGCAAGAGGCTACGGTGTGGATGGAGAATTTACAGCTGAGAGAGGAGCCAGACGAAGCCCGATGGTTGAAGGGAGTAGGAAGGTTGCCGGACCTGGGGAGGACCCCCCACGGAGTAACCAGCTCCAGACCCTGAAAAGGGGAGGCAGTGTGGCTGCAAGAGCAAAAGGAAAGCCTCATGATGGCACAAGCACTACAACTCATCCACGATGTTGAAGAAAACTGAAAAAACCATGAGTTTTATGCAACCCCTGCAGGGAAGGGAAGAGAATACTCCAAAGTAAATCCAGAGGAAGGGGCTTGTGCAGGAGAGGAAGAGGGAGCTGGCAAAGATACATCCCAGGCTTTGGGTGGCCAAGCAAGGGATGCAGCAGTCCAGGGACCCCCAGCCTTGCAGGCCCACCCTGCAGATGCAAGAAACTGAAAATCCCCCCCCCCTGCCTGGAAAATATGGAGGAGACCCAAAAACCCTGGGGCTTTTCTTAACCCAAGTGTGGAATCACATGCAAGACTTGGGGGAGGACTACCTATCGGATGCAGTTCGAGTGAGGTGTGTCACTAGCGCCTTAGAGGGAGTGGCAGCTGAATGGATGGTGGTCCTCCACAATAACAATTCCCCCCTGCTGCATAATTACAACTTGTTCATGGCAGCTCTTAGGAGGCAATTTGAGACCACCTAGCTGAGCGGAAGGCGAGACTCTGAATAAAGGGTATCCAGCAGGGCCGGAGATCGGTAGCGGAATACACCCAAGAGTTTTGGGAGCTGGCACCATACATGACAGGTTGGTCAGAAATGGCTCTGCTGGAGAGTTTCAAAGACAGGCTGAATGAGGAAATCTACAAAGACTGTAGAGTACAGGGGGTCCCTGAAGATTTGCACAGTTGGTACATAGTAGCTGAGGACGCAGAAATTGAGATAGCCCGAAATTGACTCCAAAGAGGGCATGCTGGGGAGCCTTCATCCTCCTATTACTGCAAGGAAGCCCCAAAGATGGCCGGGAGGAGGGCGGAGTCCAAACCCAAGCCGAAACCCTTCACGTGTTTCAAGTGTGGCATGGAAGGTCACTGGGCTGCTGAGTGTTCCTCCAAGCCAGTGCCAAAACCTACCAGCAGAGGGCCTAAGAAGATAGACAAAGCATCCACAAAAGTTCGTGAAACTGCGCTGGAAGAGGAAGTCATTGAGTTCACTCCCCGGGCCAAGGGTGAGTTGGGAACTCCGACCGACTCGGATGATAGCGAGACCAACTCTGACTCCGATGATCTGGTGAGTCACACTGAGGGCCCCATGCTCATTCCCATAGAATTAAGGGTGCCATCCACAGGGGCCCACGCACAGATGCCAGCCTTATTAGACTCTGGGTGCACCAGATGCATTATCAGCCCGAAAGTAGTAGAGGAGATGGGCCTGAGACTGAAAGCATTGAAAAGGCCTATTGTGTTTTGTCAGCTAGATGGATTGATGGCAGGGGGGAGGGCAACCAATTTTGTAACTGAACCCATTGAAATGAAATTAGGGGACCACGTAGAGACTCTCAGTTTTATTGTGGACCCTAGCATGGAACGACTCCTTATACTTGGCCTGCTCTGGTTACATAAATGGAACCCGCGAGTTAATTGGAAAACGGGGGTTTTGCGCATTCACGCTAGGAACCTACCACTAGAGAGGGAAGAACGCCCCCTTGAGGGCAGAGAGGAGCACAAAGAAGCAGAGATGGCAATAGACCACATTGAAGGGGAGGAGAAAATTCCAAAGGAGTACTGGGATCTTCGTGAAGTCTTTAGTGAGAAGGCCTCAGATGTGCTACCCCCCCACAGGGCTATGGACTGTACCATTGAGATACTCCCTGGAGTAAAGCTCCCTAAGCCAAAAATTTACCCAATGACCCCCCGTGAGCTGGGAGAATTACGAAATTTCATTGACAAAAACCTAGAATGGGGTTTCATCCAACCAGTTAGGCCACGGGTGGCCGCACCAGTTCTGTTCCGGGAAAAGAAAGATGGTTCCTTTTGTCTAGTAGTTGATTATAGGAATTTAAATGCTATTTGCGTGGAAAATGTCTACCCCCTACCCCTCATGAAGGACATGTTAGCCCACCTAGGAAAGGAAAAGTTTCACCAAACTGGACTTACGGGAAGCTTACTACAGAGTGTGAATTAAGGAGGGGGATGAATGGAAAACTGCATTTAACTGCCCACTGGGATGTTTCCAGTTCCGAGTACTCCCTTTTGGACTACAAGGAGCTCCTGCGGTATTCATGCAATTGATCAACCAAGTTTTGCATGAGCATTTGTACAAGGGGGTGCTGGTTTATTTGGATGACATTCTCATCTACTCTGAGAACATGGACGACAACGTGAAATTAGTGAGCACCATCCTGAAAAAACTCAGGGCTGCTGAACTGTATGCAAAACTTTCTAAGTGCGAATTTCACCAAACCAAAATTGACTATCTTGGATATCACATCTTCATGAGGGAATAGAAATGGACCCTGGGAAGGTTTGGGCACCCGCAAGTAATTACAAAGTTTCTTGGGATTTGCTAACTTTAATCGACAGTTCATCCCCTTGTTCGCCAAAATCGCACTGCCAATAACTAATCTCCTGAAAACAAAAGGTGAAGTAAAACCGAAACCCTCCAGAGCTCTTGAATGGACTATGGACTGCCAGGCAGCATTCAAAAAGTTGAAATGGCTGTTTGCTGCCAAACCAGTCCTCAAACACCCAGACATAGATGAACCTTTTGTAGTACAGGCAGATGCCAGTGATGTAGCAGTAGGAGCCATACTTCTGCAAAAGAATGCCGATGGAAAATATCAGCCCTGTACCTACACATCCCGAAAACTGTCAGAAACTGAAAGGAGATGGGCCATATGGGAGAAAGAAGCTTTTGCTGTACGCTGGGCACTTTTAACTTGGAGACAATTTCTCGAGGGAGCTAAGCATCCTTTTGAAGTATGGACTGATCATAAAAACCTCAAGGCTTTAAAAACCCCACCTAAGTTGTCGCCAAAACAAGTTCGCTGGGCCCAACACTTCAACCATTTTAATTTCACCTTGCGCTACTTCCCTGGTGGGAAGAACTTTATGGCAGATGTTCTGTCCAGATTGCCTCAATACAACAGCACTAGGGAGGAGGTGGTTCATCCACTTGTCCCTTCAACCCAACTGGCGGCACCAGTGACTACCAGAGCACAGTCGAAGAGTGAGCCAAGCCTCTCGGGCGATTTGCTCCAGAAATTACAAGAGACTTTGAAAACTGACGAGTGGTTCCAAGCCCACTCAAATGAATGCACACTTCGTGATGGACTAGCTTGGATTGGAGATAAATTATATGTTCCAGCCAGCCTAAGAGTAACAGTTCTGCAGCACGCTCATGACTCCAAAGTGGTGGGGCACTTTGGATTTGTCAAAACCTTACATCTTGTCAAAAGACAGTTCTGATGGCCTGTACTCAAAAAGGACACAAAGGCATATGTAGTGAGCTGTCCCGTGTGTGCCTCAGCTAAGAGACCTCCAGGGAAGTCACCTGGTCTATTCCAAAATGTAGCCAGACCCACTGCCCCTTGGAAGGAAATATCCATGGATTTTATTGTAGACCTTCCAGATAGTGGGGGGTGCACAGTTATATGGGTAGTGACTGATCTGTTTTCCAAACAGGTGCATTTTATCCCATGTCCTAAGATCCCATCAGCAAAAACCCTTGCTAAAATGTTTATTCAACATGTGTATAGGTAACATGGGGCTCCAAAATGTATAATTTCAGACAGGGGAGTACAATTCACCTCCAACTTTTGGAAAGAGTTCTTGATGCTGGTAGGCTCTGCCCAGGGGTTAAGCTCCGCCCATCACCCCCAGACCAATGGGGCCTGTGAAAGAATCAATTCCGTGTTAGAACAGTATCTGAGGTGTTATATAAATTACCAGCAAGATAACTGGGTAGATTTACTGCCATTTGCAGAGGTGGCATATAATAATTCCATACATAGCAGCAAGGGTTCACTCTGTTCAAGGTGGCTTCTGGCCAGGAATTTGTGCCAATCCCAGAGCTACCTCAAGATAACCCACAAAACCCTTCTTTGATTGAGTGGATCGAACAGTTACGAGGGACTTGGGCAGTAACCCGAAAAGCTTTAGATGACGCTCACTAAGCTCATAAAACCCAAGCCGAAAAAAGGAGGTCCCCTGCACATGTTGATAAAGTGGGGGATATGGTTTATCTTTCTACCAAATATTTGCAAACTCCTCAAAAATCAAAAAAGCTTGGGCCCAAGTATGTGGGCCCTTTCCCCATTACTCGGATCATTAACCCAGTAACAGTTGAATTAGATTTACCAAAGAATTTGCGACGAATTCATCCAGTGTTTCATGTTAGCTTACTGAAACTGGAACATTCTTCCCCTCTATGTGCAGCCAAAAAACCTCCTCCCGTTCCCATATTCATTGAAGGGGAACAACATTTTGAAGTTAAGGAAATTTTGGACTCTAGAAAACATCACGGTAATGTGCAGTATCTGGTGGCCTGGAAACACTTCCCATTATCACAAGCTGAATGGGTGAATAAACGTGTTGTTCAGCCTCCTAAAAAAGTGCAGTTGTCTCACACCAAATACCCTGATAAATCTTAAGTAGTGATGGTTTTTAATTGTTGTGATATTACCTCTTTTTCTCTCTGTTTCAGGACTAGAGGTCATCTCTTCTGAAGGGGGGTCGAATGTCAGCCTCCGCTTTTCTCTGCTTTGGCTGTCATAGTAATGGAGGGAGGGGGGTAGGTAGCTGGGCTATGGATGAGCCCAGGAAATGAAACCGATTCTTAAGCTGTTATCAGGCCAACGGCCACCGCATTCCTGGATGATGACACAGCCAGACGTGTGCTCCCACCTGACCTCTGGGAGACCTTTGGATTGGATGATTTACGGTGGACAATGGGAGGGGATGCTTTCTATCTGTAACTTTCACGCTTTTTGCCTCAGAATCCTGCTTTTCATGGTTGCGTTCACTTTATATCTAGTAAAAGTACCATACTTTATTTTATAATGAAGTCTGGGTTTTCCTTTCCTGGATACTGAAGGAAGCATACCCGACATTAAGGCAGTTTGAACTGCCAACGATGCAGGGCTGTTTGTTATGGGGACATAGGGTTGTAATTCCTGTCAGACTGTGAAAGCAAGAACTAACCTCATTACATGACAGCCACTCAGGCATAGTCTGAATGAAATCCTTAGCCAGAAGTTACCTCTGGTGGCCAAAATTGGATCATCACATCTGTGAGTGGGTCTCTAGGTGTACAGATTGCCAGAAGTAATGACCAAACCCTCTAAGAGCTCCCCCAATGGAATGGGACAAACCATGAGCCCCTTGGTCACAACTCCACATAGATTTTGCTGGCCCAGTACAAGGACATATGTTTTTAATTGTGGTTGATTCATTTTCCAAGTGGGTGGAAGTCAAATTAATGTCCTCAACAACAAGTCATTAATCAAAGCTATGGAGAACCTCTTTGCAACACATGGCATACCAGATTGCCTGGTCTCAGATAATAGTCTCCAACTGGTATCTGCACCTTTCAAACTTTTCTTTGCAGGGCTGGGCATCAAACATTCTCTCACAGCCTCTTTTTTTCCAGCTATCAATGGCTGAGCTGAAAGAGCTGTGCGCTCTGTTAAGGAGGCTCTGGCAAGGATGAGGCCTGGAGACTGGAACTCTAAAATCTCTAAATACCTCTTAATGCAACATGCCACAAATCAAAGTCCAGCTTATGGGAAGACGCATAAAAACTAAATTAGACAAACTACATCCAACCTATGCGCCAGACACAGCCAGAGAAACCCATCCTGATCTCAAAAGTTTCAAATCAGGGGACTTTGTATATGCAAGAAATTACTCAGGGCCTCCCCTATGGCTTCCAGGAACTGTAACACAAACTACAGGCCCCAGGTCGTATTTAATAGCCCTGGGGGATGGAAGAATGTGGTGACAACACATAGATCAATTAAGAGAGTGACACATAAACTTAGATAATTCAAATAATAAAGCACAACAACCAGATAAAGGTTTCTTACGGATGAGCCCAGTGAGCCAGAATCGGAAGTTGAGGACTGTGACATGAATCAGCGCAAGCACAATTTACCGGGACTTGAGTTAGTTCCAGCACTAAGACTTCCGCAAGTCAACAAAAAACCTGCAGACACCACTTCAGGACCTTCTTTGGTGCTTCCACCTAATCCACAGGAACCAGAAGGCTTTCGGCGATCTGGACGAGTCAGGAGACGGTCTGCCTACCTCAAGGACTATGAATGCGCCCTCTAGTGATGAAGGAATGCTGCGTCCAGGCTTCAGTTTGGTCCACAGGGGCCGCCTCATACTAATTGGCTGTTTAAGTTTAAGTGTGAGTATATAAGGAGCTGTCAAAAGTGCTGACAGCCGCTGCTCCTGTTAGCCGAGCAGCCGGGCTAGCCACAAAGCTATGCGAATCTGTTAATGGGAATATTAACCAATGAATACTGTTAGTTTTTACCTAATCTGTATTGCCTCAGATTGTTCGTCCCTAATAGGGACATAACAATACCTGTAGTAAATTGCTTCCTCACAGGATCAAGCCTGGAATATTCACTCCTGGCAAAGGTCAGTACACCCAGGATGGTTGCAGATTGGACTTGGAATTTTAGAATTAGTATTCTTGAACTTCAGAATTATTTCACTTAAAAAGAAAAAAGGTAGGACTTGCCTTTGTCCAGCTGGGCAGGATTCATTCTCTTTGAATCACAGAATAACAGAGTTGGAAGAGACTTTGGAGGTCTTCTAATCCAACCCCCTATTCAAGCAGAAAACTCTACACCATTTCTTCTTTAAAACCTCCAATGTTGGAGCATCCACAACTTTTGGCGGCAAATCATTCCGCGGATTAATTATTCTGTCAGGAAATTTCTCCTAAATTCTAGATTGCTTTTCTCCATTATTAGTTTCCATCTGTTGCTTCTTTTCCTGCCTTCAGGTATTTTGGAAAATAGGCTGACCCTTCTTCTTTATGGCAGGCCCTTAGATATTGGAACACTGCTATAAAATCACCCTAGTCCTTCTTTTCATGAAACTAGACACATCTAATTCCAGCAACCATTCTTTTAGCCTTCAGTCCCCTAAGGGCCATTTTTACTTGAAAATTTCATCCCATTCTATTAAAACAAAAACCACCACCAAGTCTAGATTTCACATGCAATCAACATTTAGTTTTCCAAATCTCACTTCCAAATCTGGCTACCAATCTAGCCAGTGAATCTCTAATGTTCATGTGAAAGGGGAGGCTGCAGAGGGGTTAAAAAATCAATGTGATAGCCTCACCCCCTTTTTATGTATGTCAGAATGCACATTTTTAAAAAGCAGAGATTTGCTCACTTGGTTGTGCCTGCCATATTTGACATTACAGTCAAATATGTCAAATATGGCAGGCACAACCAAGTGAGCAAATGCAAGACCAGTGTCCCACGTCCCAACAACCACCACCTCCCCAACAATCAAAATTAGACATGCATGCCCCCTGGATCCTCCAGGTCCACCATTACAGACCTTAAACTCAAGAAGCCTCACAAACAAAATGCCTGAATTCCTGTTACTACTATATACAGCCCTATTCAACTTTATTTTTGTTTGTGAGACATGGTTGAATATATCCTTTCCAGACTCTATTACCACAGTAAGTGACTATCATGTTTACTGGTCTAATCGTGAAAACCATAGAGGGGGTGGTGTTGCTATCTTGTATAAAAGTCCCTAGATCTGAAAAAGATTAAAGTTTCACAGGAGCTCGCTCTTCCTGAGACCATTGTCTGAGAACTGCCACTAAATACCACATTTCACTGCTTACTATGTTACAGAGGCCCTAACTATCGTCCAGTCTCCAACCTCCGCTTTGTGGTGAAGGTTATTAAGAGTGTGGTGGTGCGACAACTTCCCCGGTACCTGGATGAAGCTGTCTATCTGGATCCGTACCAGTCGGGCTTCAGGCCAGGATACAGCACGAAAATGGCATTGGTCGTGTTGGTTGATGATCTCTGGAGGGCTCGGGACAGGGGTTGCTCCTCTGTCCTAGTCCTATTAGATCTGTCAGCAGCTTTTGATACCATCGACCATGGTATCATGCTGCACTGTTTGGAGGGGTTAGGAATAGGGGGCACCATGTTTCAGTGGTTCTCCTCCTTCCTCTCCGGTCATTCACAGTTTGTGTTGGCAGGGGGACAGAGGCCGACCTTGAGGCGCCTTGTTTGTGGGGTGCTACAAGGGTCAGTCCTCTTGCCCCTTCTGTTCAACATTTATGTGAAGCCGCTGAGTGAGATCATCCATGGTTTCGGGATGAGGGTCCATCAGTATGCTGACAATACGCAACTGTACATCTCCACCCTGGACCATCCAAATGATGCCCTTAACATGATGTCCCGTTGCCTGGAGGCCCTACGGATCTGGATGGGGAGAAACAAGCTCAGACTCAACCCCTCCAAGACCGAATGGCTGTGGCTTCCAGCATCCTGGTATAGTCAGTTGGTGCCACCACTGACTACTGGGGATGAGACCTTGGCCCCCACAGAGAGAGCTCGCAATCTGGGTGTCCTCCTGGATACACAGCTTTCTTTAGAAGACCATATGATGGCTGTGGCCAGGGGGGCTTTTTATCAGGTTCACCTGATCCACTAGTTGCATCCCTTTCTGGACCGGGATGCCCTGCGCACGGTCACTCATGCCCTCGTCACCTCCCGTCTGGACTACTGTAATGCTCTCTACATGGGGCTCCCCTTGAAGAGCACTCAGAGGTCCAACTGGTCCAGAATGCAGCCGCGCAGGTGATTATGGGTGCAACTCATTGCGCCCATGATCTCTCCTGCGCAAACTGGACTAGCTCCCAGTGGTCTTCTGGGTGCGATTCAAGGTGTTGGTTACCACCTTTAAAGCACTCCATGGCTTAGGACCTGGGTATTTACAAGACCTCCTTCTGCCACCAGTAGCCTCCCATCTGCCAGTTTGCTCTCACAGAGAGGGACTCTTCAGGGTGCAATCAGTCAAATTATGTCGACTGGCGACCCCCAGGGGGAGGGATTTCTCTGTGAGGGCTCCTGCCCTTTGGAATGATTTGCCCACGGAGATAAGTAAGATCCCCAACCTTCTTGCCTTTCACTGTGCCCTCAAGACCCTGCTGTTCCAATAGGCAGGGCTGACCATCTAAATGAATTTTAATTAGGTATTTTAATTCTGAGTTTTTAAATTTAATCAGACCAAATTGTTTAATAATTTTAAATTTTAAATTTATGATGTTTGTGTGTTTTGTGTTTTTACCCTGGCTATGCACCGCCCTGAGTCCTTCGGGAGAAGGGAGGTATAGAAATATAAATAAATAAATAAATAAATAAATAAATAAATAAATAAATAAATAAATAAATAAATAAAATTATGACCTTGGTCATATGAACAAGCTAACTGCATTACTAACATGGGCAGCCTCCTGCCTGCACCCCCTTATCTTTCTTGGTGACCTCAATTTACCTCTTATTAATTGGACCTTAAACGAGGGGTGAAATCCAGAAGGTTCTAACATGTTCTGGAGAACCAGTAGCAGAAATTTTGAGTCCTCTGGAGAACCAGCAAATACCACCTCTGGCTGGCCCCAGAGTGGGGTGGGAATGGAGATTTTGCAATATCCTTCCCCTGGAGTGTGGAGGGAATGGGGATTTTGCAGTATCCTTTATTTATTTATTATTTATTAGTTCAATTTTTATGCCACCCTTCTCCGGAGACTCGGGGTGGCTTAAAATGCATTAAGCAATAGCCTTCATACTTTTGTATATACCTGCTTAGTAGGGCTTTCGGGCCCCCCTATGCGGTGTTCTTTTTTAAATACAAAGTCATCTTATTTCCCCCACAATCCAGGTCCTCATTTTACCTACCTCGAAAGGATGGAAGACTGAGTCAACCTTAATAAATAAACAAATAAACAAACAAACAAACAAACAAACAAACAAATAAATGGGGATTTTGCAGTATCCTTCCCCTGGAGTGGGATGGGAATGGAGATTTTGCAGTATCCTTCCCCTGCCACGCCCACCAAGCCATGCCCACCAAGCCATGCCATGCCATGCCTGCCATGCCACGCCCACAGAACTGGTAGTAAAAAAATTTGAATTTCACCACTGCCTTAAATGAATGTACAACCAAACCTATACATGCAACCCTGTACAATGCTGTTACAACTCTGGGGCTGGAACAATTGGTAACAAACAACACTAGGCTCAACAACTGCCTTGATTTCATCTTCTACAATAGTTCAAACTCAATTTATGGTCTACAAGTTAAAGAACCTTTTTCCAACATGACCACAGCATGATTGATTTTTGTCTCAATCTACTTCCTTGCAAAGAGAGTCATAATGATGGGACACCAAATTATAACTCTAAAAAAGCTAACTATGATCTCATAGCTTCCGACCTCACATCCCTTGATTGGCACCTACTGTTCACTGGCTGTAATAATGCAGAAGACCATTATAACACTTTTTTGCTTGAAGTCAATAGAATCATTGAACTATACATACCATTAATAACCCCAAAGCAAAAAACAACAACAAACAAACAAATTACTCTTGGTGGTAATTTACAGATTAAGAGCCTTGGTGGTGCAGTGGACTAAAGTGCTGTTAAATAGCACTTAGCTGCCAGCTGCCTACAATTACTGCAATTTCAAATCTCACCAGGCTCAAGGTTGACTCAGCCTTCCATCCTTCCAAGGTAGGTAAAATGAGGACCCGGATTGTGGAGGCAATAAACTGACTTTGTATAAAAAAGAACATCATTTAGGGGTGGGACAAAAGCCTTACTAAGCAGGTATATACAAAAGTATGAAGGCTATTGCTTAACACATTGTAAGCTGCCCTGAGTCTCCGGAGAAGGGCGACATATAAATTGAACCAATAAATAAATAAACAATAAATAAATACCCATAACAATAAGAAAGCTTCAATCAAAAAAAAGAGAGAATCTCTTTGGCGAGAAAACAAAACTACTACGCAGCTAACTTTAAAAAACCACTAAAAGCCTTATGCAGCCAGATAAAGGCAGAATGCATCAATTACCATTGCAAACAGGAGGAAGAGCTGTTACACTCGAAATCCACCCGAGCCTTCTATAATTTCGTAAACACCAAACTTAAAGACTCAAAAATTATCCCACCCCTAAAAGGGCCTAACGGGGAAGACTTTAATGATGAAGCTGCTAAGGCCAACCTCTTCAACACATTCTTCAGTTCAGTCTTTGTCAACAGAAATGGCTTCTGTTGTGCCACAACTAATTGCAATGATCTTTATTTACATTTGCATTATTTACAGTAGATAACAATGAAAGACACTATACAACCTAAAGCCATCTCTATCTATTGACTCCGATGGAGTATGTGCCTACTTCTTAGAAAAGTTTTCCACTACCATAGCTGAACCTCTAAGCACAATCTATGAGGTATTTTTCAGAACCAGTTCCTTGCCTGACTTATGGTCATTAGCCATGGTCATTCCAATCTTCCAAAAGAGAGACCACAGCCTAGTAGAAAATTACAGACCAATCTCACTGCGTCATCTGTGAAGTCATGGAATCAATTATAAACCAATCCATCTCCCTCCACTTAGAGACAAACAACCTGCTTTCTAACAAACAGTTTGGTTTCAGGAAAAATTTGTCTTGAAATCTGCAAGTCCTACACTGCAGAAACATTTGGACCACATAACTCAACCAGGGTAAAGTAATAGATGCAATTTACATAGACTTCTGTAAAGTCTTTGATTCAGTAATACATGACAAACTACTGTTAAAACTAAGCTCTTACGGAATTTCTGGATCCCTGCACAAGCAGATAGCCGCATTCCTGTCAAACAGGCAACAAGTAGTCAAAATAGGGAGCGCCCTTTCAAACCCGGAACCAGTTAACAGCGGTGTCCCCCAAGGCATTTTATTTATTTATTTGTTTCAATTTATAAACCGCCCTTCTCCTTGCGGACTAAGGGCGGTGAACAGCCAGAATAAAACATGGTATACAAAAGTTAAAAACAATTAAAAATTATTAAATATTTTTGGCCGACAATTGAAACAATCCAATTTAAAATCAATTTCAATTTAAAACAGAGGATGGGATCAAGCCAGCCCAGCTAGATGGAACAAATAGGTTTTAAGGGCCCGACGAGAGGTCCGGAGGTCTGGTATCATGCGTATCTCCGGGGGTAGGTCATTCCAGAGGGCGGGCGCCGCCACAGAGAAGGCTCTCCCCCTGGGGGTCACCAGCCAACACTGTCTGGCCGATGGCACCTGGAGGAGGCCCTCTCTGTGCGAGCGTACTGGCCAGTGGGAGGCTATTGGCGGCAGAAGGCGGTCCCGCAAATACCCAGGTTCTAAGCCATGGAGCGCTTTAAAGATGGTCACCAACACCTTGAAGCGCACCCGGAAGACCACCGGGAGCCAGTGCAGCTCACGCAGGAGAGGTGTCACATGGGAGCGCCACGTCGCTCCCATAATTCCCCACGTGGCCGCATTCTGGACCAGTTGGAGCCTCCAGGTGCACCTCAAGGGGAGCCCCATGTAGAGAGCATTGCAGTAGTCCAGGCGGGAAGTCACGAGAGCATGAGTGACTGTGCATAGGGAGTCCCGATCTAGAAAGGGACGCAACTGGCGTATCAGGCGAACCTGATAAAAAGCCCCCCTGGCCACGGCTGTCATGTGTTCTTCTAAAGACAGCCGTGCCTCCAGGAGGACGCCCAAGTTGCGAGCCCTCTCCATGGGGGCCAATGTCTCGCCCCCAATAGTCAGTGATGGCGTCAGCTGGCTATATCGGGACGCCGGCAGCCACAGCCACTCGGTCTTGGAGGGGTTTAGTCAGAGCCTGTTTCTCCCCATCCAGACCCGCACAGCCTCTAGGCACTGGGACATCACTTCAACGGCATCGTTGGGGTAGCCTGGGGTGGAGATGTACAGCTGAGTGTCATCAACGTACTGATGGAACTCCACCCCAAAGCCACGGATGATCTCACCCAGCGGCTTTACATAACTGTTGAACAGAAGGGGCGAGAGGACTGACCCCTATGGCACCCCACAAACAAGGCACCTCGAAGTCGACCGCTGCCCCCCTGTCAACACAGATTGCGACCGGTCAGAGAGATAGGAGGAGAACCACCATAGGATGGTGCCCCCCATTCCAACCCCTCCAACCGGCGCAACATGATACCATGGTCGATGGTATCAAAAGCCGCTGAGAGATCTAATAGGACCAGGATAGAGGAGCATCCCCTATCCCGCGCCCTCCAGAGATCATCCACCAATGCAACCAATGCTGTTTCCATGCTGTGCCCAGGCCGGAAACCAGACTGGAGCGGATCTAGATAGACAGCTTCATCCAGGAACTGGGGAACAAAGTGAAGGTTGGAGACTGGACAGTAATTAGCCAAAACAGCTGGGTCCAGAGAGGGCTTTTTGAGGAGGGGTCTCACCACCACTTCTTTCAAAGCGGCCGGTAGGACACCCTCACTCAAAGAAGCATTAATAATCTTCTGGAGCCAGCCTCGTGTAACCTCCCAGGAAGCCAGTACCAACCAGGAGGGACACGGGTCCAATAAACATGTGGTCGCATTCAACCGTCCCAGAATCCTGTCCATGTCCTTGGGAGCCACAGAATCAAACTCCTCCCAAACCACACCCCCAAGACCTGCCTCATTCATCCCGTCCGGATCTACCCAGTCAGAGGCCAGACCTTCCCGGATCTGAGCGATTTTGTCATACAGATACTGGACAAAATCCTCAGCTCGACCCTGCAAGGGGTCATCCCAAGCTCCCAGTTGAAGGAGGGAGCGGGTCACCCTGAACAGGGCGGCTGGGCGATTATCTGATGACGCGATAAGAGTGGAAAAGTAACTAGACTTTGCCGCTTTTATCGCCACTAGGTAGGTCTTAATATGAGACCTCACCAATGTTCGGTCAGATTCGGAACGGCTGGTCCTCCAACCGCTCTCCAGGCATCTTTTCTGGTGCTTCAACTCCCTCAGCTCCTCAGTGAACCAAGGAGCCGGGTGAGTTTGGCGCTTGGTCAGAGGCCGCAAAGGCACGATGCGGTCCAAAGCCCCAGCGGCCGTCCTATCCCAGGCGGCCACCAGTCTTCAGCCAAGTCATGAGTCAGAGTCTCAGGAAATGGCCCAAGCTCCATCTGGAACCTGTCAGGTTCCATCAGGCAGCTGGGGTGGAACCACCTGATCGGTTCTGCCTCCCTGCAGCGGGGTGTAGCAGTTAGAAAGTCTAGTTGAAGGAGAGAGTGGTCCGACCATGACAAGGGTTTGATGACTATGTCCCCTATATCAAGGCCACTTGACCACTGACCAGAGACAAAAACTAAGTCCAGGGTGTGTCTGCCCATGTGAGTGGGGTCGTGAATTAACTGAGTCAGGTCCATGGCCATCATGGAAGCTATGAACCCCCGAGCCATCTCAGACGTTTCACCGATAGATGGCAGGTTGAAATCCCTCAAGACCAAAAGTCTGGGGGTATCAACCACCACCTCGGCTATCACATTGAGTAGCTCAGGCAGGGCTATTGCTACATGGCAGGGAGCCAGGTACATAAGCAGCAGACCCATCTGGACCCCGCAACCCCACTTCACAAGGAGGGATTCACACCCAGCTATCTGAGATACAGTGGACTCCCTCGGATCAAGACCTTCTATTATAATAACCGCCACCCCCCCACCCCTGCCCTGAGCTCTCGGCTGATGGAATGCACAGAAGCCTGGAGGGCACATATCCATGAGGGGGACTCCCCCCTCCTGGCCCAGCCAGGTCTCCGTAATACCTGCCAGGTCCGTTCCCCCCTCCTGAACAAGATCACAGATGAGGGAGGCTTTATTTACCACGGACCTGGCATTGCACAGCAACAGCCGGAGACTCGGGCCCTGAGACTCTGCGCAACCTAGGGAGCGAGAAGGGCTTTGGGGACCGGGGCGCGCCATCGCTCGGAGATAGTGAATGCGCGCCCCCATCAACTGATATGGTCCCCTGCACTCGCCATATCTGCCCCTCCCATTCAGCATATTGATAGAAAGGCCCTCTTCAGAGTGAACATCAATGTACCCCTTACCCCCAGAATCTACACCCCCCATAGCCCCATTAACAGCTGGACCCGACCTCTCCTCTTGTGGGTTAACCCCCACACCCACACAACCCTCCCACTTCCCAGAACCCCTTAAAAATCTATCCAAAAATTTCCCTAGAAAACCCCTCAAATTCCTTTTCGCTACATGCCACCTCTCGGGGCTCCAAAGCCCATCATAAAGGTAGGCCCTCGATAGAGTGGAGGGCCACACCTGCAAGAGGGGGGAGTCTCACAGGGTAAGAAGCTCCACTGATGAATACATTTAATACTCAGGGGAAGTCCATGGCCAGGGGTTAATTAAGATGGATTCAAAAGTTCCGGCAAAAGGATATCCACTCCAGTTCAGTCAATACACTCCACTGCTCTCTCACCGCAGTGGATAGAGTCTTAAGCCAATTCGGGCCAGATGTTCACACCAGCTGCCCTCTCATGGAAGCTGGGAAGGGCCGAAAAACAGCAGTCTTAATCCAACTCTATACCAGACTAGAAAACCAGGGTGTATCCTTCAATAGTTGAGAAGCAATCGATGGTAATCACCAATCTACAGGAACTGCTGGCCCCAGGGGTGTTCCGATGGTTGCATTTTAGGTGAAAAGAGGCAGTAAAGTCCATGGGAGGCAGATATCACAGTTGTTCAGGGGTCTAGATGATAAATAGCCATAAGGCCAAAGGCCAAATCCGTACAGAGAGAAATGGCTGGAGATCTATCCCAGGGTTTAGACCAGTGGTAGCTCTAATCACCCCCAATCCATACAGGGAGGGGGGGAGAGCCTCTGAGATGACCAGGGGTGGTCCCTCTCCAGATGGGTCCCCCTTCCATGGCCGCTTCAGGTAGTCCCAGGTAGTCCCTGTTAACGTTGGTGGCATAATTAATATAGCGCCCCACGCTCTCACCGATGGAGACCTCCTGTCTCTCTTTGCCCTCTCTGGCCCTCTCTGGCATCCTTCTCTGCAGCCGTTCATCCCAGCATCACCGCCAACCAACAGCCTCATCGTCGCCCTTTCCACTCTCCCCTGAACAATCTCCATCCCCCGCTGGAACACCCAGAGAACTCTAGCCACCCCAATGGCTTCCCTGGAGCTCCCACGGGGGGGTGGGGGTGGGGGTGGTACCATCGAGGTCGTTGTTGCTGCGCCAGTCCCTCAGCTGCAGAATCAATGGAAGACGCCGAGGGCACTTTCGGCTGGCTGCCTGACCATACAACAGCCGCCTATGTCCTTGCCCCCGTTTGCCGTGTCATGGAGAGAGTTCGGCTCTCAAAATGGACCAAAAGATTGGTGAAAAGCTCCTTCACCAGTCTAGGGGGCTCAACAAGCTGGTCCGGCCCCCAAAATCACCCAAAAAGCCGGGGACATACTCCCCGCCTCACCGCCGATCAGCTGGGAGCGGCCATCTTGGACATGCGCGGAAGAGCTTTTAGGACCCACACTCTTTCTGTTTTACATAAATGACCTTTGTGATCATATTATAAGCAGCTGTGTCCTCTTTGTTGATGATGTAAAAACACCACTGACAATACTGCTGCCCTACAAAGTGACCTTGACTATGTGTCAGAATGGTCACGCAATTGGCAACTCCAAATCTCAACTAATAAATGCTCTGTTTTATATATTGGCAACAAAAATCAGCACAACAAATACAGGCTGGATGGATACGACCTCGTAGATGACCCTCACTCTGTCAAGGACCTAGGAGTACTCATCTCAAAGGATCTAAATGCCAGAGCTCACTATAACAGCATTACCAAAAAGAGTTATTAAGAGTTGTTAACCTAATTTTGTGTAGCTTCTTCTCTGTTAACATTGTACTGCAAACTAGACCAATTCTCGAATACAGCTCATACAGCCTGGAATCCACACTGTATATCGGACATTAGTACAATTGAGCAGGTCCAGAGGTATTTCACAAAAAGAGTTCTCCACTCCTCTGCTCACAATAGAATCCCTTATGCCACCAGGCTTGAAATTTTGGGCTTGGACAATCTGGAACTACACCACCTACGGTCTGACCTAAGCATAGTACACAAAATTGTCTGCTACAATGTCCTACCTGTCAACAACTACTTCAGCTTTAACCTCAATAATACACAGGCAAACAATAGATACAAACTCAAAGTAAACCGCTCCAAACTCGACTGCAGAAATATGACTTCAGCAACAGAGTGGTGAACACCTGGAATGCTCTACCTGACTCCATCATTACATCCTCAAACCCCCACAGCTTCAACCTTAAACTGTCTACCGTGGACCTCACCCTATTCCTAAGAGGTCTGTAAGGGGGCTTGGATAAGTGCACCAGCATGCCTACCATTCCTGTCCTACTGTCCCCATTTATTTGTACTCATTTCCTGTGTTCATGCCCATGTTCATACTTATACCTGTTATCTTTTACATGTTTGACAAATAAAATTAAATAAAAATAAATATCCACTATTTCACACCCTCCCTGTGGCTAACCTTAAGCAGAGGCTGTTTTCCAAACAATCAAATCATACCAGATTTTAAAGGCCAATCTTCCTCTTAAAATTAACTAAGAGAGTTGTTTTTAGAAACAAGGGCCTCTGAAAAGGAAATTATGAGTGAGATTACACAGAGGATGAAATGCTTTTTGATGCAAACCAAACACACTAGATGCCAAACATAAATGAGAGCTAATAAAATATGTAATATACACCATCCATTTACATTTATTGCACATTAAACCTCAGCACACACAAACGATAATGACAGATGCAAATTAAAAGCTCCTGAACAGTTCATTTGTCAATGGGGAACTGGCACAATGCCACAGACCTAGATTTTCAGCACAGCTGGGGAAGATCTGAGCTGTACAGACAGTTCTATTGGATAAAAGATTATTCCCATTAAGAAAATGCCAAGAATTTCCCCTTCTTATTTGCAATACAAAGATTTCTGGTAATCATTTATATGTTCTCCAAGGTAGGACTACAGCTGTGTCCTGCCTGCACATCGTGTTCACAACATCTTTGACTCATCTTCCGAATATATGTTAATTCTTTGAATTCTATACAATACTAATAATAAAGTCAGTTATATAAATGTTTATCTTAGACAGGCTGCAGTAGGGCATCATTTATGCTTAAGAGGCAGGTAGTACCAGATCTAGGGGCATGGGGCGGGGAGAGGTTTGCAGATATGTAAAAAAAAGAAGAAAACTTAATGGGAAAGAAAAATGAAAGGGAAGATAGAGGAAACCACTTACATCCAATAGCCAAGTTACTTTTTTATTATTTGGGAGGATTTTAGAAAGATATTTAGAAGAAGCAAAAACATGCACAGTTTAAATTTAGCTCACAGAAGAGGGGACAGTTGGACCATAAGGAAGACTGAGCACCAAAAAATTGATGTTTTCAGATTGTGGCACTGGAGAAGACTCTAGAGAGTGCCTTGGACTGCAAGGAGATCAAATCAGTCAATCCTAAATGAAATCAACCTGATTGTCCTTTGAAAAGATGGATACTGAAGCTGAAGCTCAAATACTCTGGCTACCTAGTGACAAGAGAGGACTTATTGGAAAAAGCCCTGATATTGGGAAAGATTGAAAACAAATGGAGAAAGGGACAGCAGAGAATAAAATGGTTAGATAGTGTCATTGACATAATGAACATGAATTTGAGCAAAACCTGGGAGACAGGGGAGGACAGGGGAGCCTGGAGTGCTATGGTCCATGGGATTGTCAAGAGTTGGGCATGATTTAGTGACTGAATAACAACAACAATAAAGAGATGATATAATTACAGGTAATCCCCAATTTACTATTGTTCACCTAATGACCAAAATTATGACAGATTCCAAAACTGATTTTGGGGAAAAGCCCAGTTCTGACATTCCAATGACATTTTTATTTTTTTTTTATTTTTGTCAAGCATGTATTAGATAACAGATATAAGTATAAACATAATTATGAATACATGAAATGGATACAAATAAAAGGGAACATTAGGACAGGGACAGTAGGCACACTGGTGTGCTTATGCACATCCCTTAAAGACCTCTTAGGAATGGGGTGAGGTCAACAGTAGACAGTCTAAGGGTAAAGTTTTGGGGTTTGGGGAAGAAACCACAGAGTCAGATAGTGAATTACAGGCATTAACAACTGTTACTGAAGTTGTATTTTCTGCAATCAAGTTTGGCGCGTTTTATCATAAGTTTGTATCTATTATGTGCTCATGTATTGTTGTGGTTGAAGCTGAAGTATTCATTGACAGGAAGGACATTGTAGCAGATGATTTTGTGTACTATGCTTAGGTCAGA
Organism: Masticophis lateralis; assembly: GCA_030761175.1. NCBI lineage: Eukaryota > Metazoa > Chordata > Lepidosauria > Squamata > Colubridae > Masticophis > Masticophis lateralis. The sequence continues at coordinate 1,498,347 of JAUDYJ010000008.1, forward strand.
CCGTAGATGGCTTAGTTCCAAGTTGTTCAAGCCCAAGAGACTGAGTGGCTGTGGCTCCTGGCGGCACGATATAGTCAGCTGGTGCCATCGCTGACTATTGGGGGTGAATCCTTGCACACAGTCACTCATGCCCTTGTCACTTCCCGACTGGACTACTGTAATGCTCTGTACCTGGGGCTCCCCTTGAAGAGCACCCGGAGGCTCCAACGGGTCCAGAATGCGTCTGCGTGGGTGGTTATGGGCGCAACCCATTGTGCCCATGTGACACCCCTCCTACGCAAGCTACACTGGCTCCCATTGGTCTTCCAGGTGCAATTCAAGGTGTTGGTTACCACCTTTAAAGCACTCCATGGCATTGGACCTGAGTACCTTCGAGACCGACTTCTGCCACCAGTAGCCTCCCACCGGCCAGTCCGCTCCCACAGAGAGGGTCTCAACAGGGTGCCTTCGGCCAAGTTATGTCAGCTGGTGACATCCAGGGGGAGGGCTTTCTCTGTGGGAGACCCTGCCCTTTGGAATGAACTGCCCCCAGAAATGCGTAAGATCTCCGATCTCCATGTATTTCATTGTGCCCTCAAAACCTTGTTGTTTCACCAGGCCAGACTATCAATGTAAAGATTTTAATTGGATGTTTTAAATGTGGGGTTTTAAATTTGGGGGTTTTATATTTGAGCCAAATTATTTAATAATTTTAATTGTTTTTAATTCTTGTCTGTCTTTGTGCTTTTAACAGGTTGTACATCACCCTGAGTCGTTCGGGAGAAGGGTGATATAGAAATAAAATTCTTTTTTTTTTTTTATTAAAAGTTTTATAAAAATACAAACATATAAACCCCCCCTTCCCCCCTTCCCCCCCACCCCTCCCCTCCTTCAACCCCCCTCCCCCCCCCGGACTTCCCAGAGTGAAATACAGGGTTTCTCTTTTTCAACAAAAATTTTAACCCAACCATTAACCTATCCAATTTCTAGTTTACAAACACTATCAAAATCTTAACTCCAATCTAATAAAATAGAAAAACAAAAATTACAACTCTTCCTCTTCATTCATACGCAATTTGATGTCTTCTTATATGGTATTTGTTCCGAACATAGTCAATCCATTTCCTCCACTCCAGAATATATCTTTCTTGCGTATGATCCTTCAAATATGCTGAGATTTTAGCCATCTCAGCTAAGTTCATTACTTTTACAATCCATTCTTCTACTGTAGGCAAAGAGTCTTTTTTCCAGTGTTGTGCAACCAACAGTCTAGCTGCTGTTATTAAATTTAAAATCAGCTTAGTCTCCAATAATGTACATTCATTTATAATACCCAACAAAAAGAATTTCGGTGTAAATTCCAACCTTTTTTTCAAAATATTTTGCATTACCCACCAGATCTTTATCCAAAATGCTTTAACCTTCTTACAGGTCCACCAAATATGAAAATAAGTTGCATCTTCACAATCACACCGCCAACATTTAGCTTGTACATTAGAATACATACAGGACAACTTTTTTGGATCTAAATGCCATCTATAAAACATCTTATAAAAGTTCTCTCTAAGGTTTTGTGCTTGAGTAAATTTAACATTTCTAACCCAAATCTTTTCCCATGTCTCCATCATTATTGGTTCCTGAAAATTTCTAGCCCATTTAATCATACAGTCTTTAACCAGCTCTGATTCAGAGTCTATCTCTAATAATACATTGTATAATCTTTTAATATGCATAATACCCTGGTCCCTGATTTGCTTTACCAAATTTTCTTCATTTTCCATAAAACCTGTTTTTTGATCCTCCCTCCATCTTGCTTGAAGTTGACCATATTGAAACCAAGTATAAATTATCCCTTCCTTCTTCAAAACCTCTAAGGATTTAAGTTGTAGTTTATCCCTTTCTTTAAATAAAAGTTCTTTATATGTGATCACCTCCATCTTTTGTTCTATACTTATGTTTTCTATTGCATGTCTGGGATTTGCCCAAATAGGTATTTTATAATCCAATTTATATTGATATTTCTTCCAGACTCTCAACAAGGCATTTCTAAGCATATGACTTTTAAAAACTTTATCCACTTTCTTTTCATACAATAAATAAGCATGCCATCCATAAAGTAAGTCATGTCCTTCTAGATTCAAAATTCTATCCTCTGTTAAATTAAACCAATCACTAATCTGAACTAATACCGAGGCTTCATTGTATAATCTTAAATTTGGCATTTTTAAACCACCTCTCTCCCGAATATCTTGTATAATTTTTAATTTAACTCTGGGTTTTTTACCTGACCATATAAAAGTATTAAGACCTTTTTGCCATTCCCTCAGTTGTTCATCCTTCTTCAGCACCGGTATCATTTGGAACAAAAATAAAAACTTAGGTAATACATTCATTTTAATTGCTGCTATTCTACCTAATAAAGATAATTGTAACTTTTTCCAATCCTCCATTTCTTTCTGCACCTTTCGCCATAAGACTTCATAATTGTTTTTAAATAACTTTGTATTTGACCCAGCAATAAACACACCCAAATATTTAACTTTTTTAAGTATTTCAAATCCTGATATTTGTTGAAGCTCTTCTCTTTGATTGAAAGACATATTTTTAGTCACTATCTTGGTCTTATGTTGATTTATTTTAAATCCCGAAACTTTACCATATTGTTCTATCAATTCCAACATATATGAAACTGTATCTGTAGGTTGCGTTAGTGTAACAACTAAATCATCTGCAAAAGCCCTCAACCTATAATCTTGCTGTCGAATCACTATTCCTTTTAATTCTTTAGATTCACGTATCTTTTTCAACAAGATTTCTAAGGATAAAACAAACAATAAGGGAGACAATGGGCAACCCTGCCGCGTTCCCTTTTCTATCTTAAAACTATCCGTTAAACTTCCATTAATAATTATTTGTGCATTTTGTTCCCTATATATTGCTTTAATTGAACTCATAAATTGCTCCCCAAATTGCATATTATCTATTATTTTGAATAAAAATTGCCAATTCAATCTGTCAAAAGCTTTCTCTGCATCCAAAAAGAAAAAAGCTGCGGGAATCTGATTATTTTTCTCCAAATATTCAACCAAATTTATTATTTGTCTCAAGTTATATTTCATATATCTCCCCTTTATAAACCCTGATTGATCATTATGGATTATTTGTTGCATAATTGGCATTAATCTATTTGCCAATACTTTAGCAAAGATCTTATAATCAGTATTTAAAAGTGAGATGGGTCTAAAATTTTCAGGTTTAACACAATTTTGGTCCTCTTTAGGAATCAGTGATATAAAAGCTGTTCTCCATGAGGGTGGGGTTTCTCCCCCAGATTGAATTTTATTAAAAAGCATCCTAAGCGGTTCCACCATTTCCATCTGTAAGTTCTTATAATAAATAGCTGTCAACCCATCCGTTCCCGGCGTTTTACCTACTTTTAACTGTTTAATTGCTAAAATAATCTCTTCAGAATTTATTGGTTGATTCAAACCTTCTCTTTGATCCAAAGTTAATTCCTGGACATCAACCTCTTTAAGATATCTATCTATATCTTGACCTTGTATCAAATCTCCTGCATATAATTTTGTATAATATTCTAAAAAAGCTTTTTTAATCAAGTTTTGTTGATAAACTTCTTTCCCTTTATATTCCATCTTACTAATAATACGTGATCTTTGCTTTTTCCTTAACGTATAAGCTAACCATCTACCTGGTTTATTAGCATTGCAAAATGTATTATGTTTGGCATATTGTAAATTAGTTGCAACTTGATCGGCCATTAACATATTAAATTGCTGTCTTAATATACCTATTGCTTCTTTAGCTCTTTTATCTTCTGGATTATCTATTAACAATTGTTCTTTCTTTTTTATTTCTTCCTCAATATCCTTCCGTTTCTTTGCCTGCTTTTGTCTATATTTATTGTTCATGTATATCAACACTCCTCTCATATAAGCCTTACTTGCATCCCAAACCATTTCCATAGAAGTACCTTTATACATATTATTATCAAAAAACTCCTTCATATATTTTTTAAGTTCTTTAACATTTTCTTCATATCTAAATAAATTTTCATTTAATCTCCAAGACCTCCTTTCTTTTCTCTCCTGTTCTAATTCTAACCAAACTGGACTATGATCAGCTAGAATCCTTGGAAATATCTTGACTTTCTTCACCCTAGAAAGGAAATCAGATGTTAGCAAAATAAAATCTATCCTAGAAAAGGACTGATGTCTATCAGAAAAAAAAGTAAAATCTTTTTCATCTGGATTCAATTCTCTCCAGACATCTCTTAATTCTAAATCATCCATAATTTCAAAAAAAGGTTTGGGTAATTTAGCACGCGAGGCAACTTTAGATATAGTCTTCTTATCCTTAGAAATATCAATTACTCCATTCCAATCACCCATCAAAATAATTGATTTGTAATCCCATTGTGATATTTTGTTATGTAAAAATTTATAAAAATTTTCTTGTTGCTGGTTCGGTGCATAAATTGCAATCAGGAGGATTGTTCCATTTTGAGTCCTCATTTCAATTGCTATATATCTTCCTTGATCATCCGCCTCTACCAAATTTGCTATTATGTTCTTTTTTATATATACCACTATTCCATTTCTTTTTTCCAAAGACGATGCCACAAAGTGAGTCCCTAATTTAGCATTAATTAAATATTTCTGATCTGATAATTTGATATGTGTCTCTTGTAAGCATACAACATCATTATTAAATTGTTTCAAATAATGATATATTTTCTTTCTCTTTTGTGGTGAGTTCAAACCATTGACATTCCAAGACAAAAATTTAACTGGCATCTTTGTGAGACTGAAGCACATGGAACATATTCCGAAGATCCTCTTTAACCTTGATCTTCGGTCTTGCTCCCCCCACAGCTTCTGATTTTGTATCCAGTTGTTGTTGTTGTTGTTGTTATTGTTGTTGTTGTTGTTGTTTAGTAGTTGATCTTGTCACACGTTGTGCCCTTGGTTGCTCCAGTTTTGCAAATTCCAATGGTCCTTCCAGTTGAAGAAATAAAATTCTTGTGAAATACTCTTCTTGTGAAATACCTCTGGACCTGCTCAATTGTACTAATGTCCGATATACAGTGTGGATTCCAGGCAGAGGAGCTGTATTCGAGAATTGGTCTGGCAAAACTTTTGTATGCCCTAATTTGCAGTACAATATTACTGGAGAAGAAGCTACACAAGATTAAGTTAACAACTTTTAATGCCTCTTTGGCAATGCTGTTACAGTGAGCTCTGGCACTTAGATCCTTTAAGATGAATACTCCAAGATCCTTGACAAAGTGAGGATCATCTACGAGGTCGTATCCGTCCAGCTTGTCTTTTGATTTTTTTTCCAATGTGTAAGACAGAGCATTTGATGGTTGCGATTTGGAGTTGCCAATTTTTTTACCATTCTGACAGATAGTCAAGGTCTTTTTGAAGGGTAGCAGCATTGTCGGTGTTGAATAGTTTTACATCATCAGCAAAGAGAATGCAATTGCTTATAATATGATTGCAAAGGTTGTTTATGTAAAGTATAAATAGTGTGGGTCCTAAAACGCTTCCTTGGGGGACACCACCATTAACATGTGCAGGGTTTGATAGGGCGTTCCCTATTTTGACTACTTGCTGCCCTTTTGATTGGAACGCAGCTATCCACTTATGCAGGGATCCAAAAATGTCATAAGATTTTAGTTTTAGAAGTAGTTTGTCGTGTAACACTGAATCAAAGGCTTTACAGATGTCTACATAAATTGCGTCTATTGCTTTACCCTGGTCGTGTTGTGAAGTCCATATGTTTCTGCAGTGTAAGAGTTGCAGATTGCGGGACAATTTTTTTCTGAAATCAAACTGCTTGTTAGAGAGTAGTTTGTTTGACTCTAGAGGATAATGGATTGGTTTATGATTGATTCTGTGACTTTGTCTATGATGCAACATAATGAGATTGGTCTGTAATTTTCAACTAGGCTGGGGTTATCCTTTTTGAAGATAGAGATGACCATGGCTAGTAACCATAAATTAGCAAGGAGCTGGTTCTGAAAGATATTTCATAGTTTATGCTAAGAGGTTCTGCTATGGTGGTTGAGAGCATTTTTAGGAAATAGGCATATAATCCATCAGGGCCAATAGATAGATATGGTTTTAGGTTGCGTACTGCCTTTTCAACAGCATCTTCTGTGAAATTGCTATGTAGGAGAATGTTGTGATTAGTTGTGGTATGATTGGGAAATGTGGAGCATGATCCATTACTGTTTACAAAGACTGAACCCAAGAATATGTTGAAGAGGTTGGCCTTAACGGTTTCATCATTATAGTGTTTCCTGTTTGGCCCTTTTAGAGGTGGGATGGATCTTGAGTCTTTAAGTTTGTTGTTTACAAAATTATAGAAGGCCCGGGTGGATTTTGTGTGTAGTAGGTTTTCCTCTTGTTTGCTGTGATAATTGATGCATTCTGCCTTTTATCTGTTGGCATAAGGATTTATAGCGACTTTTGAAGTTAGCTACATAGCCAGTTTTGTTTTTTTGCCAAAGAATTTTGTTTTTTTTTTTACTGAAGCTTCCTTATTGTTATGGATAATTTGTTTTTCCTAGTTTGGGGAATTATTAGTGGTATGTGTAGTTTGATGATTCTTTTGACTTCATGTAAAAAGATGTTATAATGGTCATCAGCAATGATGCAGCCAGTCAATAGAGATGAAAGGTTGTCAGTTATGAGATCATAATTGGCTTTTCTACTTTGGGAACTGTCCTTCCTAAGGCTCAGATATCTTGCTTGGTGCTGGATGTTAAGGATGTTAACAGTCTGGGACATGCCTCATTTCCTTTCTGCTATGACAGTCAATAGGATTCTTCACAACTTTCTGCATCCTTCAGCAGCTCTTTGCTGCTCTCTCTGTCCTAAAGAATGGATGCAGCTGCTGAATTCTCTGCAAAGTATTAAGTTTGGGCCAGGAGACAAAATATCACAGTTTGCTTCTGAACGCCATCAAGTCTTGAGACACTGCAACCCCAGCAGGATAGGTGGTTGGTTTTCATTTGAGTGGGAGTACACTGAAGACCTATAATGCATTTGTAGCATTGTTTTGTTTGCAAATGTTCAAACAGAATATAAAAACACAAACATATTGGTCACTAGAAATGCCACATCTAAAGTACTGCCATCAGAAGCCAAGAACACCTAGGGGACTCTAAACACCAGAACAATTGTACCAAACCATTTTTTTCCCATAGCTAAATGCCTTGGCCAAAAAAAGTATATAACTGTCCTTTTTAAGGATTTCCTCTGTTTGGTTGCATCAACCAAAGATATGCTAAAGATAAACAACCCATCAATATAGATTTGAAAGGATAGTGAAAAAAAGGGAGTGTACAGTAAGTTGTTTAATTACTGTGTCTACTTATTTTGGGCATTGCATGATTGTTTTCTCCATATATCAGGATATATTGTATACTGTAATGCTCTCTACATGGGGCTCCCCTTGGGGTGCACCCGGAGGCTCCAACTGGTCCAGAATGCGGCCGTGCGGGTGATTATGGGAGCGACAGGGCGCTCCCATGTGACACCTCTCCTGCGCGAGCTGCACTGGCTTCCGGTGGTCTTTCGGGTGCGCTTCAAGGTGTTAGTTTTGACCTTTAAAGCGCTCCATGGCATGGGACCGGGGTACCTGCGGGACCGCCTGCTGCTACTGATAACCTCCCACCGGCCAGTTCGCTCACACAGAGAGGGCCTTCTCAGGGTGCCATCAGCCAAGCAATGTCGGCTGGTGGCCCCCAGGGGGAGAGCCTTCTCTGTGGGGGCACCCACCCTATGGAACGAGCTGCCTCCAGAAATTCGTTTGATCCCGGACCTCCGCACTTTCCGAAAGGCCCTTAAGACCTATTTATTCCAACAAGCCGGCCTTGCTTGATTGATTTTAATGGGGTTTTAACAAAAAAATTTTTGCTATTATTGATTTCTGGGGTTTTAAATTGGGTATTTTAATGGGGTTGAGACTTTTATTTGGAACACCAACGATTTAATTCAATTTTAAAATTCTTTTAATGTTTGTATTATATGTGTTTTAAATTTGGTTGTTCACCGCCTTGAGTCCCCCTCCCGGGGAGAAGGGCGGTATATAAATTGAAATAAATAAATAAATAAATAAATAAATATTGGAGAGTGGATTGGATGAATAATGAAACTTTGCAACAACTCCTTTGGATATCTATCAATCCCAGTGGCTAGAGGAGAAAGATTCAATGAATGTTGAGTATGAATTTCCTGGAAATGTATGTGTCTTGTAATTCCTGTTTTATGTTTTAGAATAAGATAAAAGACACAGTGGCAGTCTCTGAAAACATACCTTGCTCAATCTATCACTTTTTCTTTTTTCTTTTTAAAAAAGTGCATCTTTTTTCACTGTTCTCACTGTTTTAATTGCTGTTTTCTGTTGGTTGCTTTTATTATTACATTTTCATTTACTGGTCTTCTTACTTAAAATGTTAGCTTGTTTTGGACTTCTTCATCTTTTTAAACATTTGAAAAAAAATATGTGGATATTTTTATTCTTTCAAAGACTGTGAATTCTTAACCAACAGATCTTAAAGAAAAGATGTTGCCTTCTCTTCTCCCAAAGGAGAAGAATGAATAAGGGAGGTCCTCATGGACTTCAGGTTTCACAGTCTTTCACTGTATCCTTCCATATATATAGACATATATATATAGACATATATATATATAGAGAGAGAGAGAGAAATTTCCTGATACTTAGAACAATTAATCAGTGGAACGACTTGCCTCAAGAAGTTGTGGATGCTCCGACACTGGAGGTTTTTAAAAAGAGATTGGGCAACCATTTGTCTTAAATGGTATAGGGTCTCTTGCTCAAGCAGGTGGTTGAATTAGAAGACTTCTGCAGTCCCTTCCAACTGTGTTTACATAATAACAGAGTTATTATAATAACAGAGTTGTTGTTAGAGAATAACAGTTATTCTGTTACTGTTAAACACTGCAAGTTTAGTTTAAGAAAAATGAAGGTAGATGTTAGGTATTACAAAAAGAAGCATAACAAAACAAAGAGGCATAACCACAGCTTCCTTGAAATATATGGAGCTGATAGTATGTACCGTAGTTAAGACATAGCTAGCTTAACCTTGATTTATTAAATAAGTCACAATTGGCTTGAGCAAGGTTCAGATAACACACTAATTACGTGTCAGCCTCCACTTTTATATTACTTGCTGTGGCTGCCATTAAAATGGGGGGAGGGGGAGCTGTCTGGATAGTTGGGAGGGGAAAAGTGAGCTGGTGGAGTAAATTGGAGAAAGTTTTCCTCAGCGTTTCTGCAGCTGGAAGGTGCGCTGATAACCAGCCAAGGTCAACCGTCCTGGCATACCAGAAGGTTGGAGCCATCGGAAGCTGCACCTCACATAATCCCTTGGGGGGATGTGGATTGGATAATTCTGACTGGACCATTGGGGGAAGGGTCTTAAGGATGTTTTCTATATGTGATTTTTGCGCCTATTGTCTCAGACCTTGCTCGTCTTTGGTTGCATTCAGTTCATACGCAGTAAAAATACCTTTCTCTATGAAAATGGAGTCGGGGTTTTTCTTTCTTGAGTACTGAAAGGAGGCATACCTGACATTAAGCAAGATCTGCAATTAACAGCCATCCCAGAAAACTACCATGGGGGCTGAGCAAAGAATGTCTGACCAAGACAGTGACCAGGAGGACATGGGAGCTGCTGGTTCCACTACCTCCCAGTCACAACCTGGCTGGGAGGCTTCAGAGTGGATGGCTGATTTACAGCTTGAGCAAAAGCCAAATTGTTGCTGGGCATGGGGAGGTTGCCGGAGCTGGAGGAGACCCATCCCCTCCAAGAAGTAACAACTACCAGACGCCAACGTGGAGATGCTGCCTGCAGGAAGAGTAGAAAGAAAATCTCCTGATGACCCAGGCTTTGCAACTACTGAGAGAGGCTTGTGAGAGTCGAAGAGCCCTTGAAAGGTATGGATTGCCTGCCCATGGGTTGCCTGCTTGGGGGTGGGGGGAGACTGAATGCCCTAGGGGTGAAATTGAGGCTGCTGCTTGTTTAGAAGAGAGAGCCCAAGCCTGGGAAAAGACAGCTCAGGCCTTTCAAGTGGCTGCTGCGATCCTGAGCCCCTCTGCTGGGCAGGCATTACCACAAAGGCGAAAAAAGCCCAAAATTTCCTTGCTATCAGTAAGATACAGGGGAGATCCAAAAGGACTGGGATTCTTTTTAACCCAAATGTGGAACCACATGCAAGACTGGGGAGAGTATTTCTCTTCAGATGCCACATGCTTGAGGTGCGTTACCAGGCCCTGGAGGGGGTGGCAGCTGATTTGATGGTGGGTCTCCATAATGAAGATTCTCCTCAGATGAGAAATTATGACCAGTTCATGACAGCCCTCAGAACATGCTTTGAGGACCCGTTAGCTGAGCGAAGGGCGAAAATCAGAATGAAGTCCATACATCAGGAGCGGGGATCGGTGGTGGAGTAGACCAGGAGTTCCTTGAGCTGGTGCACTACATGCAAGAGTGGTCAGATGTAGCCCTGCTGGAAAGCTATAAGGATGGACTCAATGAGGATGTCTACAAGGATTGCTGCTCCTGAGGGGCCCCTAGGGATCTGCAAAGTTGATACGTGCTGACTGCTGATGTGAAGATTGACTTGGCCAGAGATCGCTATGGCAGAGGGCACACCTGGAGCAAATCACCCTCCTCACCCCACAAGGGGGCTCCAAAGGCCGCAGGGGGACCAGCAGGCTCCAAGCCGAAGTCCACCACATGCTTCAGATATGGAAAGGAGGGGCACCGAGTTGCTGAGTGTTTCACTAAGCCTTGACCTAAGGTGACCCCTAGTGGAGAGAAGAGAGCTGACAAACTGCCCGCAAAACCCCATGAGACCACCCTAAAAGGGGTAGAAGACATTGAGTTCACTCCCCTGAAACAGGAGACTCCCCTGAAACAGGAAACTCCGACCCCTGCTGATGACAGTGAAACTGAAACTGATTCCGATGAGGACCTCGAGGTAAATCAGAGTGGGGGACCCATGACCATCCCAGTAGAACTAAAGGTACCATCCACCAGGGCCCACGGGAAGATGCTAGCCCTTCTAGATTCGGAATGCATCAGGTGTGTCATCAGCCCTGAGATTGTGGAAAAGCTGGGTCCAAGACTAAAAATGATGAAAAGGCCCATCGCATTCTGTCAGATAGATGGGTCAGTAGCTGTGGAGGAACCAGCCCATTTTGTAACTGAACTGATTGAGATGAGGATGGGGGGTCACCAAGAAACTCTGAGCTTTATTGTGGCCCCTGGCATGGAATGACCTCTCCTACTTGGGCTGCCATGGCTCCGAAAATGAAAACCATGCATAAATTGGAGGACAGACATGTTGTGCATCCACTCTAACCAGCAAGGGAAGAGAGGGAGGAACCCCTATTGCATGGCCAAAGTGGTGAGTGAAGTGGTGGTGACTGCAATGGAATACATTGTGGGGGAAGAAAAGATCCCAAAAGAGTATTGGGACCACCAGGAGGTGTTCAGTGAAAAGGCATCAGATGTGCTGCCCCCCACCCCACCGGCCTATAGACTGTAGCATAGAAATCATTCCTGGGGTAAAACTCCCTAAGCCAAAAATCTACCCCATGACCCCCCAGGTGTTGGAGGAACTATGAGACTTTATTGATAAAAACCTAAAACGCGGCTAAGCCACGTGTAGTCGCCCCGGTACTATTCAGGGGAATATTCAGAAGGATGGGTCTTTTTGTCGTTTTGTCTATAAGAACTTAAATGCTATTTGCGTGGAAAATGTCTACCCACTACCCCTCATGAAAGACATGCTAGCCCACCTGGCCAAAGGGAAGATTTTTACTAAGCTGGACTTGCAGGAGGTGTATTATAGAGTTTGAATTAAGGAAGGTGATGAATGAAAAACTGCTTTCAACTGCCCGCTGGGATGTTTCCAGTTTAGGAGGCTCCCTTTTGGACTATAAGGAGCCCCTGCAGTGTGCATGCAACTGATCAACGAAATACTGCATGAACACCTTTACAAGGGGGTCCTAGTCTACCTGAATGACATCCTTATTTACACCTAGACCATAGACAAACACATAAAAGTGGTGAGAGCAGTCCTGAAAAAAACTTGGAGCTGCTGAGTTGTATGCTAAATTGTCAAGATGCGAATTCCACCAGACTAAAATATCTGGGGATAGAAATGGACCCAGAAAAGGTCTGGGCGGTGTTGGAATGGGCTCCCCCATGTACCCGCTAACAACTACAAAGCTTCTTGGGTTTTGCTAACTTCTATCGACAGTTCATCCCCTTGTTTGCAAAAATTGCCTTCCCAATTACTAACCTCCTGAAAACAAAAGGAGAGGCAAGGCCAAAACCCTCCCGGCCTCTCAAGTGCACTATGGGATGTCAGGCAGCTTTTGAGAAACTGAAATGACTGTCTGCCACTGAACCGATCCTTAAACATCCTGACATGGAAGCCCCGTTTGTCATTCAGGCTGATGCCAGTGATGTGGCCATCAGGGCGGTGTTACTTCAAGCTAATGCCGAGGGGAATTTGCAACCCTGAGCCTATATCTCTTAGAAATTATCTGAGACCAAGAGGAGATGGGCCATCTGGTTTTGTGGTTCGTTGGGCACTGTTAACATGGGGGCATTTCCTGGAAGGGGCAAAACACCCCTTTGAGATTTGGACTGATCACAAAAACTTAGAGGCCTTAAAAACGCCCCAAAAATTGTCACCTAAGCAAGTCCGCTGGGCCCAACACTTTAACCGATTTAATTTCTCTCTGCGCTACTTTCCTGGAGGGAAGAACTTTATGGCAGATGCCCTCTCAAGATTGCCTCACTACAATAGTGTTTGAGCAGAAGTGATTCATCCAGTTATCCCCTCAAAATAGCTGGCGGCACCAGTGGTTACCAGAGCCCAGGCAAAAGGGGACCTAACCTTGTCTGGCGACTTGAGCAAGCAGTTAAAAGAAGCACTAAAAACTGATGAGTAGTTTTTAGACCACTCCAATGAGTGTACACCTTGGGAGGGTCTCGCCTGGGCAGGAGCAAAGCTATATGTCCCCGCCAGCCTGATGGGGGCAGTATTGCAATATGCTCATGATGCTAAAATCGGTGGGCATTTTGGATTTGTGAAGACATTACATTTAGTTAAATGATAATTCTGTGCTGAAGAAAGACATAGAAACCTATGTGGTGAGCTGCCCTATATGTGCATCAGCACAGAAGCCTCCTGGGAAACCCCCTAGGTTACTTCAGAGTGTAGCCAGGCGGGGAGCCCCATGGAAGGAGATATCCATAGATTTTATTGTTGAGTTGTCCGAAAGTGGAGGAAATATGGTCATTTGGGTGGTCACTGATTTGTTTTCTAACCAAGTGCATTTTGTCCCATGTCCCAAGATCCCTTTGGCTAAAATTCTGGCTAAATTATTTGCCCAGCATGTGTATAGATTACATGGAGCTCCAGAGCGAATAATCTCTGACAGAGGGGTTCAGTTCACCTCCCACTTCTAGAAGGAGTTCCTGGGGATGTTAGGCTCCCCCCAGGGATTAAGCTCCACCCACCGCCCTCAGACCAATGGGGCTTGTGAAAGAACTAACTCGGTGTTGGAACAATACCTTAGATGTTACATAAATTATCAGCAAGAGAATTGGGTGGATTTGTTGCTGTTTGTGGAGGTCACCTATAATAACTCTATACACAGCAGTATTGGTTTTACCCCATTTAAGGTAGCCTCAGGGCAAGACTTTGTGCCCATTCCAGAGTTGACTCAGGAAAATCCACAGATGCATTGAACAGCTACATGGTACCTGGTCTGTAACACATAAGGCCCTGGATGAGGCTCATTGAGCTCATAAAAACCAAGCTGATAAGAAAAAAATTCAGGGTCGGGATTATAAAATAAGAGATAGGGTTTTCTTTTCCACCAAGTATTTGTAAACTACCCAAAAGTTAAAAAAACTTGGGCTCAAATACATGGGTCCTTTCCCTATTAAACACTTAGTTAACCCAGTTACGGTGCAATTAGAGTTGCCTAAAACCTTGTGGAGGATTCATCCTGTGTTTCATGTTAGTTTGCTGAAACCTGAGTATACGTCCCCCTGGCGTCCGGACCAAGAACCTCCTCCTGTCCCCATACTCATTGAAGGGGAATAGCATTTTGAGGTCAAAGAGATATTGGATTCAAGGAAACATTGAGGTAAGGTGCAGTATTTGGTGGCCTGGAAACATTTCCCATTAGCTCATTCTGAATGGGTAAATGAGCAAGATGTTAGGGCTCTGAAGCAGCTGCAATTATTTTATTCCAAATATCCTGATAAACCTTAGTTATGGAGCTGTACATATGTTACCTGTTGTTACCTATTTATGTAATTTTCTATTTTCCCTTATTCTGTTCTTTTTCTAGGACTAATGTCTCTTCTGCAGGAGGGCCGAATGTCAGCCTCTGCTTTTATATTACTTGCTTGCTACGGCTGCCATTGAAATGCGGGGAGGGAAAAGCTGTCTGAATAGTTGGGAGGGTGGAAGTGAGCTGGTGGAGTAAATTGGAGAAAGTTTTCCTCAGCATTTCTCTGCAGCTGGGAGGTGCGCTGATAACCAGCCAAGGTCAACCGTCCTGGCATACCAGAAGGATGGAGCCATCGGAAGCTGCACCCCACAAAATCCCTTGGGAGGATGTGGATTGGATAATCCTGACTGGACCATTGTGGGAAGGGTCTTAAGGATGTTTTCTATATGTGATTTTTGCGCCTATTGCCTCACACCTTGCTCTTCTTTGGTTGCATTCAGTTCATACGCAGTAAAAATACCTTTCTCTATGAAAATGGAGTCGCGGTTTTTCTTTCTTGAGTACTGAAAGGAGACATACCTGACATTACATGACATGTGAGTCTAGCCAAGTAATGTGCCGACAACTAAATATCACAAAAATTCATATGCTGGGTTTATATATTATGCTATTTTTGCTCCATTTAAATCTGGTTTAGCGCAATATATTTGTGGCATATATTTTATGGTTATGGTCATGTGTGAACCAATCCACAATAGCTTGTTCAGTCCCTATCTCTCAACCCTAGAAAGAAGACAGTGGTAAATCACCTCTGAAAAATCTTGCCAAGAAAACTGCAGGAATTTGTCCAGGCAGTCTCCAAAAGTCAGACACAATTGAACAGAAGGGGAAAAAAGGGTGATTCCGATGCCAAATTCTAATCACTACTAGTTTATCCAATTCTTTGCTGCTAACGAGCCTTAGCCAGTGAAATCCAAAGTAAAGGAAAAGCAACTGGTCACTGGCTTTCAGTTTTGCCTCACTGTGTCCAAAAGAGAGAGAAACAGTAAGTAGTGTTGCACACTTTGCTCACTGTTTCAAGAGATCATCCTTATTCATTGAGGAGACTGAAATGAGACAACAATTTACAGACAAGATAGGCAAGTAACATAATGAAGGAAAGTCAGAGCTAGTACTAATCCAATTTAATTAAAGGGAAATTGCCATCAGCATTGGTGGATTGGTGGATTATGATTTTCTTGTACTTAATTACAAGATGATCAAGGAATCTGCACCTTATGACTGGTAGCTTGATAATTATTCAAAATTATGACAGACTTCCCCAAAGGTATTTACGAGCCAGTTCTGAAGTTCCAATGGCTGGTTCCCCTTTATCATGTGATTGCATTCAAAGCACTCAGGAACTGGCCTACATTTACATATGTTTGCATTGACCCAGGTTCACATAACCATGATTTACAATGCTTTTGTGGGAAACTAGCATTCAACAAAAATGCTCCATAGGAAACAATGAGTTTGCATAAGATCCACAGCATTCACTTAACAACTGCAGACTCACTCAATGACCACCAAAACAGGTCTTAAAATTGGGTTTGTCATGTGATGACTTGCTTTACAACCTTCATGACCACAATAGGTAGACTCTGTTATAGTTGCAAATTGAGGACTACTTGTGTGTCTTAATGTCCTATCTTCTCTTTCATTGCATAATCCTGTCTCAGGATTTTTGTGACCTTCCTGGCTTCTCATTCTTCCCTTAAAAAAAAATCTCAGGGAAAGATTTGAAAGAAAATTTTGTTAGCAAACCAGCAGTTTCATCCAGGAGACTGTAAATCTAGATTTCCATAGGGAGGGATTTTCATGGGCCCGGAGCAATATGAGCAGCATGTGGTAGCCTCCACTGCAAAATAGCTGAACCATCTAAAAATATTTTTAAACAGGCCATGGAGAAGCATGCAGCTAAATTAAATACATTGATTGTAGTTATTGTAATTAATTACACAACATTAAAGCAAATTGATCCCCATCTCTTCACATATCATTTCATTTCAAATGTCAGTTACATTCAGTAGATGGGAGAGGGGCAGGCCACAAATCCATTCTCCAATAAATAAAGTCTAGTTTTATGCAAAACACCTAACCAAATTGATTACAAACTTTGTGGTTCAAATGCGCACTATATTTGTCTGTATAACTTTGTCTGTTTGTGGCTGTAAATCAAGATCTACCTGTATATGAAATCCGAGTAGTAGCTTAAACTGGGTTTCTATTGACTTGTTAGAATGTAAATATAAATTGCAGAGATAAATATTGAAATGTCCCTCTATTTCAAATCAGTTGTATACATAGTATAAAAACTGGTACTCTAAAATAGCCCATCTAGGCATAAAACTAGTGCCTATTTCATTTGTTGCCTGATATATACATGATGATATGAGCAAGGAAACATCAACTCCTGTGCTAAATGTCCTGTATAAGGAAGAGTGAATTGCTAACAGGGTGGTGGCTTGATAAGGAAACAGGCTCAAAATCTGATGGTAAAGATTAGATTGCAAACTGTTTTAATCTACCTGCTGCCTGATTTGCAGCACATTGTTTTTAAGGCAATTATTATCCATACCTAGTTTAGACAATGTGCAATAGCACCACCTAAGGCATTTGATGATGATTGCCTTCAGTCCTTCAAAGAGAATAGCATATTTTTTTCTTCCTTGCCCATGTATAAAGTTAATTTTCCTCATGAATGCAGGGAGCATTAATGCCAAATCTGAAAATAATAGATAAAACAAACAAACAAACAAACAAACAAATAAATAAATGCCTGATCATTGTTCCTTTATCCACAGTTGTCTATGAGAAGGAGAAGCACCTCTATAGAACTTCAGGCAGGAATTTTTCTTATGCCAATATAGTTCACCTCAGGACTGGATATAAATTTTAAATTTTCTGAATATCAAAAGCTTGTTTCAGGATTGCCCTTTCACTGGAAAGAAAATCAAACATTAGAAAAACAAAATTTAGGAATTAAAACCCAAATGCATTTTCCAGAAATGTTTATTTGAGTGCCTGATTAGTGCAGGAAAATATTTTTTTTAACAAATGTAACTTTTTACCTTCTTTATTTGAAGAGGGTTTGTACTTTCACCCTGTATAATATAAATTGTGTGAGAAGTTAAAAACATCCTTTCATATGTATGATATGTATATTTATTTACCTGATAGGTACATTAATGATTTAAACATGTGAATTGTTCTAGATAGATTCTATTTTTAAAAAAATATAACTTCCCTTAGTCTTACACAACTTTATTCTTCCAATGAAGGCTCTATTTTTAGACATAATTTCTATTTTGCTTCTTGTATCTTGTTTTAGACTTTTCCCCTTCTGTTAAAAATGTTCATAATCCTAGTGATAAGTATTACTGAAAAATGACAAATTGCTGTGATAGTTAGCTAGCATAGAAAGAGTAGAATCCAGGGGTGAAATCCAGGAGGTTCTGACAGGTTCTGGAGAACCAGTAGTGGAAATTTTGAGAGTTCAGAGAACTGGCAAATGCCACCTCTGGCTGGCCCCAAAGTGTGGTGGGAATGGAGATTTTGCAATATCCTTCCCCCAGGAGTGGGGTGGGAATTGAGATTTTGCAGTATCCTTCCCCTGCCATGCCCACCAAGGCATGCCCACCAAGCCACACCACACCACGCCTACCAAGCCACACCACAGAACTGGTAGTAAAAACAATTGGATTTCACCACTGCTGGAATCCTCCTTCTTCTGAATTCTGGAAAAATATGATAGCTTTTATCAGCATTGTGATAGACTTAAAACAAAAACACAAGCTGGTGTAAAACTGGAAGATGAATATATTCCAAATGCACAAACTTCTATTATTGCACAAATAACATTCCATCCACTTCACTTATTTTTTATTTTATTTATTTGTATCCTGCCTTTATTATTTTTACAAATAATTCAAGGCAGCAAAAATATCTAACACACCTCCTTCCTCTTCCTCTTTTCTCCAAAATAAAAACTTATGAGACAGGGAAAACAGAATGACTGATTCAAAGTCACCAGTTAGCTTTCATGTCTAAAGTGGAACTAGAACGTGTGGTCTTCCACTTTCTAGCCTGGTGCCTTAACCACTAGACCAAACTGGCACTCATATTTTTTTCCCTTTCCTAATGTTAAGCCCCATTTCTCAGACATGGCAGCTCTTCTCTCCCAATGCCATATCTTCTTGAATCAATCTCTGCACAAAATAACTTCACCTGTGAGCTGAATCTTCAAAGATCCCAATTTAACTTCATTGAGAGTTGCAGATATACGTATACAGATGAAACAATGTGAAATACTGTATGTGGCTGAGAGGACCTAAATTTACATTATGTTGTAACCTTAATGAGAATTTTCATAAAATGATGTTATCACTGGTTTATCTCATCAAAAAAATTATCTAGAATATATAAAGTACCTCAAATTTATGTTGGAAAAAAGCTATAAATTTTTGGATACAAATATATTCACTAATTCAGAGCAGTGGTGGGTTGCTACCAGTTCTCCCTGAATTGAGCAAATTGGTAGCGGCAGCGGTGGGAGCTCTGCCCACCTGTCTGGATGCATCTGCGCATGCACAGAAGCTACTGTGCATGCCCAGAAGCGTCACATGCATGTCCACAAGTGAAACGGTAGCGACAGGTTTTGAAACCCACCCCTGATTCAGAGAATCTTAAAGATTAATATACAAGTACAATCAGAGGATTTTTTTTTTTTGCTTGCTAGACAAACAATTAGAACTTTATTTTTATATATAAGCTTTTGAGCTTTTTCTTTATTTTTCCCTTTCTTTTCTTTTCTTTTCTTTGTTTTAGTTCTTGTTAGTTTGTATTTCCTTTTTAAAATTCTTAATGCAAATTATCTGAAACAAGGAGTTGCTGTCTGTAAAGGTCTATAGGGAAATTACTAAAAACTGCTCAGCTGCCATTCTTCAAATCTCTCAAAGTTAGAACTGATAATACATCTTTTTGTATTACAAAAATAACTGGTTTGCTAAGAATAAGAAGTTACATTTTCAAAGTGTCCAGAGCTTAAATAATTGTCATTGGAAAAGTAGTCAATCAAAAAACAATTGCTTACAGATTTTCAAAAATGGAAATTCATTGCAGTTATTTTATAGCAGCCTCTAATTTAAAAACCAAACAAAATTTAACCATAATTCCCACAATTCATCATTTTACAATGATTAGTACTCTAAAAGAACAAAAAAGCCCATAACATTATTTTTCTTAAAAATTATACATCCTTTATGCTTTTATTCTGATTTTTTATTTTGCTTGTGTTTGTTTGTTTGTTGTGATAAAAATATCATAAACTATGAACATGAACATGAAAAAAAAATTAAAGACATACTTCCCTAAAATGAAATCCTACTGATTTCAAAAAAGCTAAATTATGAGTCATTAAGTATTGTCTGACAGCATTCATCTCAGCCATGGTTTGTTTGATCATACTGATAGTTCATAGAATAAATTAAATTGACTGGGTTTTCACATCTTTCTAAACTATAAATTAAGTTTAGTAACCACAGAATTTAGATATATCTAATACCCTAACCCAAAATGAAATTTACCATATTTTGTTTGTGCAATATGTAATTCAGGGTTAATATATTGTAGCCAAGGACTGCTTCTCATATAACATAGAAGCATATACTAAATGCTCGTATCTGTTTTCACAGACACAAGTTGAAGTTTCTAGAGCATTTGCATGCAGTCCTCAGGCTGGTGTGCTATCAATGTAGTCCTCTGCATGCATAAAAATGAAATAAAAAAACAAGGTAGACTTTTTGAAAGCCTGCTTTCAATTAAAAGCAAACTACCTTGAAGATCATAATGCAAGAGTGACTCCTTGCTAAGACGAGCAGGAAGAGTATGCAATCAGAATTGGTTGAACTTTATTCTGGCATCTTACTCTGGCAGATAGCAATATTGTTAATCGGAGGGAATTAAAACAGGGGCATATCACTAACAAGATTTCAAACTCACAAATGACCACATTGCTTATGTCTGAAAGCCCCCCCCCCCAAGTTTAGGGATCATGTTCTTTAAAATGTATGTGTGTAAATCTCAACACTAATTAAACCTGGTGAAGATCAAACTTAGCACAAATAGCTTAATCACCACAAATCACAGCTTCTATTTCTAAAGGGCCAAAGTATATATAAATCCCTTGGAAATTCAGAATAATACAAATTTTGCAGTAGAACAGAGGTGGAAGAAAGACTGTGAAGATATTAACAAGTAAGCTGTGCGCTGTTTGGAGGATTTAGTGTATCAGCGTATTCAAGGTCTTGCCAATGGTATCTTTTGATACCATTGACCATGGTATCATGCTGCACCAGCTGGAGGGACTAGGAATGGGGGGCACCGTGCTGCTGTGGTTCTCCTCCTTCCTCTCTGGTCAGACACAGTCTGTGTTGGCAGGGGGACAGAGGTCGACCCCAAGGTGCCTCTTTTGTGGGATGCCGCACGGATTGGTCCGCTCACCCCTTCTGTTCAACATTTATGTGAAGCCGCTGGGAGAGATCATCTGTTGTTTTGGGGTGAAGTGTCATCTGTACGCTGATGACAATCAGCTGTACATCTCCACCCCAGACCACCCCAATGATGCCCTTAATGTGATGTCCTGATGTTTGGAGGCCGTGTGGATCTGGATGGGGAGAAATAGGCTCAGACTCAACCCCTCCAAGACTGAATGGCTATGGCTCCCAGCATCCTGGTATAGCCAGTTGGTTCCATCACTGGCTATTGGGGGTGAAACTTTGGCCCCCTCAGAGAGGGCTCGCAATCTGGGTGTCCTCCTGGATGCACGGCTGTCTTTAGAAGACCATATGACGGCTGTGGCCAGGGGGGCTTTTTATCAGGTTTGCCTGACTTACCAGTTGCATCCCTTTCTGGACTGGGACGCCCTGCGCATGGTCACTCATGCCCTCGTTACGTCCTGTCTGGACTACTGTAATGCTCTCTACATGGGGCTAACCTTGAAGAGCACTTGGAGGCTCCAACTGGTCCAGAATGCTGCTGCGCAGGTGATTATGAGAGCGATTCGATGCACCCACATACACCTCTCCCGCGTGAGCTGCACTGGCTCCCAGTGGTCTTCCAAGTGCGGTTCAAGGTGCTGGTTACCACCTTCAAAGCGTTCCATGGCTTAGGACCTAGATACTTATGGGATCGCCTTCTGCCACCGATAGCCTCCCACTGACCAACACGCTCCCAGAGAGAGGGATTCCTCAGGGTGCCATCAGTTAGACACTCTAGACTGGAGACCCCCAGGGGGAGAGCCTTCTCTGTGGGGGCACCCGCCCTCTGGAATGAATTGCCCCCAGGGATATGTATGATTTCTGACCTGCGTACCTTCCGCCGTGTCCTCAAGACACTGTTATTCCAATAGGCTGGACTGGCTTGACAAGAAACTGGATGGGGTGTTTTAAATTTATGGGTTTTAAATTGAAAGGCAAAAATATTTAATTTGTTTAAAATAGTTTTTTAAATTTTGTATCTACATTGTTTTATTGTGGCTATACACCACCCTGAGTCCTTCAGGAAAAGGGCAGTATAAAAATTTATTTTATTATTATTATTATTATTATTATTATTATTATTATTATTATTATTATTATGGATTAAAGATAAAGGATTGAAGATAAGCAGCAAAAAAAAAATCACAAAGTATCGGGACTTGCAAATTGAAGTTGAGCAACTGTGGAAAAAGAAATCATGTGTTGTCCCATTTGTAATTGGAGCACTTGGAGCAATACCCAAAGGGCTACCCCGCTATTTAGAGATTCTAAATTTACCAGACTTGAACATTTTGATTCTACAAAAAACTACCTTACTCGGAACAGCTTACATTCTACGATACCTTAACAGTTCCTAGGTCCTTGGTTAGGACTTGAGCTGCTGAGCTATTAACCAGCCTCAAAGGCTGTAAATCTCATTACAGATTAAATAATAATAATAATAATAATAATAATAATAATAATAATAATAATAATATTCAATCCAGGAGGTTACACACGGCTGGATCCAGGCAGTGATTACAGCTTCTTTGGGTGAGGGGCACTTTCTGGCTGCCTTGAAGGAGGCAGTGGTGAGACCCCTCCTCAAGAAGCCTACCCTGGATCCAGCTACTTTGAATAACTTTTGTCCTGTCTCCAACCTTCGCTTTATTTATTATTTATTATTATTTATTATTTATTTATTAATTAAATTTCTATACCGCCCTTCTCCTGGCGGACCCAGGGCGGTGTACAGCCAATTAAAAACCAGTACATAAACAATTAAAAACATCCTAAAATCAATATAAGTTAAGGCCGAAGGTATAAGAACCGACTAAAAACTCTAAAAAGTTTAAAATTTAAAAATGTGTAAAAATATTTAAAAATAGAAGGGATCAGGCAAGTCCGGCGAGTTGGAAAAGGTGCGTCTTTAGAGCCCGACGAAAAGTCCGGAGGTCAGCAATAGTTCTCAGTTCTGGAGGCAGATCGTTCCAGAGGGTGGGGGCTACCACAGAGAACCCTCTCCCCCTGGGGGTCGCCAGCCGGCATTGTCTGGCTGACGGCACCCTGAGGAGGCCCTCTCTGTGGGAGCGAACCGGTCGGTGGGAGGCAATTGGTGGCAGAAGGCGGTCCCGTAAGTACCCTGGTCCTAAGCCATGGAGCGCTTTAAAGGTGATTACCAACACCTTGAAACGCACCCGGAAGTCGACCGGCAACCAATGCAGCTCACGCAGGAGAGGTTATGGCAAAGGTTGTTGAGAGTGTGGTGGTACATCAGCTCCCATTGTTCCTGGATGAAACATTCCATCTGGACCTGTACCAGTTGGGTTTCAGGCCTGGGTACAGCACAGAGACGGCATTGGTCGCACTGGTGGATGACCTCTGGAGGTCTTGGGACAAGGAGGATATTCCTCTGTCCTGGTCCTATTAGACCTTTTGGCAGCTTTCAATACCAACTACCATGGTAACTTACTGCGGTGCCTTGAGGGGTTGGGAGTGGGAGGCACCGTTCTTTGGTGGTTCACCTCCTACCTCTCAGAGTGTGCGCAAGCGGTGTTGGCAGGGGGACAGAGGTTGGCCTCGAGGTCCCTCACATGCAGGGTACCTCAGGGGTCAGTCCTCTCTCCCCTTTTGTTCAACATCTATATGAAGCCGCTGGGGGAGATCATCCATGGTTTTGGGGTGAGGTATCATCAGTGCTCTGATGATAGCCAACTTTTTATATCCACCCCGAACCAGTCCAGTGATGACCACAATGTGATGTCTCGGTGCCTGGAAGTGGTGAGGCTCTGATGGGGAGGAACAGGCTTCAGCTCAATCCCACCAAGACGGAGTGGTTGTGGGTACCGGCATCTCGGTTCCAAAGGAATATTCCATCATTGGTCATAGTGGGTGAGGTGTTACTCCCTGTTTAAAGGGCATGCAATTTAGGCATCCTCCTGGATTCATGGTTGACTTGGAAGATCATGTTGCGACCATGACCGGGGGGCATTTGCACAAATTCGTCTGGTGTGCCAATTGTGCCCCTACCTGGACCGTGATGAACTTAGTACAGTCACTCATGCACTCGTGACCTCCTGGATCGACTACTGCAATGCTCTCTACATGGGGCTGCCCATGAAGACCACTCAGAGGCTTCAGCTGGTGCAGAATGTGGCCGTGTGAGTAGGTGATGGGAGTGTCCCGACACTCTCATGTTACACCTCTCCTGCATGACCTGCATTGGCTACCAGTTGCCCTCCAGGTGAGATTCAAGGTGCTGGTTATTACCTATAAAGCCCTACATGGCATAGGCCCAGGGTACCTGATGAACCATCTGTGGCCAGCGACAGCTCACCATAGCCCGGTGCGTTCCCACAGGGAGGGCCTCCTTGGAGTGTCGTCGGCCAGGCAGTGTCATCTGGCGACTCCTAGGGAACAGGCTTTCTCTGTGGATGCACTTACCATATGGAATCAACTCCCCCTGGAGCTCCGGGTTGTGCTCTTTCCGCCGTGACCTTAAGACATGGTTATTTCGCCAGGCCAGATTGGACTGAAGGGGTTTTTAAGGGGAGTTTTAATGGTTTTTAACACTTAATATTGATTTTATCTGTTTTTATTGCTGTGAGCCGCCCTGAGTTCTTTCCGGAGAGAGGGAGGCATATAAGCTTAATTAATTAATTAAGTAATTAATTAAACCTCCTGTGACTCCCATTTACTAAAAAACATTTTCCCTGTTCACAGGTTCATTTCACTTCCATCCTTCAAAAAAAAAAAAAGAAAGAAAGAAAGAAAAGGGGAAGAAAAGAAGAAAAGAGAAAAGAAAAGAAGCACACACCTTGCAAGTGCATCGTGTATGTTTCTTTTAATTAATAATCAATTAATTATGCTTCCCCCTCTTCCTCTCCTAGAAGAAAGTTCATTTCTCTTTTAGGTACATAATTATTTTTAAGAGGAGAAGCCAAATCAAATGAAGACATTTAAAGAAGAAAAAATCATCTTAATTTTGCTTCTTCCGGCATGTTCTTTTATTCAAAATTAAAGAATATAATAAGAAAATCAAAATTGCCAGAAAGGGTGTCATCTGGGACAGAATTCAAACAAAAATAAAGATACAAATTAACTGGAATTAAATGGAGTTGAATAAACAAGAACAGAAAAACAACTCAAAGAGGTAAAAGGGAGGTGTTGCTTTGCAGCATCTGATGCTATTTCATCTTTTGATGTTGTTTTTCCAGAGCATGCCAGTTCTTTCTGCTATCTCTGATGTGCTTGCCAAGACTATTTTGCAATAGAAATTCTGTTTTAAATATTTTTAGCAACAGCAGTGGGTTTAAAAAAAATAACAACACAGAGATTCTTTTTTTCAAGAACAATCCTTTCATCCAACAATCCACTCCAATGTCCTTGTCCTAATACTTTTGTGACTGTGTGACAGAAAAAATGGAAAGGGGTTCAGGATTTAAATTCAAGAAAGTAAGGACTGGTTCGACTTATTTTTAGACATGATGGTGAATTTCAGTTAATACATGAATAAACTTTGTCTGTGGCCGAGTCATGTGATGTTTCCAACTGAATCTCATCAATATTTTGTGATAATATTTGCCTAATCATGCTACTGCTGTAATTCTGGAAATGTATTAGCATGGTTCCTTACTTCTTGCATATCAGAGCTAAACCTGCTATTGTTATGCCTTTTTTCTCCCATATATTAAGTGTATTTTTTGTTCTCTTCTTAAAGTATATGGAAAATATCTCGTACCATTTGTGAATTCCATAGTAAAAGCTTTGAAAGATACTTAGGATAACATTACCCTAGGACCGTGATGGTGAACCTATGGCATGTGTGCCACTGGTGGCACATGGAGCCATATCGGTGGGCACGCGAGCTCAGCTCCAGCACACATGTGCATGCCAGCCAGCTGATTTTCAGGCCTTCTGGGCCCACCGGAAGTTGGGAAACAGGCTATTTCCAGCCTCCAGAGGGCCTATGGGGGGGGGGGAGGCCTATTTTTCACTCTCTCCAGGCTCCTAGAAAGGCTCTGGAGCCTGGGGAGAGCAAAAAAGGGGCCTTCCAGTCCCACAGGAAGTTGGCAAATGGACTGTTTCCAGCCTCCGGAGGGCCTTGGGGTGGGAAAAGCTGTTTTCGCCCTCCCCAAGCTCCTAGAAAGCCTATGGAGCCTGGGGAGAGTGAAAAACAGGTCTACTGGGCCCTCTGTGCCATTGTGTGCCAAAAGCAGTGGGGTCACGCACAAATGTGCAGGGGAGTAGGGGCATAGAATTATGGGTGTGGGCACACACACTCGTGACTTCCCCCCGCTTTTGGCACGCAATGGCAAAAAGGTTAGCTGTTGTGGCTCCGTTGCCTGAGCCTGCGTCATCAGCAGGGGAGGGCTCTGAGAGTGAGGGAAAGGAGTTGGCAAGGCCTCCTTCTCCAGGACTCTCCTCTCTGGCAATGCCTCCGGAGGACACCGAAGGGCAGGAGATAGGCCCAGAGCCAAGCTCATCCCCGCAGCCACAGGAGGACATTGACGAGGGGAGTGAATTTTGGTTGGACCCTCGCCAGCGTCAGAGAGACAGGAGAGCCCAGCAGAGGAAAAGGCGTGGTCGTGATTAGCTGGTGGACCACGCCTCCTCCCAGACTATATAAGAGAGGGATTGTAGCCATATCTTTGTGACGAACAAAACAAAGATTCGTGGATCCCGGTTTTGAATCAGCCCTGCGTCTCAGCTTGTGTGTATGTGACGGACCTTTTAATAAAGAGGTTGGCAAGCAGCTGCGGATTGCTGCCGACCATTGTTATCATCTTACTTGGTTGCCTGCCAGTTCATTAGCCTCTGGTTGTCTGAGGGGAGGTTATTTCTGAGCATGGGGCCAGAACATCTTGTTCGTCACCCAAAAAAGTTAACCCATCGTTACCATGATGGATCCACAGCTGCAGCAAATTATCCAACAGTTGCAAGCTGACAACCAGCTCCTGCAGCAGCAGGTCAGCCAGTTGACTGCACAACTGGCTGGGGGGAATGTGCCTGCAGCTGTTCCTCCTCCTCCCACTCATCGTCGGAAAAGCCCTATCAGTGTGCCTGATAAATTCTCTGGGCAGCAGGAGATGTTCCCGGCTTTCATGGGACAATGCCACCTGTTTATGGCAATGAGGCTGGAGGATTTTCCAGATGACCAGGCTCGGGTGGCGTTTGTTATCAACCTCCTCTCTGGCAATGCCGCCTGATGGGCCATGCCTCTGTTGCTGCAGAATAGCACCTTGTTGGCGGACTATCAGGGCTTTTGGCAACATCTGAGGGTGATGTATGAGTCCCCTGAAGACCCAGATGGCAGCCAGGCGCATCAAAGATCTTCGTCAAGGGAAGCACCCCCTGCAGGAATATGTGGCTGAATTTCGGCTTCTGGGCCAGGACTCAGATTGGAATGATGCAGCGCTCAGGGACGCTTTCCAGGATGGCCTCTCCAATGACCTGCAGGATGAGCTGGTTTGTGTGGAGGCGCCTCAGACCCTCGACGCCCTTGTCATGCAGTGCTTGCGCATTGATGCCCGTTTTCAACGGTGCAAGACCCGTCAGCCCATCCAAGAACCCCCGCGTCCTGCACCGACAGTGTCCTGGGTCACCCCATGCTTTGTGGCGTCCGCGGAGGAGTCCATGGAGCTGGGAGCAGCCCGACCTCGCCTGACAGCCCCGGAGCGGATGCGGAGACACCAAGGGGGATTATGCCTCTATTGCGGGGAGGCTGGACACTTTGCCGCTTCATGCCCCAAGAAGCGTAGTGGGACGCTCATGCCTGTTCCTGACTCTCGGTGGGACCAGCCGGGAAATGGGGCAGGCCCGGCCTGGGGGAAACCTTAGGCCGGGTACGTATCACTGCCCCGTCTGATTCAGCGGAGGTGGACTCTGGGCCCCCTCGACACCTAATCCTGGACACCCGGGTGTTGTTGGCCGACCGGTCGGAGGGGCTTCTGGCACATGCGCTGGTGGACTCGGGGGCCACCACGAACTTTATGGACCAGGCCTTTCTGGCCCATTTTGTGGTCCCCTTGGTTCCAGTGGACCCTCCGTTGAGAGTCGAGACGATCGATGGGCGGGAACTTGTTGCGGGGCCCATTAAGTTCGCGACTCAGCCCTTGCGCCTCGCCATTGGGGCCCACGAGGAGGCGATCCATTTTTATGTGACGGCAGACCTGCATTTCCCACTGGTCCTGGGGATGGCCTGGCTTCGGGCGCATGATCCGCAGGTGGCCTGGTCGAGGAACGCCATCTCCTTCCCAAGCCTGCAGTGCGTTGACCACATCCGCCACATCTGTGCCGGCCAGGACGTCTCCACCCCTGCCGTCTCTTTGCCTCCGGAGCTGACGTCCTTCGCTGACGTGTTCAGTGAAAAGGAGGCGGACCGCTTACCCCGTCATCAACCCTATGACTGCCCAGTGGATCTGGTGCCCAATGCGCCCCTGCCCACGGGACGTCTGTACTCGACGTCGGAGCCCGAATTGGCCACCCTACAGGACTTCCTGGACAAAAACTTGGCCCAAGGGTTCATCCGACCTTCATCCTCCTCTCTCTCAGCCCCAGTCCTCTTTGTGAAGAAGAAGACAGGGGACCTACGCCTTTGTTGCGACTACCAGCAGTTAAACGCCATCACCGTACGGAATCGCTACCCCCTGCCGCTCATCCCGGAGCTGATGGAGAGGTTGTGGGAGGCCGCGATTTTCACCAAGCTCGACCTCCGGGGAGCCTACAACCTGGTGCGGATGCGAGAGGGGGACGAGTGGAAGATGGCGTTTGGCACCCGATACGGACACTTTGAGTATACTGTCATGCCGTTTGGGTAGACCAACGCCCCTGCGGTCTTCCAGCATCTGATGAATGACGTGTTCCGGGACATGTTGGATTGGTTCGTGGTCATTTATCTCGATGACATCCTGATCTACTCCCGGTCCCCGGAGAACCACGTCCAGCACGTCCGCCAGGTTCTGCAGCGCCTGCGGGAGCACCAACTCTATGCGAAGTTGGAGAAATGTCTCTTCTTCCAGACTTCCATAGAGTTCCTTGGGCACATCATCTCCCCAGAAGGCATCACGATGGACCCGCTTAAGGTGGAGGCCTTGCTTAGTTGGGAACCCCCTCGTCGGGTGAAGGACATCCAGCGTCTGTTGGGGTTCACCAACTACTACTGAACCTTCATCCCGGGCTTCGCCACCCTGACCTTGCCGATGACCCAGCTCCTTCAGAAGAAGGTTCCGTTTCAATGAGGTCCCCCGCAGCAGCAGGCCTTCGAGGCTCTGAAGCAGGCCTTCGTTACGGAACCTGTCCTGAGGCACCCCAATCCACATCGTCCGTTTGTGGTTGAAACGGATGCGTCCAATGTGGCGATTGGGGCGGTGCTGTTACAGGCCCCGGCGGATGGCGGCACTCTTTTTCCCTGCGCTTATTATTCCTGGAAACTCAATCCTTCCAAGCGCAACTACACCATCTGGGAGAAAGAGTTGCTGGCTATCAAGGCCGTGTTCGAGGCTTGGTGGCATCATCTCAAGGGGGCCCGACACCAGGTGGAGGTGCGGACGGACCATCGGAACCTGGAGCACCTCACGACGGCCAGGAAGTTGAACCAGCAGCAGATCCGGTGGTCGTTGTTTTTCGCCTGGTTCAACTTCCACGTGACCTACATCCCGAGTGGCCACAACGTGTGGGCAGACGCCTTGTCCCGCAAGCCAGAGTACTTCTCTCCGAAGGTCTCCCTGCCTCCGCGGATGGTGCTGCCAGTGGAATCCTTGGCCGCAGCCCAGGAACCCATGGACTTGCGGGCTCAGGTGCGGGAAGCGCAGCGCCAGGACGCCTGGTCGCAACAGCGGCAGGCGGAAGTCGGCCCTGCCTCTCCTTGGACTTTGGAAGAGGGCTTGTTAAAACACCGAGGCCGGCTGTACGTGCCCACGAGTCTGCTCCGAGCCATCGTTATGAATCAGTGCCATGACAACCCTGCGGCAGGACATTTTGGGTTCTTTAAGACACTGAACTTGGTGACGCGGACTTTTTGGTGGCCTTGGGTATGGCACGACGTGCACGCGTACGTGACGTCCTGCGTGCCGTGCTGACAGGCCAAAGTCGCGTCAGGCCCACTGCCTGGACTGCTCCAGCCGCTGCCGACACCGGAGAGACCCTGGGGAGCCATCTCTATGGACTTCCTGACGGACCTGCCACCGTCCGCCACGTTCACTACCGTTCTTGTGGTGATGGACATGCTCACAAAGATGGCACATTTTATTCCGTGCTGTGAACTGCCATCGGCCCGCACCACAGCCCAATTGTTCCTGCAGCACGTTTTCCGCCTCCATGGCCTGCCGGACAGAGTGGTTTCCGACCACGGGGCCCAGTTCACGGCCCGCTTCTGGAAAAGCCTGATGGCCACGTTGGAGGTGCAGGTGTGTCTGTCATCGGCGCACCATCCGGAGACTGACAGGGGGACGGAGAAGGTCATCGGCATCCTGGAGCAGTACCTCCGCTGCTATGTCAATCAGCAGCAGGCAACTGGGCCGAGTACCTTCCCCTGGCGGAGTTCGCCTTCAACAACTCCCAACACATCTCCACCCAGATGACCCCGTTCCATGCCAACGTGGGATACCATCCACGGCTGTTCCCTCTGTCCCTCTTGGATTCCCCTGTTCCTGAGACCCAGGACTTCCTCTCGGAGCTGCAAGCGGTGCAGCAGCTGGTGCGATTGCGGTGCAATCAGCAGTTCCTCTCGGAGCTGCAAGCGGTGCAGCTGATCCGAGTGAAGGAGGACTATAAACGGGTCGCCAACCGCTCTCGACAGGCCACGCGGCCGCTGGAGGTTGGGGATCGGGTGTGACTGTCCACGAAGCACCTCCCCACGGACCGGCCGGCAAAGAAGCTCGACCACCATTTCATCGGACCCTTCCCCATCGAGGCGGTCATCAGCCTGGTGGCCTACCGGTTGACCCTGCCCCGGTCGATGCGGCTCCACCCTGTGTTCCATCGGTCCCTTCTGGTCCCTGAGGCTCCGCCGTGCCACCTCTGATGCCCTATGGCACCTGCTCCCTCGACCACGGTTGCCGACGACAGCTCCACAACGTACGAGGTGGACAGCATCCGGGATTCCCGTTGGCTGAAGGGCCATTTCCAGTACCTGATTGCCTGGAAGGGGTACGGGCCTGAGGATTTCTCCTGGGTGGACACTTCCTCCGTATATGCTTCTGACTTGGTACGGGCTTTCCATGCACAGTTCCCGTCCCGACCGCATCTGGACCATCAGCGGCGGGGGAAGGGCCCTGCGGTGGGGGATAGTGTTGTGGCTCCATTGCCTGAGCCTGCGTCATCAGCAGGGGAGGACTCTGAGAGTGAGGGAGAGGAGTTGGCAAGGCCTCCTCCTCCAGGACTCTCCTCTCTGGCAATGCCTCCAGAGGACACCGAAGGGCAGGAGATAGGCCCAGAGCCAAGCTCATCCCCGCGGCCACAGGAGGACATTGACGAGGGGAGTGAGTTTTGGTTGGACCCTCGCCAGCGTTGGACAGACAGGAGAGCCCAGCAGAGGAAAAGGCATGGTCGTGATTAGCTGGTGGACCACGCCTCCTCCCAGACTATATAAGAGAGGGATTGTAGCCATATCTTTGTGACGAACAAAACAAAGATTTGTGGATCCCGATTTTGAATCGGCCCTGCGTCTCAGCTTGTGTGTATGTGACGGACCTTTTAATAAAGAGGTTGGCAAGCAGCTGCGGATTGCTGCCGACCATTGTTATCATCTTACTTGGTTGCCTGCCAGTTCATTAGCCTCTGGTTGTCTGAGGGGAGGTTATTTCTGGGCACAGGGCCAGAACATTAGCCATCACTGCCCTAGGATGATTGAGTTGGTGCTATTTTTTCATTTCCAGTTCCCATTCCTTGGCGGATATGGAGGTCAATTTACCTTATTATGGTATTTAGCCATTTAACCAAATTGAGGGAGAGAAGAGAATTATTTTACTGGTTCTTTAGATTAATGGTGAAATGTCCTTTAACTGTATGTCAGGATAATATGGAACATTACATCAGTGAGAAATATCCACAATATATTTACAAAAAGAATTGGATGGTGGTATTTTAATGTTAGAATCTCTCAAAAGAGATATAAGTGGCACCTGAATTCCAGTCAACAAACAGAAATACAGTAATTGAAAGAAAGGGAAGTCTAATAGTATTTGTAAAAGCATATGCATAAACTACTGCTGATCCTAATAGACACTATTGGACTAAATGGAGGTATTTCATATAAAATGTTTTCTTTTTTGTTAGTTGTCAGTATTATGTTTATGTTATGATTCACTATACAAAGTCCATTAGGAATGAGGATGGTTTAGAAATGCTCTAAAATACATACATTCAGGTAAAGTACTTACATACAATTTTATTTGTATAACCTTAGGGTGTATTTTGGTAACAATTTCTCTTCATTTATTCAGGGATGTCATGAGAAAAGTCAAGATGGATCTACAATCAAAGTGCTTCCTGGTTTTTTTATGGACATTTCTTTTTTTAGTTAAAAGATTTATAAGGCTGTCACTTTTAATGTTTAAAGCTGCCCACCAGCAGCAAGATGGGTAGCAAATGAATTTAATAATCAATCAATCAATCAATCTTAAGCAGCTCTGGGCAGCATACACACAGACACACATATCATGCATATACATATTGAATAGTCTCTGTTCTAAGATAATTTTTAGATTGAAGTGGTATAAAAACATAGTTATATAAAACAAATAAGCAAAATTGCATCTATATATCTCAATTAATACATGCAAACATTATGTAAAATTGTCTTCTTTTCTCCTCTTTTTCAAAAGTAATTTGAAAAATGAATTTAATTGCCATCCTCAATATAACGACCTTGATATATTTTCTTCCATAGTTAGTACTGGCACCAGAGAATCAGCCCAGCAGAAAAAAAATTTTTAGGCTTGGGTCTTGATTCAAAGGGTTCAGAGCCCTACTAATATTAGAAGGGACTCTCACCCATATGATACATGTGACTTGAGTCAGTGGTGGGATTCAAATAATTTAACAACCAATTCTCTGCCCTAATGATTTTTTTCCAACAACCAGTTCACTAAACTGTTCAGAAAGTTAACAACTGGTTCTCCCGAAGTGGTGCGAACTGGCTGAATCCTACCACTGACTTGAATCTAATGGCCATTTGTTCAATATCACTTAACATTTTGGATTTGAGCTATTTTTCTCACCCTTATTTAGACAGTAGATCGTTCCACTGTCAATAACCACTGGTGGCTGTAACACAAGCAAAAAATATTTCTTCCTAAAACAGACACCTCCACATTTTAAAAACTTGACAGCTAAATGAGACTCAGCAGTGTCAATCAAACTGAGTGACAGCTGAATGTTAGCAGCATCATAAATTGAATTTTTTAATTTCATCTCATAGCTGAGCAGAAAAGACATTCTATCTTTCCCTCTGATTTTTTAAAAAATTGAAATATACTTTGTAATACTTGCAATGAAACAACAAGAGATAACAAAAGTTTGGCTTATTGAACAAAGCTGGCAAGAAATTTAATTTTGATGCTTTTTTCATATAATTTTATTGAAGAAATTTTTAAGGTAGAAACAATATAAATATTAGAAGAAACAATGAAAATAGAATAGAAATAGAAAAGATTATTTTAAAAATGACTTCTGATCCTTTTAGTAGCAGTTGTAAATGTATTTTTATTTTACCTTCTCACAAAAAATTCCTCTCCCTAACTAATCAGAAGACAGGTCCTCTGGCTATAAAGACAGGCACCTGATCAGTCCCTCCTCAGTTGCATGCGGACCACATAGCAGACTACTGTTTCACAGTTGCTCACCAAATATCAGGAAATCTGTTGTCAAGGCCATAAACACTAAACCCTGAAAATCCATCACTGCCCTTCCCTCTTTATTTACACTGATACTGGACACAATATATTAGGACACTTTGCTGCTGTAAATGAAAAAGAACTAGCAGAAAATCCAGGAGATTGCCCTTATTCCTCCCCAGCCTTTCACCCTTTTGGATGAGTTATATCTCTTTGAATATCTGTCATCATCATTAAATCTGAACTGGCTCAGCTGCTCTGTAGAAAAACATTTTTATTTTTATGTTTTATTTATTTATTTATTTATCTCATCAAGCATGTATTTTATGACAGCTACAAGTGTAAACATAATTATAAATACATGAAAAGGATATGAATAAAATAAAACATTAGGACAGGGACAGTAAGTACACTGGTGCACTTATGCACACCCTGTACAGACCTCTTAGGAATGGGGTGAGGTCTACAGTAGGTTAACATTTTAGTCTTTAGTCGATGCAGCCAGTGAATAGAGTTTGCCAATCAAGAGATGAAAGGTCATCAGTTATGAGATCATAGTTGGCTTTTCTAAAGTTATACTTTGGGATTCCGTCATTATGATTGTCTATGAGAGGACGTAAATTGAGTTAAAAGTCTATCATGCTATGGTCACTATTGAAAAAGGGTTCTTTTATTTGTAGTCCATAAATTGAATTTAAATTGTTGCAGAAGCTGAGATCAAGGCAGTTGTTGAGTCTAGTGTTATTAGTTACTAGTTGATCTAGTCCCAGATTAATTACAGCATTGTACAGGGTTGCATTTATGGGTTCAGTTGTACATTTGTTCAGGGTCCAATTAACAAGAGGTAAATTTAGGTCACCAAGAAAGATAACAGGGTGTGGGCAGGAGGCTGCCCATGTTAGTAGTGATGTCAGTTTGTTTGCATGTACAAGGTCATAATCAGGGGCTCTGTAACAGAGTATGAAGCAAATTGTGGTGTTTAGGGAAAGGTCACATATGATGGTCTCAGAAAGAGCTAACTCCTGTGTAACTTGAATATTTTTTAGATTTAGGGATTTTTTTTATAGAAGATAGCAACACCACCCCCTCTGCGGATTCCATGGTCAGACTTGTGTACATGATAGTTTCTTATTGTGGTAATGGAGTCTGGTAGTGATGAATTCAGCCACGTCTCACATACAGATATAATGTCGAATATAGTCGTATTTAGTAGAAGAAGGAATTCTGGTGTTTTGTTTACGAGGCTTTGTGAATTAAGCAGTTTGCTTTTAAGGTCTGTGGTGGTGGGTTTTTAGGAAGTTAAGGGTGTGCATGTTAATGCAATAATGTTAATATTAATGCAATAATGTAGCTGAGCATACAGAGACTCAAAGGACCAGCCTATCATTAACCAAGTTTACCATGGTGGAAGCAACCTCTTCAACAAGAGAGGGTTTTGCCAAGAACAGACAGATGTGGTGGTAAATGCAAGGAACACCTTGCATAATCTGTATCTTGGCAGCTCAAGTTAGAAAAGAAATTCTGTTGTGATCTTGTCAGATGACTGACTGAATTACTAATCAAATAAAAGAACTTTTGTGTGTGGAAATGCTGTTTTGCAGGCATGAGCCACATGTGTTTTGCAGGCATGAGACACAGTGGCATTGGAAGGTAAGAATTCAGTGGCTTTTCTAACAGAATGATGGCCAGTTGTGGAATTCTGGAAGTTGAAGCCCACACTTCAAGGGATCTTCAAGGGATCAGGGTTGAGAAACACTACTCTAGATTATAGAATAGATGTTTTATTATTTTTTCTTTGAAATCATAACAATGAAAGGCGCAGACTATTCTAAATTCATTTGCCAGTTAAAATCACCTCAAAGCTTTTGAACCAAGATGACCAAATTGCAGATTTGATGATAAAATTCAGACAAAATTCAGCAGCATCTAATGCACTAGTTTGAAAAAAAAACCACCTGCAAAAACAGAGCCAAAAAAGTTAGACACACCCAGTCTGGTGATGCCACCACATCACCCCCTGTCATCTCCCAAGCTTAATGAATAATTTAAAAAGTATATTCCTGGCCAACAGGTACCCATGCCTGCCTGTGCAATTATTAGGTATAATTTGCAACTGGGGGACAAGATGATGGAATTCAGTGTAAGAGGCCAAGAAAACATTTTTCTTTCATTTGCAAAATGCTCTTGTTACAATCTTGTTACTGTCAGTGACCAGTGCTAACCTCAACTGGTTTCCATGTCACGCTAAACTATGCTTTAATTTCACTGTGATGAACACACTATAACGATTGAGTTCGCACATCATGTTTAGTCATAAACCAAACAAAGCCCTGTACTGGTTGACATGATAATATGAATTCAGCCATAGCCCCAAACTGTGCAACTATTCTTGGCTGCTTTGTACATCTTCCAAATTTTCAACAATGAAAACCAGGACTTGTTTATTATTTATAAAGATACTGTTTTTCGTACCAAATGCCACACTTCCCATAGGCTTCTTCCACTAAACTAGCAAAGGTTTCCTTCTATTTATTCTGCCTTAAATTGGTAAACTGAACAGTGGCTATTGGTCAGGATAGAAATTCAGTAAATAAATAAACATAAATCAAATGCCCAAGCTCCTAATAAATTTGTTTGTACTCTGGAAAAAAACCTGCACTTGGCTCTATTGAACCTCATGCACTAGTGAATTATTCAATCTTTTTTATCAAATGTGTATGTGTGTGTGCTTTTTCACATTCTTCCAAAAAATTAGAATATTTTCAACAATTGAATTTTTCACTTGAAAAAAGTCTTAAAATGCATGCAAGATATTTTCTATCTTAGGTTAATATGTAGACAAAGAAGAAAATGCAGAAAAAATTCAAGATGTAACCTACAATGTGGGCCACAATGAGAACTTGTAGAGAAAATTATGTACATGCATTGACTTTCTTCTCTCATTGTCTCTCTCTTTCTCCCCTGCCTCCCTCTCTCTCTCTTGCTCTCTTTCTTTTTCTCTCTTGAATATATCTGAAGTTGCAAGAGCTAAAGATGGACATTAAAAATCTATTTTATTTGTACTGTTTATTATTGTCATTATTATCTGGTAGCAATTAAAAGGAGATACTTTAGTGTTTTCTCAATAGTTAAAACTAAGAAATAAATTTGGTAAACAGGACACTAAATTTTGTCAGAATATGCATTCCTCATTGGCACCCATTGGCATCCAATGACTCTGTAGCTAACTTTTATCCACACCATAGTCTTCTTGATCTTCTGCTCTAGAGAGGACAAAGGAATAAATCCAGGGTGTTCTTTAAGCAAAATGTGTGGTCTCCTGCTCCTACAGTCTCATTGTAAAATAGTTGGGACACATGCTGTATGGGATACAAGAAAGTGTTCTACATAAAAGTCATGGTAGGGAGAGAAAAATTAACACAGCCAAGGAGTCAAGATTTGTAACTCCTTCCCAAGATTCTAATAATGAGCTATGATGTGGGTCCATATAGCTCTCCTGTCAAGTCCTTTTAGATCTATGTAATCAAATCATACTGCTGTTGAACAGCAGAGCAGATCTGTAGGGTCATCGGAGCTATATAATCAGAATCAGTATTTTCCACCACTCCAATCTCATTTACCACAGATTCTACAAACAGGCTCTTAAAGCTCCAGAGAAGTAGTGAGATTAAGTAGACCAATATTGCTTTCACGTAGATGTCAGGGAATTAGTTTAGTTTAGTTTAGTTTAGTTTATTAGATTTATATACCGCCCTTCTCCTGACGGACTCAGGGCGGTGAACAGCCAAACATTAAAACATTAAAATACAAGCAATATAAAAGTTAAAAATAATCTAAAAACATAATTAAATCAAATTTTGGCTTCCCCAAATTTAAAACCCCTCCTAAAATTCATCCATTAAAATCTACGTTAAGCCAGCCCAGCTTGCTGGAATAGAAAAGTCTTTAATGCCTTGCGGAAAGTGCGGAGGTCTGGGATTAATCGAATCCCCAGGGGTAACTCGTTCCAGAGGGCGGGAGCCCCCACAGAGAAGGATTTCCCCCTGGGGGTCGCTAGTCGACATTGCCTGACTGACGGCACCCTGAGGAGGCCCTCTCTATGAGAGCGTATTGGCCGGTGGGAGGTTATCGGTGGCAGAAGGTGGTCTCGTAAGTACCCGGGTCCTAAGCCATGGAGCACTTTAAAGATGAGAACCAAGACCTTGAAGCGCACCCGGAAGACCACTGGGAGCCAGTGCAATTAACATTTTGAATGCTAAAGCAACAGAATGGAGAAATATTGAAGGATCAGGAATTAAATTAGGAAGACTAGTTGGTGCAGTGGTCACCAACGGGTGGTCTGCAGACCACTGGTGGTCCACAAGAAAATTTTGGTGGTCCGCAGCACAACTGGGTGGAGGAGATCAGCAATGGCCAGTCCTGTGACTAGAGCTTTGGAATATGGGACTGGTGAGGATCAGCAATGGCCAGTCCTGTGACTAGAGCTCTGGAATATGGGACTGGCCAGGAAGCTCATGGAGGGGCTGTAAATCTCCACTGTAGAGGGAGGTTCATACAACTTGCAACTTTGCAGCACAGCCCTTGACGGCTGGAATGAGGTAATGGTTTAAGGGGGATGGTCGAAACAACAGGTGGTGGCAACCCCAGGTTGTTTTTTCCCCCTGCTGTGACTTCCTGTCAGCAGAACCCACCAGTGGCTGTCCCTGCCCCTCACTCTCCCTTCCCAGTCACTCCTCGCCTGACCTTAGAAGGGAAGGGCGGGGGATGGAGATTTGTTCCTTATTCTAGAGCGGGAGTGAAGCTTCGTCTCTTGCTGGATCTCTTGGGTGTTTCTTCCGGCCCTTGTTGGTGCTCCGTGCACCTTGGTCTCTCAGGGAGATGCTTGACTTCCCCTCAGCCCCAAGACATTGGCTGGCCCATGAGATGAGACAGAGAAAGAGAATGAGAGAGAGAGAGAGAGAGCATGAAAGAGAGAGAATGAGAGAGAGAATGAAAGAGTGGGAGAGAATGAGAAAGAGAGAGAGAAGGAGAGAAAGAGTGGGAGAGAAAGAGACAATCAGAATGAGACAGAGAGAGAGAGAAAGAGACAGGGAATGGAAGAGAGAGAAGGAGACAGAATGAGAGAGAGAGAATGAGAGAGAATCAGAATGAAACAGAGAGAGAAAGAGACAGGGAATGAAAGAGAAAGAGAGAAAGACCAAATAAAAGAGAGATAGAGAGAGAGAATGAGAGAGAATCAGAATGAGTGAGAATGAAAGAGAGAGAATCAGAGAGAGAATCAGAGAGAACCAGAGAGAGAACCAGAGAGAATCAGAGACAGAATCAGAATGAGAGAATCAGAAGAAGAGAGAGAGAGTAGGGGAGAGAGAGAGTGGGGGAGACAGAGAAAGAGAGAATGAGAATGAGAATGAGAAAGAGAGAGAGAGAGAGAGAGAGAGAGAGAGAGAGAGAGAGAGAGAGAGAGAGAGAGAGAGAGAGACTGAAGGACCCCATCCCATCACTGGGATCCAGGTGCTTCAACAAGTTGATGAACCCTGAGTTAGTGAACCTATACATTTAAAGCAAACTTTAATCCAAGTCAGTGACCCACAACCTTTTGGGCACCAGGGATTGGTTCCGTGGAGAGAGTTTTTTCCACAGACCAGAGAGGGCATGAATTTGCATCTCACGGATGGGACTTTGCTTGTTTGCATGGATTGATTTCTGGCATGCTGCAGACCAGTGCTGTCCAATGAGCAGGGGCTGGGGACCTCTGATCCAAGTGACTTAAGTGGTTTTAAAATCAAGATGAAGAATATTGATTTCCAGAATCCATGGTGCTAGACTAAAATGGGATTTAGTTGCCTATGGTTGTAGGTGGGAATTAATTATACAGCAATTATTTTAGCATGTTGTATGAACCAGTTTACCATCTTAAACCAAGATATAGTTCATCTGCGGAGCATACAGGGATGTGCTGAGGATTTTGTTCAATATCTGGATGATAAAATAACTCAGATTTGGGATGACTTGGCCGCTGACTGGGTTAGTTCAGGCGGGGTGACTGAGCCTGGTCTTGAGAGTGTTATCTGGGCTGAGTTCGATCCTGTGGCTCCCGAGGACGTGGACAGGATTCTGGGAAGACTGAACGCAACCACATGTTTATTGGACCCGTGTCCCTCCTGGTTGGTGCTGGCCTCCCGGGAGGTTACACGAGGCTGGCTCCAGGAGATTATAAACGCTTCTTTGAGTGAGGGTGCCCTTCCAACCGCCTTGAAGGAGGCAGTGGTGAGGCCCCTCCTCAAGAAGCCCTCCCTGGACCCAGCTGTTTTAGCTAACTACCGTCCCGTCTCCAACCTTTCCTTTTTAGCGAAGGTTGTTGAGAGTGTGGTTGCGCGGCAGCTCCCCCGGTACCTGGATGAAGCTGTCTATTTAGACCCGCTCCAGTCCGGCTTCAGGTCTGGATACAGCACCAAAACGGCATTGGTCGCGTTGGTGGATGATCTCTAGGTAGGGGGTACTCCTCTATCCTGGTGCTGTTAGACCTCTCAGCGGCTTTTGATACCATCGACCATGGTATCATGTTGCGCCAGTTGGAGGGACTGGGGGTGGGGGGCACCGTTTTGCGGTGGTTCTCCTCCTACCTCTCCGACCGGTCGCAATCCGTGTTGACGGGGGCAGCGGTCAACCCCGAGGCGCCTGGTATGTGGGGTGCCACAAGGGTCGGTCCTCTCGCCCCTCCTGTTCAACATTTATGTAAAGCCGCTGGGTGAGATCATCCGTGGTTTTGGGGTGGAGTTCCATCAGTACGCTGATGATACTCAGCTGTACATTTCCACCCCAGACCACCCCAACGATGCCGTGGAAGTGATGTCCCAGTGCCTTGAAGCTGTGCCGGTCTGGATGGGGAGAAACAGGCTTCAACTCAACCCCTCCAAGACCGAGTGGCTGTGGCTGCCGGCGTCCCGATATAGCCAGCTGACACCATCGCTGGTTATTGGGGGCGAATCATTGGCCCCCACGGAAAGGGTTCGCAACTTGGGTGTCCTCCTGGATTCACGGCTGTCTTTAGAGGATCATACGACAGCCGTGGCCAGGGGGGCTTTTTATCAGGTTCGCCTGATACACCAGTTGCGACCCTTTCTAGATCGGGACTCCCTACGCACGGTCACTCATGCTCTTGTCACTTCCCGTCTGGACTACTGCAATGCTCTCTACATGAGGCTCCCCTTGGGGTGCACCCGGAGGCTCCAACTGGTACAGAATGCGGCCGCGCGGGGGATTATGGGAGCGACGGGACGCTCCCACGTGACACCTCTCCTGCGTGAGCTGCATTGGTTGCCGGTGGACTTTCGGGTGTGTTTCAAGGTGTTGGTAATCACCTTTAAAGCGCTCCATGGCTTAGGGCCAGGGTACTTACGGGACCGCCTTCTGCCACCAATTGCCTCCCACCGGCCGGTTCGCTCCCACAGAGAGGGCCTCCTCAGGGTGCCGTCAGCCAGACAATGCCGGCTGGCGACCCCCAGGGGGAGAGCCTTCTCTGTGGCAGCACCCACCCTTTGGAATGATCTGCCTCCAGAGTAAAGAACAATCTCCGACCTCCCGACCTTCCGGCGGGCTTTAAAAACTCATCTTTTTCAGCTTGCCGGCTTAGCCTGATTCCTGTAAATATTTTATCATTTTAGAGTTTTTCATTATCTTTAAATGAATTTGGTTTTAATTTATGGCCATTTATATTGTTTTTTATGAAATTTTAACTTTTGTGTGCTTGTTTTTAATCGGCTGTGCACTGCCCTGAGTCCGTAAGGAGAAGGGCGGTATATAAATCTAATAAATAAATAAATAAAATAAATAACTGGTTATGAGAATACAGCAAACTTATTTCAGGTTTATGGTTTACCATACTAAGAATAACTAAAGCAATAAACAAAGAAAATTAAATAATCTTGCCTCTTGAATCAAGAACTTCTGGAGCCTGCCATGTCTATCTTACAAAGAGAAATGTTTAAAACTTTTTTCTAAATAATGATGAAAACCTGATAAAACAATGTTTGGTTGAAGGAATTGGATATGTCTAGTTTAATGAAAAGAAGGATTAGCATGATAGGAGCATTCCAATATTTGAGGGACTGCCACAAAAAAGAGAGGGGTCCTTCTATTCTTCAAAGCACCTGAAGGCGGAACAAGAAGCAATGGAAGCAAACTAATCAAGGAGAGAATCACTCTAGAACTAAAGAGAAATTTCCTAACAGGCAATTAATTAGTGGAAAAGTTTGCCTTCAGAAGTTGTGGGTGCTCCATTTCTGGATGTTTTTAAGAAGAAATTGGACAACCATTTGTCTGAAATGGAATATCATAGATTTCTCTTACCCTGAAATATTGTGACTTCTAAAAAGAACTCTGCACTGAACAGAATCTGTTGCTATCCATTCTCAACTAAAACAAGCAATGTATAAAAATCAATGTAACTTGGGAAAGTTGCTCAGAGGATATTTGGGAAAAGTTATATAATAATGCATGCTCTTTGAGTTCTTTTCTTGCAAATGTTTTAAGTAAAAGTAAGATGTGTCTGAAAGAATTTTAAGCACTTGTTATTCTATATCTCATGTCTATTTCTGATACAGCACAAGCTGGCAATGCCATGCCAACAGTCACCATGGCACCCACACATGCCTAAATTATTCCCATAGATCCTACAAATGTATATTGCTATGAATTGCATTGTTTTGTCTTGCACTTCTTATATATACATATATTTTCCCTAAAGTATACATGTATGTATATGTGTGTGCATGACATTTTTCTTGTTCAGGATACTTTTTAGATTTTGTTTAGAATTGCAAATTATGGAGGACAAAAAACATAAAGCTAAAGCTACAGAGATCCCTACCATGGTTAGAAAACTCCACCAGCTAATTTAAGCATTCTTGGTGTCAGAGAATGATAAAGCCATAACTACTTAACATGTGTGCACATTAAATGAAAGTAATTGCACTATCTCATTAGCCTTTCGTTACCAGTCATTTTGGGAATATGTATTCTCCATATATCAATAGGCCTAAATCCCTTGGATTAAGGATAAAGGAAAATGCTTAATACAGTCATGATTTGAGGAAGATGTTTCTGATTTCCTTGTAATCAAGCAATAATACAGCAATAGTAACATGGGACCAGACCTGTATGAGGTTCCTTAGCCAGGAAGCTTCATGGCACAAATGAAGCATAATTCCCTTGATTGAAATGCTCAACTTGATTCTCCTGAATGAACCTCAACTAAAAGTCCCAATCATTAAGAGGGCTTCTGGATATGTGTTGCCCATGTGCAGAAATCTGTTCTTCAGCCTCTAATAAATCACTGGTAATTTCAGAAGAGGCAGCGAAGTGGCTCAGCAGTTAAGATGCTGGGCTTGTTGGCTGGAAAACTAGCAGCCCAGGTTCAAGACCCAAGCTCCACATGATGGGGTGAGCTCCCGTGCTTGCCTAGCTCCTGCTAACCTAGCAGTTTGACACAAGTACAAGTAGATCATTGAACCAAAGAGAGCTGGAAGGGACTTTGGAGGTCTTCTTGCTCAAGCAGGAGACCCTATACTATTTCAGACAAGTTATTGTCCAGTCTCTTCTAAAAAATCT
Source organism: Masticophis lateralis (assembly GCA_030761175.1). Lineage (NCBI taxonomy): Eukaryota > Metazoa > Chordata > Lepidosauria > Squamata > Colubridae > Masticophis > Masticophis lateralis. The sequence continues at coordinate 1,541,647 of JAUDYJ010000008.1, forward strand.
CCAGTGATGAAGGACTCACAACTTCTGAAGACAAGCTGTACCACTTTGGTGGAAAGTAACAGTGCTCCATGATGTCATGCTGGCCAAATGACCATCGAAATGTCTTCAGACAGTGCTAGCTCAATAGCCTTGAAAGATTGGCAGGAGCTAGATGAGCACTGCCCCTTATACTTGATAACAACTAGGAGAGTAAAATCTATAGGGACTCCTTTACCTTTAATGACAGAAGAGGCTGGTTGATGTGCATAATACATCTCCATCAGATTATTTTGACTACCAACAGAGGCTTCAGAAAAGAGGTGGAGCAAAACTATGTGTCCACTTTGTTTCTAGAAGCAAGGAGCTTTCATGGCTTCCAAAAGGTTCTTGACACAAGACTTTGTCAAAATGAAGCATCTAGCACTGATAATGTTATCTAGTTTGGGTAATGAAACATCTGCAAGAAAACAACCAAGCTCAGAAAACACCAAGGATCTCTCAATGAAGCATTTTGTCAATGTTCCGACTGATAAACCCAACCAAAACAAGCATGGCTGAAATGATCCAGTCTCTTAATACAAAACTTTATTGAGTACATCATTTTGGCACAGATGAGGGCAAAACCAGATCTGGTTACTTCCCGTGCAAACCCACATAATCAAAGTATAGATTCTCCCTCCCCATATTAGACCAGGTCACATTATCCAATTGAGTCTCATTGTTATGAGAAAATCTTTTGGCTCTGGCAAACACCTGATGAAGTGTCCTTGATTCTCATGACTGTCTTCTTTTTTTAAAAAAAAATTATTTATTTATTTGCGTCTTGGTAAGTTAGATTTTTTTTTATTGAACACTGATATAAAACAGAAATACATACAAACATGTATATATTGATACATTACAACAAACAAACAAAAGCAAAAAAGAAGAAGAAAAAAACAAAAAAGGAAACAAGAAGTCTATTAGCTGACTTCTAACAAGCTATCACATCGGTGGTTATTTTCTATTTCACCTATGATTTCTTTATTTAATATTTTGCATATTTACTTGTTTGCACTTTCACACATTTATGCATATCCAAATATATCTTTCTGGGAATCATACTATTTCTGTATATAACCCTAACCTTTTCCTCCTGTGCCGTTTTCTGTGCTTCTTGTTTAGGTTCTTCTAGAGTCTTGTTTTACTAGCCCTATCTTTCCTTTTAGCCATGAATACCATCTTTGCCAGACTATGTAATAATTGGTATCGTCTTTCTCTTGGAGCTCTTTTGTAAGTCTATCCATTTCTGCACATTCTGTAATTTTTGCAATTATTTTTTCTTCTGTTGGTAATAGTTCGTATTTCCAATTTTGAGCATACACTATGCGTGCCACTGTTAAGGTGTGAATAATAAGATATTTTGTCTCTTTCATATGTTGTGGTGTGGTCATTCCAAATAAAAAGAATTTCGGTTTCATTTTGATCTTTTGCTTTGTTATTTCTTCAATCATTCTCTTGATTTTTGCCAGTAATGTTGTGCCCTTCTACAAGACCACCAGAGATGGTAATATGACCCCTTTTGAGACTTGCATTTCCAACACATTGGTGATGTATTTGGAAACATTTTAGCCAAACGTGCTGGTGGGAGGTGCCATCGGTAGAATATCTTATATAGGTTTTCTTTGTATGGTATCGACATTGTCATCTTAAGATTTTCCATCCATAGTTTATCCCACCTATCCAATTCTATGTTATGACCTATGTTTCTTGCCCAGCTTATCATATTTTCTTTCACCATTTCCTCCTCTAATTTGTACTTTATTAAATATCTGTAAATTTTAGTTATCATTTTTTCATCCGTACTGTTTAATATTTTGTCCAGTTCATTTGGTTCGATTTGGAAATCATATCATATTCGATCTGCTTTACATTTTGACTCTATTTGGAGGTATGGCCACCAGTCGATAATTATACCCCGCCTTTTCAATTCTTGTCTTGTGTATAAGTTCCCTTCTCTATTCAGTAATTCTTGATATTTCATCATTTTTCCCAATTCTATGGTATTTGGGTAAATTAGGGCTTCCATAGGCGACCACAATCACGGGATTTTACTGTAATGTTGCTTTCTGATTTCTTGCCATGTTTTATATAGTGAGCCTCTAATTAAGTGTCTCTGAAAGTACCCATGTTGCTTGTCTGTGCCTTCCCACAGAAAGGCGTGCCAACCTTGACTCAAATCCAGCTGCTGCAATTACTTGTGAGTTCAATTCCAGGCAGGCTCAAGGTCGACTCAGCCTTCCATCCTTTATAAGGTGGGTAAATTGAGGACCCAGTTTGTTGGGGGCAATAAGCTGACTTTGTATAAATATAAATATACAAAAGTATAAAGGCTATTGCTTAACGCATTGTAAGCCGCCCTGAATCTCCGGAGAAGGGCGGCATATAAATCAAATTTAAAAAAAAAAAAATCAAATCCCTCTAGGTATAGTATTCTCTTGTTTGTTAAATCTATCCATTCTCTGATCCAATTTAGGGATGCTGCTTTGTAGTATAGCTCCCAGTCCAGTCGACCGCGGCCTCCCTTCTCTTTAGTGTCCTGTAAGCATTTTATTTTAATTCTAGCCTTCTTTCCTTGCCAGATAAATTTCATTATTGTCTTGCTGAGATCCTTGAAAAAATCTTTTCCTGGACCGATTGGTATCACTTGGAAGAGATAGAGGAATCTTGATAATATGTTCATTTTTACTGACACTATTCTACCTAAAAGTGACAATTGTACCTTGTTCCATATTTCCAATTTTTTTTTAATTTGTTTCGTCAGTTTGATATAATTGTCCTCTCTAATCGTTGTTGCTTTTGTAGTGAGCCAAATTCCCAGATATTTTACTTTCTTTACAATTTGTAATCCTAATTCTTCTTCCAATTTTGTCTCTTGCATCTTAGTCATATTTTTGGTCAAGACTTTGGTTTTTTGCCTATTAATTTTGAGCCCCGCCACTTTGCCATACTTTTCTATCTCCTCTAATAATTTAGTTCCTGATATTTCTGGTTGTTCCACTATGAACACCACGTCATTGGCAAAGGCCTGTAATTTATACTCCGCTTTCCATATCCTCAGTCCCTTTATTTCTTCTTCCTTTCTTACTTCATTTAATAGGACTTCCAATGATATTATGAACAGTAAAGGTGATAGAGGGCATCCTTGCCTTACCCCTTTTTGTATATTTATTTTTTCTGTCATATCCCCAATTGTAATTCTCGCTGTCTGAGAAGAATATACTTTCTTAATCATTTTTAGGAATGTATTGCCGAAATCCATAAATTCAAATTGTGCTATGAGGAATTTCCAATTCAAATTGTCGAATGCCTTTTGCGCATTGAGAAAAATTAAAGCTACCTGTTTGTTATTTTTTTGTTCATAATATTCTAAGACGTTTATAATTGTCCTCATATTTTTTTTATCTGTCGCCTTGGGATAAAGCCGTTTTGATCAGGGTGTATATAATTATGTATAATTGTTTTCAGTCTTTGTGCTATAATTGTCATAGATAATTTGTAATCAACGTTTAACAGCGAGATCGGTTTGTAGTTTTTAACCATAGTCGGGTCTGTATCTTCTTTAGGGATTAGCGAAATAATAGTTTTGGTTCAGGATTTAGGTGTTTCTGCTTCCAGCAATGCATCATTGAGGACCTGAAGAAGTAGTTCATCTATTGCAGACTGGCAGTTTTTATAAAATTCAGTTGGAATTCCATCTGGGCCTGGAACCTTGTGGTTCTTCTGTTTCTTTCGGGCTTCCGTTAACTCTATCATCGTGATCGGTTTGTTTAATATGTCTCTGTGGGTTTCCTCCAGTTTTGAGATATTTACTTTTTGCAGATATTCCTTAATATCTCAGTCTTGAATCTCATCTTGTGTATAGAGATTTTGGTAGAATTCCTTAACTATATGCTTTTTATCTAGGTTCATGCTGGGTATTTGTCCTGTTTCATCCTGTAGTTGATATATTATTCTCCTCTCCCTCTCTTTCTTCAGTCTATAAGCCAACCAACGGCCTGTTTTATTTGTGTGTTCAAAATATTTCTGCTTTGCGGTTTTCATTTTCTGCATGATTTCTGTTTGCATAATTAAATTTAACTTGTGTTTAGTAAGATTCCAATTTGCCTTTATTGTTTTATCGTCGGGTTGTTTTTGTAATTGTAATTCATACATGTTAAGTTCTTCCAGTAAATTTTTTTGTTGTTGTTTATCTCTATTTTGTTGTTGTTGTTGTTGTTGTATACGCTATGGTGAGGCCTCTTATGTAAGCTTTTGTGGTGTCCCACAGATTCTGTAATGAAGTCTGTTCCTTTGTATTTATTTGATAAAATATTTTGAGTTCCTTCTCCATCATCTGTATATATTCTTTGTCTTTTATTATTCCTGTATTCATCATCCACCTCTTTTGCTTATGATATCCTTTCCATATTATTTTTATGGGGTTATTAAGTATTCGGTATGATTTCAATATCTTGTATTTCCTTTCTGAGATCTGGCATCATCCAAGCCATGTCGATCCTAGACCATGACTGGTGTGAATTTGAGTAAAAAGTATATTATTTAGTTTGTTTGTGGGCCTCTCTCCATCCATCATATAATTGTAGTTCTTCTATCATATCTTTGTGTCTGGTAGAGTTCTCTTTCTAGTTTTACTTTTTTTATTACTTCGATAATAATCTTGTATGTTCACAATTGCGTTAAAGTCCCCAACAATGCAGATGTTCTCATACTCCAGATCTTTAATTATATCATGTAATTTCTTATAGAATTCCCTCTGGTTTCCATTAGGTGCATATATGGATGCTAGTAGTATTATCTTCATTTCTATTTGTATTTCCGTTACTAAGATACGTCCTTCTGTATCTGTTATATCTGTTTTGCTTTTAAGTGGTTTTTGACATATGTTGCCACTCCTCTCTTTTTGCTATCTCCTAACGATGTATATAATCTTCCTAATTTTTGATTCTCCAAAAGTTTTTGTTGCTGCCTTTTAATGTGTACTTCTTGTAGTGTTATAATGTCAAAGTCCATTTTTTTTCAATTTTGTAAATATATGTTTTCTTTTCCTTGGTGAATTGAGCCCGTTTATATTGATTGAGATGATTTTTAATTCTCCTTCCATCTCTATTTGATTTATCTATTTGTTATTTTCAACTTTGCTGTGTTTCTGGTAACTCTTTGAGTCTTTTTCCTTGTTCCCTCTCCATTCTTTCTGTCTCCACTCGTTTATCTTCCTGATCTTTTTCTTCTTTCTCCATCCGCTGTACCTTTTACCTCCTGGGTTCCGCTTCTCCCCCCATCTCCTATTCCTCTTCACAGGTGAAATGTTGTTCAAAAAAGTCTTGGGCCTTCTCTAGATTCTCAATCCTATACTTTCTTTCCTCCCAGGAGATAAGTAGGCCTTCCGGTAATAACCAGCGAAATTTTATTTTGAATTTATTCAACTGGGTAGTTAAAAAGTTATAATTTCTTCTTTGGTCTCTTGTTCTTCTCGGTATTTGTTTGAGAGTTAAAATTTCTCTTCCTTTGTACATGGTTATCTCTTATCTCATTTTTCTATAAATCTCTTCCTTGATTGATTTTTTTTTAAATCTTATGTCAATTTCTTTGGGTAGTTTATTCCTTCTTGCATAATTCGTATACACCCTGTATATTTCATCAATTCCATTTCGCAGTTCTTCCTTATCCATCTTAGTTGCCTTTGCCAATATCTCAATCATTGTTTCTCCTAAGTTTTTGTCCTTTCGTTCCTCTACATTTTGAAATCATAAATAAAAAGATGCCTTCTCCATTTCAAGGTAGTTAATGCGTCCTCAGTTTCCTTGTTGAATGCCCCTTGGTTTTGTTCCATCCTTTCCATTCTACTGGTCGTAAATTCTATTTCTTCTTCGACCTTATAGATCCTCTGCTCATTTTCCACTATATTTTGTTGGATTTGTTCTATCTTCTCGTCCATATTCTTAATATTATCTTTTATTTTACCCACGTCTAACTTCAGTTCTTCGTGATTTTTTCTTATCTCTTCATGGTTGTGGGCCATCGTTTCCTGCATTCTATTCCTTCCTTCCTGGATCATCGCTAATGCAGAATGGATATTCTGCAGGGCAGGGATCATCTTTTCCTTTTCTATGATTTTGCTCGATTTTTGTTGGACTGGAGAGGCCATGAGAATCATTTGGCTCGATGGTATTTTCTTACTAGTTTTAATTGTTGTTGCCATGCCTGTAGTTGCCATTATTATTTCTGATTTTTATTATTTCCCAGAATTTCATATACTAATCAATATTTGTTTTTATTTGTTGTTATATTTGTTTTTAAATTTGCACCCAAATTTGTTTTTCTCTTTTCAATATTCTTCTTTCGATATTCCTCAGTATTTATAAGACAACAACGAGGAAGGCTGAAGGGGAGGGGTTGAGGGGAAAGTGTGGTATTCTAGCAATCCATCAACTAATTATCCTTAATATTAAATGCTTAAATACTTAATATGACTCTTATACTATTAAATAAATATCAATTGCTATTTGTTTCCAGTTTATCTAATAAGGTAACAAGGTATAATTTATATAGATTATATACTTTAACTCTAAATATATAAGAACTGGCTAACACATTAAAAATTCAATCAATATAGCTAACATTCTACTATGCAATCATATATAAAAATAAATTTCAAGAGCAAATGTGTAATAACTATATTACCTCCAATTAATATCAATTCCTATTAGTTCCTAATTTATCTAGCATATAAATATACTTTATGTAAATCTAGCATATAAATATACTTTATGTAAATATAAGAAATATACTGTGATCTAAATCCTTAACTCTAAATATATAAAGGCAAAGCAACAAATCAATAATTCACTCAGTGAATATGAAGTTATACTATGCAGTCATATATAGAAATAAATTTCCAGAACAGTGTGTGTGTGTGTGTGTGTGTGTGTGTGTGTGTGTGTGTGTATGTATATGTATATGTATATGTATATGTATATGTATATGTATATGTATATGTATATGTATATGTATATGTATATGTATATGTATATATGTATGTATATTATTTCTTGGTCGCTGTTGATAGTTAATAAATAAATTTAGTAACAGGTCCTTAGTTCTTTTGCAATTTCTTCCCACACTAGTTACTTTCTCCTTCTTCTGTAACTGTCCTGCGCCCCAACAATCCTTATATTAAGTATCCAGTTATAATCCAAGTCGATTTCCTGTCCAGCTGTCAGTAATTCCAATGTCCAAATATGCCTACATATCAGTCCTCAGTTCAAGTCAAATCTTAATTCTCAGATCAAGTCTTCACAAACGGGAAACAGTGGGAAAAGAAACAATATTATAGATCCAATATACTCCACGTTCGCTCGCAATACACACCGACAATGCGCCGGAGTTGTTGAACATCCGCCTCTCTAAATATCTTAGTCAAATTATCCAATTATCTTGTTATCCAGTTATCCAATTGTCCAATTATCCAATTATGTCAATATTGTCACAGAAAAAGCCTTTGTTCGAGCTATCCAATAAATAGAAGTGAAAGTATTATAAATCCCAAGCTCACCGCGTTCTCTCTGCTGTCAGTCCATGTGGTTTCTCCGCTTTTTCTTCTTTAAATATCCGGGGGTCTAGTAGTCCTCCCGCCAAGTCTTCTCCACTTTCTGAAACCTGAACTTCTCAAAGATTCTTGTTAATGTAAAGTTCTCAATATTGCTTAAACACTCAATCGACCAGCTCCCTCTGGATTCCTTCAGATTTCACTGACTACCAGAGTACGTGCTGTCACTGTCAAGATGGATTCCTCCCTCCATTCCAGTTTACATTCACCACTCTCTCTTTTATCTCTTACACAGAAGTTCCTTCCACCCGCTTTCTTTCGACAATTAGAAAATATCAGTGTACCTTTTTTAAAAAAATCTTTTATTGTCCCTTTCACTTCCACCGATGCTTTCTTTTTATGATCTTTGCTTCCCTCTAAACAGCTGTCACCGTTTCAGGCCAGCTATGGTGGCTGGTTCTTCCTCAGTCCGAGTGAAGAGAGTTTTCCTGAACCTTCGGGGGGATTGCTGTTCTCCCCGAGGTCCTCGGAAGTTTCCCTTTCTTCTATCAACCTCTACGGGGTTGATAGCACCTGAATTGGCACCCAAATCGAGGATATTAGGGACTTTGGAAGCGGAGGACCATTCCTTCGTCCCTAACATGCTGACGTCACTGCCGGAAGCCTCATGACTGTCTTCTTGATGTCTGGAGCCTACATTCCATCACCCCCTTCCTTCTCCCCTGGTTTGTTGGAAAGCTGAGAAGAGATAATGGTCACAAAACATAGGAGATACCTGGAAAACAAGAATTACATATTATTATCATTTACTTTAAACTCCTCCCTGGAGGGGCACTGGCTTCTTAGGGTACTTTGCATGGAATCTGCCTATTAAGCAGTCTGCCTTAATATTATGGGCTTGCCTCTGAAATTGGATAGCCTTTCCATTTCACGAAGTATTGCAGCTTTCCTTTATCATGCCTAGAATCAAAAATTCATTTAACCTCATAGTGTCTTTCACTGGACCACACCCCACTATAATTGGGCCTGGGACCTCTTTTCCAACTGGCCTCAAGTTAGAGCCCTGGGCTGGTTTCAGCAAACTGCAATGGAATACCAGGTGCACTTTTCCCAATATTTTGGGCATTTTTAATTCTACCATGACCAGGTTGATCACCTTTACTATGGGGAAGGGCCCTATGTACTTAGGACTCAGTTTTCTGCTAGGTAGCCTCAGCTTTAAATATTTCATGGACAGGTACAACTTGTCTCCTATGTGGAGACAAGGGGAGTCCATTTTTTATTGTTGCAACAGCAAAAGTGCACTTTGAAATGTGATACATTTCTTTGACATTCTGACCCACTCTGTAAGGAGTTTCCCATGCTTCCTCAAGGAGGAAGTTCTACTCTATGATACAAGGACAGTATTATTCATGGCCTCAAAGTTCATTTTAAAATATTATAGGCTGTAGGTCTTTTAATGTTTCTTTGACACAAACTCATACAAGACACAATTTGTGCTTGAGACTGCATAATAAAGCCCCAGGTACATGGATGGAATTATGTAGACTGCCTAATTGTCTTCATTGTTCTTTCTGTCCTGAAGCTACTAAATATTACAGCATAATATTTGTACCCCATTACACAATAGGAGACATCCATTCTCTGTTGAAGTCAATTTCCATGAAGGTGAACTGTTGAAGGTACATGCCAAAAAAGAATACAGACAGCTCGATATATGTATGGAGCTGCTTACTTTCTTTTTTTTTTTTTCAGTTCCCCTTTCTCCTTCTTGCTTTTCCTCCTGATTTATGCAGAGCTCAGATGTCACAAGTTCTCAGATCACTGCCTGATGGATTTACAGTGACAATTACTTTTTAAAAAACTTTTCAGAAGGAGAACTAGATCAAGCCTGCTCCATTCCTTTCCCAGTTTTCATGACGTTACTCGTCATACTACATAAAATCGAAGCTTTCCTCTGCACAGACTGAAAATCTGCATTAAACAATATATTATGGTTCTATAAAGCTGTTTATGTATTTGATTATGCAGTAATTTTGTTTATTACTTCTGTAGTACCAGTAAAGTGCTTAGTGGCTCATAGATATAAGCAATAGAAACCTGGCCACAAATGTTGAATTTACAACTCAATGCAAGATAATTTTAGTTCATATGTTGAGTGTTCATCTAATGTTGTATTTATTTATAGTATGTTTATTTGTGCCTTTGAGTTAATTCCTGGACATGTCCCTGAGGTTTTCTTGGCAATGTTTTTCAGAAGTGGTTTGCCATTGCTTTCTTCTTCTGAGGGCTAAGAGACAGTGGCTGGCTCAAGGTCACCCAGCTGGCATTGTGTCTAAGGCAGGACTAGAACTCAGTCTCCCAGTTTCTGGCCTGGTGTTTTTGCTAACCCAAACTGACTCTCAATTTTGTATTTATGAGCCAGTAATTCAGTATAATTATTCCAGAAATTTTAGTACTTCACATTTTGAAACATACCAATAAATAAATGTATAACAGGGAACGATCTTCATTAACTTATCTGACAAAATATATTAATGAAACATATTGCAAAATCTGCATGTATAAGGAAAAACTGAAAAGAAAAATTTGCATAGGCTGGAAAGTATTCACCAAGCTACAAATCTTAGTGCATTCTTCTTTTAAAAATAAGAAATAAACAAAAGTGGCATATCCTTAAATACCATGATGGACAGTTTTGCTTACCCATAATAAAGAGAAAAACAGTGCCAAGGAATAATGTTGCATATAAATACCTAGCTTTGTACCCCATGTCATGGCAAGGGTTACTCCCACCTACCCAGCCAGACCCTCCCCTGGTCCCTCCATACCTTGACCCCGCCTTCCAAGCATAAAAGGTGTGACCCAGGGATCCAGATGCACTTCCAGATGGTTACCTGTAATAGAAACATTGATGAATAAAAGCAATCTGATTCAACTGCATTTCTTACTTGAGTTATTGGGTAAGATCCTAGAAATCAAGCAATAGATTGGTAGCAGAGGATGGTTTACCCACAACTCACAGAAATGGCAGAATCAGGGACCCAATCTGAAGCAGAGAACAGGATGTTCACCAGAACATACACAAAGCAGATGGAGGAACTACAGGCCCACGAAGGTGCCATGGCGAGAACCACCACGATCAAGGATGAGCAAGGCCATGACTGGCCAAGAGAAGAAAGCTGCAGCCTAAGAAGGACAGAGCCACCAAGCAATGACGACTTCCGATCAACCATTGTAGAAATGATGGAAGCCACCGCCAGCAAAGAGGAGCTCATCGCGAAACTCCATGGACTCCTAGAGAGCCATAGAGCAGCGATGTGCATCCAGTGACAAGACGATGAAATCACCAGCCCGGCAAGGGAGAGGTACCCCCAAGCGGAAGCCCAAGACATGGAAAATTTCATTTCTGCGCCAAATTTCATTTCTCAGCGGCCATCTTGGAATGGCCATCAACCAATGGGAGGCCGAGATTCAAACGCAATGGCGTGAAACAGTGAAGACCCCAACCTCTATGGGGAAGAACCTGAAGACCACACCAAAACAAGATTGCAAGCCTGCGGGGGCTCACCTACTGAGCCCGAAGTAGAAAAAGCGATCGAGACCCTTGCAGAAGCACTCGGCTCTGCACTCAAGCCTCTCGTCACAAAAAAGAAGCAAGCCGATGCTCAACGAGGCCAAAGAAGTGACAGGGTGGCCACCAGAGCCCATACAGCACCTCAGCCGACACTGAGAGAAGCAATGCACCCAAAAAACAACTAGCAGAACCCAGCTGCTTGCAGGATCGAAAATCCGCAGGATTTGCACTCGCCACCCACCGTCCCAACTATGCAAGGCCTGGGAATGAGAAGAAAAAATGACTACTCACCAGCCGTGAGACCCCCACCAGGCTTCTCGACGCATCCGGAGGCCATCCAGCACCGCCAGAGGTCCACCACCATCGCTGCCGACACCGCCGCACCTTCAGACCCCGACGATCCTCAACTTACGACCGCCGCTGCGCCGCCGAGCTACAGAAGTCCTCGACCTGCGACCAGATCACCTCCTTCGCTTCAGCCATTCTTCGCCGGGGACCCGAGGCTCCAACCACAATGCCCATCATCCAGAGAGGACTATGGACCGGCCAGGAGTGAGTCCAGCCTCCCACCAGCAGGCCTAGGCCGAGGCCTGAGAGCAGCAGCAGGGAGTTCCTTACACGACGGACTCCGGCGCAAAATGAGCTTAGCACATGCCCAGACGCCACCTGCAGGAAGAGAAGGGAACATAGAGGTAAATCAATACAGACTTGCCACCTGCATCCCCCCAGCATATTGTGAGTTCCCTCACATACAAAACCATGGACAGCACAGACTGTAAGTAACTTGCTTTACAGCCCAATGACTTTTACAACTGACATTCACGAGTTAAAGCTAGATGGGTCTAACTTCCTAGAGTGGAACCATCAGCTACAAATTGCCTTTCTAAGGGAAAATGTGTTATTTTTGCTTGATGACTCACCACAAAAACCTTGGACATTTGACATTGATTGCTTACACCATAAGGCCTATTGCCTGTTAATGTCTAGTTTATCACCAGCTTAGACCACCACTTAACTGTGGCAGAAGTGCATATTAACATATTCTATAGCAAGAGCTCAGCTACAACCACCAAAATATCCAGGGAATTTTATTCAGCCAGGCATAAGGCTGGCACTCCCATGGGGGAACATATCCTTAAACTAAATGCCACCAGGGCAGAACTCATACAAAGGGGGGAAACCATATCAGAATCCAGCATGAAGAGCATTATCATAAACTCCTTGGATTCCAGTTGGGAGAACTTTATTATGCAACTGGATAGCCTCAACATAGAACACCTCTCTTTAGAGACATTGACCAACAAACTAATAGCGGAGGATAGTCTGAGAAGGGATCACTCATCAAGCCGTAGGGAGAGCAGGCCCATAAAGAGGGTAGATTTCCAAACTAGGGAACGCAACACACCAGAATGCTTTACCTGCGGCTCTAGGAATCACTGTAGAAGAGATTGCCCCAGGAACCAAAGGGACAGGGACTACGGCCAATGCAGGGAAGGGCAAGGACGGAAGTCAGGGTCCACAGACAGACGCTCACCAGAAGGCAGGTTCAGGCGCAGGGACTCTCCCAACCCCAGGGACAGGAGAAGGTATAGGGACAGCTCCAGGGACAGTCAGCCAGGGTCACTGTGTGGCCTTGGGAACCACCAACCCACACGCACCCAACCAGAAAAGATAAACACGTGGTTCCTCGACTTCAGAGCCACCAATCACACCACTAGTAACAAAGACATACTGACATCATTCACACCCAGAGGTACCATATCAAGGTAGCCAATCAGAACAAGGTATTGGTGACAGGAGAAGGGAGTGCACACATAGACGGGATAGGGAAGATAGAGGGGGTGCTACTCATACCCGAGATACCCCACAATATATTGGCTACCCTTAAACTCAGTGAAGATTTAGGTATTGAGACGACATTCAAGGAAGGGAAAGCGTACATGAGAAAGGGAGATAAAAGTATAGGGAAAATCATCATAGAAGGGGGGCTGACATACTTGCAACCCCAAAACTACCCAGACACGAACACAACACCAGAATTCAAGGAAGGGAAATCGGATACCCTCGGGGAGACAAAAGGGGACAAGGTAGAGCACACCACTGAACGCCAACACACCTCGAGCACAGCACACAAAGGGAAACCATACATTGGCAAACCCATCCATGATGGGTGCGCTCATTTACTTCATAGGAAGTTAGGCCACGCCAGCTTCCCATTGTACAAAAAATGACTGAATGTTCAAATGGTCTATCAGTAAAGAACTGTAACAATTATCTGGAGTGTTCTGTATGCAAATGCTCTAAACTCAAAACCAAACCTAGACCAAAACAGGCTTCTTGCACCACCAATTCGATATTTCAGTTAGTTCACATGGATGTGGTAGGACCCATGAAACCCTCTATTAAGTACAAGAAGAGGTTTTTCCTAACCATAGTTGATGACTTCAGTCATTACGGGTTCATGTACACACTCAGTCACAAAAGTGAAGTGTTTCAGAGGTTCAAGGAATTTTATAAAAGAGTAGAAACACAACACAATGTCAAAATAAAACAAATTATGACTGATAGGGGGTCAGAGTTCCTATCAAGGGACTTCTCCAATTGGACAAAGAAACACGGGATACTACATTTTCTTCTTCGCCATTTTCGCCATTCCAGAACGGAATTTCTGAACACAGGAATGGCGTATTACAAACAATGGTAAGGTGCGTACTAGTAGACGCAGGGCTGGGAAAACATTTCTGGGCAGAGGCACTCACGTATTCAAATTACACACTAAACAGGACATGGTCAAGCATAATAAACAAAACTCCCTATGAGGTTATGTACAGTAGGAAGCCCCAGATAGCTCACCTACACATATTTGGGGTAACAGCAGACATACATGTACCAAGGCAGCTGAGGCGAAAAGGGGACAAAGTATCAAAAAGACTGAGGTTTATGGGGTATGAGTCCGGGACAAAGGGATACAGATTTATCGATAAGGACAACAGGTTTATTGTATCCAGATCAGCAGTGTTTCACGAGAACACAAACTGGTCAAAGATACATCTAAATGAAGTGTTACCCCGGCAGGAAACCACAGTCAATGTTAGGAACACAAGTAGGTCAGACACAAGCAAAACAGGGACACACGAGAAACACAAGCCCAAACACCAAGAAGTAATCACCAAAGAACGGAAAGAGGATCATCCAGTTATCAAAATAGACACATTCACAGAAAAAGAAGCCAAACACATGCATGACACAGAGACACTACCCAATAGGCCCATCAGACTCAACAGAAGCAAAATGCCAAAAAAATTCAATGACTACATACTTTCAATATACACAAACACAACCACACCCAACACCTACGAAGACATTCTCAAGTTGCCACAAGAGGAAAGGGCCAGGTAGGAGGAGGCCATAGACAAAGAGATGAACAGCCTGAGGGAGTTAAATGTGTATATCCCGTCTAAGGTACCAGAGAACAAGACACCCATTGGGACAAAGTGGGTTTTCAAAATCAAAGAGCTCGAGGACAACAAAACACTATACAAAGCCAGGCTAGTAGCACAGGGCTTTGCACAAAAGTACCCAGAAGATTACAGATACATATTCACCCACAGTCAGGGCAGAGAGTGTAAAGAGCGCCCTAGTGGTAGCAACAATCCTAGGGTTGGAGGTTTACCAGTTTGATGTGCAAACTGCCTACTTCCATGCAAAGCTAGACAAAGAGATCTTTGTCAGGGCACCCCCGGGAAGAAACAGCCAGAAGGGAGATACCTGTTGAACAAGAGTCTATATGGGCTAAAGCAATCTGGTAAAAGGTGGTATGAGTGCTTGGCGAGGATACTCAAGGACATGGGGTTTACAGCCACCTCCGCCGACCTATGCTTCTTTACCAAAGGGAAAGGCACATCCATCGAATACATGCTTGTGTATGTGGATGACATTTTATACTGTGGTCAACATAAGCAAAGTTGTGATGTCTTCGCGGACCAGTTGGGGAAGCATTTCGCACTGAAAACTTTGGGGAAGGTAAATAAATACTTGGGTGTACAGATCGATAGGACACAAAAGGGATTTAGGATCTCCCAAAAGGAGAAGATATTGGAACTATTAAACAAATGCAACATGGAGGAGGCCAAGCCCTGTGACACACCCATGCAAATTGACTTTTTGAAACACATGAACGATGAAGGTGAGGCTTTCAAGGACAATACCCTATATAGATCTATCATTGGATCACTCCTGTATATAGCAAACTGGACTAGGCCAGACATCCTACTTGCAGTCAACCTCTTTTTTTTTTTTTGAAAAAGTTTTACAATACAAATTTTATCATTTCTCCCCCCCCCCACTTCCCTCCAACCCCCCTTCCCCCCCAATTTCCCCCTCCCCCTCCCCCAACCCCATATCCCCCTTCCCTTGCAAAAATTTTTTTTTATTTTCACACAGTCTACATATATTAAACTAGAAAAATACAGTGAAATCCGAAAAATAATATAACAAATAGACCTATAAATAATAAAGTTTTCCTAAAACTAATAATAATAATGTTTACCTCATTTATCAGCCATCAATATTCATTTATCAATCAGTACTACTCTTATCTAATAATATTTAAACCCAAATAAAAAATATCAAACATTTCTCTAATCTGATAATAAAGTATAATATATAGCATCATCTATGTCAAATAATTTTCTGTATCAATAAACCAATTTTTAGTCTTCTCTTCATCATGATTGAAGTTAAGTAAACTGTAGCCTAATTAAATCAATTTCTTCTTCCAACAAAGTTTTTATAAACTTCATATTCCAGCTGCCCCCATCAGCAAAAAGCATCTCTCCATATAAAATCCCCCCGAGTGACTTTATATTTGTAAAATCCAACCACAAAGGTATTTGGTAATCCTCTAGGTAGAACGTTCAACCTAGCTACTGCTGTTCTGCCAAATAAAGACAGATGCAGCTTTTCCCAATTTTCCAAGTCTTGATTGGAGACTACAAGCTGCATTCCCAGATGTTCCTTTAAAACTCTTTCAAATCCTGCCGACCTTTCCAATTCCTTCCTTTGGGTTTCCGACATATTTTAACTATCATCTTTGTTTTCTTCATCTAGATGATTAATTCCAAAAGCTATATTAGGGTAACCACCAGATCCTCTGCAGACACTCAAAAACAGTACTACAGCGATCTGTTAACTTTTCTCAAAATGTTAAGTCCAACTCAGGATGAATTTTGCAAAAATTTTATAATCCATATTCGTATATAAATCAAGTGTAATCAAGATAAAATCAGTCCTTAAAAAAAACTGTCTAAAAATTGTCTTTTAAACTATTTCAATTAGTGAAATATTTGCCATCCTTTCTGTAGAGAATTCAATCCATTCATATTCCAAGATAAAAATTTAACATCCCAGAATAAAAATTTAAATGTCATTTAAGTTTCACAAAGTGAATCGAGCAATTGACGAAGTTTCTGTTGCAGAGCAGTGGTTTTCAGTCTAACTCCTCCCTTGACTTTTGTTTTCTGTTGCTTGCCATTATCCCCTTTTTCCTCTTGTGAAGTACTGGGCCTCTGCTGTTTCTGCTTTGCTAAGATTTGCTTCTCATCTCGAGTTGTATGTTTATCTTTCGGTTCCTGCTTGAACAGTTCAAGGTCCAGTACCACCTCTCTTGTATCTCTGGGGTGCTTTTTTTTCGGCTCTGGAAGATCCATAATAAAATCATCTGAAAAACCACCTACTGCTCCTTGAGTTTCTTCTATTGCACTTTGAGTTTCTAATTCCATCTGCCTGCATTATTCCTCAGTCTCTCTTTCAGACTCTTTATCTTTAATGCCTTCTTCCATAGTTAACAACATGGATGAAGATGAAGATGTGGGAGCTCCCTTAAAAATATTATTATAAAAATGTTCTGCTTTTTCAATAGTATTTAAACGTTATCTCACATCTTGATATCTCAAAATTACGCCAACTGGTGCATCCCATCTGAATGGAATCTGACTTCTTTTCAATTCCTTCACCAAAATCCAAAATCCTTTCTGTCTCTTAGCATCTTAGGTGGTAACTCTTTATAAACACTAATTTGTTTACCTTCTACCTGAACAGTAGCAAGATAAGACTTCTGCAAAATATCATTTCTCAATCTTCTATCAGTAAAATAGACAACAACATCTCTAGGCAAATTCCTTTGTCTGGCCACACGTGAGTTCACCCTATAAGCTTTTTCAATACAGCCAAGAATTTGGTCATCTTCCACCTTTAGTAATACAGCTAGTGCCTTGGCACAGACTGTTCTTAAATCTTCTCTGTTGTTCTCTCTTATACCTCTTAATCTTATCGCAGACTCCATAGCTCTAAATTGAAGAATCATCACATCATTTTCAATTTTTTTATTTTTAGCATCAGCTTTAAAAAAAATTCTTCTGTTACTTTCATCTTTAAATCAACTTCTGTACTAATTTCAGCCACCTTTTTTTCCATTTCCATCATCGCATTTGAAAGACCAGAAACTACTTTAATAATAATTTGGTTCAATTTATCATATTTTTCCTGTACCAGTTCCTTGAGTTGCTTCTGTGAACTTTCTATCTTTTCAACAACACTTCCCAAGGCCTTGGTTATAAAGCCTTTCAAATCCTCATTTCCAGTTTCCTGAGACTGCATTTGAGGCTTTTCTAATTTTTCCTTTGTCTGATGAGTAAGGGAGCCCCCCATTGGTTTTTGTTTCAGAGTCATGCTTCCACAAAGTCTTAACTTCTCCCAAAAAAAGGGATTCTATCTTCTTAGGAATTAAGTCAATTTTGTTTCTTTTTAAAATCCTGTTAAAATGTTTCTTTTAAGTACTTCGAAGCAGGCTTAACTCTCACTTTCACTTTCCACTTTGCCTTCTTCCGGTTAAGCCAATTGCCATTTTCTCAAGCACTTTCTCCCATTAAATCTCTCTCTTTTTTTTAAAGTTATTAAAAAGACAAATACATGCTTCTTTTCCTTTTAGAAAGTCCAGATTTCACCAAATTTTTGCTTGCTGTAGATTTCTAATGTTTTAGTGGCGTTGCTCTCATTGTCTGGCTCTGCTGCTGCAAGCAGAGATCCCTCGCTGCATGGAGCTTCGATGAGCTAACAGGGGAGCCATCACCCTGAGCCCTCCCCAGGACACAAAAAGAGTCCTGGGGCTCTACCCAATCCTACCAGCTCTACCCGCTCTTCAGTCCTAAAGAGCGGGTTTTCCGAGCCGCCTGCCAGCTATGAGGTGGCTCCAACACGCAATGAGGCCGGCGGTCATGAAAAGACCGTCTGGCAACGACAGAGGCACCAACCGGAAGCCTTGCAGTCAACCTCTTGTCCAGGCACATTAGTGACCCAAAGGTATACCACTGGGACGGTGTAAAACACGTGCTCAGATACCTAAAACATAGCATGAATGCCTATCTAAACCTAGAGCCAGAGATGTCCAAGGAACCAATCTTAACCTGCTATGCCGACACTGACTGGGCAGACGACACCAAGAGCCGGAAAAGCACGTCCGGTTATATATTCCTCATCAACGGCTGACCGGTACACTGGTACACCGGGAAACAAAACCTGATGGCCACATCCACAGCAGAGGCAGAATATATATGTCTCTCCAAAGCGGCCAACAACCTGACCTGGTTCGACGACCTGCTCAACAACATCTGGGCCAAGCCAGCCTACCCAATAATAATACACGAGGACAACAGGGCAGCCATAGACATATCCATGGCGGACGCAGTGGGTCAGAGATCTAGACATATCCACATTAAGCACAAACATGTCAGGCAGTTAACGAACATTGGGTTCATTAAGGCAATACACTGCAAAACCTCTGAATAAATTGCTGACATTCTGACCAAACCCCTGCAAAGTAAGCAACATACCTACCTGACCTCAAAGCTATGCATACACACACAAGATACACACACTGGTCCAAGCACTAGGCATTTAGAGAGGGATTTGTTGCATATAAATACCTAGCTTTGTACCCCATGGCATGGCAAGGGTTACTCCCACCTACCCAGCCAGAGCTTCCCCTGGTCCCTCCTTACCTTGACCCCGCCTTCCAAGCATAAAAGGTGTGACCCAGGGATCCAGATGCACTTCCAGATGGTTACCTGTAATAGAAACATTGATGAATAAAAGCAATCTGATTCAACTGCATTTCTTACTTGAGTTATTGGGTAAGATCCTAGAAATCAAGCAACAAATAATATGTCTTCTTTTGCATTTTATTTATTTATTAGATCAATTTATGTAGTCAACCAGTTGATATGTGACTTGGAACGGCATACACACCGGATGTATTCGGTGGCTGAGCTATTTGCACTGCGAGAGTCCCCCTTCTCGCAGGCCTGGCCCTCTATGTTAGCAAGGGCCTACCTTACTGATGGTTTTGGGATCCCGAGAAGTGGCATGCGGCAAGGAGGAGGGTGAAGGATTTTTTAAAGAGGGCTTTTAATGAGTTTTTAGGGGGTTCGGGGGAGGGTGTGGGTGGGGATAAGAATGGACCTGGGGGGTTTCAGAATGGCAGAGTGAGTCTGAGGGTCATGGCGGGAGGAGAGGGGGACGTTTGGCTGATGCTGTGCAATGTCAGGTCTGCTGTAAATAAAGCCCCCCTCATTTGTGATCTAATTCAGGAAGGGGGTGAGGACCTGGAGGGGATTACAGAAACCTGGCTGGGCCAGGAGGGGGGGGTTCCCCTCATTGAGATGTGCCCACCAGGTTTCCATGCATTTCATTAGCCAAGGGCCCAGGGAAGGAGTGGGGGGGATAGCAGTGATTATTAAGAAAAGTCTGGATCTGAGGGAGGCCACTATTCCTCAGGTAGCTGGTTGTGAGTCCTTCCTTGTGAAGTGGGGTCATGGGGTGCAGGTGGGTCTGCTGATTACATACCTGCCACCTGGCAGCAGCTCTGCCTGAGCTGCTCAGTGTAATAGCCGGGGTGGCGGTGGATACCCCCAGACTTATGGTCATGGGGGATTTCAACCTGCCATCCATCAGTGAAACGTCAGAAGCGGCTCAAGAGTTCATGGCTTCCATGGACCTGACCTAGTTAGTTCATGGCTTCCATGGACCTGACCCAGTTAGTTCATGACCCACCCACATCAGGGGATGCACACTGGACTTGATTTTCATCTCTGATCAGTGGCTGAATGATTTTGATTTAGGGGAGTTACTCATTAATCCTGGAGCTTGGGCCATTCCCAGAAGCTCTGGCTCACGACTCAGCTGAAGAACTGGCAGCCACCTGGGATAGGGCGGCTGATGGAGCTTTGGACCGCATCATGCCTTTGTGGCCTCTGACCTGGTGCTGATCTCAATTAGCTCCTTGGTTCTCCGAGGAGCTGAGGGAGATGAAGTGCCAGAAAAGACGCCTAGAGAGTGATTGGAGGCCCAGCCGCACCGAATCTGACCGGACACTGGTGAGGTCTTATATCAAGACCTACCTAGTGGCAATAAGAGTGGCAAAATCTAACTATTTTTCCGCTCTTATTGCATCTGCAGAGAACCGCCCAGCTGCCGTGTTTAGGGTGACCCACTCTCTACGATAGGTGGGAGCGTGGGATGATCCCTTGCAGGGTAGAGCTGAGGATTTTGTGCAATATTTGCATGATAAAATCACTCAAATTTGGGATGGCCTGGACTCTGATTGGGTAGCCTCGGATGGGATGATAGGGGCAGATCTTGAGAGTGTTATCTGGGAGGAGTTTGACCCTGTGGCTCTTGAGGACATGGACAGGATTTTGGGGAGACTTAATGCTACCACATGTTTATTGGACTTGTGTCCCTTCTGGTTGGTGCTGGCCTCCCGGGAGGTTACACAAGGCTAGTTTCAGATTATTAATGCTTCTTTGAGTGAGTGTGTCTTCCTAGCTGCCTTGAAAGAGGTGGTGATGAGGCCCCTCATCAAGAAGCCTTCCCTGGACCCGGCTGTATTAGTTATTACCGTCCAGTCTCCAATCTTCACTTCGCGGCAAAGGTTGTTGAGAGCGTGGTGGCGCAACAGCTCCCTCCATACCTGGATGAAGCTGTTTATCTGGATCCGTGCCAGTCGGGCTTCAGGGCGGGATACAGTACAGAAACAGCATTGATCGCATTGGTTGATTATCTCTGGAAGGCTCAGGACAGGGGTTGCTCCTCAGTCCTGGTCCTCCTCAATCTCTCAGTGGCTTTTGATACCATCGATCATGGTATCATGCTGAATCGGTTGGGGGGACTGGGAGTAGGAGGCACCGTGATGTGGTGGTTCTCCTCCTTTTTCTCTGACTGTACACAGTCTGTGTTGACGGGGGAAAGAGGTCAACCTCGAGGCACCTTACTTGTGGGGTGCCACAAGGGTCAGTCCTCTCGCCCCTCCTGTTCAACATTTATGTGAAGCCACTGGGTGAAATCATCCATGGTTTTGGGGTGAAATGTCAACTGTATGCAGATGACACACAGCTGTACATTTCTACCCCAGACCACCCCAATGATGCCCTTGACGTGATGTCCCATTGCCTGGAGGCCATGCGGATCTGGATGGGGAGGAACAGGCTCAGACTCAACCCCTCCAAGACTGAGTGGCTGTGGTTTCTGGCACCCTGACATAGCCATTTGATACCATCACTGGCTATTGGGGATGAGATCTTGCCCCCCTCAGAGAGGGTTCACAACTTGGGCGTCCTCCTGGATACGCGGCTGTCTTTAGACGGTCATATGACCGCCGTGGCCAGGGGGGCTTTCTATCAGGTTCGCCTGATTTCCCAGTTGCATCCCTTTCTGGATTGGGACACATTACACTTGGTCACTCACACCCTTGTCACTTCCTGTCTGGACTACTGTAATGCTCTCTAGATGGGGCTCCCTTGAGGAGCACCCAGAGGCTCCAACTGGTCCAGAATGCGGCTGCACAAGTGGTTATGGGAGCGACTCATCGCTCCTCTGTAACACCTCTCTTGCACAAGCTGCACTGGCTCCCAGTGGTCTTCCGGGTGCGTTTCAAGGTGCCACTCACCATCTTCAAAGTGCTCCATGGCTTAAGACCGGAATACCTACAGGACCGCCTTCTACCATCGAATGCCTCCCACCATCCGATAGGCTCTCACAGAGAGGGCCTCCTCAGGGTGCTATTGGCCAAACAATGTCAGCTGGTGACCCCAGGGGGAGACCCTTCTCTGCGGGGGCTCCTGCCCTATGGAATGAGCTGTCCCAGGATATAAGAAGGATCCCTGACCTCTGCACCTTCCGTCATGCTCTGAAGACTCTATTGTTCCATCAAGCCAGCCTGTCTGAATAAATTAATTTTAATGGATTTTAATTGGTTTTAAAGGGGTTTTAATAATGGCCAATTGTTCTAAATTATTTTAATTTTTGTGTTGGGTTTGTTTTAATATGGCTGTACACCACTCTGAGTCCTTCAGGAGAAGGGCGGTATAGAAATGTAATAAAATCAAAATCAAATCAAATCAATATACAGTTAAAATCTACGTTGGGCAGACGTTATGCCCAACTTAGAATAACAAAAAATAATCTTGAAGCCAGGTTTGAAGATAAATTTATCTTTATCTCTCATAAAGATTTCCCAGGTAAAATATTTCAGGAACAAAAGATAGAAAGTCAACCATTAGAGGATCAGGATATTTTTGAGCTAACAGGTTTGAGATGACAAAAAATGGCAAAGGTTTGGAAAGAAATTTCGTGATCATCTAGTTTACACCCCTAGCCATTGCAGGAACCTCCTTAATGAGCCATGATGGCGCAGTGGTTAGAATGCAGTATTGCAAGCTAACTCTGCTGACTGCCAGCCATTCAATCTTGACTAATTCGAGGTTAACTCAGTCTTTCATCCTTCTGAGGTCAGAAAAATGAGGACCCAGATTGTTGAGAACAATATGCTGACTCTGTAAACAACTTAGAGAGGGCTGAAAAGCACTGTGAAGTGCTATATAAGTCTAAGTGATGTTGCTATTGCTATTGCTATTAAACCAGAGCCATCTAAACTTGGTTTAGATATCTAAAGTGAAGGAAAGTGATCCATTCTAATGTTAAACAACTGGGATTGTTTTTCCAGATGGCCAGTCAAAATGTACTTCCTTTGAATTTAATCCCATTGTTTCCTGCCCTCTCTTCTGGAACAGGACAAGAAGTAGAAAAGAAAGAAAAGGAGCTCTTGAGTACATATAATGGGAGTTCCCAATAAAATTATTTGGTTGTGCTCTGTAAATGAAGATAGACAAAGCAGCACCAAAGCAAGCAAATGTACTTGAAAGTTCTCTGGCTTATGCCAATTAGTGGAGAAATATGGGCTAGGAGGATTTGCTGTTCTTTCCAATTGACTCTAACATAGCTCCTAAATTGAATTACCAGCTTGGTTGTATGGATTATTACAGATGCTATTTTTAATGTATTACCATGACAGGTAATTCATATTAGTAAGGTGAGGTTTCCTGTCTATGTTGGAGAGAGGAAGAAATTGAGTCAGAGAAGATACAAGAGCAGAAAATGTTCATCAATGACATTAGTATTAAGCTGCTCCCAATTATTAACTACTGGATCAGATTTATGGATGTGCAAGTCTGTGTGTACAGTACAGCAACTCCAAAATGTATTTTTTTTCTCATTCTGGAAACTATACTTAGAGCAGGGGTGGGTTCTAAATTTTTTTACTACCAGTTCTGTGGGCATGGCTTATTTTGTGGGTGTGGCTTGATGGTCATGTGACAATTCTTCAGGATTTAGCAGAGGTACTGGTCTACCAGGCTTTTAACTGGTAGACCAGTAGCCCCAGACCCCCTTGGGATCAACCGTCAGCCCTCCCCTGCCTCCTAAGGCAGTGGAGCATGTGAGGGGGGGATACTTTTCAATAAGTCACAAGGAGGGCTGAGAGCTGGTTTCTATCCCACAAGTAAGATTTGGTCCAGAACCAACCCCAACATGAAGGTCTTTTATTTGCTCCTTGTACTCCTTTTCTTTGCATTTTTAACAGATAATAAATTAAATTTCTGATGATGTAAAAATAGCTCATAACTCACCTTTTTAGATAGCTATTATCATGTCTAAAAGCAAGATACTCTTCTCCATCTTTTGTCTGGAGTACCATTTAATCCATAGTCTTTTAATTCCAGAAGTCCAAGTTTAAAGAATGGACTTTTGGAATTAAAGCTCCATTTTTTAACTAAAACTTAATTCACATCTGTTAGTTTTGCTTGAGAGTGTGAACAATTGACAATGTGATCCTCCAAAGGTCTGAAAAATATATCATTGATTTTTCTTTGGCATTTAAACTAGATAACCAATGGGAAAAAGTCCATCAAGGAAGGACTAGAAAACCAATTCATACTGAACTGAATAAAATGAAAAGAAATAAAATACTGGTACCTAGTGCGGAAAAAGAGATGATATAATGGGTCATTCTCAACACTTGAATTCTCTACACTTAAAATATCTAGAAATTATTATGGTTAAGTGAGTTTTGCCCCATTTTATGATTTTTCTTGCCATCGTTCAAATCAAAGTTCAAATCAAAGGTTTGATAGTTCAAATCAAAGATTTCTGAGACCAATGTTGAATATTTAAATTTCAGTAGTCACCAATCCCAGTCTTAAAATGAGTTTATAATCAGTGGGAGTCACTAGCTAGTGATAATGAATCCAGTCCTGTCTTTCTTTTCCTTCTGTCCAAGTTTTGCACATACTTTTTCCAGGTATATGTTTTATTCCAAAGTATACAAACCATTATGGGAACAAACCATTATACAAGTATACAAACCATTAGGGAAAAATGGGTCTTGTTAGG
This sequence comes from Masticophis lateralis, assembly GCA_030761175.1. Classification (NCBI taxonomy): domain Eukaryota; kingdom Metazoa; phylum Chordata; class Lepidosauria; order Squamata; family Colubridae; genus Masticophis; species Masticophis lateralis. The sequence continues at coordinate 1,566,573 of JAUDYJ010000008.1, forward strand.
AACATAGTGGGCATCTATGTTCCTAACAAAAAACAGGGAGAATATTTTAAAAGACTCCACGAGCAATTGGGAAAAATGGAATATAACGAAATCTGCTTAATAGGTGATTTTAATGGAATTGTGGACCCGGATAAAGATTATAAAAGTAATAAAATAAATAAAAATAAAGGGGCAAATTTACCAAGAGCATTTTTTGATTTAGTTGATGAATTGAACCTAATTCATCAACTATATCTTGGGTGCAAATCTTACACCCAAATGACAGACAGTACACATTTTACTCCAACCCACAAAAGTCTTGATCGAGAATAGATATGTCATGGGTCACCAGGAAGCTTGGAGTAGAAATAGCATCAGCAGAGATCAGTCCAAATATCTGGGTGGATCATAACCCCTTGGAAATAAAATGGAAGAACACAAAGAGAAGGAAACATCAGAGATGGAGATTTAATGTGAAACTATTGAATGATAAGGAGTGTGTTGACAAATTGAAAGAAGAAGTAAAGTTCTTCTTTAAGAAAAATGGTAATCAAGGAACATCTCCTGAAATCGTATGGGATGCGATGAAAGCTTATTTAAGAGGGGTTGTGTACAGCGCATATAAAAATAAAGAAAAAAAATTAAAAACAAACATACAATGTATTTTCTTTGAACAGAGTATTTATTTATTTATTTTATTTTATTGGTTCGATTTATATGCCGCTCTTCTCCGGAGATTTAGGGTGGCTTACAATGGGTTAAGCAATAGCTTTCATACTTTTGTATATACCTGCTTAGTAGGGCTTGTGGCCCCCCCAAGCGGTGTTCTTTTTTTATACAAAGTCAGCTTATTTTTTTTAAAAAAAATACTTTATTAAGTTTTATAGATACAAAAATTTACATTTCTATTTACATCAGATATACAGTGTTTATACATATGTACATAATATTACCTAGTGTCACTTTTGCTATTTATTATTGTTTATTTAACACACCTTTTGCTCCTCTTTTAATTTTATCGTTCATCCATTCGTACCACCTTTCCCACACAGTATAGTAATCCGAGTTTTCATCATTGTTTATTTCATAGGTTAATTTACTCATCTCTGCGCACTCTAGTACCTTCCTAAATAAAAGTTCTTCTGGTGGCAAGGTTTTCTCTTTCCAGTGTTGAGCATAGGCCAACCTAGCAGCTGTGGTTATATGTATTATTAAGTGAGTCTTTATCTTTCCCAATCTCTTCTTCACTATTCCCAGGAGAAATAATTCTGGTATCAGCTCTACTTCTTCTCTGATTATTTCTTGTAACCATCTCCCAGTTCTGGTCCAATATTATTTTGCTTCAGGGCATGTCCACCACATGTGAAAGAAGGTGCCCTGACCATGGCCACATTTCCAGCAATTAGGCATATTAGGGAACATCTTCGCTAATCTAGCAGGAGCTAGGTACCACCTGTGGAACATTTTATAGTGATTCTCCTTGTATGTTGCAGCTGTAGTCAACTTATAATTTTTATTCCATGCCTCTTCCCATTCGTTAAAATTTAAATTATATCCAATGTTTTTTTTCCCAAACTCTCAGTTGATTTTTAGCTATGGCCTCAGCTCTATCTTCATCTAATAAATAGTTATAAAGTTTAGCTAGGACTTTTTTTTCCTTTCCCATCAAAATTTTGTCCAATCCATTATATCCTAATTCTAAACCATATTCTTCCTTATCTTTCTGGTATCTTGATTTTATTTGTAGATATGTCCACCAATCTAAATGTATGCCTTGGTCTCTCAGATCTTCATTTGATTTAAGATTTCCTCCTCCATCTAAAATATCTTTATATCTACATATTTTCTCCATTCCCCATCTGTTTGGGTGGATCAGGGCCTCCATCGTGGAGAGCCATTTTGGGACTTTATTGTAATATCTCTGTCTAATTTCAATCCATGTTTGTATTAATGAGTCCCTAATTTTATGTCTACGGAAGCGTGTTCTTTTTTTCGTATCTGTATCCCATAAGTATGAGTGCCACCCTTTCTGTAAATCGTGATCTTCTAACACTAAAATTCTCTTATTTTCCAGAGTGGCCCACTCCCTTAGCCATACTAACTTGGCGGCCCTATAATATGTTTCCCAATCTGGGAGGCCAAAACCTCCCATATTCCTTTTCCCCTGTAGCACTTTAAGTGAAATCCTCGACTTTTTCCCCTCCCATACAAATTCCCTAATGTTTTTGTTTAATTCTAAGAAAATTTTTTTATCTAAATTCACTGGTATATTTTGGTATAAGAATAGCTTATTGCCCCCACAATCCGGGTCCTCATTTTACCTACCTCGGAAGGATGGAAGGCTGAGTCAACCTTGAGCCTGGTGAGATTCGAACGTGGAGTAATTGCAGGCAGCCAGCAGCTAATTTGGCCGGTTCACAAATTTAAACAGTGTTTAGTCATTTCAATTAAATTTACAATTTCTATATTTCCTTTTTGCCATATTTATTCCTCATCTATTTTTTTAAAAAAACCAATATTACCCTTCATCCTCATCTCTAATCTTAATTATATTCAATTTTTCCCTTCTGTTCTATATTATACCCTTTCCCATTGTCATCTATTTTTATATCCATCCTCATATTGGTTAATTATGTAATATTACAGTTGTTTAATACAAATTCAACATTTTAATATAAATCAATTAGTTAAATAACTATCTTTTTTGTATATTAATCAATATGAATATGAATATTCCAATTATTTCCATGTAATCCAATTTCTTACAAATCAATTAATTATATTTACCAATAATAATATTTATTTATTTATTTATTTATTAGATTTCTATACCGCCCTTCTCCTACCGGACTCAGGGCGGTGAACAGCCAATTAAAAACCAATACAAAAAAGTTAAAAACGTACTAAAACCAATATAAATTAGGCTGAGAGTATAAAACAGAATAAAACTCTAAAAAATTTAAAAAGTAGAAGGGATCAGGCAAGTCCGGCAAGTTTATTTATTTATTTATTTATTTATTAAATTTCTATACCGCCCTTCTCCTTCCGGACTCAGGGCGGTGAACAGCCAATTTAAAACCAATACAAATACAAAAAGTTAAAACATACTAAAACCAATATGAATTTAGGCTGAAATGTAAAACCGAATAAAACTCTAAAACTCTAAAAAATTTAAAATAGTTTAAAAATAGGAGGGATCAGGCAAGTCCGGCAAGTTGGAAGAGATGAGTCTTCAGAGCCCGACGAAAAGTCCGGAGGTCAGCGATTGTCCTCAGATCTGGAGGGAGATCGTTCCAGAGGGTGGGAGCTACCACAGAGAAGGCTCTCCCCCTGGGGGTCGCCAGCCGGCACTGTCTGGCTGACGGCACCCTGAGGAGGCCCTCTCTGTGGGAGCGAACCGGCCGGTGGGAGGCAATAGGTGGCAGAAGGCGGTCCCGTAAGTACCCTGGTCCTAAGCCATGGAGCGCTTTAAAGGTGATTACCAACACCTTGAAACGCACCCGGAAGTCAACCGGCAACCAATGCAGCTCACACAGGAGAGGTGTCACATGGGAGCGCCCTGTCGCTCCCATAATCCCCCGCGTGGCCGCATTCTGTACCAGCTGAAGCCTCCGGATGCATCCCAAGGGGAGCCCCATGTAGAGAGCATTACAGTAGTCCAAGCGAGACATGACGAGCGCCTGAGTGACTGTGCGTAGGGAGTCCCGATCTAGAAAGGGCCGCAACTGGCATATCAGGCGAACCTGATAGAAAGCCCCCCTGGCCACAGCCGTCGTATGACCCTCTAAAGACAGCCGTGGGTCCAGGAGGACGCCCAAGTTGCGCACCCTTTCCGTGGGGGCCAATGATTCGCCCCCAATAACCAACGATGGAGTCAGTTGGCTATATCGGGACGCCGGCAGCCACAGCCACTCGGTCTTGGAGGGGTTGAGTCGAAGCCTGTTTCTCCCCATCCAGACCCGCACAGCTTCAAGGCACTGGGACATCACTTCCACGGCATCGTTGGGGTGGTCTGGGGTGGAGATGTACAGCTGAGTGTCATCAGCGTACTGATGGAATTCCACCCCAAAACCACGGATGATCTCACCCAGCGGCTTTACATAAATGTTGAACAGAAGGGGCAAGAGGACCGACCCTTGTGGCACCCCACACACTAGGTGCCTCAGGGTCGACCGCTGCCCCCCTGTCAACACCGATTGCGACCGGTCGGAGAGGTAGGAGGAGAACCACCGCAGAACGGTGCCCCCCACCCCCAATCCCTCCAACCGGCGCAACATGATACCATGGTCGATGGTATCAAAAGCCGCTGAGAGGTCTAACAGCACCAGGATAGAGGAGTACCCCCTACCCCGGGCCCTCCAGAGATCATCCACCAATGCGACCAATGCCGTTTCGGTGCTGTAACCAGACCTGAAGCCGGACTGGAGCGGGTCTAAATAGACAGCTTCATCCAGGTACCGGGGGAGCTGTCGCGCCACCACACTCTCAACAACCTTCGCTAAGAAGGGAAGGTTGGAGACAGGACGATAATTTGCCAAAACAGCTGGGTCCAGGGAGGGCTTCTTGAGGAGGGGCCTCACCACCGCCTCCTTCAAAGCGGCTGGTAGGGCACCCTCACTCAAAGAAGCATTTATAATCTCCTGGAGCCAGCCTCGTGTAACCTCCCGGGAGGCCAGCACCAACCAGGAGGGACACGGATCCAATAAACATGTGGTGGCGTTCAGTCTTCCCAGGATCCTGTCCACGTCCTCGGGAGCCACAGGATCGAACTCAGCCCAGATAACACTCTCAAGACTGGGCTCAGTCACCTCGCCCGAACTAACCCAGTCAGTGGCCAGCTCATCCCGAATCTGAGTTATTTTATCATCCAGATATTGAACAAAATCCTCAGCACGTCCCTGCAAGGGATCCTCCCGCGCTCCCAGATGAAGGAGGGAGCGGGTCACCCTGAACAGGGCGGCTGGGCGATTATCTGATGATGCGATAAGAGCGGCAAAATAGTTAGATTTCGCCGCTTTTATTGCCACTAAGTAAGTCTTAATATGAGCTCTTACTAGTGTCAAGTCAGATTCAGAGCGAAGAGATAAGTCTTCAGAGCCCGACAAAAAGTCCAGAGGTCAGCAATTGTTCTCAGATCTGGAGGAAGATCATTCCAGAGGGTGGAGGCTACCACAGAAAACGCTCTCCCCCTGGGGGTCGCCAGCCGGCATTGTCTGGCTGACGGCACCCTGAGGAGGCCCTCTCTGTGGGAGCGAACCGGCCGGTGGGAGGCAATTGGTGGCAGGAGGCGGTCCCGTAAGTACCCTGGTCCTAAGCCATGGAGCGCTTTAAAGGTGATTACCAACACCTTGAAACGCACCCAGAAGTCAACCGGCAACCAATCACGCAGGAGAGGTGTCACGTGGGAGCGCCCCGTCGCTCCCATAATCCCCCGCGCGGCCGCATTCTGTACCAGCTGGAGCCTCCGGATGCATCCCAAGGGGAGCCCCATGTAGAGAGCATTACAGTAGTCCAAGCGAGACGTGACGAGCGCCTGAGTGACTGTGCGTAGGGAGTCCCGATCTAGAAAGGGCCGCAACTGGCATATCAGGCGAACCTGATAGAAAGCCCCCCTGGCCACAGCCGTCGTATGACCCTCTAAAGACAGCCGTGGGTCCAGGAGGACGCCCAAGTTGCGCACCCTTTCCGTGGGGGCCAATGATTCGCCCCCAATAACCAACGATGGAGTCAGTTGGCTGTATCGGGACGCCGGCAGCCACAGCCACTCGGTCTTGGAGGGGTTGAGTCAAAGCCTGTTTCTCCCCATCCAGACCCGCACAGCTTCAAGGCACTGGGACATCACTTCCACGGCATCGTTGGGGTGGTCTGGGGTGGAGATGTACAGCTGAGTGTCATCAGCGTACTGATGGAATTCCACCCCAAAACCACGGATGATCTCACCCAGCGGCTTTACATAAATGTTGAACAGAAGGGGCAAGAGGACCGACCCTTGTGGCACCCCACACACTAGGCGCCTCAGGGTCGACCGCTGCCCCCCTGTCAACACAGATTGCGACTGGTCGGAGAGATAGGAGGAGAACCACCGCAAAACGGTGCCCCCCACCCCCAATCCCTCCAACCGACGCAACATGATACCATGGTCGATGGTATCAAAAGCCGCTGAGAGGTCTAACAGCACCAGGATAGAGGAGTACCCCCTACCCCGGGCCCTCCAGAGATCATCCACCAACGCGACCAATGCCGTTTCGGTGCTGTAACCAGACCTGAAGCCGGACTGGAGCGGGTCTAAATAGACAGCTTCATCCAGGTACCGGGGGAGCTGCCACGCCACCACACTCTCAACAACCTTCGCTAGAAAGGGAAGGTTGGAGACTGGACGGTAATTTGCCAAAACAGCTGGGTCCAGGGAGGGCTTCTTGAGGAGGGGCCTCACCACCGCCTCTTTCAAAGCAGTCGGTAGGGCACCCTCACTCAGAGAAGCGTTTATAATCTCCTGGAGCCAGCCTCGTGTAACCTCCTGGGAGGCCAGCACCAACCAGGAGGGACATGGGTCCAATAAACATGTGGTAGCATTCAGTCTTCCCAGGATCCTGTCCACGTCCTCGGGAGCCACAGGATCAAACTCAGCCCAGATAACACTCTCAAGACTGGGCTCAGTTACCTTGCCTGAACTAACCCAGTCAGTGGCCAAATCATCCCGAATCTGAGTTATTTTATCATCCAGGTATTGAACAAAGTCCTCAGCACGTCCCTGCAAGGGATCCTCCCGCGCTCCCAGATGAAGGAGGGAGCGGGTCACCCTAAACAGGGCGGCTGGGCGATTATCTGATGACGCGATAAGAGCGGCGAAATAATTAGATTTCGCCGCTTTTATTGCCACTAAGTCTTAATATGAGCTCTTACTAGTGTCAAGTCAGATTCAGAGCGACTGGCCCTCCAACCGCTCTCTAGGTGTCTTTTCCGGCGCTTCATCTCCCTCAGCTCCTCGGTGAACCAAGGAGATATGTGAGTTCGGCGCCGGGTCAGAGGCCACAAAGGCACGACACAGTCCAAGGCCCCACCAGCTGCCCTGTCCCAGGCAGCCACCAGGTCCTCAGCCGAGTCACGTGTCAGTGTCTCAGGAAATGGCCCAAGCTCTGTCTGGAACCTATCAGGATCCATCAGGTGCCTGGGGCGGAACCACCTGGTTGGTTCCGCCTCCCTGCGGTGGGGTGCAGCGGTCAGAAAGTCGAGTCAAAGGAGCGAGTGGTCAGTCCATGACAAGGGTTCCACACCTATATCCCCAATATCAAGACCACTCAACCACTGACCAGAGTCGAAAACTAGGTCCAGGGTGTATCCACCAATGTGAGTCGGGCCCTGAATTACCTGGGTCAGGCCCATGGCCGTCATGGAAGCCATGAACTCCCGAGCCATCTCAGATGTTTCACCGATAGATGGCAGGTTGAAATCCCCCATGACTATAAGCTTGGGGGTATCAACTGCCACCTCGGCTATAACATTGAGAAGCTCGGGCAGGGTCGTTGCCACGTGGCAGGGAGCCAGGTACGTGACTAACAGACCCATCTGCCCACCAGGACCCCACCTCACAAAGATGGACTCACACCCGGCTATCTGAGGTACAGTGGCCTCCCTCGGACCCAGACCTTCCTTAATAATGACCGCTACTCCCCCACCCCTGCCCTGGGCTCTCGGCTGGTGGAATGCAAGGAAACCCGGTGGGCACATCTCCACGAGGGGAACCCCCCCCTCGTGGCCCAACCAGGTCTCGGTAATACCAGCCAGGTCCGCATCCCCCTCTTGAAGAAGATCACATATGAGGGGGGCCTTATTTACAATGGACCTCGCATTGCACAACAACAGCCGGAGCCTTGGGTCCTGAGACTCTAAACAACCCGGGGAACGGGAGTAGCTCAGGGGACCGGGGCACGCAATCGCTCGAAGACAGCGAGTGCGTGCCCCCACCACACGATATGGTCCCCTGCTCTCGCCATATCTGCCCCTCCCACATAGCGTAGTTATCACACAACCCTCAACAGAGGGCTCAATGAGAGCCCTCTTACCTCCAGAAACTAAACCCCCCGTGGCATCACAGACTGCCGGGCCTGTCCCTTTCCCCCCCGGGTTTCCCCCCAAACCCGCACCCTCCCCCACCCCAGAACCCCCTAAAACACCTCTTTAAAAAGCACTTAAAAAACCCTCAATCCCCGTTTCGCGACATGCCACCTCTCGGGGTCCCAAAACCCGTCATTAAGGTAGGCCCTCGATAACATGGAGGGCCAAACCCACGAGAGGGGGGAATCTCGCAGGGCAAGAAGAGTAGACCTAGGAAGCATCCAGACAGATATGGGCAAGAAAATGGTGGCATGGCATAGGTCCATAGTCATAGTTCAAAGATGTCCTGAAGCAGGACCAGGTCAATCAGGAGAAAACGCCACTACCCTCTCACAGTAGCGGCCAGGAGTCTCTGCATTCTGTCCAACTGAGGGGATGTCCAGACCACCCCCTCATGGTGGTCCAACCATAAAGCAGGCACGTTAGAGAGTCCAAGGCCATTCTCTCACGGTGGCCCGGCAGATTCATCCTGCAGGTGTGGCACCCCCTGGAAATTATTTGGTTTATTAATTATTTAATAAACCAAATAATTTCCCCCATATATTCCTCCAAATGACAACTTAACCATTTCTGCTTTCAACACAATATACAATTAATAGTATCTCAATTATTACAATTCCCTAGTTAAATAGAGTTTTTTTCTTTTGTGATTTAAAATGTTGAACTCTCCTCTTTTGCCCTAAATTTCCGATTGTTTGCACCTATCTTTTTTGGTGAGGAAAAAGAAAAGAAATCTGCCTCTGTCTAATTTTCCAACATTGCAACAAACAGAAAAGCCAACAGCCTGCTTTACTTTCAGTTTCATTTACAGCTTGATTTGCACAAGGAGAAAAAAAATCTGCTCCAGCAATTTAGCTTCTTGCAGCAAGCAGCAGAGCCCTGTGCAAAACAGCTGAGAGCAAATCAGCTGAGAGTCGGAGGCCGATCTAATCAACTGGTTAATTAGCCTATGCTGAAGGTGAAAGGAGTTGTTTTTTCTTGCTGTTTGCTTGCAAGGAGGTAACTGCACAGGCCAAAGGGTAGGGGCCACCCTCCTTGCCACTTAGCCCCCCCTGTTGCCCCCTTTTGCCTCTAGTGCCCCCCTAAGGCATCCCACCACCCCCCAGGAGGTGGTACTGCCCACTTTGGGAATCACTGGTCTACTCATTTGTTTTCTTTTAACACTGATCAGCTGTAGGGTGGCCCTTTGAAGCCTCATGGCAAGAGTTTAAACAGTTTTTTCCCCTCTAGTCGATCAGCTGGGACTCAGGAGGCAACAATAGATTGGGGGTGGGGTCAAATAAAAGGTAAGAATAACTCCGGGGGGCAGGGGGGCAGAACCAGTTTCGTGACATCATATCATCACCGCTACCGGCTCGGCTGAACTGGAAGGAACTCACCACTGACTAAGAGGAAATGAGAGGATCCATAACTCAGGGATAGGACATCTATTCTGCATGTAGAATGCTCCTTTTTAGATCTCTGGCCTCTTTTTGGAGAATCTCTACCAATAAGTACCATCATATAAGCCTAGAGGACCTCAACCGGCAGCACACTGTTTATTTCACTCATTCATTCACCAGTGACAGGTTGGGTGTGCACTTGCGCAGCCGGCACATGGAATAGGGTGGCAATAGCAGCAGCACATTCAAGAAGGGGAGCAGCTCTGGTAACTTTTACTTGCAAGTAGACTGCAGCTGCTGCATCTTTAAGCACTTGCCTTCCCTGGCAGCTAGCCGCAGGAGGAAGGTAAGGACATGCCACGTGGTGAAGGGAGAGCAGGCAGTGGCTCCAGGGCAAGGCCAGAGTCGGGGAAAGATGCATTCCCCAACACAGTCGAAGTGGGCAGCAAGTGGGCAGTGGCTCTAGGGCCCTGGGAAATGGTGCATCCCTGCACTGCAAGTGAAGGGAGAGTGGGCGGCAAGTGGAGCCTGTGTAGCGTAGAGGGCTAATGCCTCCTACTAAAGGCAGCAATTAACACCAGCTGCCTGTAATTTCTCTGAGTTCAATCCTAGCCAGGCTCAAGGTCGACTCAGCCTTCCATCCTTTCTAAGGTGGGTAAATTGAGGACCCAGTTTGTGGGGGCAATAAGCTGACTTTGTATAAATATAAATATACAAAAATATGAAGGCTATTGCTTAACGCATTGTAAGCCGCCCTGAGTCTTCGGAGAAGGGCGGCATATAAATCAAATTAAAAAAAAAAAAAAGTGGGCAGCAGCTCTGGGGAAAGGCCACGTTCAAGAAGAGGAGCGGCTCCAGTAACTTTTGCTTGCAAGAGGCCTGCAGCCACTGCATCTTTCAGCACAAGAAGTGCCTCCGGGTGCACCAAAAAAAGAGAGGCTGCAGCTGCAAGCATCTCACAAAAAGGGAAAAGGCAGAATAGAAATTTAAAAAGTTTTCCTACTGGGTTCTGTGGGTATGGCTTGGTGAGGGGGTCATGTGACTGAGTGGGCATGATTGTGAGTGTTCATACAGTCACATGACCCCTCCCACCAAACCATACCCACAGAACCAGTAGGGAAAATTTTTAGATTTCACCCCTGGTATACAGTATATTAATCCAGCCTGCATTGTATAAGCAAACAAGACATGACTTCAAACTGCAGTTTATTGCCTAAAATAAATCATAGTTTATTTAGTGACTCCATTCTTATTTTATGCAAGGGGGAGGAATCATATTATAACTTAATGCTGCAGTGAACTCAGAAATTATGAGACTATGGTATTATTTCTACTTAATATCTGCTGTTAAGTAGCTAGTCATCATGTAGGGCAGTCTCTGTAATCCCTTTTATTGGGATGGAGTAAGAGTGACTGAATGGAGCTGAGTATTTACTGGTCAGGTGCCCTTCTTAACACCTATGCAGAGTTTGCAGCAGATATTTTCTCTTTGAATCCTCATAGAGAAACATCTGCTGCTGCCTAGGATTGAACTCTCATTCTTCTGCATCTTCACCTCAAGGCCACTGCACTGCTCGGAATGGAATGGAATATGCACTAATGAAGTTGAATTCACCTGATCTGGCAAACAGTATTGGAGAAGCCCAATACCAAGAACAATATAAACTACTGAAAATTCTATTACAAGCTTCAATTTGAAAGAAATCTGATTTAACCAATCCTTTTTACTGAATCTTCAAATTGAATTGCTATATATTGGATCCAAGCTATCCAGAGATACAATTGACTTTTGCACACATAGTTTAATGGAATTGAATCTTCAAGTCAAATATATTCAATATAATGATATGAACCAAAACTTCAAAGCAGATGAACTTTTCAAGAGACTTGTGAATCTGAATAAGATTGGATCAACATATTGAAATCAATTACAAGTTAAATCTGCTTTGGGATGATTTATGCATCCTACTTTCTGCTTGGTTTGAGCTCCAAGATTTCCTATATTGATTTTAAGGCCCACATTAATTCTGGAGGGTTTTTTTTAAGATGTAAATTTTAAGTCCAATGGCACTGGTGTTAAATCTACTACGGTATTTATTCTTATCTTCCATCAGCAAATGCAAAGTATTTGTAATTTTTTTTAAAATCACAAGATTTTAAATCTATATAACCTATTGATTCAGCTATAAGATGGGATTCTTAATAAACCTCATTTCAGAATGAAAAAAAATCCAAATTTTTATAATTTACTATCATGGGACTAGACAAACAAAAAAATTCAGAACTCCTATGTTTTCTCCATTTTGTGCTTCAGAAGATTCATTTTATATTGATATTTACTAACATCTCCATTATTAATGTGGAGGGTATGATAGAATTTCAGAAAATTTGCTACTGTGGTTACTCAAGTGGATTATCATATGACTACAACTTCTTGAAACATCTATAAAGAAAATATCTAAATGAGATCAGGGTGAGTAATGAATGATCATAACTGTGATTATAAGATATAATTACAATTAGTTGAACAAGTACGTTAATCATGAAAATAATTACATGTCAGCTCCATTCCTAAAGAAATGGGAATGTAATTAAGTAGGCCAGAAGAGTAAGAACCCACTACTTCTCACTCACAAATCTTACAGTGGCAGAAGTAGTGTTAGTTGCCTTAAAGGAAAGACAAATTATGTAGCAAAGAAGCAGTTTGGATGGTGATGTTTAATATTCCTGTTTGCAAAAATCTGCATGAAGTAAGAGCAGAGGTTACCATCAGAACTAATAATGTACCTTTTGTAGTTGATTGTGCCAATTTTAAAATCATCTAAAAGGTATGGAATAAACATTTGAAAGAGTTGATTTGGTCTCTGTAATGTGAGCCTCTGTACAATATATTAGCCTCTCTACTCTATAATGACTTGCTTCTATGAATATTGTTTCTGTGTTCCTGATATTGTATGATGAATTCTCCTGTATGGTATTGTATATAAAGAGGTTTATATAGAATACTATACAAGAGGTTTAGCAGGTGAATCCTGCTAAAGTTCATTTAATTGTGTCTGATTGTGTGTCCTGCAACAAACTCTGACATTGTTTTATAAAGTCAAAGCAATGGGAGATACTGAGATGCAAACTTTATTCCAGATAAACAAACTGGACCAGCAGCTCCAGAGATTACTGGTCCTTGTATATGGATATATGAACACCAGTAGGAATATTGAGCTCAGGAGGTTTGTTTCCACAAGGCTGATATTTCTACCAGAATCAAAACGAAAATGTGGCTGTAGGAAGAGGCTTGGTTCTTTCCAGCTGCCAAAAAAGAAATGCCCAAGGAGATTTTGAAGTCCCATTCTGGACAGAGAGGACCACTGGTTTGAAATAGGAGTCAAAGAGACATTAAGACTGAAGAGCCCACTCTTAACAGAGGGGGAGGGATACAACACAGCCTATATCCTGTTTACAACACAGTCCTTTTAACAGTTACAAGAAGGTTCAACACCCATTTGCATTATTCAAGTGACCCTGAGGACACAGATAAACACCCAAGTGACTCTCAGAAAGAGTACTATCAAACAGATGATTGCAAGGAATATAAATCCTCCCATTCTCCATCATTCAGTTAGAACTGAAGTAGCTTCTTGGATGAGAAGCAAAATGTCTTCAAGCAAAAGCAAAGAAAGTCCAGTTGCCTTTTGAAAAAGCACTTTTGGACCAATGAGATAGAGGATTGAAGGGAGTAGTCCAGCAGCAAGTCAATTGAAACCCTGCAAGTGACTGATCTCCTTCAGGCTCCTCCTCTATGCAAATCAGAAGGTTCACATAGGACAAAGCTTATATTTTTGTCCACAGAAAACACTAAGTTGCTACCAGATCTGCCAGCTTCAATCTGCTTTGGTGTCATCAAGCCCCAAGATGGAGCTCGGGTGCAGCCAGAAAACAGGATCATCTCAGATTTGAGTCAAGCAGTCTGTTCGGATGACTCCCTGATGAGTGGCACTAGTTCCTCCTTCATCACCATCTCCACCACATTCTGGGAGGAGCTGGTTTCATCAGAGTAGAAGATTTGTCCTACTTACTGTAGTTCATTTGATGGATCTGCATCATGTTCTGTAGACAATATCTTTTGAAGGAGCAGAAGTGTCATGGGAAACATTATCAAGCACTGAGGGCAGAGCCATGTTCTCAGCTAGGAAAATGCAAGAAACAGGAGAGTTATTGCTCTGGATAAAACAGATTTTTGAGCTGTGGGTTCCTAACACAAGTCAATAGGGAAAAATACAGCCACTTACACTTAGAAATATGCAAGAGAAAATGCATTTTTAAATATGTATTTAAATGCTAATTCCCTGTATACAAATTATAGGCTGCTGAGGAAAAGGGATGAAATAAACATGCAGATAAACACATGCAAATTTATATATACTGAAAATAGGCTAATTTGTGCATCTCCAAAGAAAAAGAAAAATACAGTTGTTGCTGCTTTGCTGTATCCCCTACCTCCCACTCACACATACACCCATGTTTATTGGCATGTCCTATAGGCTGGTAAGGGACGTGGCTAGTATTAAGCCTTGATGGTGGCAGCATGGCATTTTTTAATCAGCCTCTCCAGAATTTGTGTGTGCTGGGTGGGAGGACATGAAAAGATGAGAGCTAGACAAATGTTCCAAGTTCTTCCCAAATAGGCATTTAATACTTTACCATGGAAACCATCGAAGGGATCTCTCTGTTATTTTGTATGTGTATGGGTTTTTAAAAAAACAATAATCCCAAAAGGGGGGGGGGGTAATTGAAATCAAGTGCTGCTTTTGAACTGTGTTTAAATTGATGGAAGACAACAAAAGATACTGAAAGGATGTTAGATAAAAGGGAGAAAACACAAAGCCCCAGTAGAAGGTGGAAAGAAAGAAATTTTCAAAAATATAAATTTATGATAAACAGCAAAGGAAGCATTGGATGACAACAAAACTCTATTTAATTTCTATTTTATATAAATCCAGCTTGCAGCCAGGCTTAGTTTGGTTAATCCAAGTTTTAGCAGTTACCTACAAAGTGCTCAGTTAGGGAATAAATATCATTCTCTAATGAGTCACATTCAGGTCTTGTCAAAGACAAGGCACCTTTTCAACATAACAGTTTGATTCTCTGCTAAATATACAAATTGAAAGTTCATACTTTCTTTTCTAACATGAATTCAGAAACATATTCCCATGTAATATGCGTTATGCCCTTATAAGGATAACCGCCAGGGATTGGCTGATCCACCGGCAGGAACTTTAAATAGCTGTCATTGGCCGGCTGGCTTGCCGGAGCTGCATATAAAGGAAGACTCGGCAGCTCAGCCGGCAGTTCGTTTTATACTAAAATAAAGTACTGAATGGACAGCTGCTGAGTTGCGTCTCTTTTCCCTGCGCCGATCTAACACTGGTGACGAAGGACGAGCAAAGAACCAACAGCATACCATCAGGCACGATTGCCACCACCCAAAAAGAGCTGAATCACTGAAACAGAATCTCCAGAGCTGAATCACAGAACCATGTCGGGACCGCAGAGCTTGCTGGTTCCATTTGAGCTGAACCAGGAGAAATCAAAGTCTTTCATGGTCCGATTCAGACAGTTCTTGGCAGGCAATGGATTCACCAACATGGACAACAGGAAGCGAACCCTATTCCTGGCTCACTGCAGCTCCGGGGTCCTGGAAATGGCCATGGACCTCATGGCACCATGGGACATTGAGTTAATGCCATGGACCGAGCTACAAGAAGTCCTGCAAGAGCATTACACTCCAGCAAGCACCCCGTTGGCCAACTGGTTCAACTTCCACCAGCGGAACCAGCATGATGGGGAATCCATCAAGGATTTTGTATTGGCACTCCAGAAAATCGCGGCCAGCTGCGAGTTCGAGAATGTGGACATCCAGCTGACGGACCAGATGGTTTTTGGAATGAGGGACAGCACAGTCCAAAAGAAACTCCTCAGCCAAAAGAAAGTGTCCTTAAAAGAAGTGATCAAAGAGGCCACAGCCGCCGAATCCTCCGACAGAGCAGCAGCAGCCATGATGAGAAGATCCAAGGGGATCTATAAGATCCACTGGGATCCCCAACAATCTTCAGAAGAGACCACCACCGGGTCTGACTCTGAATTTGAAATGGCCATCCATAAGGTCATCAGACCCCAACAGCAGGAAAAGCCTCAAGATGGCAGCCGGGAGGAGCGCTATGCCAGCTGCAACGGGGATCAGCCGCATGCCAGATGTCGCTGCTGGGATGCGACCTGCAGATGCTGCAGGAGGAAGGGCCACATCGCTGAGGCATGCAGAGTGGCAGAACTGGTTTTAGAGGCTCCCAGAACCAGTGACCGCAAATATCAGAGGTCATCCAAATGGTCCCAATACCCCCAGCAAAAGGGAGAAGGCAACGCGAAGAGCAGAGGGGTCCATCAGACCACCATAGCGCACACCGCTGCCAAGGGATCCAACAAGTTCCACGTGACCATCCACATGGAAGGGACACCATGTCCCATGGAAATCAACTCCGGATCGCCCTACTCAATCATAGACAGACCAAGCTCAAAGTCCACTTCAAAGACTTTGCAGGGGACCTACCCATCACGGTCGTGAAGGAGACCTGACCGACCCTTCTAGGAGTGGAGTGGTTCAAACCTCTAGGGCTCACCATTGGCGGCATTAATCAGATCAGGCAGAATGAATTCAACCAGCTCCTAGATGACTTCCAGGATGTCTTCGACAGGAGCCTAGGTAAATTTCTGGGGAAACCCATTACTTTCAATTTAGACCCAACCATTGCTCCCATTCGACTTAAGCCCCGCAGAGTTCCATTCACCCTCCGGCCTAAAGTTGATGCCCAGCTGGACAAATTAATTGCCCAGGGCATTCTGGAACCGATTGATCATGCAGCATGGGAGACCCTGATTGTGATCCCAATGAAGCATGATGGATCAGTGCACATCTGCATGGATTATAAATGCACCATTAACAGGGCACTTCAGCAGAGCATGTATCCAGTACCAGTGGTGCAACATCTGTTGCATTCGCTAGGGAGTGGAACAATTTTCACAAAACTGGATCTGGCCCAGGCTTACCAGCAACTGCCATTCAATGAAAAAACTGTGGAGGCGCAGACCATTGTCACCCACAGGGGCTCATTTAAATGCAACCGCCTCCAATTTGGAGTAAGCGCAGCCCCAGGAATCTTCCAATCCATGATGGAATGCCTTCTACAAGGCATTCCAGGGGTGGTGCCATACTTCAATGATGTCTTGGTCTCTGGACACTTGGAAACCCAACTTATGGAACGGCTCAGGCTTGCCCTGCAGTGGTTTCAGGCGAAGGGTCTAAAAGTCAGGAGAGACAAGTGCGTCATCGGGGTCCAGGATGTTAAGTTCCTGGGCTACCTAATTGATAGCAAAGGCATCCACCCCACCAAAAGCAAAGTAAAGGCAAGCCATGAAGCTCCAGCCCCCAAAAACAAAATGGAGCTTCAGGATTTCTTGGGACTATTGAATTTTTTACAGTGTCTTTTTAAAACAGAAAGCCACCATTGCTGAGCCACTCCATCGACTCTTAGGGAAGGCGGTCTCTTGGAAGTGGGGAGAGGAAGAAGAGGCAGCCTTCCGGAAAATCAAAAGACTCCTCTCTTCAGACAGCATCCTCATGCAATACCATGAGTCACTCCCCCTGATCCTGACCTGTGATGCCTCACCATATGGAGTCGGAGCTGTCCTCAGCCACCAGGTACCCAGCGGCTCTGAAGCTCCCATCTCTTTCTTCTCCAAGATAATGTCCTTGGCAGAGCGAAACTATAGCCAGCTGGACAAAGAAGTAGCTGGCATCAAGCGATTCCATGAATACCTTTATGGAAGAACTTTCACAATAGTCACAGACCACAAGCCACTGCTGGGACTACTAGCAGGGGACAAGCAAACGCCCAGCTACACGTCACCCAGGATGACACGCTGGGCCATTTTCTCTCCGAGTATTCATTCAAGCTAATCCACAGACGCAGCAAGAACATCTGCAATGCTGATGCCCTCAGCAGATGGTCCGTCCAAGAACCAGTGGTGGATCTGGCACCCACTCTCGGGCTGTACCACATTGATGATAACCAGCTGTGCCCAGTATTATCAAACACCATGGTGTATCACACCCAAGGGGACAAAACCCTCAAGCAAGTTCTATCCTGGACATTGTGGGGCTGGCCAATGGGGAGAGTGGGTGAAGAATTAAGCCCATTCATTCGGAGGCAACAGGAACTGTCCACCATGAAAGGTTGCCTTCTCTGGGGTGACAGGGTGGTGATTCCACACACCCTGCAGAAGTCGTTAGAGACCCTGCACAGTGGCCATTCGGGCATCTTCAGGATGAAGGCACTGGCATGGAGCTATGTCTGGTGGCCAACGCTGGACAAAGACATCGAGGCTTGGATCGCCAGATGTGACCCATGCCAAGAGGCGAGACTGGCACCCCCACAGGCTCAGACGACGGAGTGGGAGTCACCCAGCAACCCATGGTCGAGAATCCATATCGACTTCGCAGGGCCAATAGATGGAAAATTCCTCCTCATCATGGTGGACACATTCTCGAAGTGGCTGGAGGTAATAGCGATGCCCACCACCATGACAGAAGCCACCATCAAGGCACTCCGCCAGCTGTTTACCACGCACGGCCTGCCAGACGTCCTGGTGTTGGACAACGGCCCACAGTTCACTTCCAAGACCATGGAAGCCTTCTTGGTGGAACAGGGCATCAGGCATGCCCCATACAGACCAGCCAGAAATGGGCAAGCAGAGAAAATGGTGAGACTCACCAAAGATATGCTCACCAAAATAGGTGCAGGTGACTGGCAGGAGAAAATTAACAAGTTCCCGTTCGCCCAGCACATCATTCCACACACTACCACCAAGAAAAGCCCAGCAGAACTTCTGATGGGAGAAGGCTGTGATCACCATTGGATCAGCTTCACCCCCAATATAACCTGCAAAACGAACAGAACAACTCACAGCTGCCACAGAGTTTCATAAGCGGAGACCCGGTCTTTGTGCTAAACTTCCAGGGCCCGTCGAAGTGGTTAAAAGGCCATATCAGAAGAGTGACCAGTCCGAGGTTGTACAAAGTGGAGGTGGATGACGGACGAACCTGCAGACGACACATCAACCAGCTCCGGAAAAGGTGGAGAGAAATCGAGGAAAACCTCCCCAACGAGATAGGTCTACAACACCTTGATGAGATAGGCCTGTGCCACCCCTATGAGGTAGGCCTACAACACCCTGACGAGGTAAGCCTACAACACCCCAGCAGGGTAGGCCTAAAACACCCTGACGAGGAAGTCCTGCACCACCCCGATGAGGTAGGCCTACACCACCACAAAGCAACAACCTGACGCGGCAGGCCTACACTGCCCCAGCGGGGTAGGTGTCCGCCACCCTGGCAAGGTACACCTGCGCCTCACCGACAAAGTGGTCCTACACCACCCCAGCGAGGGAGGCCTACATCACCCCATTGGGGTAGGCCTACCCCACCCCGGCAGGGTGGACCCACACCATCCTGGCGGGTCCAGCTGGCAACAACTGCAACTCCAAGCGGGAGCACATTCATGGGAATCTCCAGCCGCAACAGACTGCAAGGGACCCAAGACGAGAGGCAAAGAAAAGGGAAAAGAACCGAGGGTCCTACTGTGATTCAGCTGTCCAGTCCGAGCGCGAGGCGAATGCCAGGAACCGAGCATCCGTCACCCTGGCTGGGAAGATGGTCCTCACTGACCGCAGAACAATTCTTTGATTCCAGCCGGAGGTGCTAGGCAGGGCCCCGCACTCTCAATGGCCGAGTCCCGGGAAATTCCACCACAGGGATGGGAGGGGGCAGGAGACTGACCCATCCAGCACAGCGCTGATGAAAGAACTAAACCATGCAGGTCAGGTAGGACTATTAGCCACCCCACCTACCTGCGCGACTACATGACCTACGTCAGCCACAGATTGACTGACTAAGAACTAGGAGGGGAGGGGTGTTATGTCCTTATAAGGACATCCGCCGGGGATTGGCTGATCCACCGACGGGAACTTTAAATAGTTGTCATTGGCCCGCTGGCTTACCGGAGCTGCATTTAAAGGAAGACTCGGCAGCTCAGTCAGCAGTTCGTTTTATACTAAAATAAAGTGCTGAACAGACAGCTGGTGAGTCGTGTCTCTTTTCCTGTGCCGATCTAACACTATGTATGATATTACAAACCAAACCACATATTCTTTATGCCATGATCATCTCAGAAAATTCTATTCCATGGAAAAGAAACAAAAAGTATCAGACTTCTTGTATAACAAGCTAGACTGGAAATAGTCCAAGAAGCAGAATCCCCAAGAGTTTTTATTAGTATCATTTATTGAGGAGAAGATTAAAGTAATAATACAAGGATTCCAGCAAGTACTCTAGTTTCAAATGGGAAACCTACATATACAGTAAGTAAAGTAAGGCTGCAAGATTGTACTTCTCTCTCATACTCTTTCATTGTAAAAAGGCAGGATCTGGTCTCTTTGGAGAAGGCAAGAGATTGCTGATTGTTTGGAGAATAGATAGAAAATCAGCTTTCACAAATAGGATGAAGAGTTTTTAAAACCTGTTCTGAACAGCCAGATCTCCAGCACAGAATTTATAGCAGAAACAATCCCCACCACATCTAATCCTGTGACAATCCTGGACAATAATCCACAGTTACAATTCCATAAGCATTTCTACTCACGAGCCAGGATCCATGTATCTGATCGAGAATAATTTTTACCAAATAGATACAGATGTGGATTAGAAAGCTTTTGGTATAAAACTTTGAGATTGGTCTCAATCACATCAATAAAAGACTAACCTTTTCCTAAACTGAAAACCTGGACTTACAAAGGGCTTTACAAGAACATTTATCTTCATTTTTGCTCAAATCATGTCTTGCTAGTCAACCTTTTGAACTCAATACTTATTTTGCCTGTGTGCTTTGCACTAAATCATTTCTTTGATAGTTCTATTGTGAGTAAAAACAATAATTCATGCTTCAGATTACTTACCAAACCTTTAATTGAGAAATTTAAGACAAGACATTATCTGCCAATAAGCAGATAATGTATAGTTTAACATTCCTGGTATTGTTCCTCACTTAGTACAGAAGAAGAGTTTCTATTCATGTTGCTTGGGTGAAAAATAAAATGCTTTTATGGCAAGAATAGATGTTGACCAATCAGTCTATCAGGTAGTAAAATAAACCGAACCACAGTTTAAGACTCTGTGTAAATTCAAGGACTTGATTTGCTTTGGATTCTGACTCCATCTCAGATTTAAGTTTGTCTCCCTCCACATTTTTCATACCATCAGAAAAAAGTATAAGTAATCCTTGACTTACGACCACAATTGAACCCCAAAATTTTGTTGCTAAGACACTTATTAACTGAATTTTACTCCATTTAATGACCATTCTTGCCGTAGCTGTTAAGTGAATCACTGCAATTATTAAATTATTAAAATATAGTTGTTAAATAAATCTGGCTTTCCCACTGACTTTGTTTGTCAGGAGGTTGCAAAAGGACACGAGTCTGGGACTCTATAGCAGTCATAAATGTGAATCAGTTTCCAAGCATCTGAATTTTGATCATGTGACCCTTGGGATGCTGCAACAGTAGTAAGTGTGAAAAACAGTTATATATATCACTTTTTTCAGTGCCATTGTAACTTTGAATGGTCACTAAATGAACTGTTGTAAATTGCGGACTACCTGTATATTCTCAGAAATAAATCCCCCCACTCTTATTCCAGTGAAGGCTTTTCTTGTGGTTAGCTTTAAAGGAGTCCATTTAATATCAGGTCTTGAATTCTCTCAAATCATTAGCAAGTACACACACACACACACACACACACACACCCTTCTGGAACAAGTGGCATGAAAAATGGTGGCACCAATCAAATCTGATCAGGAGGCTGGCTTGAATCTTGCTTCTCTGCGTGGCAGTGATTAATGGGCACACCTACCCTCACCATCCATCCTCATCTTTGCAAAAGAGAAAGCAAGAGAGCTTGACAAGAACAAGCACTTTTGTGCAAAGAAGGCAATTGTGGGAACGTGAATCAGTCTCCTGGAGATTCCTGAAGTCTCCCATGCCTGTAATAAATTGCCCTTGCCACTTGCAAGAATCTTATGAAGAAAAATGGTAAGAGCAAAAGAAGTAGAATTTTTTAAAAAAAATCCCCTTCCCACTTAAAAAACTGAAAGGGATTCCACCGACCTTGTTTGGGCAGCAGAGTTTTGTAGTCAAAAGATTTGATCTGACTTTCTGGCCAAATGTTTTTTTTTTTCTTTATTCATTTCTCCCAGTAGAAAATAATTAGAACAGGAGGGCTGCTACTGCTGAAGGGGTTTCCTTCTTGGTTGTCTGGTGCAGAATTGTCCCAGGGTGTTATCAGCTGCCCCAAATATAACAGTGTCAGTATACTAGTATAACAGGTTGAAAAGCAGACCGCTTGTGCTGTTTGATCTCTAAATTCCTCCCCAAAAGTGTATCTGTCCCAGCTCTAAAAAATTTAAAGGTAAAAGTTTCCCCATTCCAGTTGTGGTCAATTCCACAGGGCAGGGCTTATCTCTGTTTCTTAGCCAAGGGAGTCAACTTTGTCCGAAGATGCTTCCATGTGGCCAGCATGACAATACACTTCCCACCAAAATGGTACCTATTTATCTACTCACATTTTCATGCTTTCCAGCTGGTGGGCAGGAGCTGGCACAAGTAATGGAGCTCATCCTGTCGCATAGCACTTGGCTCTCAAACCTGGGCTGTCAGCTTTCCAGTTGACAAGCTCAACTGCCAGCTAACCACTGACCTATCACACCCCTTTTCACACCCAAGAAATTTAGGTTGCAGTAATCTCAGAGGCGGGAGAAGTAGATCTTGAAAAAATATTATTAGCAATCGTATCTGCTCCTCCTGCATTTTGTTTTCTTGAGGAGGAGGATTTTTTGATTATCCTCTGCTTCATGCCACTGGTGATGTGAATTCTTCTTCATGAGAGCTTAACCAAGCAGAAATGAATAAGGTGTGAGTTGGCCTAATTTTTGGGGTGCTTGAGCAACACCAACTCAAAGTCATCAAGCTGTCCCATTCACTTTCCAAAACAAATCCTTGTTTGGGTCTCAAGGATGCTTAACAGCAAGGACGCATTCTGCACACACCCAGATATACTTCAGTTATATTGTTTTTCTCAGGCTTGTGTTATACCCTGATGAGAAGGTGGGTAGCGATCCTGATTTGTTTGTCCTTGAGGAAACAACTCCTCAAAGGTAAGATGTTGATCTTTTATTTATATCATTGTTTCCTTATCACTACACAGACACAAATACAACAGAGATCTATAACCCAACCTGCCAGGGTTGTCCTTCACCATTTTCCTTTTGCTCTTGACTAAAATCATTCATTTACAAAAGTCACTGATGGAAAAGGGGGGCATTTTTTCCCACCTGGACTGAATTTCCTCTGTTTAAAGGTTACAGCACTCAGAAGTGGCTCATATGACACCTGCTGACAAGCTTTGCCCTTTCTCAAATTAAATTATCAATTCTAGTTTGTTTTCCCTATTGTGAGAGTGTCAGAGTAAGACGCCCTTTTTTTTTATTCCACCTGGGAAAAAAAAACACTAACTATTATTAGAATCTGTTTATTTTGTTTGTTGCTTAATTAAAAATTAACCAAACTAGTATAGTCTCCATGGAAATCAGAATGGCTGTTCTAGTTCCTATTTTCTGCTTTTACCTACTGAAAAACATAGGGAGACCATCCTCCTGCAATTCTGATGCTCAGACTAGAAAACATGATTATTTGCTTTAGGTTTCAGCTTTTTAAAAAAACAACAGTTTGGTTGTGGGTTCCTTGGTACTCTCTAGTATATAGTATATAAATGAAAGCAAACCCCTACTCTCTTCTAACACTAATGATGTTAATTAGTTTGGTAATGAAATGTTTGCAAGAAAACAATAAAGCTCAGAGAGCAGCAAGAATTCCTCATTTCAACCCTGAGCTACAAATATTCTCTTCTAGCAGTACGGTTTGGTTTATAGCAGATCAACTCAGAATGAAGAAATAATTCCTAAAAACTGTGTAAGAAAAGGAACACAGTAAGAAAAATGGGGGTTTTAAAAATGCATTTTAGGGGAAAAAAACACCTTCATTATTTATTTTACATAGTGTTTAAAAAGCAAACTAAGAAGAAAGATGGAACGGGGAATAGTCCTCTGGATGATTTTCCAGGATTATATTCCAAAAAGTCTACTTGGCCCAATCATAAATTAAATATAGTTTTTCATTCTTTTTGACTGAAAAGCAAATACCATATTTTTCAGGCTATAAAACACACTTCCCCCCCCAAAAAAGAGGGTGAAAATCTGGGTGCGTCTTATAGTCCAAATGTAGCCCCACCCACCCATCAGCTCCCACTCTTTGGCCTCTGCCTCCCAGCAATTTACCTCTTTGCAGCAAGCAGCAAACATCTCGTTTCAGCTTCAGCACAGCCTGATTAGCACAAGCAGTTGTTTGTTGGTTGGATCGGCCTCCCGACCCTCAGCTGTTTCAGGCTGCAGGGATTGCCATTGCCTATTGCCACAGGCCTCCTGAAAGCAAGAAAATTGCTGGGAAGCAGGGTTTTTTTCTTGTGCTAATCAGCTGAAAAGGAAACTAAAGCAGGCTGTTTGCAGTTTGCTGCAAGGCAAATGGCTGGGAGGCAGAGGCAGAAGCAGAGTTATTATGAGTGTTTTATGAGTCTTATTTTCTTCTTTGTGTTCTTTTGTTGTAAAATTTCTGTCTAGAATCAACAATTAGCTGGAATTTAAAAAGCATTTCAGTAACTTAATTAAAATGATACCTGAAGGAAAATAAAGAGAGGGGGAAAAAACTTTACAGCTAACAGATTGCATGCTGAATAACTTACTGATTCTGATAACGATACCAATCTATGCAATAAAAGAAACTTAAAACAGTTCCAAACTGGTAAAAATTCATATTATTTCCATGCTCTAGTGTATATCTTGTTTTCCTCCCCAAAAAAGGTAGGTGCGTCTTATAGTCTGGAGTGTCTTATACTCCGAAAAATACGGTAACTGAAATGAATGCTTTAATTTGGCCCAATCTTTCTTTTCAGTGAAATACCATTTTTATTCCCCTACTCAAAACACTTTCCTACTTGATTATCTTAAGAAGTACAGTTGCAAGGCAGCTTCTGGCATTTTCAGGAAGCAATCCTCCCACTTGGAGTTCCCTGCCTTATGCACTTCTACAAGCCCTGCTCCAGGTATCACTGATGCAACTGATAGCCAGAGTCATTGCAAGCCAGATGTTCAGCAGCTGTGTATAGCCCTCATCCATAGGAACAAAGATTCTGTTTGGTCACAGTTTCCATACAGAACAGGTGAGCTATGCACAGACATTTGTGTAGCCTCTTCATATTTGTCAGGCCAAAGCCCAGAGATAACAGAGTGAAATCCAATCCAATCCTTTATTTGCTTAAATAAAGCAAATGAAGACAG
Source organism: Masticophis lateralis (assembly GCA_030761175.1). Taxonomy (NCBI): domain Eukaryota; kingdom Metazoa; phylum Chordata; class Lepidosauria; order Squamata; family Colubridae; genus Masticophis; species Masticophis lateralis. Next base: position 1,591,600 of record JAUDYJ010000008.1, read on the forward strand.
AATCTTGCCAAATTAAAACTATAACCTTCTAGCCTAGTAAATATATTCTGAGAAGTATATCCTAGGAAAAAGGAATCCACCTATTCTCCAAAGCACCTGGAAGGAGAATAAGAAGCAGTGGATGGAAACTGATCAAGGAGAGATCCAACCTAGAACTAAGGAAAAATTTCCTGCCAGTTAGAATAATTGATTAGTGGAACTTTTTTCCTGAAGTTGTGGGTGCTTCAACACTGGAGGTTTTTAAGAAGTATTTGGACAACTATTTGTCTGAAACAGTAATAGCAATAGCACTTAGACTTATATACCACTTCACAATGCATTACAGCACTCACTAAGTGGTTTACAGAGTCAGCATATTGACCCCAACAACCTAGGTTCTCATTTTACTGACCGCTGAGTCAACCTTGAGCCAGTCAGGATCAAACTCCAGACTGTGGGCAGAGTTTGTCTGAAATATAATGGTACCTCAGTACTCTGTTAATTAGTTCTGGGGGGCACAATGGGTACTAAAAACTATGAGTGCCAAACAAACCTGTGACCACATGATCTTTTGTCTGACCTTCCCAGTATGGCTGACTTCCTGTCCACCTTCTACAGCCATCCCCTTCTTCCTTGTGCAGCATGCCAAACCTCAAGAAACTACAAGTACCTGGACAACATTTTCACATCAAAATGTGTTGAGTACCAAATTTGACAATTTTTGAAGCATTAAAATTATTTTGAGATATTCTAGGATGTTGCTACCTTGAGAGTCTTCACCCTTGTCTTACTTCCAGTTTGGGATTGAACAGTCTCTTCATCTGGGCCTCCCTCTGAGAAAGCTCTGTGTTGCCAAAACTCTCCCCCATAGCTTCTTCAGGTGCACATTCCATCACATCCTTCTGGGCAACTGTTTTGGATGGCATGGCTTGCAAGTATCATTTAGTTGCCTTCTTATTTATTTGCCAATGTGTATGATGTCTGACCCTAACCCTAAGCAGAATATCTTCTGATCTTATGGTTCTGGATTTCTTTGTCAGGATCATTTTAATGCATGCAGAGCAATGGACCTCTGTTTGAACCCACTCTGCCTTAATTGAAAGGGGAAACATTTAAAAGCTTTATTAGTCCTGGGGGTTAAACGTGATGAGCTTAATAAAGCAAACATATACTTACTTGCAATGTTTAGTAGGATTTGAGCAATGAAGTCAGCAGGCAGGATATATTTTGCAAAGATTTTCCATCCATATCTGTTGTGATGAATAGGAACCGCACAAGAGAATGGTGTCCCTAAGCAGTTCCCATTTATTTACACTGTCCATGCCCAGCAAAAAATCTCAGAGGATTTTGTCCTGAAGGGGTTAGAGGAACGATTAAATCACCAAATCTTTCTGGAAAGATGCTTTCTGGTCCCCTTCAGTGTGGCTATTCTGAGTTTTTATTTCCCAAGCTATGACAGTCATGATCACAGCTCTGCTGTATCCCTAAGGAAGAAAAACCAGGTTATTTCTTGATGGACATGCTCTTGCTTTTCTGGTGACATTTAAATCTCTCTTTGTGCTCCATTCAAGGAGAGGGGGGCTGAAGAAAAGGTGCTACACTGGGTGATTTTTATTCCTGAGAGTGTTATTACAGCAAATGGTGTTTAAGGCACAAAAATGTCATCTGCTGGAAAATGTTCCCCAGCACAACACACAGGGGCTGACTATTGAGTAAAATGGATTGTGAGGTAAACAGGATCTTGTTGGATGAGATAAATGTGAAAGAACATTCTTTCTTTTAAAACTGTGGTGGGGCTTTTGTTCTTTAGAGGAGAACCAAATGGAATTCAAAAGCAAACTTGCCTAATGCTAACACATCTTGGTGGCTCACAGGGGAATTGGACTACAAATCCTATAACCCTCAGCATTGCCCATAATGTGGTCTTCTTGGAGTTGTAATTGAACCATGTCTAGTCTAAATGAACTTTCAAAGGCTCTTTTGGATTTCAACCAAGGCTTTCCAAGCCTTATATTTGGAGAAGCCAAATATTTATTTATATTGTATTTGTGTATCATATTTGGAGACCGCCTGTCAAGTGTAGAAAATCCAGGCAGTTCAAATGAATATAGGTTTATATAATGCTAATGCTAATGCTCTTTACAAGAATCTGAACTACTAGCAGTCCAAGCAAATTGGCAGTAGATAAGAGTCAATGGAATTCAAAATAGTCTGGGTTTAGATCTCTTGTAAGTGTGAAGGGACTCAAGATTGATGGTGTGCTTGACACCTCCCTCATGCTCAGCCTGGTCAACTCCTACACCATCCATTTCACTCAAAGTGACTCTGAAGAGAGGCGGGGCTGATGTCGCAACAGTACAATGGATGATCTTGTAGCTCCAAGATTGCCGTCAATATCTCCACAGCTGGACAGTCCTTTTTGGACCTCACCGTCCCATAGAGATGGTGATCATGGAGGATACATCCTGTCAATCCCAGGGACACCGCAAAGTCCCTGGTTGATCCAGGAGAGACCCTTTTTGCCGGCAGTGAAGAGGCAGCCATTAAGCTGCTGAAGTTGGGACAGCTCTGGAATGGAAGAGAATGAGAGAAAGTGTGTCAGTTTGGTGAGAGACTTTTTAAATAAATTATTTGAAAGAACGTCCTGTGGTGAAAAGATAATTAAAAATGAAAACATAAGAAACTAAGCGGCGGAATTAAGCTTGAGTTTAAGACAGTATTTCCTATTTTTTAATTTACTTTTACTGGTGGATGCTCATGGACAATTTTATTATTTAACCTGGACTGGACTGGTTTGGATGGGAGATTTCCATTTTATGTATTTAATTACTAAAATTTTTGGTGCCCTTTTAGCACAAGTTATATATGGTCTTATTCTTTTACTTATTTTTTTCCATTTTAATTTTACTGGGAATCAGATTCAGAGAGAAGGGAGAGTGGAATGGAGAAAATAAGTAACACTGCCATCTAGTGGATTGGATATATTGTATCTTTCTCTTTTCTTTCTGGAAAGTAACAACTCTGCTATATTTCAAGGACTCTGGGCCTATTCATAAATAAGATAGTGGGAAGAGCATTAGAGATTGTTTGAAGGATTGTTTATTCAGGTGCTCTTCTGGGAAACTTCTATTGGCAAGAGTCCGAGATTGAAAGGAAGAAGATTACAGTGACTTTGGAAAAAGAGCTGTAAATATTATATGAGATTGAATAAAAGAATTATTGGGCATTGTACTGTTGTATAACTGGACTGTGAATTTTTGGAAGATTTCAACTTTTAACGCAAATATAGATTTTTTAATTTGTGTTTATCTTTTCACCTTTTCTTTTTTGGAACTTTTTTCTTCTTTTTCTTCTTTTTTCTCCCCCTTCCTTTTTCTCCTTCCTGGAGGAGAGATTGTTAAATATTCAATATCCCTTTGTCTAATTGGATTAAGGCATACAAGAGCCTGAAGATTTTTTTTCTTTCCTCTATTGTTTGTGGGTTTATTTGGCTTTTCCTTTTCTTATTGCCATTTGGGATAATATCTGTCCTACATACAAATGGATTAAGGTATAGAAGAACCTGAAGATTTTTTATTTGTTTGAACTATTTGTAACTACTTCACAGAAATGAGCAAAAAGGTAGCATACATAGACTCCTTCCTCTTCACCATCTGGAGGACAACGATCAATATAGACAATGTTACAACAGGAAAAGGAAAAGGAACAAGAGAAGGAAAAGGATGCAACACTGCAGATGATTTTGCAAGGAATTCAAAACATACAATCAAGAATAGAGAGTACTGAACAGAGAGCAGAAAAAATTGAACAAAGATCAGAAAAAAATGAACAAAGAACAGGAAAAAATATGAAAAAGTGGAGAACATACATCAAATGAAGAAATGTGAGGAAAGACTTCAAAAAATCAAAGAAAAGGAAGAACAAAGAGATAAAAAAATCAGAAATATTGAAACTAGATTGGATGAAGTTGAACGAGATAAGAGTGGAATAGGATGGGAGATGGACAAATCAGAATTTTATCTCAGATTTCAAAATATAGAAGAAGAAAAGGGTGAATATTTGGCAGAAATAATGATAGAAATTTTAGCAGAAGCATTAGAAATCTCCAAAGAAAAGATGATGGACGGTATAGATGAGATATTTTGAGTCTACACAAGATATGCAATGAGGAATAAGCTACCAAGAAAAGTCCATATAAGATTTACCAAGAAATCAATTAAAACGCAAATACTGCAGATTACTAGAGAGAAAACATTGAAATATAAGGGAAAGGAGATTGTGGTTCTGAAGCAAATACCAAGAAGAGTGAGAAAGATGAGAAGAGAATATCATTTTTTGACTAAAATACTGCTTCAGAAAGGTGTGAACTATAGATCGTTGGTACCAGAAGGCTTGGTGTTTACTTGGCAACAACAAAAATACAGAATAGATTCAGTTGATAAAGCAAAAGCCTTTTATGTAGAATATTTTAGACAAAAAGAAGGGGAGATAAGAAGAGAAAAATCACTGACTGAATTGCAAGAGAAATGCCTAGCAATGATTGAAAAAGAAAAAGGTGCAGTGGGTGGCAAAGTGGAATACAAAGAGCAACGTGAACCGAGATCTACTAGAATAATAAACCCTTCTTATAAACTATAAACATGGAAGAGAAAAAATTGATTACAATAAACATAAATGGACTTAATTTAGCTACTAAAAGAAGAAAGATATTTCATAAATTAGAGAAATTAAAGGTTGATATAATTTGTTTACAAGAAGTGCATATCAAAAAGCAACATGAACAAATATTGGTGCAGCCAAAACTAGGGAAAATATTTACTTCATTGCCACAATGTAAGAAAAGAGGAGTTGTTTTATACATTAAAGACATAATCCCAGCTGGGCAAATTTATACAGATGAAGATAGAAGAATTTTGATGGTGGAAATAATAGACAATAATATGAAAATACTTTTAATAGCAATATATGCACCTAATGATAAGCAAGGATTTTTATAGAAAATTTTATATGAAAATAATTGAATTGGACTATGAAAACATTTGCTTGATAGGAGACTTCAATGGGATAGTAAATGAGAAATTAGATTACAACACACAGAAGAGGACAAAAAAAGTAGAAAGACACTTCTGAAATCCTTTTTCAAAATTATAGAGGAAATAAATTTAAAGGATATATGGAGAGAAAGAAATGTAAAAAATAGACAATACACTTTTTATTCAAATAGACATTCATCATGGTCCAGAATAGTTACGATATGCATGACAAGGGAATTGACTCTTAATATAGAAGAAATTTACATAGAAGCAAATACCTGGGCAGACCATAATCCAATGACAATGAAATGGAAAGGACAAAGGAGAAGATCCAGATGGACTTTAAATAATACAATACTAAAAGAAAAGGACTTTGTACAGAAAATGGAGAAAGAATTGGCCTTTTTCTTTAAAGAAAATAGAAAAGAAGACACATCAATGCAAAATCTCTGGGATACAATGAAAGCCTATGCTAGAGCCTGATTATAGACTACACAAGGAAAAGAAATATTAAGAAAAGACAAGTTTATAAAACATTAGAGGATGAATACAAGAAACTTGAAAAAGAATTTCAGAAATCTCCACAAAAAAAGGATATTAAAATAAAAATGGGCACAACTAAACACAAAATGGGATTAATAGAAAAAGAGGATTTAGTACAAAAAATTAGAAGTGCCAAATAGAACTATTTTGAAGATGCAAATAAACCAGGTAGATGGTTAGCATATAAATTGAAAAGAGACAGAGAATCAAGAAAAATAATACAATTAATGGATGACCAAGGACAGATTAGATATGGAAATAAAGAGAAGAAAAAAATTATACAAGACTACTATAGAAAACTGCATGAGCAAGAGAACTTAGAGGAGGAAAGTGATAAACAATATTTGCAAAAGGTGCAATTATCTCAGATTTCTGAAGACACTGAAGCAATGTTAGAAGGGAATATAACAATGATGGAATTGATCAAAGCACTTAAAAAAATAAAAGAATGGGAAGGCACCAGGCCCGGACGGGTTACCAGCAGAATATTACAAGACATTAGAGGACTCGCTGAATCTCCCATTGTTAGAAGTTATGAATGAAGTTATGTCTAAGAAGAAATTACCCAAATCATAGTCAGAAACATATAGTACACTTGTAAATTACCCAAATCATAGTCAGAAACATATATTACACTTTGGACCCACAACAAATTAAGAATTATAGGCCTATATCCCTGCTAAATTCAGACTATAAAATCTTTGCTTCAATATTGGCAGAAAGACTTAAAAGATATTTAAACAGAGGGCAGTGTCAGAATCTGGGAGCATGCCCCCATTGTCTCCAAGCAGTGGCATGCTCTGACCCTCTTGGTTCCATCCACTTCCCTGGGAGTTTGGGAGAGCAGCCCCCTTGGCTCAGGCTGGTTTATTTTAATGCCAGATTTGTGATTAACAAAGCTCCCCTCATCTGTGAATTGATCGAGGAGGAAAATGGAAACCTGGCTTGCATTATAGAGACCTGGTTGGGCTCAGAGGGAGGTGTCCCTCTGACTGAACTTTGCCCGCCAGGTTTCCAGGTGCTACACCAGCTGCGGGCCCAGGGTAGGGGCAGGAGAGTGGCAGTTGTTATTAGGGAGGCCCTGTGTCCGCGGGAGGTCACTGTCCCCCAGATAGATGGGTGCAAGTCCCTCCTCATGAGATGGGGCCCTCAAGGGCAGTTGGGCCTGCTGATTGCAAACCTTTCTCCTAGCTGCGTATCAGCAGCCTTGCCTGGGCTGCTTGACGTTATATCGGGGTTGGAGATTGAGTTTCCCAGATTTATTGTTCTGGGGGACTTTAATCTGCCTTCCCTGGGTGGGGCAGCCATGGACCTGACTCAGATAATTCAGGGCCCGACTCATATGGGGGGACACGTGCCCGATCTAGTTTTTATCTCGGGACAGTGACATGATGAGTTCAGTGAGGAAATACCAGTTATTCATCCCCTTTCATGGACCGATCATTATCTCCTCCAGTTGGGCTTCCATTATGCCACTCCTTGCCGCTGGGACACGGGACCGACCAACTGGTTCTGCCCCAGGTGCCTGATGGACCCTGATAGGTTTCAGATGGAGCTTGGGACGATGTCTGCCTTCCTTTCCCACACCCTGGTCGAGACCCTGGTAGAGGCCTGGGAAATGGCTCTCGTTATCCCTGGATGAAGCAGAGTACCTGGATCTGTACCAATCGGGTTTCAAGCCCAGGTACAGTACAGAGACGGCATTGGTTGCACTGGTGGATGATCTCTGGAGGGCCTGAGACAGAGGTTATTCCTCTGTCCTGGTCCTATTAGATCTCTCGGCAGCTTTCGATACCATCGACCATGGTATCTTGCTGTGATGCCTTGAGGGGTTGGGAGTGGGAGGCACTGTTTTATGGTGGTTCTCCTCCTACCTCTTGGGACATTCGCAGGTGGTGTTGGCTGGGGGACAGAAGTCAGCCCCAAGGCCCCTCACTTGTGGGGTGCCCCAGGGGTCGGTCCTCTCTCCTCTTTTGTTCAATATCTATATGAAGCCTCTGGGTGAGATCATCTGGGGTTTTGGGGTTTTTATATCCACCCCAAACCAACCCAATGATGCCCTCGATGTGATGTCCCAGTGCCTGGAAGTGGTGCGGATCTGGATGGGGAGGAACAGGCTTCTGCTCAACCCTGCTAAGACTGAGTGGCTGTGGGTACTGGCGTCTTGGTCCGATCAAGAGATTCCATCTTTGGTCATAGGGGATGAGGTGTTGCCCCCTGTAGACAGGGCGCACAACTTGGGTGTCCTCCTGGGCTCGCGGCTAAACTTGGAAGATCATGTAACGGCCGTAACCAGGAGGGCGCCCAGGTTCGTCTGGTGTGCCAGTTGCACCGGTATTTGGACCTAGAAGCCCTATGCATGGTTACTCATGTGCTTGTCACCTCCCATATTGACTACTGCAATGCTCTCTACATGGGGCTGCCCTTGAAGACCACTCGGAGGCTTCAGCTGGTGCAGAATGCGGCTGCACAGGTTGTGATGGGAATATCTCAACACTCACATGTTATACCTCTCCTACATGACTTGCATTGGTTGCTAGTTGCCCTCTGAGTGAGATTCAAGGTGCTAGTGATTACCTATAAGGCCCTATATGGCTTAGGCCCAGGATATTTGGGGGGCCATCTGCAGCCAGCAACAGCTGCCCATCGTCTGGTGAGTTCCCACAGAGAGGGCCTCCTCAGGGTGCCATTGGCCAGACAGTGTTGGCTGGCGACCCCCAGGGGGAGAACTTTCTCTGTGGGCATACCTACCCTTTGGAATCAATTGCCCCTGGAGCTCCGAGTGGCCCCTAACCTCCGCTCTTTCCATTGTGACCTGAAAACGTGGCTGTTTCATTTGGCTGGCCTGGACTGATGGGGTTTTAATTTTTAATTTGCTAGTCTTAATTGCACTTTTAACTGTTAAATTACGAGATTTGGATTTAATTTCTTTTTAACTTTTTCATTAGATGTTTTTTCCTGTTGTGAGATGCCCTGAGTCTGGCTAGAGATGGGGTGGCATATAAATCTCATTAAATAAATAAATTAAATAAATAAATAATGTTATACATTCCAATCAAAATGGGTTTCTGCCAAAAAGACAGATTTTTTTTTTATTTTAATTTGATTTATATGCTGCCCTTCTCCGGAGACTCAGGGTGGCTTACAATGCATTAAGCAATAGCCTTCATACTTTTGTATATTTATACAAAGTCAGCTTATTGCCCCCACAAACTGGGTCCTCAATTTACCCACCTTAGAAAGGATGGAAGGCTGAGCCTGGCTAGGATTGAACTCGCAGTAATTGCAGGCAGCTGGATGTTAAATACTGCCTTAGTAGGAGGCATTAGCCTCCTACGCCACTCAGGCTCCTTAAAAGGCAATAAAAAGAAGATTAAAGACAATATGAGAATAATTCTGGATACATTGGAATATTATGAGACACATCCTGAGAAGCAAATGGTTTTGAAATTTTTAGATGCTCAGAAAGTCTTTGATAATGTGAACTGGCTATTTATGTTATTACAGTTGGAACAAATGGGCTTTGGTAGAAAATTTATTCAAGCCATAGAAGCCATATACAACAAGCAAACAGCAAAAGTAATAATAAATGGTGAATTCACAGACTCTATTGAAATTAAAAAAGGCATGAGACAAGATTGCCCACTGTCACCTTTGTTTGCATTAACATTAGCAGTGCTAAATAGAAATATTAGAGAATACAAAGATATAAAGAGAATGAAGATTCAAAGGGAAGAATACAAATTGCAAGCATTTGCTGATGACCTGGTTTTTGTTCTTGAAGATCCATTGGAATGAATAACTAAATTGATAGATAAAATAGGAGAATATGGAAAAGTAGCTGGTTTGAAAATAAATAAAGACAAAATGAAGATCTTGACAAAAAATATGTTAATAAAACAAAAAGAAGAATTGGCGGAAACGACGAAGATGCAAGTCACAAATGAATTCAAATATTTGGGGATTCATCTGACAGCAAGATGTAGTGCACTCAAAGAGAATAACTATAATAAACTTAAGCAACAGATAGAGACTGACTTGGCAAAGTGGGGAAACCTACAACTATCATTGATAGGGAGAATATCAACGATTAAGATGAATATTCTGCCTAGAATCTTATATTTGTACCAGACAATTCCAATCAGACTGGGGAAAGATTATTTTGAAGATTTGAATAAAATAGTGTTGAAATATATTTGGCAGGGTAAAAAAGTGAGGATAAAACTAAAGTTGTTGCAAGATGCCAGAATACGAGGAGGTTTTGGCTTGCCTAACTGGGAACTATCAAGTGACAAGTCTGATGTGGGTTAAGGAATGGATAACGCTAAGGAAATAAAAATACAGGGGTATTTTAGAAGACTTTTCATACGAGAAGCTTTGCTATTAAATTGGGAGAAGGTAAAAAAACAATATTATTTAAAAATTCCAGTCTGGTTATCAACTATTGAAGCATTCTCACATTCAATAACATTTAGAAAGGAACAAATTGTTAGATATAGTGAATTACTGAATGAAAAGGGTGAACTTAAGTCTTTGCAAGAATTAGAAGTACAAGGTATAAAGATGAATTGGTTTTCTTATTTGCAAATACAGTCTAGACATGATAAAGACTATAAAACAGAAGATTTTTATAATAATTTGACTAGTTTAGATAAAATATTAACAGATACTGATGAAAATATAATTTAAAAATTGTACTATTGTACTATAGTTTAAAAATTAAACTATTAGAGTTTAAATTGGAGGATGAACAAGTTAAAGAAGCAATGATTGTTTGAGGGAAAAATTTTGGACATGGAATTGACTTAGAGAAATGGCAAAAATTGTGGTCGCAAAATTACAAAATGACAACTGCATATAAAGAAAATTAGTATACAATGTTTTACAGGTGGCACTTACCCTCAACAAGAATTACTAGAATGTTCAAGAATAAGTCAGAAAAATGTTGGAAATATCATCAGATACTGGGCTTATATTACCATATGTGGTGGACGTGTGCAGAAGCTAAAAGATACTGGACTAAAATCCACACATGGGTGGACACAAAACATATAGATTTTAAACCAGAGATTTTTTTTATTGGGGATTGTATCAGAAACATACAATAGAGAATTGAGATATTTGATTGTGAATGTATTAACAGCGGCTAGAATTGTATTTGCCAAAAATTGGAAAAATGGGAAAATACCAACACAAGACAAAGTTATTAAGAAAATAATGGAGCGTGCAGAAATGAGTAAATTGACATTTGAAATTAGAGAACAAGAAGATAAACAATATTATAAGATATGGGATTTATTTTACCAGTAGTTAGATAAAAAGACATGGAAATAAAACATGATTGAGAATTTTTTTAATGTAAGAAATGTAGAATTATATAAAATACAATATAAATATGTATTACTATTGGAATGATTTAGGAGAATGTATGGTATAATACAAATTGACTCAAATTCTAGATTATTTTGTATGAAAGAAGGGAAGAAACAGTCATAGTTAAATATACAATTAATGAGGATAATAATATATGGACATATATGAATAGAATGAAAATGCACAAAAGATTTGTAACCAAATAACACACTGTTTGTATTTGTATTGAAGATGGTTTGTTTTTATTTGCTTTTTATATTTGTTTTAATTTTTTTTTTAATTTGATTTATATGCCGCCCTTCTCCGGAGACTCAGGGCGGCTTATAGTGTGTTAAGCAATAGCCTTCATACTTTTGTATATTTATATTTATACAAAGTCAGCTTATTGCCCCCAACAAACTAGGTCCTCAATTTACCCACCTTATAAAGGATGGAAGGCTGAGTCGACCTTGAGCCTGCCTGGGATTGAACTCACAAGTAATTGCAGCAGCTGGATCTTAAATGCTGCCTTTGTCGGAGGTATTTTTTTTGTCAAAAAAAAAGTGACTCTGAGTGGTGGAGAATTAATACATAAAAACCATATAAATGTTATATCCAGTATGAGGCAGTTAAAAGAATAAAATTAATAACCTTAAAAAAATAACCTTATCACTAATATATATAATAACTAATAAAGCATAAATAAGAAAAAGAATGGAAAGAGATTAGAGAAGACTTCTATTTGTACAGCAAATACAACTACTAGAAAGTATTAAATATTATACTAACTTTTGGTCCCTTAACAAATTATAATTCCATTATAATTTCACCAGGGGTGAAATGTTCCCGGTTCAGATCAGATCGCCCAATCCGGTAGTGATGGAGGTGGGTGGTTCAGAGAACCGGTAGCAAAAATCCCTGCCCCCCCACTTTCCCAGCTGAGCTGCGCAATCATCAGAAGCTTTTTTTATTATTTTTAAAAGCATTTTTTCTACAACTCTTTGGCCAAAAAAAAGCTTTTAAAAGTAAAAAAAAAAGCCTCTGATGATTACGCGGCTCAGCTGGGATAGTTAGAAGCTTTTAAAAGCATTTTCTTGCAACCAATTCGGCCGAAGAGGTTGTAGAAAAAAATGGTTTTAAAAATGGTTTTAAAAGTAAAAAAAAAAAAAAAAGTTGGCCACGCCCACTCAGTCACATTACCCACCACCATCACCATCACCAAGCCATGCCCACAGAACCGGTAGTAACAAAATTTACATTTCACCATTGCTTTACTCCAAACTTGGAATACGTCTTTGGATATAGGTTGCTAAATTATAGCAATAGCAATAGCACTTAGACTTCATAGTACTGCTTTTTACAGCCCTTTCTAAGCGGTTTACAGTGTCAGCATATTGCTCCCAACAATCTGGGTCCTCATTTTACCAACCTCAGAAGTATGGAAGGCTGAGTCAACCTTGAGCCAGTGAGATATGAACTGCAGAACTGAAGCTAGCAGTCAGCTGAAGTAGCCTGCAGTGCTGCACTCTAACCACTGCACCACCTTGGCTCAAATTATGGAAAGTTCTTTCTGATAGACATCTATTAGAAAAACTTCATTTGATTGGTATGCTAGCCTATATATGCTTCAAAGTTCTCTGGCTTTAAAGCTAGGGATGATAGCTCCCTACTAGCTGTGATTTCTAATTTTCTTAATTCTTTCGCTCTGAGATAATTTAATGTCATAGTATATTTAAAATCCAGATCCTGCACTCTGATAGACTTCTCAACAATTGTCCCACCTAGACTTCTGGGAAGATGAACTGAAAAACACACTTGGGAAGTGTAGGGTTATTACAGTGTTCATCTGAATGGCTTTTGTAACTGCGGCTACACGTAATTGCAAACTTCAGCAATTCTCATCAGAGAGCAGTCTTCGCAAGCATGTTCAAGAACATACGGTGAAACATTGTATAACCTGTAACATTTGCTGCTTTGAATGTATAACATTTGATTCTTTCATTGTGTGTGAATACATGCATATTCCCATGAAAACCAATGATGTAATTACTGACCAATTACTGTACCTTGGAGATTTGTTAACCAATAATGGAATAACACGCAAGTAGGTAAGAACTGAGAAACTAAGAAACTATATAAATCATGTCTGATGCTCGATAAAATGCTGTTGATTCTGCCATTCAGTAATCTGTTCCTTTATTTCATCTTCAGCCTCCGGGACACAAATGCAACATTTGGCGCCTGGATCAGGGACCATATACTTTGTCCAGCAAGGACAGATGCGCCGTCAGCCTTTGGGCTTCTGAACCTTATTTCTTTAAAGGTTTCTGTAAGTATGGGATCTTTGCTCTCTCAGGGTCAGAGAAAGCATGTGGAGGAATTGGTTTATCTTCTTAAGAAGTCTGAACTTTCTGTTTCACAGAAGGCTCTTTGTTGACTAGTATGAAAAATTGCCTTAACTTGTTCTTTCTACCCTGAAAGGGGTTCTTTAAAATTGTCAGATTGGGAAAAAATTGGCAAGGTTTTGCATTCTGAGCCAAGGACAGAGATAGATATTTTGCATGCTTGGCATTTGTGTAGACATGCTGTAAAAATGTTTGGTCAAAAGGAAGATAAGCTTTCTTCTCTTTTAAGTGTAGAAATGTTTGGTCAAAAGGAAGAGAAGCTTTCTTCTTTTTTAACACCTCCCTCTCTTCAATCTTCTACTACTGTGATATGTCCTCCATTGTCTGAAAAGGAAGTTTCGTCTTTTGATTCTATTCTAAGGCTAAGGCTGTATTACTACCCTCTGCTCCTTCTCCTTCTTCTGACATTGAACAAAAGTTTCCTTCTACTATTGTTCCAAAATCTTCTTTTCAAAAAATAGTGGAGAATTGTAAGACAGATGTTAGTATCTCTGGAGAAGAATTAGCTGAATTGTTGTCAGTCTGTCCAGTACAGCATCAACAAGGACCTCACGCTGGAGAACAGAATGGAGAACAGAGCAGAATGGGAAGGTTTGCCATTTCAAATTTTAAGAGAGTTAAAGAAGGCCATTTCTGATTATAGAATTACTGGAAATTTTACTAGAGGTCTTTTAGAAGGAATTAAGAATTAATTAAGTCTTTTAGAAGGAATTAAGAATGGTTATGCTATGGTACCTCAAGATTGGAAGCAGTTGTTTTGTATGATTTTAACTTCTATGCAATATGTGGTCTGGGAAAGTGAATATTTGTGAATTTCTCATGCAGCTGCTTTAGGTGGTGGTGGTGCTTACACAGTAGAACAGTTATTTGGTTCAGGTCAGTTTGCAACTATTCCTGCACAGGTTGTCCTCCCTCCTGCTACATTATCTGTAGTCTCTGAATGTGCCTTTAGAGCTTTTTTAAAAGTTCCACAAGTTGGTGAGCCTAAAGTTAGTTTTTCTAACATACATCAGGGAGCAACTGAGCCATATGCTGATTTTGTAGAAAGACTTTCAAAAGCTTTACATCAACAATTGGATAATCAAGAAGCAGCAGCAGAATTATTGCGTCAATTGACTATTGAAAATGCTAATGTAGATTGTAAACATGCTCTGCAACCTTTAAAAGCTACAAATCAATATACCTTAGCAGACATGTTACGTGTTTGTCAGGATATAGGATCTCAGTCATATAAAATGCATTTATTAGCTGCTGCAATTCAGAAGGGAAGAAAGCCTGTGGGGAATTGTTTCAAATGTGGAAAACCAGGTCATTTTCAGAAAGATTGTCGTTCACCGCCATCTACTGGTGCAAGAAAGGTTTTCACTGGGCTAATCAGTGTTGTTTTCGTTCAGGAAACTTGCAAGTGAGTGTGGCACCCACCCAGAAAACAAAGCATGCCTTTCCCGTAAATCTTCCTCCTCCCTCTCTGGTGCCACCTCAGCCACAACAGGTAGTGCTGGGATCAATTTAATTACTCAAGAAGATTTGGATTTTAAATTTCCTTTAGAGAACTTGTTTCTTCTCAGTACACTGGTCCTCTTCCCTCTGGATTAGTTGGTATTATTTTACCATGCTCTTCTGCTCATAAATTGGGATGTTTTGTAGTTCCAGGAGTGATTGATTCTGACTACACTAGAGTGATTCTTATGCAAATTTGGGTTAATACTCCACAATTCCTTCCTAAAGGATCTTCTGTAGCACAACTTCTTTTTCTTCCTTATAAAGTACCTAACCCAGGTACTGGACATCGTGGTAATTCTGGATTTGGTTCAACTCTTACTTCTCTAGGACTTCTTCAGTCTATTAATTCTCATAGGCCACTTCTTACTTTATATCTTAATAAGCAACCTTTTCCAGGTTTGTAGACACAGGTGCCGATGTTACTGTCATCTCCCTTTTACAGTGGCCTGTGCAATGGCCTAAACGTGATGTTAATTCCTTGTGGGGCATTGGTGGCTCTATAACTGCTTGGCAAAGCACTCATTCCATTGCCATCACAACTTCTGCTGCTAAGTCTGTATCTTTACATCCTTACATTTTAGATATTCATACTAATATTTGGGGCAGGGATCTTCTTTCTCTTCTTAATGCTCATTTGATTCTAGATGATGGCACTTCCTCTTAAATGGCTTTGTTCTACACCTGTTTGGATTGAGCAATGGCCTTTATCTTCTGAAAAAATGATTGCGCTTCATTCCTTGGTACAGGAACAATTGGATGCTGGCCATATTAAACCTTCCACTAGTCCATGGAATACTCCTGTGTTCGTCATAAAAAAGAAAAGTGGAAAATGGCGTTTTTTATCTGATTTAAGAAGAATAAATGAATGTATTCAGCCAATGTGACCTTTACAATGTGGTCTTCCTGATCCTAATGTAATCCCACAGTCATATAAATTATTAGTTGTAGATTTGAAAGATTGTTTTTTCACTATTCCTTTACAGTCACAGGATAAAGAAAAATTTGCTTTCATTGTACCTGTTTTAAACAAAAGCCAATCCACAAAACAATATCAGTGGTGTGTTTTACCGCAAGGTATGCTCAATTCTCCTACTATTTGTCAATATTTTGTAGATCAAGCTTTGCAACCTTTTCAAGATCAATTTCTTTCTTATTTAGTTTATCATTACATAGATGATATTTTAATAGCAGGTCCAGATCTTGATGAAGAACATGTGCTACAAACATTGACTACCATTGTAGCAAGCAGAGGGCTCTACACCTTTGGTACTCTATCATCAACTTCCTGATCTTGCCTGGCGTGCACCTACAAAACTTATAACCTGGGGTCATGGTTACGCTGCAATTGAGGATCTGCAAACAAAACAAGCTGTGTGGATTCCAGGCTGATGTGTTCGTCCTTATCATGGAAAAACATCAGTTGAAGACTCCAAGGATGCAACATCCTCCAGTTCTGATTTGGGATCACATTGAAACTCAACACCAATTGAAAAAATCCTTTTTTCTTCTGTCTTGTTTTTTCTTTTGTTTTTTCTCTTCAGTTTCTACTAATTCTAAAACAACTCCTGCTTTTTCTCTTAGTCCTAATCTTTGGATTCGTAATGCTCAATATATGTTTTTGATTCATGGTCGTAACATAACTTTATATTATGAACCTCCTATGGCTCTTGGTCAAGTTGCTTTTATTCCTAATCTAATTCTTCTGCTTTCATTGTTTCGCAACTTCAACATATTTCTTCTTCTTGGTTATTTTCTACTCCACGTGAATTAAATTTAGTTAAATAGAATTATCTTCGAATCAGTTTACTAGAGGTTTATGTTTTTGTTGTTATGCTCGTCATAATTGGTTTAATACATGGTCTGATTACCCGAAAGCTAAACGTATTTTAGATAAAGTAGGGAATTATAGTTATTGTATTCAGAAATATTGGTTATGGGGTACTATTAATAAAATATCACAAGATCATAACATTATACCTAATATGTATCCTGATAATTTTCCTATTTTTAAAACTCAAGATTCTTCGAATATTGAAACAAGAGGATCAATCTGTGCTGGATGGCAATTAAAAGATTAGATTAGATTAGATTAGATTTATTGGATTTATATACCGCCCTACTCCCGAAGGACTCAGGGCGGTGTACAGCCAACAATAAAAATACATACGTACAAAATTTAAAAACCAACTAAAAACAGATTAAATGAATTTGGCCCGGACAGAATTAAAACACCCCAATATAATTTAAAAATTTTTTAAATTTGACACTAAAAAGACCCTACTATGTGGTTTTTCTTTGATAAATATGCAACTAATGTACACCCTCAGAACTATCAATGTGCTGCAATTGGATATTTGTCTTTACCTGTACAAATAGGTGTTCCTGATAGTTTATCAACTCGAAGAAGATGTGCAGTCATGGGATCAACATGTTTTCATGAAGTCATTATTGATACTCAATTTTCTTCATTGCCTGCTTTTGGACGTGCATTAGCTGGAGCTATAACTGGAGTTATTACTTTGGGATCATACCCGGGAATCATAGCTCAAGAAAATAGACATTCTATTCTAGGACTTACATGTCGATTGGAGAAATTAATGCTACTGCTGCAATTATTCAAGATTTGCAGAATGAAATTGAAGAACTAAATCAAGATTTGATTCAACAACACTTTGCTATAGACTATTTGTTAGTTTGTCAAGGTGGATTTTGTACCTTGGTTGATCAACATGCTAGTGCTGTGCATTTTCATTCACTTAATAAAACAATTGAAGATGAATTAGCTAACTTACAAGCTTCTATGAAAAATAATGTACATGAAGAATTTTCTCCTTTTGCTTGTTAACTAATTGGTTACCTGATATTTCTTGGTTAAAACAATCATTTTTATATGGTGTGTTTGTAATTGCATTACTTACAAGCTTGTGTGGTTGTATGCAATGTATTCCTTCATTTTTTGCAATGTTTCATAAGCCTCCTGCACCTACTTTGAATTTAATTCAATTGCGTGCTCTTGAAAAATCTCTTTTCTCTTCATTAAAAACAAAAAGAGAGGAAATGTAGGGTTATTACAGTGTTCATCTGGATGGTTTTTGTAACTGCGGCTACACGTAATTGCAAACTTCAGCAATTCTCATCAGAGAGCAGTCTTCGCAAGCATGTTCAAGGACATAGGGTGAAACATTGTATAACCTGTAACATTTGCTGCTTTGAATGTATAACATTTGATTCTTTCATTGTGTGTGAATACATGCATATTCCCATGAAAACCAATGATGTAATTACTGACCAATTACTGTACCTTGGAGATTTGTTAACCAATAATGGAATAACACACAAGTAGGTGAGAACTGAGAAACTAAGAAACTATATAAATCATGTCTGATGCTCAATAAAATGCTGTTGATTCTGCCATTCAGTAATCTGTTCCTTTATTTCATCTTCATCCTCCGGAACACAAATGCAATAGGGGAGAGATTTTTTTTTTTAATTGAAAAAGTTTTACATTACAATTTTTTTTAAACCCCTTCCCCTTCCCACACCCCAACCACCACCACCACCCTATCCCCCCTATCCCTCCCCATTCCCCCCCTTGACTTCCACTATTAAACAAACATATATAACATTCAGTATTTAACAAATTTTTTAGGTGAGATCCAGCATACATAACCTTATTTTATAACCAATTTTAACCTTAAGTAATAAATTTTTTTTTAATTTTAATCTAAACTTATAGCATCTGTTTCCCCCTAAACCAATATATGACAACATAAATCATATATAAAAAACTCTTAACACTCTACTTATAAAAATCTAGTAAAATAATTTTGAGCATCATAAGATTTAAATTGAAGTATCATATAAATATTATAAATATATAACATTAACTATAATTCCCAATATTCCATATATCAAATTCAAAGTCAAACAGTACATAATACATTTCTCTTTAAAATTAAGTCTAAATATTAAAAATATAAATTCAATTGCATAAAATGTAATAAAGATTATCAAATTCAAATACATTTCTCTTTAAGATTAAATCTAAATATAAAAAATATAAATTCAGTTAAGTGCTAATTGAAACTTCTTACTTTGATATTTATTCTTCATGTATTCTACCCATTTCTTCCATTCCTTGGCAAAGACTTCATGGGTCCTTTCTTTTAGGTATGCAGAAATCTTAGCCATTTCTACAAAGTTAGACATCTTCAATATCCATTCCTCTATAGTAGGTACACTATCCTTCTTCCAATATTGACCAATCAGTAATCTAGCTGCAGTAATCATATGTAAAATTAATCTAGTTTCAGTTGATGAACAACCCTTAACTATTCCCAACAAAAAAAACTGAGGAGAAAACTCAAGCTTCTTCTTCAAAATGTTCTGCATTACCCACCAAAGTTTAATCCAAAATGCTTTCAATTTTCTGCACGTCCACCAAATATAGAAATATGTTGCATCCAAACAATCACACCTCCAACATTTAGGTTGAACATTTGGATACATACATGATAACTTCTTAGGATCTAAATGCCATCTATAAAACATCTTATAAAAATTTTCCCTCAGATTCTGTGCTTGTGTAAATTTAACATTCTGGACCCAAATCTTTTCCCATGTTTCCAACATTACAGGTTCTTCAAAATTTTGCGCCCATTTAATCATGCAATCTTTAACTAATTCCCCCTCTGAATCTCTTTCTAACAGTAAATTATACACTCGTTTAATATGCATCGGCCCTTTACATTTTATCTGAGTCACCAAATCTTCTTCATGTAACATTAGTCCAATTTTCTGATCTTCTCTCCATCTTGCTTGAAGTTGAAAATACTGCAACCAGGTTAAGTTCACTCCTTCTTCCAACAGAGTGTTCAAAGATTTCAAACTCCATCTGCCCCCATCATTAAGAAGTATCTCTTTATACAACAACCCCCCGAGTGACTTTATATTTGGCATAATCTGCCCAAGATCCAACCACAAAGGTATTTTGTAATCCAATTGAAGCTGGTGCTTCTTCCAAACTCTCATCAAAGCATGTCTTAAAATATGACTGTTAAATACACTGTCTCTCTTATCTTCATAAAGTAAATATGCATGCCATCCAAAATGCAAGTCATGGCCTTCTATATTCAAAATTTCTGTTTTTGTTGTTCCAATCCAATCTCCAACTTGTGTCAGCACTGCAGCCTCATAATATAGACGTAAATTTGGAACTTTGAGGCCACCTCTTTCACGAGCATCTTGCATAATTTTAAGTTTAACTCTTGGTTTTTTTCCCATTCCAGATAAATTTATTTAAACCTGCTTGCCATTCCATCAGAAACTTATCACTTTTAAGCACCAGAATCATTTGAAACAAAAACAGAAATCTAGGTAGAACGTTCATCTTAACAGCTGCTATTCTACCAAGCAAAGATAGTTGCAGCTTCTTCCATGTTTCAAGATCCTTTTGAATCTTATGCCAGAGTTCCTCATAATTATTTTGAAAGAGTTTTATATTGGATGCTGCAACTTGGACCCCTAGATATTTCACCTTTGTAGCTATTTCAAAGCCTGCCAACCTTTCAAGTTCATTCCTTTGTGGTTCCAACATGTTTTTGACTATCATCTTAGTCTTTTTCTGGTTCAGGCTAAAACCTGAAACCAGACCATATTCCTCTATAATGTTTTTCATCTGGATGATTGATTCCAAAGGTCGTGTTAGGGTAACAACCAGATCATCTGCGAATGCCTTTGTTCTGTAATCTTTTTGCCTTACAACTATTCCATTCAGATTGTCCGAGTCCCGTAGAGCATTCAACAGCACTTCCAAAGTCAAAATAAACAGTAATGGGGATAATGGACAGCCTTGTCTTGTTCCTTTCTGTATGTTAAAATTGGTAGTTAAACTGCCGTTAATAATAATTTGTGCCATCTGTTCTTGATAAATTGCCGAAATCGCTTGTATAAACTGGTCCCCAAAATCCATTTTGTGCAAAGTCTTTTTTAGAAAATCTCAGTTGACTCGATCAAAGGCCTTCTCCGCGTCCAAAAACACCAGCACCGCAGAAGTCTGTTTATTCTTCTCAAGATATTCCAATAAATCTATGAGTTGCCTGACATTGTCCTTCATATATCTACCTTCTATAAAACCTGCTTGGTCTTCGTGAATCACATCTTGAATAACTGGCATCAGTCTGTTGGCTAATACTTTAGCATAAATTTTGTAATCCGTATTCAGGAGAGATATTGGTCTAAAATTTTCTGATTTTACAGATTCTTCTTCTTTAGGTATCAGTGAAATAAAAGCCGTCTTCCACGAGGGAGGTATTTTACCCCCCTGCTGAATATTACAAAACAAGTCCTTAAGATGCTCAACCAATTCCGCTTGTAAAGTCTTATAATATACTGCTGTCAAACCGTCTGTCCCAGGAGCTTTAGATAATTTCAGTTGTTTTATTGCAAATAAGATCTCTTCAGATGTTATAGGTCGATTCAGTCTATCACTTTGTGAACTTGAAATTTTTGTAACTCTCATCTTCTGCAAATAATCATCAATAAAGTCCTTTTTAATATTATCAGCTTGGTACAATTTAGAATAATAAGCTAAAAAAGCTTGATGTATTGAATTCTGTTGAAACACTTGTTTCCCTTTGTACTCAATAGTATTTATTATACAAGAACTTTGTTGTTTCCTCAGAGTATAAGCCAACCATCTGCCAGGTTTGTTAGCGTTGCAGAAAGTATTATGTTTAGCGTATTGCAGATTAGTTGCTGTCTGATCTGCCATCAGTATTTGAAATTGATCTTTCAGAAGTTTTATCGTTAAGTGTACTTTCTCATCAGTCGGATTTTTGATAAGCAATTGCTCTTTCTCCTTTATCTCTGTCTCCAATTCTACTCTTGACCTCTGACGTATTGATCTATATTTAGAATTCATATAAATCAGTACACCCCTCATATAAGCCTTACTTGCATCCCATACAGTCTCAATAGGTGTACCCTTATTCAAATTAATATCAAAAAATTCTTTAACATGACTTCCGGTGGCGCCTTCCTCGTCGTCGGCGGGCTCTTCCATGCCCGCCGGCATCCCGCCGCGTTAGAGCCACCTCACAGCTGGCAGGCGGCTCGAACAACCTGCTCCTCAGCGGGAGGAGCAGGTAGAGTTTCTGGGGGTGAGGCAGGGCCCCCTGAGTCGCCCCAGGATCGTTTCGTTTGTCCTGGGGAGGGCTCAGAAGGATGGCCCCCTCCATACCTCCAGAGAAGCTCCGCGACGGGACTGTCCTCCGCTAAGCAATTAGCGGAGCCAGACGTTGGAAGCAACACCACATTGTCTATGGAGTAAGCTGAATAAGAAAGAAGCAAAAGAAAAGAAAAGAAAGAAGCAAAGATGAAGCAAGTATGGATTTTTTAAACTGATTTCTTTACTGATTTTTTGGAAGAGTAACGAGAGGAGGGGGGAAGGAGAGGAAGAGAAGTGAAAGTTCCTAAGAAAGTTTTTTTTTAAAATGGCGACTGGTCTTAATTGAAAGAACGCCAGAGCGCTTGAAAACGGAAGCTTTGAAATGAATGCCTTGCTATGGGAGAGTCACTTAAAGTTAGCAGAAAATTTTTTTTTCCCTTTTTTCTTGGATATCCTTTTGAAAGTAAAGTATGGCAAAGTGAAGTAGTATACTAAAGCCAATTAAAGTAAAATAAAGATGACTAAAGGAAGGGGGGGCTCCCCCTTGAGCCAGTTAAAGAATAAAGCTGAGATGATGCAATTGTCTGGATTGGCAGAAGGGGACTTAAAAGAACTTATAACAACTCCTTTATTGACTGTAGTTGACAAAATTAAAAACTCACAGAAGAATCTTGTGGACTTGATTGCTGGAAAGCATGACCAATTAAGTCAAACTATTGTTAAAGTAATTTCAGACCTTTCAAATGTGGTGATTGAAATGGAGGAGAAAGTAACTGAAATTAGCAGTGAAATTGGCTCCCAGATTCAAGAAATACAAGAAAGGTTGGTGAAAGCTGAGATTAGTAATCAGACTATACAGAATGATATTATCATGCTTCAAATTAAAACTATGGCCTCTGCTATCAGAGTAAGAGGTATTAAAGAAAACCAGAGAGATTTAAAAGCAACTATTGCAAAGGTTTTTGCTGAACTACTAGAGCTTGAGGATGAGATAATTCTTGGTTGCATAGAGAAAGCTTACAGAGTCAACTCACGAGTAGCTAAACAAAGGAACTTATCCAGAGATGTTGTTGTCTACTTTACTGATAAAAGGTTGAGAGATGACATCTTACAAAGGTCCTACTCTGCCAGAGTGCAAGTAGAAGGTGAACAAATTAATATTTTTAAAGAATTACCATCGAAGGTTTTAAAGAAAAGGAAAGAATTTGTTTTCTTAACTAAAGAATTGAAGAAAAGTAATATCCCATTTAGATGGGACTTACCAACCGGTATAATTTTTAGATATTACGGAGTGAGATATTGCTTAAATACTATTGAAAAAGCGGAACATTTTTATAAAAATATTTTTAAGGGAGCTTCGAAAGACCTTAAGAATAAGAAACAAGAAAGAGAGCTTGTAAAAGGTAAACAGAAGGATGAGACTCAAAGAATGAATCAAAGAATGTCAAAAGAACAAGGAGCGCAATCTGGTTTCTTGGAGGATCTTACTATGGACTTTTCAGATGGGAAAATAGACCACATCAGTGAATCTAATTTAGGAGCACCGGACCTTGAACTGCTGGAGCAAGATTCAAGAAATACTATTATTCAAGATGACCAGCAGCAGAGGTCCAATGCTCCGCAAGAAAAGGATGGTGATATCGAACAGCAGGAACCAGATTCTAACGAGGAAATTCGAGAGGTAACTAATGAGTGTCGTAAAGTTCTTTATCAGATGCAGCTGTTATCAGAAAGCTTGGACAATCTTGGATACCGGTTATAAAATTCTTAAAGTTTAAATGGATTTGGATTTATGGATTATAAAGTCTTCATCCTGACTTGGAGTTTCTTTTTTTTATTCTGAATTGGATTTAACATCTTGAGCAAGTTTAACAGAGGGCTGCAATGGTAGCAGCGTTCTGTGATTATCCGATTATAGTTTTTTTTTTGGAACTAGCAGCGTTCTGTGATTATCCTATCATAGTTTTTTTTGGAACTTATAATCTAAGAGGAAGGAATGGAAATGAAAATATCTCACAACCAGAAGGAGTGAATAATAACGGGTGGCAGGATTTGAAATAGTTGTTATAAGAACATCTGGGAATGCAGCTGATAGGACTTTTTTTTTCTTTTTGATTTTTTTGTCATTAAGGTTTGGCGGAGCTGCATTGGGGTTTTTTTTTTTTATGCTGTAATAGAATACGTTAGTTTGAATGTTTCTACCTGGAGGAGTGAATATCTTCGTGGTTGGATGATATCTATATAGTAGCAGTGTTTTGTGATTACCCTATCATGGTTTTTTTTGGAAATTACTATCTAAGAGGAAAGAATGGAAATGAAAACGTCTTACAACCAAGAATGGATAACAAAGGGTGGCAGGATTTGAAACAGTTTTTACAAGAACATTTGGATGCAGTCTCAAGGATTTTTATTTCCTTTTTTTTTCTTATTCTTTTGTTAAGGCTTGGTGGAGCTGCATTGGGGTTTTTTTTTTTTTTTTTTTTGCTGAAATAGAACACGTTAGCTTGAATGATTCTACCTACAGGAGT
Source organism: Masticophis lateralis (assembly GCA_030761175.1). Taxonomy (NCBI): domain Eukaryota; kingdom Metazoa; phylum Chordata; class Lepidosauria; order Squamata; family Colubridae; genus Masticophis; species Masticophis lateralis. The sequence continues at coordinate 1,616,111 of JAUDYJ010000008.1, forward strand.
GAACATCTTCTTGGTTGGATGTTATTCATATAAAGTCACACGGGGGGTTTATATGGAATGTTTTGTTTTACTGATGGGGGCAGACAGAAGATGAAGAGTATCGCAATTGGATATAGGTGAAGAAAGAAGAATTAACTTCAATCAGGAAGAAGAGAAGACTGTAACTCGAGTTATGGAAAATTATAACAATATATGTATGATTATATTATATTGTATGTTTTTTCCCTGAAGGGGGGATTTTTGTGTTTTTGAATTAGGGGGAGTAGTTCGGATTAAACTAGCTGGTATTATCTAATATGAATAAGTAAGGTATAGAACTCTGGAGTGATCGAGTATGGTATAGGATTAGTAATGTTAGTAATGTTTTTTTTACTTTATTTTATTTTTTTCTTCTTTTTGTTTCTAAATTGGCTTAAATATCATAATGGCTATTTTTTTTTTGGTGCCTTCTTTTATTATAATATTGTTAATTTTAGACAGATATTTATGTCTATGGGTTTCTCTTTGCATTATTTCATTTTATTTTATTTTATTTTATTTTTAATTTTAATTCTTTTCTTTCTCTTTTTTCTCTTCCTCTCAACTTAGATCAGAATAGAATTGAGTATATAATAGTATTTGTTTTTCTGGCTGTTAAAAATTTTCGTTGTTGTTTTTCTTTTTAAGAAATGTGTAGTGGAAGTCAGGGGTGGGATGGGGAGGGAGGGGTTGGGGTTGGGGGGAGGTTGGAGGGGATGGGAGGGGGGGTGGGGGCAGGGGTGAAAAAAGGGGGAAAATTTTTTTATTGTAAAACTTTTTCAATTAAAAAAAAAAATTCTTTAACATGTTTCTTAAGGTCCATAATGTTCTTTTCATATCTAAATAAATTTTCATTCATTCGCCAAGATCTCCTCTCTCTTTTACCCAAGTCCATCTCCATCCACACCGAACTATGATCCGATAAAGTTCTAGGAAATATTTTTGTCTTAGTCACTGTGGTAAGTAAATCAGAAGTAACCAGCATAAAGTCAATTCTCGAAAAAGATTTATGTCTATCGGAAAAAAAGGTAAAGTCCAATTCCTTGGGATGATGAATTCTCCATACATCCTTCAAATCCAATTCTTCTTTCAATGAGAAAAAATTCTGTGGTAGCTTATTCCCCTTCTTGGCCAATGTCTTTTTATCAAGCTTTGTATCAATCACCCCATTCCAATCACCCATAATCAAAAAAGACTTATAGTTCCACTGCAATATTTTATTATTCAGTACTTTATAAAAAATTTCCTGCTGCTGGTTCGGGGCATAAATCCCAATTAGAAGTATCGAAACATTCTGTATGTTTATTTCAACTGCAATGTATCTTCCCTCATCATCCGCTTCTATCAGTTTAGCTGGTATTCTTTTAGAAATATAAAAAACAAGTCCATTCCTTTTCACAGGGCTAGAAGATATAAAGTGTGATCCAAGTTTTGAAATTAGAAATTTTTGGTCCTGGGTTCTAATATGGGTTTCTTGCAAACAAACAACATCATTTCATATTGCTTCAAATAATGAAATATTTTTCTTCTTTTCTGTGGTGAGTTCAAACCGTTCACGTTCCATGATAAAAAATCTAAGTGTCATTTTGAAAATGAGTGAAGCCCTTTGAGCATTTGACGAAGACTCTCTTCAATGGCCGATGTCTTCGGTCTCGCCCCTCCCACAGCTTCAGAATATAGTTTTTTCCCATTTGTACCATTCTCTTCCTATGGTATCCTTGACCTCTGTTGTTTCTCTAATCTTTGCTTTTCTGCTGCACGAGTTATACGTTGATCTTTTGGTTCTTGCATCAACAAATCAAGATCGGGCTCCACCTCTCTTGTAGCTCTAGATTGCTTTGGTTTAGCCTCAAGAAGTTCTGTTAGAAAATCCTCTGAGAGACCTCCTACAGCACCTAGAGTTTCCTCCCTTACTGCTTCTTGAGTCGCCTGTACTTCTTTTGGCAGAATCACTTCTTGAATCCCCTCTTCAAGATTCTTCTCCTCTGAGATATCTTCGATAGGTAAAAGTGTAGATGAACAAGGAGATATTGAGATTTTTTTAAGAACATTGTTGTAAAACTGTTCTGCCTTTTCCACAGAATTAATACGATATCTTACTTCCTCATGTCTCAGAATGATACCAACAGGAGCATCCCATCTAAATGGGATCTGGCACTTTTTCAACTCATTTACAAGAAAGCCAAAATCTTTCCGATCTCTTAACATTTTAGGTGGCAGCTCTTTGTAGACACCAATTTGGTTGCCTTCATGTTGAACAGTGGTATGAAAAGAACCTTGCAAAATATCATTTCTCAGTCTTCTCTCAGTAAAATAAATCACCACATCTCTTGGCAAGTTCCTTTGTCTCGCTATACGTGAGTTGACTCTGTACAGCTTGTCAATTCTGTTAGCAATCACATCTGGTTCAACTTTTAAAATCTTAGCCAATACTTCCACACAAGTTGCCCTCAAGTTCTCTCTATTATTCTCCCTTAAACCTCTCAGTCTTATGGCATACTCCATATTTCGAAATTGTAACATCGTAATCTCCTCTTCTAGCCTCTGGTTCTGCACCACCACCTTAAACATCTGTTCCTTTGCTTCCTTCTTATTAGCTTCCACTTCAGAATTTAGGTCTTCCACTTTTTTCTCAACAACCAACAGGGCATCAGTAAAAGCAGTAGCCACTTTAGTTACACTCTGATGTAATCTATCAGTTTTTTCCTCCACCAGCTCCTTCATTTCCTTTTGATTTTTTTCCAACCTTTCATCCATTTTACTCATTTTTCCAGAAAGCTCTCCCAAAGATTTGTGTATGTTTAATATAAATGCTTTCAAATCCTCTGTCTCGCTGTCCTGTGACTGTCTTTGAGCTGGCACTAACTTTTCCTTTGTTTGATGTGTGGGGGAATCCCCCCCCCCCGTTTTCTTTGAAGCCATGCCTGAACAGGATTTAGATCTTTGAAAAAAAGAAAGAAATCTTCCTCCTTTTCCTGTCCTTCCCAGTTTTACAGAAAAGGAATCAAATCCGTTGTATTTTGCAGTTAAAAAGACTTGTAAATAGGCTCAGTAACAATTACAGGCAGGCACACTTTCGCTTTCTCGCTTTCGCTTTCTCCTTTCGCTAGCTCAATTTTAATCAGCCGCCATTTTCAATCACTTTCACACAGAGACAGCTCGCTTTCCACAATTAAAAAAAGTCCATTTAAAGTAGTTAAAATTCTCAAAAAAAAATCCAGATCTCACCAAATCCGTTGTAGATCATTTAGATGTGTATTGTAACAAGTGGAGTTATCCTCTCCGTCTCGCTCTGTTGTTACAGAGATCCCACGCTGCTCGGAGGTTCAGCAGCTTAAGAAGGGAGCCCACACACAGAGCGCTTGCCAGAGCAAAAAAAACCCCTGGTAGCGCTTCTGGGGGCTCAACCTAAAGCTGCCCACTCTGCCCCCCCTTAAATCCAAAGGGGAGCTTTCCAAGCCGCTTTTCGATCGTAAAAGCGGCTCTTACAGGCGGCGAGGGCGGCGACCGAACAAACAAGCCGCCCTGCAACGGAGAGGATGCCAACCGGAAGTCCCGGGGTGGGGAGAGATTTCTGAAGGGCTGCAATCTGTTCAGGGTTGAAGAAGCCACCATTTTGAAATTCACCTTTCAAACGGACAGTAAGTTGTGACTTTCTCTTCTTAATCACCTTCAAGGACTATTAATCTTTTAAAACTCAAGTTAAAAAGAGGCTCTCTGCACTACATCCTACAACATCTTGAATTTCCAAAGACCTATGCAAGGGTCTTCTTTATAGACTTTAGTTCAGCATTTAATACCATCATTCCGGATATCCTTCTAACTAAACTAAATCAGCTAGCTGTACCTGATCACACGTGTAAATGGATCATAAGCTTCCCAACAGACAGAAAGCAACAGGTGAAGCTAGGCAAGATCACATCAGATACCTGTACAATTAGCAGAGGAGCCCCCCCCCCCCGGGCTGTGTGCTCTCTCTATTTCTCTTCTCTCTATATACCAATGACTGCAGCTCAAAAGATCCCTCTGTTAAAGTACTGAAATTTGCAGATGATACATCAGTGATGGTCTCATTCGAGACAACGAATCTGCATACAGATGGGAGGTTGAACAACTAGCCTTGTGGTGCAACCAGAACAATCTTGAACTAAACACACTCAAAACCATAAAAAAGGTGGAAGATTTTAGGAGAAACCCTCCTATACTACCACCTCTTACAATACTAGACAACACAGTATCAACAGTAGAGACCTTAAAGTTTCTAGGTTCTATCACATCTCAAAACTTAAAATGGACCCCTAATATCAAAAACGTCATCAAAAAAACGCAACAAAGAATGTTCTTTCCTCACCAATTCAGAAAGCTCAAACTGCCCAAGGAGCTGCTGATACAATTCTACAGAGGAATTATTGAGTCTGTCATCTGCACCTCTATAACTGTCTGGTTTGACTTTGCAACCCAACAAGACGGACACAGATTTCAATGGATAATTAGAACTGCAGAAAAAACAGTTGCTACAACCTGCCTTCCATTGAGGACCTGTATACTGCACAAATCAAAAAGAGGGATGAGAGAATATCTACAGACCCCTCACATCCTGGACATAAATTGTTTCAATGTCTACCCTCAAAATGACATTATTAGCCCATCTTATCATGTTTTCTTTAACTGTTTCTTCTAATAATCTATGTCTAAGAAGGTAATTGTATATTTTGCTTATCATCTTTTGTTCTGTCCCTGTAGAATCTTGTCCAAGTCATTGAAATTGTTTGAAATTCCGTATTGTTTTTTATCTGTTGTATATCTTGTATGTATCTGAGTGTAGGGCCACCAGTCAATATTTATGCCACCATTTTGAAGATGGTGTCTTGGGATAAGTTCGTCTTCTTGGTTTAGTAATTCTTGGTACCGCATCATCTTTCCTGTTTCGAAAGTATTTGGGTGTATTAATGCCTCCATTGGGGACCACCATTTTGGTATTCTGGTATAGTGATTTTTCTTGATTTCCTGCCAAATCTTAAATAATGAAGCCTGGATTATATGATGTTGGAAATACATATGTCGTTTATCTGGTCCGTCCCATAAGAAAGCATGCCATCCACGTGTTAGGTCAAAATCTTCTAAATACAGTATTCTTTTGTCTTTTAATTTCATCCATTCTTTAATCCAGGTCAGCCCTGATGCCTTATAATAAAGTTCCCATTCTGGTAATGCCAGACCTCCTTTATCTCGTGAATCTTGTAAGGCTTTGATCTTGATTCTTGCCTTCTTTCCCTGCCATATATAGGTCAATATTGTTTTATTAAGGTTCTTGAAAAAGTCTCTTCCCGGGTGTATTGGTATTACTTGATATAGGTATAATACTCTTGGTAATATATTCATTTTTATTGAGGCAATTCTGCCCATCAATGACAATTGTAATCTGCTCCAAATTTCCAAATCTTTTTAAATTTGTTTTAGTAGTTTGGTATAATTGTCTTCTTTGATTGTGAATGCTTTTGCTGTCAGCCAAATACCTAAATATTTTAGTTTCTTTACTATTTGGATTCCTAATTCTTCTTCTAATTTCAACCTCTCCATCTGGGCCATATTTTTCATCAGTACTTCTGTCTTTTGTTTATTTATTTTAAGGCCCGTGACTTCCCCATATTCCTCTATCATTTCCATCAATTTGGGTCCAGATAGTCTTGGATTTTCCAGTATAAAAATTACATCATCTGCAAAAGCGAGCAGTTTATATTCTTCTCCCCGGATCTTAAGACCTTTAATGTCTTCTTCTTTCCCAATTTCGTTTAATAAAACTTCCAATGCTATTATGAATAGTAAAGATGACATGGGACATCCTTGTTGCACTCCTTTCTGAATATTGAAAACTTGTGTCATATCGCCGTTTATTGTAATTTTAGCTGTTTGGAAGGAGTAAATTTTTTCTATCAGTTTAAGAAATTTTTCTCCACAGTTCATCGCTTCAAGTTGCTTTGTAAGAAAGGACCAATTTAAGTTGTCAAAGACCTTCTGCATCGAGGGAGATTAGAGCTACTTCTTTGTCTATCTTTTGATCGTAATACTCCAAAATATTTATAATCATTCTCAAGTTATTTTTGATCTCCCTTCTTGGTATAAAACCATTTTGGTCTGGATGAATATATTTATGAATTATTGCTTTGAGTCTCTGTGCCAGTATTGATATAAATAGTTTATAGTCCACATTGAGTAATGAGATTGGTCTATTGTTTCTAACTTGAGTTGGATCTGTATCTTCTTTGTGTATTAATGTGATAATGGTTTCTGTCCAGGATTTTGGAATTTCGGCTGTCAATAATGCTGCATTAAAAACTTGTAAAAATACTTCATCTATTGATTGTTGGAAGTATTTGTAAAATTCAGTGGGAATTCTGTCTAATCCTGGAGTTTTATTGTTCTTTTGTTTTTTGCAGGCTTTGGTCAACTCAAACATTGTTATAAGTTGGTTCAAAATCTCTCTGTGTTCTTCCAATTGTGTAATATTGGTTTATTGAAGGTATCTTTTAATTTGGTCTTCGGGGACATCTTCCTGTTGGTAACGTTTTTGGAAAAATGTTTTAACTATATTTTTCTTATCTAGATGTGTGTGATGTAAAGTTCCAGATTCGTCCTGGAGTTGGTCAATAGTTCTTTTTTCTGTTTGCTTTTTTAATTTGTAGGCTAGCCAGCGTTCAGTTTTATTAGCATGCTCAAAATTTGTCTGCTTTGCCATCCTTATTTTCTGTGCCAATTCAGTTTTTGTAGTTAAGTTCAATTTGTGTTTAGCCAGATTCAGTTTTTGTTGTACTATCTTGTTGTTTGGCTGCTGTTGTAATTTAGCTTCTTCTATCTTAATTTCTTTTATCAGATCATTCCTAATTTTTTGTTTCTCTTTTTTTCTTTTGGCCACATATGCAACAGTTAAGCCTCTAATATAGGCTTTCATCGTATCCCATAAATTTTGTAATGACATTTGGTCCTTTGTATTGATTTGGAAAAATATCTTGATTTCTTTTTCTATCATTTGTAGATACTCCTTTTCCTGTATTATACTTGTATCCATTTTCCATCTTTTCTGTTTTCGGAAACCTTTCCATACTATTTTAACGGGGCTATGATCAGCTCATGTACTAGGCATAATTTCAAAATCGTATGTTTCTTTACTTAATTGAGGTGTCATCCACGCCATGTCCAACCTAGACCACGATTGACGTGGGCCAGAAAAATATGTATATTGCTTTACTTTGGTATTTAATTCTCACCAAGTGTCGTGTAAACTCATTTCTTGTGCCAAATCTTTAAATGTTTGTGGCAATATCTTCCTTTTAATTTTATTCTTCTTATTACTATGGTAATCTTCTTGTGGGCTTACAATTGCATTAAAATCGCCGACTATACAAACATTTTCATAGTCCAACTCCTTTAGCTTGTCGTGTAATTTTTTATAAACGTCTATTTGGTTTCCATTTGGAGCATAAATTGCTACTAACAATATTATTTTTGTTTCCAATTTTATTTCTATTATTAATACTTGACCTTCTTTAACAGTATAAATTAACTTAGTTCTTATTTGGTCTCTGACATATATTACCACTCCCCGTTTTTTACAGTCACCTAGAGATGTGTATATTATTCCTAATTTCTTATTTTCAAGTAGTTTTTTCTGTTGTTTTCTTATGTGTACTTCTTGTAGTGTAATTATATCTGCCCCTAATTTTTGCAATTTAGTAAATGTTTGTTGTCTTTTGCCTGATGAGTTTAGTCCGTTTATATTTATAGAAATAAGCTTTAGTTCTTCTTCCATTCCTGTTAGTTTTATTTATCCATAGCTTTGAATTTTGATGTGTTTCTTGTGACTCTTTGAGTGATCCCCGTCGTTTCCTTCTTCCCTATCCTTCCCTTTCACTGTTCCTTATCTTCCTTGTTTGTTATTTGTATCTCTTGGTTGCTAGAGTTTTGTTCTTCTCTACTTTCTCTGCTTTCCTGTTCTCCTTCATAACCTAGATGTTGGTCGACAAAATCGTGGGCTTTTTCTATGGTATCTATTCGAAATTTTCTTCCTTCCCATGATATAAGTACTCCTTCTGGTATAAACCATCTAAATTTTATCTTGAGCTTATTTAGTTGTCTGATTAGAAAATTATAATCTCTCCTCCTATCCCTGGCCCCTCTTGGTACTTGTTTTAATGTTAGAACTTCCCATCCATTATATGTAACTGTCTTCTCCTTCATCTTTCTATATATTTCTTCTTTCATTGTTTTCTTTGTGAATCTAATATGTACTTCTTTGGGGAGTTTGTTTCTTCTCGCGTAATTTGTAAAGGCTCTATAGATTTCATTGATTCCATTTCTTATTTCATCCTTTTCTTTATGTGTCGCTTTTGCTAATATTTCAATCATAATTTCGCCCAAGTCTTCATCTTTCTGTTCTTCTATATTTTGGAACCTTAGGTAAAAAGATGCCTTCTCCATTTCTAAAAATGTCAATGCGTCTTCAGTGTCTCGACTTCTTATTGCTTGTTGGTTCTCCATCTTTTCCAGCCTAGTGGCTGTGGCTTCCATTTTTTCTTCCACTTTATAAATTCACTGTTCATTTTCCGCGATGTTTTGTTGGATTTTCACTATTTTGTCATCTATGTTTTTAATATCATCTTTAATTTCCCCTACATCCAATTGTATTTGTTTGTGGTTCCTTTTGGTTTCGTCATGGTTAAGAGTCATCTTATCTTCCATCCTTTTCATTCCCTCTTGAATCATTGCAAGGGCAGCCTGAATATTTTGCATTCCTATAATAGTATTGGTCTTTTCTTTATCTATCATTTCCCCTGTCTTCTGCTGTACTAATGTTTGGGTTGGGGATATCTTCTTGGTTGTTTTAATAGTGGTTAATGTACTTGAGGTTGCCATATCTATTATACATACTATTCTTGACCACTATTTCATAAAATTATCAATCACCTAGTTTCCTTTTATAGCTTAAATAAGAAATTGTTATTGCAATACTATTTGAGAATAACTCTAATCAACAATGCAATACAATGATATGAATAGAGGAAAGAGGAAAGCAGGGGGGGCAAGGAAGGAGGGGGCAACGGGGAAGTAGCAAGTTTCTAGCAATTCATTAGTAACCTATTTCTTCAATTAATTAATTGAAAGGTACAATATGTTTATCTAGCAGTTTTATAGTAATTCTAAGATTTAAGCAATATCAAATTTTATATATTCTATATATACCCCTTATCCCACCAGATTCTAACTATTTTAATTATTATAACTCTATCAAATTATGTATCTATTACAAGTTATCTAAATTGATTAAATTGATTAGCTTCAAATAAGTAGATATAATATACTATAGTTAATTAAATGGGTACAAATATACAAATTATTTCATTATTAAAATTTAAAATAAGAATTAATAAATTACTAAATATTATTTTTCACTTCTATTATGTTATATATAATATAATATGTTAAACTTAGTCCAAACAAGTCTGTTTGTTTTCTGCCTTATTATATAGCTTTGTGCTTCTTCCAAACAATCACCGTTCCAAGGTCTGGGTCTTCTTTTTCAGCTTAGGTTTATTTTTAATGTCCAGTTTAGTCTACTACCTTTCACGTTGTAAGACCAAAGTCCAGATCCAAGATTTTATATCCAATATTTATCTCGCTCTTCGTGTACTCCTGTTCACCCAATGTCCACCGTTTGTCCCGATAATCTACCGCTTTTTCTCTGTCCGTGTTATATTCAAATAGTTCAATGTTTACTAATCACATAAGCAAAAAGTCTTACTTATATCCAGTCTTCGAAAGAAATATCACTAGGAGTGTCGGAGATGACGTCAAATTGTAAAATCCACTTGTTAAATTTCTTCCGATAATTATCTCATCTCTCTCCTCACTCTCCCACCATCTGTTTCTTTCTCTAATTATCTAGTGCAATCCGATCAGTCCAATCAGTGCAATCAGTCCAATCAACGCCAATAAATCCAGTACAATTGATTTGTAAAAATCTGTCCAAAATCCTTTCTCCAGATTCCAGCACACACCACTCCTCACACTCTCTCCGTTCTCTTCAGTATTGCACAATCTGCTCTTGTTCTATATTTATCTATTTCAATCCACTCAATCCAATCCATACTTATAGGGTCCAACAAAATCAAAATTCTAAATTGTCTATCAGTCTAGTTGTAATATTCAAAATTAATGGTTACTTCTTGTTTTCTCTCCATACACTCCGACTGATCAAGTTTTTGTGCTGTCACTTTTGCTTTCAAAATGGCTACGTTCCGATCTATCCTTTCGTCGCCACTTCTCTTATCTCTTTTTCCAGTTCTCTGCCACCAGCATTACTTCTTATTCTCAAATTTTGGGGTTTTTCTAAATTTTAGTCTCCTGTTGACGACTTCTTTTCAGTTATCAATCCTCGCTTCCCACTCACGCAGTTTCCAGCACCTCCGGTCAGCCCCGAGAGGCTGGTTTTTCCTCACTCTGGATTAAGGGATTTTCTTGAACCTTTGAAGAAGTTGCGATCTCCTCCGAGGTCCTGAGATATTCCCCTTTAAACTATTGATCTCTCTGCGATCAATAGCGCCTGTTTTGGCTCCAGATGTGGGATTGTTAGGAGACTAGGAATGGAAATCCGTTCCTTTCATCCCTAATGCGCTGAGGTCGCTGCCGGAAGTCTACTATTATTCTTCTCATCCTTCCTATTACCTATCTCCTCCCACTCATGACTATAACCATGTTGCTTAGATTTTTATGACTTATATTGTTCTGTTTGTTTCCTAGTATGATTTGATTGCTTATTAGTAACCTGTGATTATCACTAAGTGTTGTATCTTATGATTCTTGATGAAAGTTTCTGCAAGATAAAATCGCTCGGATCCGGACCGAGTTGGACTCCGACTGGACAGAAACCACTGAGGAGATTGGGGCTAGTCTTGGTGAAATTTTCTGGGAGGAGTTTGAGCCTGTTTCGTTGGAAGAAGTGGATAGGATTATGGGTTAGCTGGGGGCCTCCACGTGTGTTCTGGACCTGTGTCCCCCCTGGCTCATTTCTGCAGCCAGAGAGGTGACTGGAGACTGGATCCAGGCAGTTGTCAAAGCCTCATTGAGGGAGGGTTTTGTCCCCGCCTCGTTAAAAGTGGCAGTGTTACGACCCCTCCTTAAGAAGCCTAACCTGGATCCGGACTCACTTAACAACTATCGTCCTGTCTCCAACCTTCGCTTTTTAGTGAAGGTTGTTGAGACCGTGGTGGCACAGCAATTCCCTCATTTCCTGGAGGAAACAGACTACCTTGATCCTTACCAGTCTGGCTTCAGGCGCAGCCACAGCACGGAAATGGCATTGGTCGCCCTAGTGAATGATCTCTGGCGGGCCCGTGATGGGGGTTGTTCCTCCATCCTGGTCCTTCTTGACCTCTTGGCGGCTTTCGATACCATCGATCATGGTATCCTACTGCAGCGAGTCAGGGAGTTGGGGATAGGAGGCATTGTGTTGCAGTGGTTCTCCTCCTACCTCTTGGGCCGCTCGCAGTATGTATTGGCGGGGGGTCAGGGATCCTCCCAGAGGCCTCTCACTTGTGGGGTGTCTCAGGGATCAGTTCTCTCCCCCTTGCTCTTTAACATCTATATGAAGCCACTTCGGGGTAAGATCATTCATGGCTTCGGGGTAAGGTATCACCAATATGCAGATGATACCCAGCTTTACATCTCTACCCCGGGCCACTCTGGAGACACCCTTTCTGTGATGTCCCACTGCTTGGAGGTGGTACGGGTTTGGATGGGTAAGAACAGGCTCAGACTGAATCCCTCCAAGACGGAGTGGCTGTGGGTGCCGGCATCTCGGGATCCTGGGATACCATCTCTAGTGATCGGTGGGGAGACTATCACCCCATCCGATAGGGTTCGCAATCTGGGTGTCCTCCTGAATTCTCGGCTATTGTTGAATGACCATCTGACGGCCGTAACCAGGGGGGCCTTCACGCAAGTATGTCTTGTATGCCAGTTGCGCCCTTTTTTGGACCGAGATGCCCTCACCACGGTCACCCATGCCCTGGTTACTTCTCGGTTGGATTACTGTAACACCCTCTACATGGGGCTGCCCTTGGAACATATCCGGAGACTCCAGTTAGTCCAGAATGCGGCCGCGTGGGTAGTTATGGGAGCTTCTCATTACTCCTGTGTTACACCTCTCCTGCGTGGCTGCACTGGCTACCGGTTGTTCTCCGGGTTCGTTTCAAGGTGCTGGTTTTGACCTATAAAGCCCTACATGGATTAGGCCCGGGGTACTTACAGGACCACCTCCTGCCTTCCTCCCACTGTCCAGTGCGCTCTCATAGAGTGGGCCTCCTCTGGGTACCATCAGCCAAGCAATGTCGACTGGCGGCCCCCAGGAGGAGGGCTTTCTCTGTCGGAGCCCCAACCCTCTGGAATAGTCTTCCCACCGACCTCAGGACGGCCCCCGACCTCCTCTCCTTTAACCGGGGTTTAAAGACATGGCTGTTTAAAGAACATTATGATCGTGGGGTTATATAGCCTTTTTTAGAATGATTTTAATGGATTTTAATGTGTTTTAATTGTGGTTATTGTGATTTGTATTTATGATGGTTTTTGTAAGCCACCCTGAGTCCTTTGGGAGAATGGCGGCATATAAATCACATAAATAATAAATAAATAAATAAAGTATATTTTTCTTTTTCTTTTTTTTCCTTTTATATATACTGAGAGCATATGCACCAAAGATAAATTCCTTGTGTCCAATCACACTTGACCAATAAAGAATTCTATTCTATGGGACTTCCGCTTGGCGCCGCGATCCTCGCTGACGACCTCTTGTTAGGTCGCCGGCTTTGAACTCCATTAAACCGCCTTTGACAGCGAAAAACAGCTGTCTGGCGGTTTTGCAGCCCTTTCTCCGGGAAAAGGGAAGAGGCAGAGAGATTCCCGGCAGGTAGAGCCGCCAAAAAAGCCCCTGGAATTAAGTACAGGGGCTGGAAAGGTGGGCTCCCTAGGGGAAAGACTCCGGACTCAAAGCACTGCTGCATAAGCAGCATTAGAGGGACGTGACCAGCTCTGGAAGCAAATTGAAAGATTAAGTGATTTCGGCAGCAGACGGAGTGGAGCAGGAGAGCTTGCAACAAAGTTACAGAGCTTAACTCCTCTGTACCTTGGTTTGAATGAGCCTAATTGAAAGAGGAAGTATCCAATCAAGAGTATCGGGACTGTGCTGAGAAGAGAAAGTGAGTACTGAAAAGGACTTTTTTTTCTATTCTTAAAGAGAAACTAAGCTGCCAGAAGAGAGTAACCTGGGAAAGATATTGAAAGCAGCAATTTAAAATAATTTGGACTGAATTTAGAGACATTTAAGGCTAAGTAATTGCAAATTGGGGTGAAGAGGAAAAAAGTTTTTTTGAAACTAAAATGGCTTCTAAACAAACCAAGCCAGCATCAGCCAAAGCAGGAGGGGCTTCTCCTTCAGTCTCTACTGTGACTCAAAAGATACAACTTCCGGGGGAGGTCACAAGCAAAAAGGACTTTATGAGTGAGCTTAAGGAGTTTATAACGCAAATTGCGATTGCCCAAACAGCCAAAATAGAAGAAAAAATAGAAGAGAGAATGGGGAAATTTGAGGAGGATTTAAAAGATGTAAAAGAAATCAGAAATGAAATTAAAAAGACTGTTGAAGAGAAACATGATGAAATAAGAGAAGATATTTTGTTGGCTGTTTCTGGTTTGTCTAAAATTCTTGTGCAGCTTGATGAAAGAGTGGAAGAAATCAGTGAGGTTACTCAAGATTTGGAGGATAAGATGGGAGAATTCCAGACCAAATCGGAGAGGATGGAAGGCGATATTATTATGATGCAATACAGGTCAATGGAGTTCGCCCTGAGGCTGAGAGGGTTGAAGGAAGATGGATGGGAGAATTTAAGAGACAAATGTGCTGAAGTGATTGCCTCAGTGGTTGGAAGGAAAAAGGATGAAATAATTGGCTACCTGGATAAATTCTACAGAGTTAATTCATGGATTGCAAGAAATAGAAATTTGCCAAGAGATGTTGTGATTTACTTTACTGAGAGAAGAATTAGAAATGATGTATTGCAAGCTTCTTACAATAATAAAGTACAAGTGTCTGGGCAGGAAATTAAGGTGCTGAAAGAGATTCCTCCTAAAATGCTCAGAGATAGAAAGAATTTTGGTTTTTTAGTGGATGAACTAAGAAGACAACAAATAGTGTACAGATGGGATGTACCAGCAGGCATAATAGTGGATTATGCTGGAGAGAGGTACCGAATGAATACCGTTGAGAAAGCAAGAGAATTTTATCGTTGTGTGCTGAAAATGGAAAACACCCCGAAAGATGATAAAAAAGCAGGAAAAGGAAAGCAACAGTCTTTAACATATGCTGAGGCAGTGGTTGGAGAATCTAAGAACCAAGATGACCAGAACCAATCGGATCCAACATCACTTCCTTTTCCTTTAAGTCAACTGGAAGGACCATTGGAATTTGCAAAACTGGAGCAACCAAAGGCACAACGTGTGACAAGATCAACTACTAAACAACAACAACAACAACAACAACAACAACAACAACTGGATACAAAATCAGAAGCTGTGGGGGGAGCAAGACCGAAGATCAAGGTTAAAGAGGATCTTCAAAATATGTTCCATGTGCTTCAGTCTCACAAAGATGCCAGTTAAATTTTTGTCTTGGAATGTCAATGGTTTGAACTCACCACAAAAGAGAAAGAAAATATATCATTATTTGAAACAATTTAATAACGATGTTGTATGCTTACAAGAGACACATATTAAATTATCAGATCAGAAATATCTAATTAATGCTAAATTAGGGACTCACTTTGTGGCATCATCTTTGGAAAAAAGAAATGGAATAGTGGTATATATAAAAAAGAACATAATAGCAAATTTGGTAGAGGCGGATGATCAAGGAAGATATATAGCAATTGAAATGAGGACTCAAAATGGAACAATGCTCTTGATTGCAATTTATGCACCGAACCAGCAACAAGAAAATTTTTATAAATTTTTACATACCAAAATATCACAATGGGATTACAAATCAATTATTTTGATGGGTGATTGGAATGGAGTAATTGATATTTCTAAGGATAAGAAGACTATATCTAAAGTTGCCTCACGTGCTAAATTACCCAAACCTTTTTTTGAAATTATGGATGATTTAGAATTAAGGGATGTTTGGAGAGAATTGAATCCAGATGAAAAAGATTTTATTTTTTTCTCTGATAGACATCAATCCTTTTCTAGGATAGATTTTATTTTGTTAACATCTGATTTCCTTTCTAGGGTGAAGAAAGTCAAGATATTTACAAGGACTCTAGCTGATCATAGTCCAGTTTGGTTGGAATTAGAACAGGAGAGAAAAGAAAGGAGGTCTTGGAAATTAAATGAAAATTTATTTAGATATGAAGAAAATGTTAAAGAACTTAAAGAATATATGAAGGAGTTTTTTGATAATAATATGTATAAAGGTACTTCTATGGAAATGGTTTGGGATGCAAGTAAGGCTTATATGAGAGGAGTATTGATATACATGAATAATAAATATAGACAAAAGCAGGCAAAGAAACGGAAGGATATTGAGGAAGAAATAAAAAAGAAAGAACAATTGTTAATAGATAATCCAGAAGATAAAAGAGTTAAAGAAGCAATAGGTATATTAAGACAGCAATTTAATATGCTAATGGCCGATCAAGTTGCAACTAATTTACAATATGCTAAACATAATACATTTTGCAATGCTAATAAACCAGGCAGATGGTTAGCCTATATGTTAAGGAAAAAGCAAAGATCACGTATTATTAGTAAGATGGAATATAAAGGCAAAGAAGTTTATCAAGAAAATTTGATTAAAAAAGCTTTTTTAGAATATTATGCAAAATTATATGCAGGAGATTTGATACAAGGTCAAGATATAGATAGATATCTTAAAGAGGTTGATATCCCGGAATTAACCTTGGATCAAAGAGAAGGTTTGAATCAACCAATAAACTCTGAAGAGATTATTTTAGCAATTAAACAGTTAAAAGTAGGTAAAACGCCGGGAACGGATGGGTTGACAGCTATTTATTATAAGAACTTGCAGATGGAAATGGTGGAACTGCTTAGGATGCTTTTTAATAAAATTCAATCTGGGGGAGAAACCCCACCCTCATGGAAAACAGCTTTTATATCACTGATTCCTAAAGAGGACCAAAATTGTGTTAAACCTGAAAATTTTAGACCTATCTCACTTTTAAATACTGATTATAAGATTTTTGCTAAAGTATTGGCAAATAGATTAATGCCAATTATGCAACAAATAATCCATAATGATCAATCAGGGTTTATAAAGGGGAGATATATGAAATACAACTTGAGACAAATAATAAATTTGGTTGAATATTTGGAGAAAAATAATCAGATTCCCGCAGCTTTTTTCTTTTTGGATGCAGAGAAAGCTTTTGACAGATTGAATTGGCAATTTTTATTCAAAATAATAGATAAAATGCAATTTGGAGAGCAATTTATGAGTTCAATTAAAGCAATATATAGGGAACAAAATGCACAAATAATTATTAATAGAAGTTTAACGGATAGTTTTAAGATAGAAAAGGGAACTCGGCAGGGTTGCCCATTGTCTCCCTTATTGTTTGTTTTATCTTTGGAAATTTTGTTGAAAAAGATACGTGAATCTAAAGAATTAAAAGGAATAGTGATTCGACAGCAAGATTATAGGTTGAGGGCTTTTGCAGATGATTTAGTTGTTACACTAACGCAACCTACAGATACAGTTTCATATATGTTGGAATTGATAGAACAATATGGTAAAGTTTCGGGATTTAAAATAAATCAACACAAGACTAAGATAGTGACCAAAAATATGTCTTTTAATCAAAGAGAAGAGCTTCAACAAATATCAGGATTTGAAATACTTAAAAAGGTTAAATATTTGGGTGTGTTTATTGCTGGGTCAAATACAAAATTATTTAAAAACAATTATGAACTCTTATGGCGAAAGGTGCAGAAAGAAATGGAGGATTGGAAAAAGTTACAATTATCTTTATTAGGTAGAATAGCAGCAATTAAAATGAATGTATTACCTAAGTTTTTATTTTTGTTCCAAATGATACCGGTGTTGAAGAAGGATGAACAACTGAGGGAATGGCAAAAAGGTCTTAATACTTTTATATGGTCAGGTAAAAAACCCAGAGTTAAACTAAAAATTATACAAGATATTCGGGAGAGAGGTGGTTTAAAAATGCCAAATTTAAGATTATACTATGAAGCATCGGTATTAGTTCAGATTAGTGATTGATTTAATTTAACAGAGGATAGAATTTTGAATTTATAAGGACATGATTTACTTTATGGATGGCATGCTTATTTATTGTATGAAAAGAAAGTGGATAAAGTTTTTAAAAGTCATATGCTTAGAAATGCCTTGTTGAGAGTCTGGAAGAAATATCAATATAAACTGGATTATAAAATACCTATTTGGGCAAATCCCAGACATGCAATAGAAAACATAAGCATAGAACAAAAGATGGAGGTGATCACATATAAAGAACTTTTATTTAAAGAAAGGGGTAAACTACAACTTAAACCCTTAGAGGTTTTGAAGAAGGAAGGGATAATTTATACCTGGTTTCAATATGGTCAGCTTCAAGCAAGATGGAGGGAGGATCAAAAAACAGGTTTTATAGAAAACGAAGAAAATTTGGTAAAGCAAATCAGGGACCAGGGTATTATGCATATTAAAAGATTATATAATGTATTATTAGAGATAGACTCTGAAACAGAGTTGGTTAAAAAAAGGTTGGAATTTACACCGAAATTTTTTTTGTTGGGTATTATAAATGAATGTACATTATTGGAGACTAAGTTGATTTTAAATTTAATAACAGCAGCTAGACTGTTGGTTGCACAACACTGGAAAAAAGACTCTTTGCCTACAGTAGAAGAATGGATTGTAAAAGTAATGAACTTAGCTGAGATGGCCAAAATCTCAGCATATTTGAAGGATCATACGCAAGAAAGATACATTCTGGAGTGGAGGAAATGGATTGATTATGTTCGGAACAAATATCATATAAGAAGACATCAAATTGCGTATGAATGAAGAGGAACTGGAGTTGTAATTTTTGTTTTTCTATTTTATTAGATTGGAGTTAAGATTTTGATAGTGTTTGTAAACTAGAAATCGGATAGGTTAATGGATGGTTTAAAATTTTTGTTGAAGAAGAGAAACCCTGTATTTCACTCTGGGAAGTCGGGGGGGAGGGGGGTTGAAGGAGGGGAGGGATGGGGGGGTGAAGGAGGGAAGGGGGGTTTATATGTTTGTACTTTTATAAAACTTTTAATTTAAAAAAAAAGAATTCTATTCTATTCTACTTAGTCACAGCTTGCTATGCCTTTTTGAAGACTTGCACCATTTTAGGGTTTTCTTTTTTGTGTGTTAAATAACAAGGAAGAAGATTTCCAAGGCAAGCCAAATAAGGAAGTGTGGAGGGAAAAAAGCTGATGAAGAAATATAAAGACTGAAGGCTGTAGTTTTAACTTATTATTGTAGTAACTTGTAGCTTGGTCTTTGTTGTGAGTGGCTAAAATTTTCTGATCTTGGTCAAAAGAGGAAGCCAAGATGATGGAGCAATATTAAAGCAATATATATTTCAAATATATTAGAGATATATTTGAAAGGCCTCTAAATAAAATCTGTCAGTTTGTTGATCAGCTGTGGTCCAAGGATGATAACAAATCCTCTCAAATTTTGAGAGGCAAACATGTGGAGAATGTTACCGAACTACTGAAGCAATTTCACAAGTAGCTGAAAATGCAGAGGAGTTCATTGCAGTTTTGGAAAAACATAACTTTCACTATTACGTTTTAAATATAAACCTCTCAATACAACTAAAAGAGCATCGAGAAAAAAGACAAATTTGGGACTTTTTCTTTAAGGATATTAACAAGGTTGAGGATTTTGTGATACAAAGAGATGTTTAAAACTGCTTGATAAATCTTCCAGAGAAGAAAAAAAATTTACTCCATGAAGATAAACTGGAAGGAGTGACTAACTGGAATTAAGAGGGATCTTTCTTTGTTTGATATGCGTAACTGAAAGAAAGACTTAATCCAAAATTTGAAAATGATTTTAAAGTTTAAAGAAAAAAGATATTAAAAAGGATGATTATAAAAGAAAAAAATATTTTATAAGGATAGTTTGGAGGGAGGGATCTAAATGTAAGACTGAAGTTTTGACTTTAAAAAAAAGTTTAAAAAAAGTTTAGCACTTAAAAAAAGTGAAGAAATGAGTGGGGGTTTTTTCAGTAAGGTCAAAGAATTTGGAAGAATACAATGAATCTTGTTAATAAAAATGGTGGCAGTTCACAAAGATTATTAGGTGCAAATAGAAATACATACTATTTCCATAGCAAGGAAGATAAATCAGCAATGGTTAAACTGATTATTTTATTCTAAGTGAAAAATTTCGTTTTCATTTTCATTTTCATTTTATTAGATTTATATACAACCCTACTCCCGAAGGACTCAGGGCGGTGAACAGCCTTAAGATAAAACACATAAATACAAAAAATTTAAGATAGAATAAAAACGAATTAAATACTTTGGCTGAGACAAATTTAAAACCCTCATAATTTAAAACACATTAAAATTTCCATTAAAAGGGGGACAGACTTAGGTCAGGCCAGCTTGATGGAATAAATGAATCTTGAGCGCACGACGGAAGGTGCGCAGATCCGGGATCCTCCGTATCTCCAGGGGGAGCTCGTTCCAGATGGTAAAAAATATTTTTACTTCTGGATTTTGTGCTTGTGATGAAAAAAAATAAAACTTTGAGTTTGGTTTTGTTGATCAGAAAGATTTGTCTTTATAGAAATGACTAGTTACATATTAATGTGTAAAAGCAAAAAGTTGAGGTTGTAGTGTTTTATGTCATACTGTGTTAAGAGTCAGAAGTCATTGCTCGTTTTTTTGCTTTTTTTCCCCATTGTATTTCACACTCCCTTTTCCCCATTTCTTTTCCTTACCTTAATTTCCCATTTCTACTTTTTTTCTGTTTTTTATATAATAAAACAAATTTTAAAAAAACAATTATCCCGCCTAGAAGCTTCAAAACAATACTACAAAGGTATGACAGAATTAGGTTTTCAACCTATTGGGAAACATTTAAATAAGGGGTGAGCAAGCAAAGGGTTACATATGACCATCTGACAGTTGATATTTTCCCTCTCTGTTATCAGTTTTCATCTGTCAGAAGTGAGAAATTATAAAATGCATGTGAAGTAATTATTATTATTATTAGCTATATGATTTACTATATACTGGGTTCTGGCTGTGATGAAATATAAGTTTTGTCATTCTAACCAAAGGTCAAAATCTGGATAAATGATTCAATCCAGAGAAATTTGGTGACTTAGGAAGAACTTGTCCAATGGATTAAAAAAAAATATGGACTTAAGCATCTATTTATCCAACAACTGGAGACAATTATGTATATGAATATTTTCTTTATTGTAAGAAATCCAGAAATGTCCACCTTGCCAGGAATTTTCAGGAAAAAGGAGATTCAAGAGCCAAAAACCAATTATCAATTTCATGAAAGATACTTGACTGCCTCTCATTTACTCCTCGTAAGTTATTCAAGCATAAGCTTTGTGTTGGAATCCCTGCCTTCCTATAATCAAAAGCAGCAGATTTTCCACCTCCACTGGATCCTATATTTAAGCGTAGTTACTTGAAATGCTTATCTCATGGATGCCATACAACAGAACTTTCACCTCTGAGGTTATTTAAGCTCACAACTGACTTTCAAGAATTGCTGGAGGAATATTCTTAGCTTGGTGCTTACCTTGCTCTTCATCACGCCTTTCAGGTACAGTATGTTCCACAAGGAGCTGACTAGGTAGCCGAGGACTTGGCAGCACAAGGAAACAACAGCCAATCACTGACCATCAACATACCAATTGATCAATAGGAAGGCACCACATAAATACAAAGTATAGAATGGTCCAAAGTACAATTTCAATAGAGAGAAGTTCCCTGAACATGGGCTCAAACACGAGTCTGAAAGCTTGGAAGACTAAACCTCTGTTCCCGGTGATTGACCCAGTTTGGATATTGACTAGAGTAGATCTAACGAAATTTTGATTCCACCCTCCAGTGGAATAGAAATTCACTTCCATTTCAAAGTATAAAATGGAAAAGATCAAAGGCAATAAATGCATCAGAGTACCTCTTTCAATCAACAATACAATAAACTCTATATACTATTCCAGAATAATGGTGAGTCCCAGATGGTGAATTATCAGTGATAAAATAAACATTGTGGATCCACCAACATTTAGATATTTGTATTTATATCTAAATTTGCATGTATGACTTCTTGGGAACCTGGGGCAGGATTATTTTTGATGTTACCTTCATTTTAATGCACTCATGTGTCTCCATGCCCTACAGCAGGGGTCCTCAAATTATGCCCCATGGACCAGATACAGCCCACCAACACAATGTATCTGGCCCATGCAGTGCTGGGCATGCTTTGCCATCTCTACTTGGCCTTTCTTGCTGGCTGCTTTGCCTCCTTCAGGCAGGCCTGGTGCTCTGGGAGATGACAGCAGAGGCCTAATGGACCTGTGTGAGCTGCTGGTGGCCTCGGTGGTGACGAGGTGCATTGGGTGTGTGAGGGGAACACACCTTTCTTGCTGTCTGCTTTGCCTCCTTCGGGCTGGGTGGGTCTGACAAACAGCGTTGGAGTTGCCACCCAGGAGCTGCAAGGGGCAGAGACCCCCAATGCCAGCCTCCTTCATCAGGGCTACTTGGCAGGGAGAGCCGAGCCCCGCCCTGCCCTGTAAGGCAGCAGTTCCAGAGCACTTTCAGGGCACTGCCCAACAGATGCAACTCCTTCAGACAGAGCCCCTGAGGCTGCGGTCTTTTCCCTGAAGTGAAAACAGCCTTCTGTCTTGCAGGGCCCCCTCCTCACATCTCTGTACCAAGCTGAGGGTTGCAGCCAAATTCCCACCTCAGCCGGAATTCCAGGAAGGCACAGCTCAGGGGTAGTGAGGCTTCCCTCCACGCAAGCGGGCAAGTTGGCAGGGCGCTGCCCAAATCTGTGACTGTGGCTCAAAGTCCCTCTTCCTCCAGCCTTAGGATGGGTGGCGCTTCATATCCCACCCTAACCATGCTTCAAGGAAGCCCAGCCAGGCACCACATATTGAGTTGGGTAGCAAATGGGGAAATGCCACACCCTCCCCTATTTCCTGCAGGGCTTGCTGCTTGGACAACCAGCCTGGTGCTGGCAATGGACTCCAGAGTTGCAGCATGTGCCAGCTGAGAGGATGGCAGGCTGTGTCTACAGCCGGAAACCATTCCCCCTGCACACAAAGGGCAGCAAGCGCATGGTGGCCGATAGGTTTCTGGCTGTAGGTGCCCCACCCCCTGCCTCACTTCACCTCATCCTTCAGGACGAGCCTCCCACCCACTGCCCCACCCACCAGAGACCCCTGAATTCCTTTCCCAACCATGCCCAAACCCACAGGCACCACCCATGCAAGTAATGTCAAGCAGGCCACGCCCCTGGCCACACCCAGTCAGTCATTACTACCCCAGCCACACCTCTCCCACCCACCCACCCACAGAGGACAGCCACAATGCTGATCTGGCCCTCAATAAAATTGAGTTTGTCATCCCTGCTTTAGATTGAGCAAGTTCAGCTTAAGAAGGACAAAAGCAAAATGGACTGCTACATTGGCCATGCCCACCCAGTCACATGACCACCTAGCCACACTCACCCAGTCACTTGACCATCTAGCCATGCCCATCCAGCCAGTTATTAGGCAGATCAAACTATAGTTCACCCAGGACCGTGACTTGGCCCCCTGTTTAAAAAGTTTGAAGACCCCTGCCCTACAGGATGGATTGCAACATTAGGGATAAATGTAACTTGCAGTGGAGAAGATAAAGAGTTATGTATGTGAATGAGAAAAAGACACCACGAACTATCCAGTGCTCTCAAGAGATTGGTAAACTTCACCATCTAACAAAGATCTGAGACGTTAGTCAAGAATGCATGATGCAGCATTTTCTTGAAGTTGAAAGAGGCCATTCAGGATTATATAATTGAAGAAATGTGGGATGAAATTAAAATTATATCATAGTAGCTTGAAAACCAGCCCATGAAAGAATAATTTTTCAGAGCAGTTCCACTCAAATGCACACATCTGAATTCTTCCAATTCCACAGTGAAAAACAGAAGCATCAAAACTAGGAAAGGAAAAGAACAAACCAACCCAACTATCAACAATGAATAAAAAAGTAGGATCTCTTGGATCATTTTCAATGCACAACATCTTCCATATCAGCATGGATTGAAATATTTAGTTAGCTTGGAATACACCATCTGTGATTGTTGACCTTTAGCTACTCACCTCACTGCTGAGTTCTCCAAACTGTACCATCTGCAGAAGCTGTGCTACTTTCAAGAGATCTGACTTTATGACACTGCAGCACCACTGTTTCTCAACATATCCCCACTGGGAATCCTCCTGAACTTTAGGTAAAGGGCAGAGGCTTTAAAAATGCTCCTGGCAGAATAAGTTTCTCCATAAATACAGTGGTTCTTACCAGCAGTGTTCAGAGCAGGTATGCCTTGAGAATAGAAAACAGAAATGTATGGAAAAAATTCCTTGACTTTTGTTTGTTTCCTGATATTGGACATAGATGTTTATTTTTATTTTAAACTGCTAAAACAGAAATAAGATTTCTGTATAATCAGAGCAGCCCCTAGTGGTCACACTTTGTACACCATCAGCAAAGAAAAATCTGGTGTGGTAAGGCTAACATAGAAATAAACTGGCTATAACAAAACATATTTGCAGTGGATTCATAGCAAAGGAACTGTTGAAACTTGGGGAACGGAGGTTGCTTTCCTTTTGAAAAGAGACAATAGATTGCCTCCAGTTGGGGATCTTCTCCAAAGATTTCTACAGTTCTGTTTCCTAACATAGCCCCGTATCTTGGAAAAGAATCTCATTGCTGAAACGGTGGAAGGGAAAGAGAAGAACAGAAGAACCAACAGCAAGGTGGATGGACTAGGTTACAATGGTGATGAGTGAACCATTGAGAGATGGGTTAGGGATAGATCCTCGTGGAGAAAATCTATCTATGTGGTCACTAGGAATTGAAAATGACTTGATGCAGGGATGAAATGCTCCCAGTTCAGACTGGATCGCCCGATCTGGTAGCCAAAGAGGTTATAGAAAAAATGTTTTTAAAAGGAAAAAAAGCCTCTGCTGATCAGGCAAGTCAGCTGGAATCGTCAAAGGCTTTTTTTAAAAAAAGAAAGCCTCTGCTGATCAGGCTTCTCAGCTGCGATTGTCAGAGGCTGTCAGGTATGCTTCCTTCAGTATCCAGGAAAGGAGGACCCAGACTCCATTAGAGGTTAACTGGTACTTTTACTAGATATGAAATGAACGCAACCATAGAAAGCAGGATTCCGAAGCAAAACGCGTGAAAGTTACAATTAGAAAGCATCCCCCTCCCTTGTGCACCATAAATCATCCAATCCACAGGTCTTCCAGAGGTCAGGTGGGAGCAGACGTCTGGCCGTGTCAGCATCCAGGAATGCAGTGTCCGTTGGACTGATAACAGCTTAAGGAAAGGTTTCGTTTCTCAGATTTAGAAAGCCCGCGTGAGCATAAGCCCCCCTCCCTCCGTTTCTATGACAACCGAAGCAGCAAAGCAAAACTAGCGAGGTTGACATTCGGCCCCCCTTCAGAAGAGACAGCTTCTAATCCTGAAACAGAGAAAGGAATATCACAACAATTAATACTTATCATGTTTCAAGGTTTATCAGGGTATTTGGTGTGGAACAGCTGCACTTTTCTAGGTGCCCTAACATCACGTTTATTCACCCACTCAGCTTGTGATAACGGGAAGTGCTTCCAGGCTACGAGATACTGTACTTTCCCATGATGTTTTCTAGAGTCCAAAATCTCTTTTACTTCAAAGTGTTGTTCCCCTTCAATGAGAATGGGAACAGGAGAAGGTTCCTTGGACAGACGTAGAGAGGATGATTGTTCCAGTTTCAGTAAACTAACATGAAACACTGGATGAATTCGTCGCAAGTTCTTGGGTAAATCTAATTCAACCGTGACTGGGTTAATGATCCGAGTAACAGGGAAAGGGCCCACATACTTAGGACCAAGCTTTTTTGATTTCTGCGGAGTTTGCAAATACTTGGTAGACAGATAAACCATGTCCCCCACTTGATAAGTATGTGCAGGGCATCTCCTTTTGTCGGCTTGGGCTTTATGGGCTTGGTGAGCTCATCTAACGCTTTACGAGTCACTGCCCAAGTCGCTCGTAGTTGATCGATCCACTCAATCAGAGAAGGGTTTTGTGGGTCATCATGAGGTAACTCTGGGATTGGCACAAACTCTTGCCCAGAAGCCACCTTGAAAGGAGTGAAACCTGTGCTGCTATGTACGGAATTATTATATGCCACTTCTGCGAATGGCAGCAATTCCAACCAGTTGTCTTGTTGGTAGTTTATATAACATCTTAAATATTGTTCTAGCACGCCATTGGTTCTTTCACAGGCCGCATTAGTCTGGGGGTGGTGGGCGGAGCTTAGTCCTTGGGCGGAGCCTATCAACATTAGGAACTCTTTCCAAAAGCTGGAGGTGAACTGCACTCCCCTGTCTGAAATTATACGTTTTGGTGCTCCATGTAGCCTATATACATGTTGAATGAACATCTTAGCAAGGGTTTTTGCTGATGGGATCTTAGTGCACGGGATAAAATGCACCTGTTTGGAAAACAGATCAGTTACTACCCATATAACGGTGCAACCCCCACTTTCGGGAAGGTCTACAATGAAGTCCATGGATATTTCTTTCCAAGGAGCAGTGGGTTTGGCCACACTTTGGAGAAGACCAGGTGCCTTCCCGGGAGGTCTCTTAGCTGAGGCACACACTGGACAGCTCGCGACATATGCCTCTGTGTCCTTTTTGAGTGCGGGCCACCAAAACTGTCTTTTGACGAGATGTAAGGTTTTGACAAATCCGAAGTGTCCCGCCACCTTGGAGTCATGGGCGTGTTGCAAAACAGTTACTCGTAAATTAGCTGGGACATACAATTTGGCTCCAACCCAAGCTAGTCCATCACGAAGTGTACATTCGTTTGAGTGGGCTTGGAACCACTCATCGGTTTTCAAAGTCTCTTTTAGTTGCTGGAGCAAATCACCCGACAGACTTGGGTCGCTTTTCGACTGTGCTCGGGTAGTCACTGGTGCCGCCAGTTGGGCTGACGGGACAATTGGACGGACAACTTCTTCCCTGGTGCTGTTGTATTGAGGCAATCTGGACAGAGCATCTGCCATGAAATTCTTCCCGCCAGGAAGGTAGCGCAAAGTGAAGTTAAAACGGTTGAAGTGTTGGGCCCAGCGCACTTGTTTTGGCGACAGCTTACGTGGAGTTTTCAAAGCCTCGAGATTTTTATGATCAGTCCAAACTTCAAAAGGATGTTTCGCTCCTTCGAGAAAGTGCCTCCAGGTTAGAAGTGCCCAGCGTACGGCGAAAGCCTCCTTTTCCCATATGGCCCATCTCCTTTCGGTTTCGGATAGTTTCCGGGACGTGTAGGCACAAGGCTGTAATTTTCCATCCGCATTCTTTTGCAGAAGTACGGCCCCTACTGCGACATCACTGGCATCCGCCTGTACCACGAAAGGTTCGTCCATATCTGGGTGCTTGAGGACTGGTTCAGCAGCAAATAGTCGTTTCAGTTTTTCGAATGCTGCCTGACAGTCCATAGTCCATTCAAGAGGTTTGGAGGGTTTTGGTTTTTCTTCACCCTTGTTTTTCAGGAGATTAGTTATTGGCAATGCGATTTTGGCAAACGAGGGGATGAACTGTCGATAAAAGTTAGCAAATCCCAAAAAACACTGTAACTGCTTGCGGGTGCATGGCGCTGTCCATTCTAACACCGCCTGAACCTTTGCAGGGTCCATTTCTATTCCCTCTGGGGAGATGCGATAGCCAAGATAGTCAATTTTGGTTTGGTGGAACTCACATTTAGAAAGCTTTGCATACAGTTCAGCAGCCCTAAGTTTTTTCAGGACGGTGCGTACTAATCTCACATGGTCAGCCATGTTGTCAGAGTAGATAAGAATGTCATCCAAATAAACGAGCACCCCCTTATACAAATGCTCATGCAAAATTTCATTGATTAATTGCATGGATACTGCAGGAGCCCCTTGTAGTCCAAACGGGAGCACTCGGAACTGGAAACACCCCAGCGGACAGTTAAATGCAGTTTTCCATTCATCCCCTTCCTTGATGCGCACCCTGTAATAAGCCTCCCGTAAATCCAATTTGGTAAAAATCTTCCCCTTCCCTAAGTGAGCCAACATGTCCTTCATGAGGGGTAAGGGGTAGACGTTTTCCACGCAAATCGCGTTTAGGTTCCTATAGTCAACTACCAAACGAAAGGAACCATCTTTCTTTTCTCTGAATAAAACTGGTGCGGCCACTCGTGGTCTGGCTGGTTGGATGAAGCCCCGTTCTAGGTTTTTGTCAATAAAATTTCGTAGTTCCCCCAGTTCACGAGGGGTCATAGGATAAATCTTTGGCTTAGGAAGCTTCACTCCCGGGAGTATCTCAATAGCACAGTCTGTAGCCCTGTGGGGGGGCAGCACATCCGAGGCCTTCTCGCTAAAAACTTCACGGAGATCCCAATACTCTTTTGGAATTTTCTCCTCCCCCTCTATGTGGTCTATTGCCATCTCCGCTTCTTCAGGGCCCCCTCTGTCTTCAAGGGGGGGCTCCTTCCCTTCAGGTGGTGGCTTACTAGCATGAATGCGCCCAGTTAATTCGCGGGTTCCATTTCCGTAGCCAGGGCAGGCTGAGAATGAGGGGTCATTCCATACTAGGGGCCACCACAAAACTGAGAGTCTCTACGTGGTCCCCTAATTTCATTTCAATGGGTTCCGTTATGAAATTAGTTGGGGCCCCGCCTGCCATCGACCCATCTAGCTGGCAGAATGCAATAGGCCTTTTCAGTTCCCTCAATCTCAGGCCCATCTTTTCTACTACTTTCGGGCTGATGATGCACCTGGTGCACCCAGAGTCTAATAAGGCTGGCATCTGTGCATGGGCCCCTGTAGAGGGTACTTTAAGTTCTATGGGGATGAGTAAGGGCCCCTCAGTGTGACTCACCAGATCATCGGAGTCAGAGTCAGTCTCGCTGTCGTCCGCGTTGGTCGGAGTTCCCAACTCCCCCTTGGTCCGGGGAGCGAACTCTACGACTTCCCCCTCCAGCGCGGCTTCACAAACTTTTGCGGGTGTTCTGTCCATCTTCTTTGGTGCTCTGCTGGCAGGTTTTGGCACTGGCCTGGAGGAGCACTCAGCGGCCCGGTGTCCTTCCATGCCGCACTTAAAACAAGTGAAAGGCTTCGGCTTGGGTTTGGTCTCCGCCCTTCCCCCAGCCATTTTTGGGGCTTCCTTGCGGTGGTAGGAGAATGAGGGTTCCCCGGCACGCCCCCTTCGTAGTCGGCTATGGCTTATCTCAATTTCTGCATCCTCAGCTGCTATGTACCAACTGTCCAGATCTTCAGGAACCCCCCGTGCTCTACAGTCATGGTAGATTTCATCATTCAGCCCGTCTTTGAACCCTTCCAGCAGGGCTATCTCTGACCACCCTGTCATGTATGGCGCTAGCTCCCAAAATTCTTGGATGTATTCCGCCACCGATCTCCGGCCTTGCTGGATACTTTTCATACGGAGCCTTGCCTTCTGCTCAGCTAGGTGGTCCTCGAAACGCCTCCTAAGGGCTGCCATAAACTGGTTGTAATTCTGCAGCAGGGGGGAATTGTTATTGTGGAGTACCACCATCCACTCGGCTGCCACCCCCTCTAAAGCACTGGTGACACATCTCACTCGGGCTGCATCTGACGAATAGTCCTCGCCCCAGTCTTGCATGTGATTCCACACTTGGGTTAAGAAAAATCCCAAAGTTTTTGGGTTCCCATCATACTTTCCAGGAAGGGGGGGAATTTTAGGTTTTTTTTGCCTGCGGGGTGGGGCCTGTAAGGCTGGGGCCCCCTGGACTGCTGCATCCCTCATTTGACCACCCAACGCCTGGGATGTATCTTTGTCAGCTCTCTCTTCCTCTCCCCCACAAACTCCTTCCTCAGGATCTATTCTAGAGTCTCCTTCTTCCCCCCCCCCCCCAGGGTATGCATAAGACTCACGGGCTTTTCGGCTTTCTTCAGCCTCACAAATGAGCTGAAGGGCTTGCTCCATTTTGAGGCGTTCCTTCTGCTCCTGCAGCCACACGCCTTCTCCTTTTCGGGGTCTGGAGGTTGTTACTCCACGGGGGGTCTTTCTCAGGTCCGGCAACCTTCCGACCCCTGTCGACCATCGGGCTGGCTCTTCCCTCGGTTCCTTCAGCTGTAAATTCTCCATCCACACCGCAGTCTCTTCGGGTGGCTGATATGAAGACATTGCCAAGCCATATGCCCCCATCTGTTCTGTATCACTTCCCTGATCAGACATTCTGTAGTTTTTCAGCCCCCTCGGTGTGATCCGGGATGGCTGTGATGAGAATCCTGCTTATTGTCAGGTATGCTTCCTTCAGTATCCAGGAAAGGAGGACCCAGACTCCATTAGAGGTTAACTGGTACTTTTACTAGATATGAAATGAACACAACCATAGAAAGCAGGATTCTGAAGCAAAACGCGCGAAAGTTACAATTAGAAAGCATCCCCCTCCCTTGTGCACCATAAATCATCCAATCCACAGGTCTTCCAGAGGTCAGGTGGGAGCAGACGTCTGGCCGTGTCAGCATCCAGGAATGCAGTGTCCGTTGGACTGATAACAGCTTAAGGAAAGGTTTCGTTTCTCAGATTTAGAAAGCCCGCGTGAGCATAAGCCCCCCTCCCTCCATTTCTATGACAACCGAAGTGGCAAAGCAAAACTAGTGAGGTTGACAGAGGCTTTTAAAAGCATTTTTTATAACCTCTTCAGCCAAAGAGATTGTAGAAAAAATGGTTTTAAAAGTTAAAAAAATGTTGGCCACGCCCACTCAGTCATATTACACACACACCCCCAAGCCATGCCCACAGAACCGGTAGTAACAAATTTTACATTTCACCACTAACTTTATGGCATATAATCAATCAAACAAACAAACTGTATCTTTCACATATCCCAAAGATGCTTTTCCAAAAGGCAGCTGGAGTTTCTTGATTTTTTTTCTTTGAAAACATTTTGTTTCTTATCCAAGATGTTTCTTCAGATGGGAAGCTTCAGAAGAATCAAAGAAGCTTCTTGGATGAGAAGCAAAATGTTTTCAAAGAAAAAACCAAGAAAGTTTAGTTGCCTTTTGGAAAAGCATCTTTGAGATACAGTAATCATGAATGATTGAGAATCTCTATAGGCATATGTCTTTCACATATTTTTCCCAAGGTGAATTTCAAAGAGTAACTGTAACTGACCTGCAATTACTAGATATAATGTGAGGGAGAATTGGACTCAGTCTATGGATCCAAGGATTGCTTGAGTTTTAAGCTGTAATGCCACGGATGCATAATTGTTTAAAAAACATTTTTTAAAAGATCCATTTAAAAACAAAACTGAAATAGCCACTTGAAATCCCAAGAGATCTTGATGCTCCTCACCAAAATCTCACAAGATTTCAAATGACAACATCAGAATCTTGCAAGATGTAGTCATCCTAGCCATTTTAAAAATATCATTTAATTTGGGGGTCCCAATAATTTCATAATAGGGGAATCAAGTGTACTCTAATTCTTGCTGGCTCTGTGTTTTTCAGCTGATTGTTTAAGGAGGTCCTCAAAAGCATGTGATTTTTCTGTAGAGTTTAATCTCAAGGAAGAAACTGAGAGTACTGATTTATGAAAAATCTAGAGAATAAGTAATGAATGCAATGGGGACTGGCAATGTTTTCATACCGCAGATATGAAAACGATTCCCCAAATTTTCTAAAATATCACGATACCTGCTATCTCACAGGAGATCTCTTCAGATTTCATACAAGGTCCTCTGAGATAGGCTTTGCCATTCACAAATGTGGAAATTTTGAGAGATGGAACATTCTCTCAGGAAATCTCATAAAAAGCAAACAAGAATACTGAAAGCTCAATGTATATCAGCCATGTATTTTTAAAATCATTATTTTAAAATTATTTTGAGAGCCCCGTGTGCTACTTGGGGCATAAGAGTGCTTTAGCATTGTCATGGTTCCAAGTAATGCTTCCAGTCAATTCAAGACTCTGAGCCCTTGGCTTCCTCAAAAATCCTGTTTATTGGGTACATCATATCGGCATGGTCAGTGGTGAAACCAACACTGAATAATTCCCGCATTTTGGGTATAATTAAAAAATAGATACTGTCCATCCCCCTTGTGTCATAGGTCATGTTAACCAACCAAGCAGGTGATGAACTTCTCAGCACTCCCCCCTGCCATTCCTAGGGCACAATGATGTGGTCTGGCGCATTGAAGGAAAACATTCTACATTCCATAAGTCCCCCTCCCCTCCATAAGTATGGCAACTAAGAAACGAAGCAAGAAAAATACAGCTTCAGCTAGAATCATTTCAAGAATTGACAACCTTGACTGCCTTGAATGTGAAATGCATGGGTGTTCCTTGATCTGATTTTAGTAGCTCCAAAAGTCTTGGCTTTCTAACTATATCTTATATACCAAAAGATCTCTGCTGTGACAGTTGTCAGAACTATTCAATGGTTCGATCTTTTTATAGATCTTTTTTGAACACAATATCCCTGTTTCTACAAGAGAAAACTTTACTGCTTTATGTACTGTGATTCTAAAGCAAGGAGAAAAATCAATGGATAGATTTTTTTTCCTGAATATAGAACATTCCTGAGACTGGTGCTTTGCATTTTGTTAAACTAAAGTTGTCTGAATAAAATAAAAACCTGAATCTCCTCAACTGGATTTGCAGACTAAATCAGCAATTTCATTCAAAGCATTGATTTGATGATTGGTTGACTTCTGAGCATTCTTCTCATCTATTTAGCATTCTAAATCAATTCAATTCTATGATCCCATTTGGACATCCAAACCAAATCAAATGAGTCTGCCGAATCAAATTATATGTCAGAATTCATAGGCAAATCTAAATTAACCATTTGAAATTATTTCTCTCTGATTCATGCATTCCTATCAGAAAATATAGACCTTGGCAGTCGCCTTGGGGCATGTCTTTCAACATATTGATTCATTTAGATGCCATGATAAGTCTTCGGGAATGAAGAATCTAGAACAAATACTCTGAACATTACATTTTATCTTAGATTTTAGTCTCAGAAACCAAGTAGACCACAGATGTCTAACTCACCGTGTCATGTTGCTGTCATGTGACATTTTACAACATTTTTCCCCTTCATGGAGCTGGGGTGGGCATGTCCTGTACATGATGTATCTAGTCCACGGGCTACCAGTTTGAAACCTATGAAGTAGACCATTCACAGTAATCAAATATCTCAGTTCAAGGATTATGGAGCTGTTTGTTGTTCTCCAATTTTCTCCCTCCCTCGCTCCCTCTCTGAGGGAGGTCTCCCCAATCTTGTCAATTTCATCATAAATTGGATAGGCAGGAAATGAAATTGAGAACTGCAAAATGGAACTCCTCCATGCAAATGGCTTCAAATATTAGATCTTTGAGTTGAACCACTATTTGTCCCACTATATACAGAACATTAAATTCAGATTGGCAGCTTTCTTCTTTCTCTCTTTCTTAGGAAGTCCCTCATTCTGGTCAGCTAAATGCCAGAGAAGTATAATGTGGCTTTCTCTTTGTAAAGTAGAGCATAACCCAAAAGGAAAAATGCCAATCACAGATCATTCAGCCAGACAAAGTGCTATATCTAGTCCCTTCGTAATCCATTATAGGATTAACTTCATTAGTACTTTGTATTTAAAAAGAGAGAGAGAGAATTCTTCCTCCCCCTTCAAAAAAAAAAAGAAATGTTTAAAATTTGCAATCATGTGCTGCATGAGAAATATACTAGAGAATAATGCCAATGACATGAAGCTGTTGCTACATCCTACAGGGTTGGCAGGAAAACCATTTGTTATTCCAGTTCTGGAATAACTGGAAGAGTTCTGGAAATTGTCTTCTGAATTTCTGATTGTCTGACATCTCTTCAGCTGCAGGGTGGGGAGAATCCTTCTGCTCAATTTGAGCTTGGACTGCAGAATTCAGTTAGGCAGCAAGGGTGAAATTCTTGTTTCCTCAAAACTGTGAAAATAGAAACAAGCAACATCCTTTGCTGAGACTCACATGGCACCATAAGGTCCCAGGGTTTACCTGGATCTCCAAGTCTACTTTTCTTCAGCAGGATGTGCAGGTGAATAGGGGGACGGGAAGAGAAGAAGGAAAGTTTGTGTTAGATAGGGGACGTGAATAGAAGAGGCGGGACACTGTAGTCCATTTCAGCACTTTACTTCCAGTCACGATCAGGAGCAAGAGAGCGGCAGGCTCGCTTTTTAAAGAGCTCCAGCAGTCTCATCAGCCACTGACAGCAGTTTAATTTTCCCTCTGCTAGATTAGCCAATCAGTAGGGGCATACAAATGGGTGCTCCGTACATCCGTACTTAACATCCCCTCCCCTCCTAGTTAGAGCACAACCAATCACATTTGTAATTAGGCAACGTAGTCATGTAAATAGGCAGGGTGCTTCAGGGCACGACTAGACTTGCATGGTTCACTTGTTTCAGTGATGCGGTCAAGCCTGCTGCCATTCCTGAGTCCTCGGAAGGAACCTCCTGGAACACTCCCATGGGCCTGGAGGACTCCACCCCAGCCTCTCCTTCTTTGGTTCCTGGATCCTGTCACTGGACTCCTGGTTCCTCAGATATGTGTTCGGAATCCTTTTTCAGGTTTGAGTCTAGGGTCTCTGTGTTATTTGGAGCTAAGGACAGTTTTTTATTGTATGGGTTTCCGCTTGCTGTTTTGTATGCTCCGGGATTCTGGTTTTGTTGGATAGGGGATTTTTCGAGTTGCCTTAATCCGGTCTCCCCTAGACTATTTCAGAGTTGGTCAATATGCCTCCTGCCATCCTCAAATTCCACCTGGTATAACTTTGGCCCCGTTATGGCTACTACCCTTGCCTATACCCAAATAGGGTAGCCTGTGTAATTATGGGCAAACACCAAATCACCTTCTCCAAACTCCCTGAGTTGTAGATTGAGTCCAGAGGTATCTCCGGGTGGTAATGGGGGTGCAACCGGTCCAACGGTGACCTTAGTTTCCAGCCCATTAATAGCTTGGCCAGTCTTTTATTAGTTGTTCCACTAGGGGTGATATGTTGGGCTAAGAGGAATTTGTCAATCTTTTCCTGCCACTTACTGGGGCCCATTCTGGTGAGTGTTTCTTTGGTCAGTATCACCATTCATTCTGCCTGACCATTACTAGCCAGATTAAATGGGGCAACCAGGGAATATCTGATTCTTTGCTCTGCTAGGAATGACTCAAGTGTTTTTGCAGTTAACTGTGGACCATTGTCAGAGACAAAGACGTCCAGTAACCCATGGGGTGCAAACAATTTTCTTAATGCCCTTATTGTTGCTTCTGCGGTCAATTTAGGCTAATGCCTCTACCTCTAGACATTTTGAATATGCATCAATGACAATTAGAAATGTTTGTTCCCCTATTGGCCCAGCTAAGTCAATATGTATCCATGACCATGAGCTCTTAGGGATTTCCCACTCCCTGATGGATGCCCGGTGTGGAGCTGGCCAGGTTTCCTGGCATGGCATGCATGTCACTACCCATTCTGCAAAGTCTCTGTCCAAGTTTGGCCACCAAATATAGCTCCAGGCCAGAGCCTTCATTTGTACAATCCCTGGGTGACCCATGTGTAATGTTTCCAGGACTTGTTTCCTTAAACCCTATAGCACAATCACTCTCTCCCCCATAACAGGCACCCCTTTAGTGTTGACAATTCTAATTGTATAGTTTGGAATGTTTTGAACTCTTTCTCTTGCAGCCACCCCCTCAACACCCAGTTTAAAACTTTGGACAACAATTTATCCTTCCTAGTATATTCTGCTATTCTGTTGGAGGTGACTGGGCTGTTAAGTCCAATGTCTATAAGTAGTACTTGTGTGGCTGGAGCCAGGTCTTCAACAAGCTCCAGTAGGGGGGCACCTACTGAGAGCATTGGCGTTGGTAATGTTCTTTACTGGTCTGTGCACCAGCTTGTAGTCATACCCCATCAAGAAAATCGCCCACCTGGCCATCCTGGAGGGCATGTAGTTTGGTGTTTGTCAGTCCCCAGGAATGAGACCCAACAGCAGCTTATGGTCGGTTATGAGTTTGAATTTCCTCCCATACACATATTCATGGAACCGTTTAATACCCACCACCACAGCCAGGGCTTCCCTGTCCAATTGGCTGTAATTCCTTTCGGCGGATGATAATGTTTTTGAATAAAATGCAATTGGGACTTCTGTGCCATCTGGCAGCCTATGGCTGAGGACTGCTCCCACCTCAAAAGGAGAAGCATCACAAGTCACTAAGTGGGGAAGAGTTTCATGGTATTGAATAAGAACACTGTCTGAAGATAACAAGTCTTTAACAGCTGCAAATGCATGGGTATGAAATTTCTGAAAGATGCCCTAATTAATTCATGAGCCAAACTTCAAAAGAAATACAGTCATTTTTAGGAGCACCATTTCAGCAACATTCAGATGCAGTTAGAACTAATCCCAAGTAGATTTACATTCCCCTATGACCCTGTCTCTTCCCTCCTCACTGGCCATGTCATAAATCACATTCTCCAATTAGCCACTTTGGCTGGCTATGAAACCCAACACTCTCCTACTGATTGCGGTAAGAAAGCATCTGTGGAATGTAGCTTCAGTT
The DNA here is from genome assembly GCA_030761175.1 of Masticophis lateralis. Classification (NCBI taxonomy): domain Eukaryota; kingdom Metazoa; phylum Chordata; class Lepidosauria; order Squamata; family Colubridae; genus Masticophis; species Masticophis lateralis. The sequence goes on from JAUDYJ010000008.1 coordinate 1,652,083, forward strand.
AGGGAAATCAATCAGCTCCATCAGTACTCCCTCCCTCTTGCTCATGGCAACTTGAAAGCTTTGCAAGTTGACATTCGGCTCCCCTCACTTCCCGAGGGCGACCTGCGCAAAGCAAATCAATTTGAGTACAGATGTAGAGTTTAGGGATGTGACACACACCCCCCCACACACACATCTGGCTTATTTGGATTTTCTGCGTGAAATTTGGCTATAAGGCAGTCAGCCTGGATGTTTCGACTCTTTACGCAAGATGCCTCTGATAAGGGGTAACTCTTCCACTTGATTAAATATTGGAGTTGTCTCCTGTGCCACCTCAAATTGAAGATTTGCTGCACCTCATAATGGGTCTGGCCCCCTATGACCACGGGGTCCTGGGGCTCATGGGGTAGTGGCCTCAGGGTTGGTCCGACCAGGGTTTTAAGAGGCTACTATGGAATACTGGATGTATCTTCCCTAGCAGTCAGGGCAATTTCAATTGCACCGTGACCGGATTGATTATTTTTACTATGGGGAATGGTCCCATAAACTTTGGCTGCAGTTTCTTGCTAGGGATATTTTGTGGAGAGATAAACTTTCTCCCCCGATTGAAATGGCCTTTGGGGAGCTCAGTGTTTGTCTGCCTGTTTCTTATAGGTTTGTGCCACTTTAGCTAGCACTTTCTTGACATTCTCCCAGGTTGCTTTCAGTGTCGCCATCCAATCGGTCAAGCTGACTGAGGAGGGGGGCTCCCTTGGGTACCCAGGCATTGGGACGATGTCCATGCCACTCACTACCTTCAACAGAGTTAGCCCTGTGCTACTGTGAATAGCATTATTATACACGACCTCAGGAAAAGACAGGAGGTCCGCCCAATTGGACTGCTGATAGTTCATGTAGCACCTCAGGTACTGCTCTACTATAGCATTCAGCCTCATTTGGCCAACTGATGGACTGAGGGTAGTCTGCTGCAGGGTATGAAGTTTGGAAAATAGATCTATTACAGTCCAGATCACCATGTTTCCCCCACTTTTCGGCAACTTCACTATAAAGTCCATTGCGATTTCCTCCCATGGTCTTGTTGGCTCTGCTATTGATTGTAGCAGTCCAAGAAATTTTCCTGGTTGTTTCTTCATTGTGGCCCAGATGGTGCAACCTTTCACATAACTGTCCACGTCTTTCTTTATGCTGGGCCACCAGAACTGCCTCCGTGCTAAGTGTAAAGTCTTTAGGAATCCGAAGTGGCCTGCCAGTTTAATGTCATGACTCCTCTGGAGGATCAGGGTGCGTAGGGATTCTGGGACATAGAGTTTCATCCCCTTCCCGGCAAGGTCATCCCTTTTTGTCAGGATGTGTTGATTGTCTTAGAACTAGGGGTCTGCCAGCAGTTCAGTTTTGAGTTTTGCTGTTAGATCATTTGTTGGTTCGTCGTGCTGGTCATGGCATTGTTGTCTGGTGATTAGTTGGGCCGCTATTTGGGTAGGGAGATGATGGCGTCCACTACCTGTTCCTGCTTGCATTTGTACTGGGGCATGCAGGAGAGGGCATTGGCTAGAAAGTTCCTCCCCCTGGAATGTGCTTTAGCACAAAGTTGAAATGGTTGTAGTATTGAACCCAATAGATTTGTTTGGGCGATAGTTTTCAGGGGGTCCTGAGGGCCTCCAGGTTTTTGTGGGCAGTCCAGACTTTGAACAGTTTCTGGCCCTCTTCCAGCAGGTATCGCCAGGTTAGCAGTGCCTATCTCACTGCAAACGCCTTCTTTTCCCATGCTACCCATCGTCTCTCTGTGTCCATGAGCCTGTGGGAGGTGTAGGTGCAGAGTTGTAGATTTCCTTGACTATTTCTTTTGAGTACCACTGCTCCAACTGCCACGTCACTGGCATCTGCTTGGATGACAAAGGGTTGTTCGAGGTCAGGATGCTTCAACACTGGTTCCTTCACAAACATTTCTTTTAGTGTTTCAAATGTCTCTTGGCAGGTTAGGCTCCACTGTAGAAGTTGTCCCGGGTGGAGATTTGTTCCTGGGCTCCCTGTCTTTAGGAGGTCCTTCATGGGTTTGGCAATCTTTGCAAAGGAGGGGATGAATTGCCTGTAGAAGTTCGCCAACCCTAGGAAGCTTTGTAGCTGTCTACAGGTGCGAGGGGGTTGCCAGCCTAGGATGGCTTGCACTTTGGCTGGATCCATCTCTATTCCCTCATTTGACACTCAATAATCCAGATAGTCTAGCCATGCATAGTGGAATTTGCATTTTTTTATTGAAAAGTTTTTAAAAGTTTTACAAATATATCCCCGTTCCCTCCCCCCACCCTCTCCAACCCACCCCCTTCCCACCCACCCCTCCCAGCTTCCCAGAGCAAATTACAGGGTATAACATTAAACAATCATATGCTAACATAAGATAACTAACTATAGCCTCCTATCTCCCTCTTGTACTTTAACTCCCCTTTTACTAAACTAAATTTAGATACATTATAACATTTCTGTGAGGGATCTCATGAAAGAACGATGGTTCGTTGAGGGTGCTTCCAAGAAAAGGCAGCATGCAAGGATGCAATCAAATTAAGTCTTTATTTATAAGTAAAAGTAGAGTAAAATGGATTCCCAGGTATGGAGGCATCCTTGCCTGGGTTGAGCCTATGGGTCAGACCCATAGGAGAGTAGAACAAGAGCAGGGGAGAGCAGCCCCTGTGCAGGGGTTCTAATAGAGGTCCCTGGCCGCTCCCTTACTGATGTGTGTGGGGGCCGGAGGGCCATTAGCATTCCCAATGGGGCTGTAGAGGCCGGAGCTCCTTGGGATCAGAGGTGCCTCTTTGCTTCCATCTGGTGGCCCTTTAAGAAACTGCCATGGCTGGCACAAAACACCCTAACAATTCCCCTTCTTGCCAGTCAATGACAGTTACCAGAGAATATATGCAAGAAGGCGGACAGGTGTCATAAACATGTACAGGTTTACAGGACCAAACACAAGAAGCTTACACAGAAGGTTGTATTGGTCAATGGGCACAGGTTTTGTAAACAGGTCAGCTAGCTGGTTGGTTGTGTTGCAATGTTTGATGTGTACAAACCCCATTCTGGTAAGCTGCCTGACATTCTTGTAGCGGATGTCTATGTGGCAGGACCTAGAGCCCACCTCGTATGCCCCCGAGATTCCAATTGCAGCCGTATTATCTTCCTGAATTTGGATGGGCAAAGTAGGAGGTGCACAGATGCTCGTTACCAGAGCATTGAACCAGATCAAGTCATTTGCAGTGTCCGAAAGGCTGGCATATTCTGCTTCGGCCATGGAGCAAGGAACAAATTTTTGCTGTCTAACATGCCAATGGATAGGACAGCCATTTAGCAATATGAGGAAACCAGAGGTGCTCCGTCTACTCTTGGTGTCACCAACCCAAGTCTGCATCCAAGTAAGCGGAGAGCTGGGCTGGCTTCCCCTTCTCTGGCTCCAGCATAAGGAGGGCATCGACCATGCCCCTGAGGTACCTAAATACTCTCTTGACAGCTTTCCAGTGGAATTCCTTTGGGTTTTCCACATGCCTGGACAATAAATTCACAGCTAGAGCTATGTCAAGCCTGCTCCAATTGCTAATGTATAGCAAGGAGCCAATCACAGATCTATATAATTTGTTGTCCGTGAAGTCAGGGCTGTCTTTGTGATCGTGACCATAGTAATCACTTTGTATGGGGCTAGGTGTTGGCTTAGACTCCGCCATTTTGCACTTGTCCAACAACTCTTCAATTTTTTCTTTCTGTGATAATGCAAACCCCTTTTTAGTGACCAAGATATGCACACCCAGATACCTGTCAACCTGCCCCAAGGATTTCAGGGTAAACTTTTCACCCAGGGCCTTGGCAAATTCATCACACCTTTCCCTGCCAGGCCCTACCCATTCTGTATCACCTTTGGTGTCATGTGTAAAAACACACTCATCTGCATGAGATGCCCTGAAGCCAATTCATTCTAAACCCTTTTTGAGATAGTCATACCAGAGTTTCCCCGACTGCTTGAGGCCATATAGTCTCTTTTGGAGTAGCCATGTGTTTCCCCTTTCCTGCTGGTAACCAGGAGGGGCCCTCACGTAGATCTGCCGATCCAGGTTGGTGTGGAGGTAGGCCGTCTGGATGTCAAATTGGTAGACTTCCTTCCCCAGTGCAGCTGCAGTTACGAGGGCGGCCTTTACGCTTTCTGCCCGGACGGTCGGAGAATAGGTCTCTATGTAGTCATCCATGTAGTGTTGGGCAAACCCCTGTGCTACCAAGCGAGCCTTGTACAGGTAGCAGCCATTGGCAAGTGGCTTGGCCTTGAAAACCCACCTTGTGCCAATGACCTTCTTCTCCTTCAGTGGTTGCCTGGGGCTGAAGACCTTGAGCTTTCTCAGGCTCTTCATCGCCTGTTCCATTGCGAGCTGCCACTTCTCCTGTTCTTCGATGGGTAGTTCCTGGATGTCAGAGAAAGTCTTTGGGGTGACCACAACGCTGTTGACAGACACAATGTGCCCAATATCAATTCTCTTTGGTGGAACCCCCTTGTTGGATCGTTTTGACCTTCTGACCTCCTGCCACTCACCACCCTTTTCTTTTGCGGATTCCTCGCCGACTGGCTGTTCACGACTGGGATGAGGAGGCCCTTGGTCCCAGGCGTTGGACATCATGGGCCTCTGAAGCGTCGTTGGAGGTGAAGAGTCAGGTGAAGATGGCGTGTCTTCCCCTTCAGGACTGGATGGCTCATCCTCCTCATCTGGACCAGGTAGGCTGACCACTTCATCCTGTTCTTCTCTCTTGTTGGTGGCAATGTCTGTGGTTGTCTCAGGCGGTGTCTTGATTGGTGCGGTCTTACTAGGCCGGTTGATGTATGGGCCCAGATCATTTGAGTGGATCTGGGTCCAATTGGAGTCCTCTTTGAAGGAGGCAGATTGGGAAGTCACAGTCCTGCTCCCTTCTCCCAGGAACCGATAGGCCTTGGAGCCAGGGGCATAGCCCAAGAACCTTAGTCTCTGGGAAATGGATCTCCACTTCCGCAGCTGCTTGGGGATGTGCACCCAAGCGTAGGAGCCAAACACGTGCAAGTGTCCCAAATTTGGCTTCCTATGGTGGACCAGAAAATATGGGGTCTGGTTCACAATGCTGCTCCAGGTGCGGTTCAGGGTGTAGTTGGTGTAGTATACCGCCTCCGCCCAATACAATTCTGCAACCTCAGCATCTGCGATCAGGCTGTGCACCATGGTCTGCAGAACGCTGTTTCATTTTTCTGACACACCGTTCTGTGCAGGGGAAAAAGGTGCCGTTCGAAAATGGTGTATGCCCTTATGCCTCACCCAGTCCTGGAACTTTCAGGACATGAACTCAGCCCCACGGTCACTCTGCAGCTGCACAATCTTTGTCTTATGCTGGGTCTCCACGTAGTTGTACAGTGACTTTATGGCATCAAAGGCTTCAGACTTTTCCGTGAGGGTATACACATGGCCATACCTCAAGAAGTCATTGAAGGCAGTGAGGAAATACTGCCTCTTTCCCAGGGACGTTGTAAATGGCCCAACCAAATCAACATGTATCAATTGATATGGGTATTGTGTTTTACGCTGCGACACCTTAGGTATTGGGGCGGCCTTCCTCTTTGTCCTCTTACAGATGGAACAGTCCAGAAACACCTCACAATCCTGGAGGTGAATCCCCTCAGTGAATTCCCCCATCTTTTTAACCACGGGGAAGCTTGCATGGCCTAACCTCTGATGTAAGAGGTGGGCACATTTAGTGTGGAGTGGCTTCCCCACTGACACCCCCTTGGCTCTGGTTGCCTTGGGCGGTGCTGGCACCTTAGGCCCTTTCTTGGGCTTATCTGCCTTAGTGCCTGCTGAGGTCCAGGTTTCATGCCTGCATTGGCCTTGGAAGGCCGTGGGGCAGGTTGAGGCGGCGTGAGCGCAACTGCCTCAGTCTTGTGTATCTTTGACAGCCTGGGAGCTGGCTGTGGAGCCTTCCTCTCTCTCTGTGCGCAGGCCCCTTCTGAGGTGGCACCCTGTGAGCTGTCTCCTGTGGCTGGGTACTCAGGGGAGAAATATGGCAAACCATTTATAATGGTAACACTCCCAATGACCCTCTTGTCTCGAGTGATGAGGCCTCCCCCTTTGCGAAATAATACCTCCACCCTGCCATCATTACTTAGTTTATTTAGGCTTAACAGGTTATTGGCTATAGAGGGAGCATGTAATACTCCTTCGACATTGCCCAGCCCTGGTACAGAGACAGTGCCCCCCCACAACAACCAAAACATCATTACCATTTGCAACCTTAACGGAGGAGTTAATTCTCCTTAACCTCTTAAAGCCTTGTTTCAAGTTAGCAATGTGAAATGAAGCCCCAGAGTCCAGTAAGCAGAGGCCAGTAGGGCCATCAGCCTTTGTGGTGAGGGTGAAATAGCTAGTATACACAAAATTGCCCTTAGCACGACCTTTGCCCCCACCAGTCCCCCTTCTCTGCCCCCTGCCCCTTTCTTGATTGGAGCCATGCTTAGGTCCTTGCTGGTAATGGGGGCAGTCCTTCTTCAGGTGCTCCTCAGAGCCACATATGAAGCATTTGAGTAGAGTGTTAACCTGCTCTGAACTCTGGTGCCTTCTGTTGATGCGATGAGTTGTGGCCCTGGTGTACTTTCCCGCATCTCTACACCTCCTGTCTTCCTCATTGAGCCTCCCTGTGAGGTAGGACAGGGTCATGGCTTCCTTTCTGGTTCCCTCTAGTGAGACAATAAAATTGCCCCAACTTTTGTCCGGGGATGCCAGAATCACAGCGATCATGTTGGCCTCAGTCACAGGGTAGTCCCTGAGCACCAGCTCTGCCCCGAGTTCCTTCAACTTTCCCAGGTGCTCATCCATGTTAGCCGCAAATTTTAGCTTGGTATTATAAAACTCTGTTGTGAGTCTTGTGGTGGAGCCCAAGCTATCACTGTTAAATAGGCTATATAGCAACCCCCAAATTTCACTAGCTACGAGCCCATCTGGAATGCTAGGATACAATTTAGCATCTGATGAGCTCAGTAGAGTGGTATAGGCTCGCCTGTGGTACCACTCTTCTTGAGGCGCCCAAGGAAAAGGTGGCGGGTCTAGAACCATTTCTAGGGTCCCCTCTTTTAAGAGACATACTTGTATCTCTTTACTCCAGATGTAATAATTTTCACCTGCCAGATGTAGTTTTTCAAAGTTATTTGGAAGTGCTGAAGAAAAGGAATAAGCAGGAGCAGAAAATATATTTGTATTTTGCTGTCCATGGTATCTTTGCCTATGTCCCATTGAAGAGAATGGGAGAGGGATCCCTCTGCTGGCCAGTGTTGGTATTTTCTTCTGATTATTCTTTTCTTTTTCAGGTGGATCAAACTGAGGATGCCCGGACTGCTGAGCATGCTCAGAGCTCATCCCAGCCCAGGAGTCAATGGGAGTGGACCTCTCCCTCTGTGTTTCAGGGCTAGGCCTGGGCCCAAGCCTGTGAGGCCCTGAAGGTTCCTCTGGAAGCCCTCCCGGTACTGGAACACTTACCGGGGGGTGAAGACTGCAGGATGGGGCCGGAAAAGCCTGAAAATTCTGAGGATCGCCTGGAGGGGCCCATCGCTGGTCCTGAAGACTCTGAAGGAGGCATCCATCTTGGGCAGTGAGAGGCTCAGCTGCAGGCCCTCTGAAGACATTGAGGTGAGTCCTCCATTGCCTCAGTGGGGGTGTTGGGAAGGTTGGGGCCCCCAGGGGTTCTTCTGGGGCTCTCTGGAGGCCTGAATCCTGGATGGGGGGCTCTGGACTGGACGCCCCCCCTTGTCTCCTGGGGGTAGTGAGGGAGGCTGGCTGCTCCCAAGGTTGAGGCTGTGGTCATTGTGGCCTCCAGGGTTGCAACCAGGACTTGGATTGCAGCTCTGATGCCCACTGCAGCAGGAGCGGCTGGGCAGACTTCAAGGCTTGCCTGTGGGGGAGGGGGCTGAGCAGTTTGCATGCTGCTTTGGCTGGCTGCCATCGGTTGCTGGGCCTCAAGGCCTAGTTGGGGCCTACAAAGCCTTGCTGGAGTAGGTGGCTCAGGGGCTGCCATGTTGCTTCCGGTTGGCCCTGGAAGCTGCAGGTCGCGATTTGGCAGGAATTTTCCTGCCAAAAACTCCGGGGCCCCGGGGGCCCCCAGGGTGGCTGGTGCCATGTTGGGGAGCCTCCTGGGTGCTGGGGAAGGACATACCCGGTGTCCAGAGGCCCCCTGTGCTAGTGTCCCATGGGTCTTGGCTCCAGGTGTCCCTCGGGCTGCTAGGAGCATTCTTAGCAGCTCTCTGCATTCATCACCAGTGAGCTGGCCCACGCTGGGGGTGGCCTGGTCCCAGGCCGCATCCCCAGTGTCCTGGCAGTCCTGGGTGGACTGCTGGCCTTCCACGCTTTCCTCTGTGGCTTGCAGCTGCAAAGAAACGTGCAAAGGGGTCCCTTGCATTCCACTGCATCCTTTGGGGGCATAGAGATCATCTATACCCTCCTCTGGATCGAAGCTCGCATCAGGGACTGGATGCATGGCTGCCAACCTTGCTTGGAGACTCCTGGTCATGACCGGGGAAGTCCTTCCATCCATCTCTTGGGGGTTCTTGCTGGAACCTCCTGGCATCTTGCTTCTGCTGGCTTGGAAGCTTAGCCTCAAACCATCCTCAGGCTACCACTTTTGTGAGGGATCTCACGAAAGAACAATGGTTCGTTGAGGGTGCTTCCAAGAAAAGGCAGCATGCAAGGATGCAATCAAATTAAGTCTTTATTTATAAGTAAAAGTAGAGTAAAATGGATTCCCAGGTATGGAGGCATCCATGCCTGGGTTGAGCCTATGTGTCAGACCCATAGGAGAGTAGAACAAGAGCAGGGGAGAGCAGCTCTTGTGCAGGGGTTCTTATAGGGGTCCCTGGCCCCTCCCTTACTGATGTGTGTGGGGGCCGGAGGGCCATTAGCATTCCCCAATGGGGGTGTAGGGGCCGGAGCTCCTTGGGATCAGAGGTGCCTCTTTGCTTCCATATGGTGGCCCTTTAAGAAACTGCCATGGCTGGCGCAAAGCACCTAACAGTTTCTTTATTCATTCATAAGCTATTTGTAATTTTTTAGTCCGATATTTGCCTCTATTTCCTCAATTGACACTCAATAATCTAGATAGTCTAGCCATGCATAGTGTAATTCACATTTTGACAGCTTGACATACAGGTTAGCTGCCAGAAGTTTTGCCAGTAACTGGCGGACAAGGGGTATGTGGTAGTCCATGGTCTCAGTGTAAATGAGGATATCATCTAGGTAGACGAGAACCCCCTTATAGAGGTGCTCATGCAACACCTCATTTATTAATTGCATGAACACCACTGGGGCTCCCTGCAGTCCAAAAGGTATCACTTTGAATTGGAAGCTCCCTAGGGGACAGTTGAACACTTCTTTTCACTTGTCTCCCTCCCTGATGCATACTCAGTAGTATGCTTCTCTGAGGTTTAGTTTGGTGAAGACTCTTCCTTTGGCCAGGTGAGATAGCATGTCCTTTGTGGGGGGGGGGGGGGTATAGGTTGTGTACACACACAGCATTGATTCCTCGAAAGTCAACACATAATCTCATAGTTCCAACTTTTTTTTCTTTGAAGAGGACTAGCACTGTGGCCTGTAGTTCGGCTGGCTCAATGAACCCCCTTTCTAGGTTTTTGTCTATGTAATTGCACATTTCTTGCATTTCCAGGGGTGTCATGGCATACAGTTTGGGCTTGGGTAGTTTTGCCCTGGGGATGATTTCGATGGCGCAGTCTGTCTCACGGTGGGGAGGCAGGACATCGCACTCAGCCTCACTGAAAACTTCTGCAAGGTCCTGATATTCCCTCAGGATCTGTTCGGTCTCTGAGATTTTGTCGGATGTGGCTATCAGTTGTTCTGGTGGGCTCTTTTGGAGGGTTCCTTGCATGGGCAGTGTTTCTGCTCGCTGGTGTGGGAGGGGTTGGGGCCCACTTGCTATTCTCAGTCTGCAAGTACCCCCTTGCCACCATTTGTCTAGCCAGGAGAGTCCCAATATGACTGGATTTGTCATTTTCAGGGCTATTACAAATCAAATTACTTCCCTGTGATCCGCTAGCTCTAGCCTCACTGGTTTGGTCAAGTGAGTGTCATAGGTTCCCCCCATTAGGGACCCATCAACCTGTTTGAACCGGATTGGGTGGGTCAGTCTTTTTGCTCTGATCCCTAGTTTCAGGACTGTCATTAGGTTGATCAAGCATCTAGTGCGGCCTGAGTCTATCAGGGCTTGAAAAGCCCCCTGGGTTCCCATTTTTAGGGTGGTGAGGTGTTTGGGGAAAATGAAAGGGTGAACTGGTCCCTTCACCATTGGGTCTTTTTCACCCTTGTCCTCGCTATCATAGGATTCTGGCAACTGGTCGTCGTTGCCTGAGGTTCCCCTACCCTTTGACTAGGTGGGGAGGGACCTCTTCAGCCTTCAGGGCCTTCTGGGACATGTTAGTGGCCCATTTGGGTCCTTGTTCCAGTTGTGCCCTGGGTGGTGTCTCTGGCCTAGGCCTCAGGGCTGGGGTTGTACACACAGATTCCATGTGGCCCCTCCCTCCACATCTGCAGCAGACTTCGAGGGAGTGCTGGTTTTGGGGTCTGCCATGGTGCTGTGGTTCCCCATTGGCTGGGCAGTTTCAGGTCGGGTTGCCCCCTCTCTTTCGTATCTGGTTGCTGCCTCATGTTGTTGGTGCACTCAGAATCACTCAGAGAGCTGGTTCGGGATGTCCCAGTAAGTGGTTACCTGGGCAATTTGCTTGTCCAGGCTTGTTCTAAAAAAGTGCACTAGCAACCACTCTGGTAAAAGGGGTAGCCTCCCAATGACTCCCCTAAATTCGCAGATGTGCTCTTTAATGGGGTGGCCCCTCTGCTTTAGATAGCTGAGCTCATCTTTTGCATACGGATCTTCAACCACCTCCTCGAATCTGGCCTCTAGTAGTCATAGGAAGTCATCTGTGTCTTGCAGTTTGGGGAGCTCTCCTCTTGTGGAGGGCTGCTAGCCATTCCCTTGCTTCCCCCTCTAGCCCCTCTGCGATGGTATTCACCATGGCTCTGGGGGATGGGTAGAGGTGTCCATAACATTCTAGGTGGATCTCAGCTGAGTCAAGGAATAGAGCTAGCTGGTTTGAGTCCCCATCAAACTTTCCTCTGAACTGGGGTGGTTCATTCAGCACTGCTCCTTTCTTCCCCCGTTGGCCGCTGTATGCTTGCATTTGATGTGGCTGGCCCTCTTCCCCAGCTCTAGTTTGCAGGGAGAGAGGGGTTTGTCTGCCCTGGGGAGCCTGCTTGCTGCATGGAAAAGACACTGGTTGCAGCCTTCTTCTGATGAGTGGAGAAGTGGGGGCTCTGTTCCTGCCTGCTTCTCCTCACTTCAAAGGGATCCACTGCTCCTCCCCTCTCCTTTGGCCTGCATGATGACCCATCGGGAAGGGTGGTCCAGTCAAATTCCTCCCTCAGCTGCTCTCTGTAACTCCCCAGGGGCTTTGGGAGCCTGGCTTATTTCTAGTCCAGCCCCTACTCCACTTTTCCCAGCTTGCTCAGGGGCTTCCCCTTTTTCCAGGCATTGGGGTGGGGGAACTCAACCTCAGCTACTTTAGGAATTAACTCCCACCAATATTCATCTCTTCTTGCTTCCACCGCTGGAGCAGGCATCTCAGCTTTGATGTCTGAGGGAGGTTGCACTCTGGCTGCAATCGGCTCTCTTCAGATAACCCATCTTCGGCCATGGTTGTCTGATTTTCTTCAGGCACCTCAGATATCAGGGAGCAATTGGAAAGTCTAGGATTCAGGAAACCTGGTGATCTTGATAGATTTTAAAAGACGTTCTAACTGTCTGTGAAGTTTCCAAAAGATACCCTAATTAATTCATGAGCCATGTGCCAAACCTCAAAAGAAATACAGTCATTTATTAGGAGCACCATTTTGGTAATATTCAGATGCAGTTAGAACTAATCCCACGTAGACTTATGTTTCCCTATGACCCTGTCTCTCCCCTCCTCCCTGGTCATGTCATAAATCACATTCTCCAATTAACCACTTTGGCTGGCTGTGAAACCCAACACTCTCCTACTGATTGCAGTAAGAAAACATCTGTGAAATGTAGCTTCAGTTAGAGTAATCAATCAGATCTATCAGTTCTCCCTCCCTCCTGCTCATGGCAATTTGAAAGCTTTGCAAGTTGACAGTGGGCTTCCTTCCTTCCCCAGGTCCACATGGGTGTCTTCCCTAGTAGTCTGTCCAGTGGCTCAGAAATGGTGGCTTTCTGTTTTAAGAAAATACTATAAAAATTTAGCAGTCCAAGAAACGCCTGGTTCTTTTGTTCTTTGGAGTTGGGACTTCTTTAATTGCCTTGATTTTACTGTCTGCAGGGTGGATCAATTAAGTATCCAAGGAATTTGACTTTCTCCACCCCAGTTTGGCATTTTTTCTTTTTCCTTTTCTTGAAAGGAAGTCCCTTCCTTTGAAGTCTGCCAACAGTCTCTTCCAATCGGTTGATCAATTGTTCTTTGTTCTTCCCTGACACAAAGACATCGTCAAAATAGGGGACTACTCCTGGGATGCCTTGTAGAGGGTGCTCCATCATGCTCTGGAATAGTCTTGAGGCAATGCTTACCCCAAAGTGCAATCGGCTACATTTGAATGCCCCACGGTGTGTCACAATGGTTTGGGCTTATGCAGTTGCGCCATCTATTGGCAATTGCTGATACACTTCGGCTAAATCTAATTTGGGAAATATTTTCCTGTTTCCTAGCAAATGTAACAGATGTTGCACTACTGGCATAGGGTACACGCTCTGCTGTAATGCTTTATTTAATGTGCATTTATAGTCCGCACAGATGAACACCGACCCATCTGATTTAATCAGGGTAACTATTGGGGTTTCCCACGTGATGTGGTCGATTGGCCTCTGAATCCACTGGGCAATTAGCTTATCTAATTGCTCATCTACCTTGGGCCAAAGAGCAAACGGAACCCAGAGTTTTAGCCTGATTGGGGTAACACTAGGGTCTAGGTTAAAAGATATAGGTTTTCCTTATACTTGTCTAGGCTCCTGTCGAAAACATCCCCAAACTTTGCCAGCAGTTGATCTAGTTCACTCCCGCTGATTTTGTTGATGCCGGTGACCCCTAATCCTAGGGGTTTGGATCACTCCAGGCCCAGTAGAGTTGGTCTGTCATTGTTGATGATAGTTAGTGGCACCTGTCCACTGAAGTTGTTGACTCTGACTTGGACTGATGCTCTTCCTAGCACGGGGATGTTATTTCTCTGGAAATGATTTAAAGTGATGTTTTGCGATTTGAGTTGTTTTTTCTTCATATTAGGGATGAGGCTCTTCAGTGTCTGTCATGACACAATGTTGAAGAAGGAACTCATGTCTAATTCCATGCTGCAAGGGGTCTTCTCTATAGGGATGGTGATGTGGTATTTATCAGTGTCACATGCGTCTGAGTCAGTGGTGGGTTTCAAATTTTTTTACTACCGGAGTTGGAGTTGGGGGGGCAATGAATAAACAAGACTGGAAGACCAGCCATGGTTGGGGCTAGAATCTGGTGTGATATTTTTGCCCAGGGCTTGGAAGGCCTCCAATTGTGGCTGTGCAGGGGCTGGGGGCTGGAGACAACTGCCCCATTTCTGCCCCATTTCTTTTTCTTCCAGTGGTCTCCTCTTAGGACTGGGCCCACCTGGACCAGTGGTTAGCCTGTGGGACTCATGTATCGCTGTGTTTATTGTCATTTGAACCCCCCTGACCGTGGAGAGGGCTATTTCCATCTGAATTTGGAGGTTGGGATATGGCTTCATCCTGTTGGCTGAGGGGGCTGGACATCAGTTCAATCACCATGAGAGGATGGCCTCATCAGCCAAGGATCCAGGGTAGGGGTGCGGGGTGGCGGTCATTATAAAAGAAAGTCTTGATCCAAGGGAGGCCATTGTACCTCAGATAGCCAGATGTGAGTCTCTCCTGGTGAAGTGGGGCCATGGTGTGCAGGTGGGCCTGCTGATCATGTACCTGGCTCCCTGACATGTGACAGCAGCCCTGCCCAAGCTCCTTAACGTTATTGCTGAGGTGGCGGTTGATACCCCCAGGCTTTTGGTCATAGGGGATTTCAAACTGCCATCTGCTGGTGAGGCATCTGGGTTGGCTCAGGAGTTTATGGCTTCCATAACAGCCATGGACCTGACACAACTAATTCTTGGCCCTACTCACACGGGAGGACACACTCTGGGTTTGGTTTTTGTCTCTGGTCAGTGGTTGAATGGCCTGGATGTTGGGGATATAGTCATTGAACCCCTGTCATGATCGGACCATTATCTCCTGAGGCTAGACTTTCTGACCGCCGAACCCCACTGCAGGGAGGCAGAACCAACTAGGTGGTTCCACCCCAGGCGCCTGATGGATCCTGATAAGTTCCAGAGGGAGCTTGGGCCAGTTCCTATAACTCTGGCTCATGATTCGGTTGAGGACTTGGTGGCCGCCTGAGATAGAATGGCCGCCGGTGCCCTGGACCGAGTCGTGCCTTTGTGGCCTCTGACCCGGCAATGAACCCTCCTTGGTTCTCTGAGAAGTTGAGGGAGATGAAGTGCCAGAAAAGATGCCTAGAGAGTGGTTGGAGGGCCAGTCAATCTGAATCCGACCGAACACTAGTTAGGTCCCATGTTAGAACCTATTTAGTGGCGATAAAAGCGGCAAAGTGTAATTACTTTTCCGCTCTTATTGCATTGGCAGATAATCGGCCAGCCGCCTTGTTTAGAGTGACTTCTCCCTCCTACATCAGGGAGTGTGGGAGGACCTCTTGCAAGGGCAGGCTGAGGATTTTGCACAGTATCTGCACAATAAAATCGCTCAGATTTGGGAATCACTTGGACTCTGACTGGGTAGATTCCAACGAGGTGACTGAGGCCAGCATTGAGAATGTTATCTGGGAGGAGTTCGATCCTGTGTCTTCTGAGGATGTGGACAGGATTCTGGGGAGGTTAAATGCAACCACATGTTTATTGGACCCGTGTCCTTCCTGGCTGGTACTGGGCACCCGGGAAGTTACACGAGGCTGGCTCCAGAGGATTATAAATGCTTCTCTGAGTGAGGGTTTCTTGCCTGCCACCTTGAAAGAAGCAGTGGTGAGTCCCCTCCTCAATAAGCCTTCTCTGGACCTGGCTGTTCTGGCAAATTACCATCCTGTCTCCAACCTTCACTTCATTGCGAAGGTTGTTAAGAGTGTGCTTACGCAACAGCTCCTGCAGTACCTGGATGAAACCGTCTATCTAGATCCATGCCAGTCTGGCTTCAGACCTGAGTACAGCACGGAGATGGCATTGGTTGCATTGGTGGATGATCTCTGGAGGGCTCTGGACAGGGGTTGCTCCTCTGTCATGGTCTTGTTAGATCTCTCAGCAGCTTTTGATACCATCAACCATGGTATCATGCGGCATCGGCTGGAGGGCTTGGGGGTGGGAGGCACCGTGCTGCAATGGTTCTCCTCCTATCTCTCCAACCAGTCGCAGTCCATTTTGCAGGGGGGCAGAGGTCGACCTCGAGGCACCTCGTTTGCGGGGTGCCGCAAGTGTCGGTCCTCTCGCCGCTCCTATTCAACATTTATTGAAGCCGCTGGATGAGATTATCTGTGGTTTGGAGTGCATTGCCAACTGTACGCTGATGACATTCAGCTGTACATCTTCACCCCTGACCACCCCAATGATGCCCTTGAAGTGATGTCCCAGTGTCTGGAGGCCATGCGGGTCTGGATGGGGAGGAACAGGCTTCGACTCAACCCTTCCAAGACCGAGTGGCTGTGGATGCCAGCATCCCGATATAGCCAGCTGGTGCCATCGCTGGCTATTGGGGGTGAGTCATTGACCCCTACAGAGGGGGCTCACAACTTGGGTGTCCTCCTGGACACATGGCTGTCTTTAGAAGAGCATATGATGGCCATGGCCAGGGGGGCTTTTTATCAGGTTCGCCTGATACACCTGTTGCGCCCATTTCTGAGTCGGGATTCCTTATGCACAGTCACCCATGCTCTCGTCACTTCCTGCCTGGACTATTGTAATGCTCTCTACATGGGGCTCCCCTTGAGGAGCACCCGGAGGCTCCAACTGGTCCAGAATGTGGTCACGCAGATGACTATGGCGACCTGGCGCTCCCATATAACACCTCTCCTGCGCGAGCTGCACTGGCTCCCAGTGGTCTTCCGGGTGCACTTCAAGGTGTTGGTTCTCACCTTTAAAGCGCTCCATGGCATAGGGCCGGGTTACTTGCGAGACCACCTGCTGCTACCGATAACCTCCCACCGGCCAACACACTCACACAGAAAGGGCCTCCTCAGGATGCCGTTGACCAAGCAATGTTGGCTGGCGGTCCCCAGGGGAAGAGCCTTCTCTGTGGGGGCACCCGACCTGTGGAATGAGCTACCTCCTGGAATACGACTCATCCCAGACCTCTGAGCTTTCTGAAAGGCCCTGAAGACTCACTTGTTTCAACAAGCTGGCCTAGCTTGAATGGTTTTAATTGGGATTTCAAATTTTTGATTTTACTGATTTTGGGTTTTAAATTGGGAATTGTTCGATTTTGTAGATCTGGGATTTTAAATTGGTAATGCCGATGATTTAATTTATTTTAGTTTTTCTTAACTTTTGTACTATATGTGTTTTAAATTTGGCTGTTCACTGCCCTGAGTCCCCCTGGGGAGAAGGGCGGTATATAAGTTAAAATAATAAATAAATAAATAAATAAATAAATAAATAGCAATAGTTCCAGCCAGTTATCTTGTTGATAATTTATGTAACATCTCAGATAGCATAGAATTGGTTCTCTCACAAGCCCCATTTGTCTGGGGAAGGTGGGTGGAGCTTAACCTCTGGGCAGAGCCTATCAACATCAGGAACTGTTTCCAACATTTGGAGGTAAATTGCACAACCCTGTCCAAAATTATACGTTTCGGGGCACCATGTAGCCTATACACATGTTGGATAAACATTTTTGCAAGTGTTTTTGCTGAAGGGATTTTTGAACATGGGATGAAATGCACTTGTTTGGAAAACAAATCCATGACAGCCCATATAACTGTGTTCCCCCCACTATCCAGCAGGTCTACAATAAAATCCATGGATATCTCTTTCCAAGGGGCATTAGGTCTGGCCACACTCTGAAGTAGACCAGATGGCTTTCCCGGAGGTCTCTTAGCCGAGGCACACACTGGACAGCTGGCTACATATGCCTTATGTCTTTTTTAAGTGTGTGCTACCAAAACTGTTTTTTAACAAGGCGTAGTGTTTTGACAAACCCGAAATGTCCCGCCATCTTAGAGTCATGAGCATGCTGTAAAACTGTTGCTCTCAGACTAGTGGGACATACAACTTTGCTCCCACCCAAGCTAGTCCATCACAAAGTGTACATTCATGAGAGAAATATGAGGATTATTCCTGTAAAAGTGTAACCTGAGTTACGCCATTTTAAGTGTCTTATTTTACCTTGTATGACCTGATTATATAACTGGACAAAAGGGAACACAATAAGGCTTTTCTGAAATGATTACCTTATGGGAAATATGTATTATGAAGTTGTTTTGACGGAAATCAATGTTCTTAAGTGTTCTGGGAAAATGCTGATTTAAGGATGTCTTAATGAGGTTGTTTTTAAGTTTGTCTGTTCCAGAAGGGGAAGTACGCAAGTGATGTTTTTGTGGAATATTTCTGTTGAGAATTGGGGAATTTCCAGGGTGGAACCTGTATTGCAATATGTTGTATAAATCTGAAACTGACTCCCAAAGGACATTAGTCATGTGACTTCTGATGTAAGACTGTATATAAACCATGTTAATTGCGTTTGTTTCCATCTTTCCCCATTTGAGGAGAAAAGGCCCTTTGCAAAGATATTTAATCTGTCTATGCTTTCATGTCTCTGTTTCCTGTTTTTATACAATAAAGGTTTTTCCTTTTGCAAACGGTAATGCTGTCTTGGATATTCTCACAATTGGCGCCCGAACAGGGACTTGAAACTTTCCGTCTGGTAAGGAAATCCTTACGTGCGCACACACTGATTTCAGTGAAAAGGGATTATTTCCTTTCTAGTTGGAATTGCTTTTCTATGTACCCTGAGGCAGAGACGTGAATGCCTGGACAGAGAGGAACGTTCCTGAAGACCACAGTGCACTAGGAGTGAGTATATGTTTTCTCTTTTTCGTGGTCTGGATTTGTGTATGTTTGTGTGTGTATGGCCTGTATGATTTGTGTGTATACTTAGTAAAATGCAGGCTAGGGACAGTATGGGGCTTTTACTAGAGGAAAGTGCTGAGACTGAAGTACCCTCCATTCCCCCATATCTCCATTAGGGAAATTGTTAATACAGTGGTCAGAGGATTGGTTGAACGCTTATACAAAGATGTTAGATAAGGTGACTATGATTAATTATTGTACAAGGTTTGGCTGATGTTTGTGATGATACAGCCTAATTATAGGTGGAATAAGTTTGGGGGGTTAGACCAATATTGGATAAATGCTGGATAAATGTTTTGAAGGAGGTTTTGGTGAAAAAGAAGTTGAATGCTAGATTGTTATGTGACTGGTTTCATGTTCAGAGGTCTGATCCTTTTTCCTCTGAGAGGTTTTAGGGTTTTGTATGGAAAGGATCCTTTAGTGTATGCCACATGCCCACTTCCCCCTCCTCCTTATAATGTAAATGGAGCAGGGAGCTGTGGCTGGAATTGAAGTTGCTGCTGGGAGCAGTGAAGTAGAGATTTCAACAGAGTGTTGATTTGGTTACATGCCATCTTTACAGGTAGATCTGATCGAGTTGTTTGAGTCATTGGATCTATTCCTGGGACCCAAGCTGTATACTTTGGTAGAGTTGCAGTATATTGGGTGATTTGTTCTCTCCAGAGGAGAGGTTGGCAGCTATGGCGTTTTGAGATGAAACCCAAGTGGGGGCTGCTTAGCCCGTTGCTGTCGATGTTAGGTTTCCATTAGCTGGTCTTGGTTGGAATATGTTGCTGACCAGGAGCAAATGGAACACCTGAAGTGGGTTAGTCTTCAGGGAGTTAAAACAGCTGTACCTAAAGGGACAAATTAACAAAAGCCTTTGTGGTAAGAACAGCTATGGGAAGAAACACCGTTTGTGTTTCTGGAATGTATTAAGGACACTTTAAATAAGTACCCTGGCCATGGCTTATGAGTCCTTAATGACAACATAGTGTGTGATGATGGCATGGGAAGAAGAATAAGGACTGAGTTGCTTCTGATATTATTGCTCTGTTGAAGGAAGTTCAAAAAAGTCTATGTGACTGAAGACTAGGTAGATAAGTCAAATGCTGATGTCTGTGTTAAGAGGACTAGGCTTTGTGAAACTTTGGTTGCAATGAGGCAATAGCATCCTGGAATGTAGAAATGTCCAGGAGTTGGTGGATTTGAAAGCAGAAAGTGCTTTGTGTGTGGTAAGGACACACAGGGGAGGGGTATTATGTTAGAACCTGTTCTGTTCAGAGAGTGGAATAGCGCCTTTATACCCTTATGGGAGAAGAAGATGATTAGTGGTGTTAGAAGTTTTTGAAAGAGCCCTTGATAAATTTATTGGTGGGACCAGAAGTGGAGGTTTATATGTTTCTCATAGATATGGTTGCGACTAGCACCTCTATTTGTGCGATTGTTGAGGTATATGGAATTGAGTTGTGGAAAGGGTGTTATATATTTGCATGTGATATTTGTTCTAGAAGCAGGTATTAATCTGCTTGGGAGGGATATATTGTCTTTTCTAGGAGGTGAGCTTAAGTTTTATATTTGGGGAACAGGGAAGGACAATTGACCCGATAGTTGATGTTGCCCCTATTCCTCTTATTGAGAGATGAGAAATATCTGGAGGGATGATTTTGTTTGGCCTGTTATGGGTGGAAGAAGTAGAAATACTGTAGTGGTATACAGATTTTTCTCATCCGTGGGTGAGGCAGAAAAGTTTGTAAGAATGAGAGTGAAGAAGGAAGGATTTATTGTTTACCTAAGGTTGAGTGCAAATAATTTGTCTTTGATTAATGTGATGTGATAGTGATATGTGTGTGCCGGCGAAGTAAGTGACCTTCTTGGCTTGAGCTTGGAGCTGTGGAGAGCAGGTGGTGGTTAGGGCCCGAAATCAAGTTTTTGATTACAAACCACATCCTGAAGTTTTCCACTGCTTGGGGAATAAGCTACAAGATGTCCGGGATAGAACTTTCCCAGGTTTCATTCTTGGTTTGCAAATGTTGTTAAATGGTATATATGTGTGAAGGTGTCTGTGTGTAATGAGAGTTATTTAGGCAATAGAGCTCATTGTCTTGTAAAATAATAATAATATTGAGAATAATAAAGTTCTCTAAAGTATTTATGCTGACTAATTGGCAGGGAGAAGGTATGTGTGTGTTGTAGTACACTGAAAGGTCTGGTTGTAGAATAAATATGAGTGTGTGTTGAACCTATCCAGAGATATCCTTTGTATAATGGAATAGTGAGTGGCAAGGGGTTGTTGTTATTATGAAGGTAATATCAAATGTTCGAAAGAGCAAGAAAGAGGGGAGAGAGATTCTCTGGAGAAGTGAGATTAGAAGAAGGTATTTACGATGTTAAATGGAGACAGGAGTAATATTTTTCCTCCCCATATGTCTCCTTTCTTTTTGTTCTGAACAGGAGAGGGGGGGGAGGTGCGGTTTGTTTTCCCTTTTACACATTTTTTCCCTTTGCTGAGTTTGAGAGGAAGGGGGGGTGGATGGTTGATTGTTTTTGGACTGCATATGGCAGTTACGCAGATATTTCCTGTTCTGCTTGGAGTTTTGATTTTATTGTTGTTTGAGGTGTTTAGATAAATCTATATGATAGAGGAGTGATATTGAAAGTTTAAATGAATATTTTTTCAGAGTGGAGATTTGTACCTCTATTAGGTGATTTTCTTTTGCTTTTAGAAGTTTTTGTTATGTATTTATGTTGTGCATTTGACTGATTTTGATTTTGAATGCTGAGAAGTTAAGCGGATTTTTGGGATAGCCTGGATATTGAATAGTGGGGAGTAGTTGACTGTGTTATTTTAGTTAAGTGTTGTCCAGATAAGGGATGTTCCCTTGAGGGGAGAGTTACTTACGGGTAGAGGGTGAAGATGGATTTTTGATCTGGCTAGCTAGGAAGTTATCTGTGAGTTAGTTTGTATAGACTTGTGGTTTAGACTTGTGAATTTAGATTAAGCTTTGCATTTCTTTGAAGCTTGTGGAAATAGTTTAGTTTATTTGTGATGTAGGTGTGGTGTGATTTCTCTGAAGTGAGTTGAGTATTTATGGATGAAAAATTATAGGAAGTTATTTGGAAGAGAGTTTGCACTTGTCTGTAGTAGTGGCAGATGGTATAGCATGTGGGCTATGAAGAAGAGATCTGTAGTATTTTTGTCATAATTGATGAATCTTGTGGTGCAAGGTTAGCCTTGTGTATATAAGCTGAAGCTGCGATTGCACCTTCAGTGGAGGGGAGTAGAAAATTAACTTTTGGTAGGGCATTGGTGGTGAGTAGTTTATATCAGTACAAATCTGTATGCTATGTTTTTCAAATATGGGATTATTTTGTTGTCTCAAGAGAGTTTGGTTCTCTTGACTAATGGGAGTTTAAATTTAGCTGTATTTCTGTTAGGAGTTGTGAATGGAGATATTATGGAGATTTTGGAAGCAGGAAAGTTACTGTTTGAATGGTCATCGTAGCCATGTGAGGTTTTTGTTTTATTGTAAGCATTGTACATATTAACAAATGCGGTAGGGAATATTTATGCTGATTTAAAGTATGCTTATGGTATCATACTGTTGGGATAGTCTTGATATCTGATAAAGGGAAGGAATTGAAACAGGTGAATTTTATAATAGCAGTTTTGGAAGCAGCTAAGAAGCGGCTTTTGGGGAAGATGTAGTTATCGTTTTAGTGCCTGTATTGAATTTTGATGTAAATCAGGTATTTATTGATGAAGAAGAACAACAAATGATGGATGAGAGGTGTATAAAGTGAATGGGAAATGGATGACTAAAGATGGAGTGAAAATTCTTACTAAAGCTGTGATGTGGAATGTGCTTGAATGAGTGTATGGGGAACCCATTGGGGAATGTAAGCACTCATTGATTTTGTTATATATATGTGTGTATATATATATGTGTGTAGAGGTATGTATACGATAGTTATAAATTGGTACAGAAATGAATACATTGTGTATGTGATAAATATGTAGAGATTTGGCCTTTTTAATGAATCTAGTAGATTACATTGGAATGTGGGTGGTGTGACATGTTATTATAATAGTGAATTATCTTACTGGATGTTTTGAAGCCTTTCTTTGTGTAAAGAAAGGTGCTCAAAGGATTGGTAAATTATATTGGAGTGAATAATACTCAAATATGTATTGGCTGATCCTATCGATAGTGATAGGGGTATACATTTATTGTTCAGGTGATAGAGGTTATGGGACAATCAGGAATTGATTGGCAACTGCATTTATCATTCATGCTAAGTGTCAGAGCTATGAGGTGTTGTGAATGTGCTAATCAGACAATTAAATCTATGTTATAAAAATTAATGTATGTTAGAGCTACCTTGGGTGAAGTGTTTGCTTTTAGCTCTGTTAAGACTAACTAGTTTTAGGAAAGGTCTGGGGATATCTTAGTATGAAACAATGTTTGGATTGCCATATACGGGGAAAGGCTGGGATGCCTAGGATAGAATTGAAAGGGTTTTTTTTTTTGAGAAAATATATACAGGGACTGTCCCAGTGTTTTTCTCATTTAAGGTGCAAAGGATGATTGGCACAGACTCTACTTCTTGATTTCCAAGTATATGAGTACAACGATGGAGATTGGGTCCTGATTAAAGCCCTTACGGAGGAGAAGTTGCAGCTGGTGTGGGAAGGACGGTTCCAAGTTCTGCTAACTACAGAGTCAGCTGTGAGGACTAAGGAACGTGGTTGGTTATTCTGGAGTCAAAGGACCAGTGGCTTTGCCTTGTGGATGAACAGTTGCTACGAACCGTTTTAAATTGACTTTTCATCAATGAACCTTAGATGATTGATGATCGATGGATAGAGATTTGTATTTGATTAGAAGTGTTAATAATTTTTGTTGTGTTTTTAGATTGTATTGAGGAAAGATACTATTGATTGGTGTAAATCTATGCTTTGGTATTCAGTGGATGTAAGTTCCCCTCGATCAATTGACAAATTGAAGGTAAGATAATAACCTTTTATCTTTTTGGAAGATGGCGGGGGGCTAGTTCACTAGGAATAATGGGGCTTCTTGTGGTAGCGTTTATTATTCTACAGATACGGATAGGGATGGGGATTTTGGCTGTGTTGCCTAGTTATCCTATAACATGGTAGCAGCTATGTTTCCATACTGAACTCAAGCACCATTATTCTCTTATAGAAGCACCACTAGCCCTAATAGACACCACTGAGGAGGCTGAGGATATGTATTAAGTCATCTTTTGGAGATGGTGCATGCCAAGTGCAACTGTACATATTAGATAGATCCTCAATATATTGATTGTGCAAATAGAATGGAATTTTTATACAAGTAATGCACTGAGCTATATGGTAATTATACACCTTCATACAAGAAATTTTGGATTTTAGAGAAGGAGTTACATTTTCCATATCTAAAGATACACGCTTCCTCCAAGTTAATGTTCTTATGTGGTAGCATGACATTGCCCAAATTACCTGTTGTATGGAGGAGTTTCTATATTGTTATGGGATATTTACAATTTACAGGAATAAATTGATCTAGAGGGAAAGTGGGGATTGAGAGAAATATGAGGATTATTCCTGTAAAAGTGTAACCTGAGTTACGCCATTTTAAGTGTCTTATTTTACCTTGTATGACCTGATTATATAACTGGACAAAAGGGAACACAATAAGGCTTTTCTGAAATGATTACCTTATGGGAAATATGTATTATGAAGTTGTTTTGACGGAAATCAATGTTCTTAAGTGTTCTGGGAAAATGCTGATTTAAGGATGTCTTAATGAGGTTGTTTTTAAGTTTGTCTGTTCCAGAAGGGGAAGTACGCAAGTGATGTTTTTGTGGAATATTTCTGTTGAGAATTGGGGAATTTCCAGGGTGGAACCTGTATTACAATATGTTGTATAAATCTGAAACTGACTCCCAAAGGACATTAGTCATGTGACTTCTGATGTAAGACTGTATATAAACCGTGTTAATTGCGTTTGTTTCCATCTTTCCCCATTTGAGGAGGAAAGGCCTTTGCAAAGATATTTAATCTGTCTATGCTTTCATGTCTCTGTTTCCTGTTTTTATACAATAAAGGTTTTTCCTTTTGCAAACGGTAATGCTGTCTTGGATATTCTCACAATTCATTTGACTGGGATTTAAACCACTCATCAGTTTTTAGAGTATCTTGTAGCTTCCGAAGCAAATCACTCTGTATGGCTGGATTGCCTCTCACCTGCGCTCTTGTAGTTATTGGTGCCACCAGCTGGGTTGCAGGGATGATTGGCCGAACCACTTCCTCTCTGGCACTGTTGTACCGAGGCAGTGTAGAAAGTGCATCCGCCATGAAGTTCTTCCCACCAGGAAGGTAGTGTAGGGTGAAATTAAAATGTTTGAAGTGTTGAGCCCAACGGACTTGCTTGGGTGACAGCTTACATGGTGTTTTCAATGCCTCCAGGTTTTTATGATCAGTCCACACTTCAAAAGGGTGCTTAGCTCCTTGAAAAAATTGTCTCCATGTTAATAGGGCCCAGCGTACTGCAAAGGCTTCTTTCTCCCAAACAGCCCATCTCCTCTCAGTCTCAGTCAATTTACGGAAGGTATAGGTACAAAGTTGTAATTTCCCTCCTGCATTCATTTGCAGAAGTACAGCTCCTACTGCTACATTGCTAGCATCAGCATACACAAGAAAAGGCTGTTCCATATTGGGATGTTTTAAGGACTGGTTCAGAAGCAAACAACTGTTTCAGCTTTTCGAATGCTGCCTGACAGTCCATAGTCCACTCAAGGGGCCGAGAGGGCTTTGGTTTTAATTCACCTTTGGTTTTCAGAAGATTTGTTATTGGCAGTGCAATTTTGGCAAACAAGAGGATGAACTGTCTGTAAAAGTTAGCAAATCCCAGGAAGCTCTGGAGTTGTTTGCGGGTACATGGTGCGGCCCACTCCAACACTGCCCAGACTTTTCCAGGGTCCATGGTGGGACCATGGGGCCTGGTGGCTCAGCAGACTAAAAGAATTGTGATTAACACCAGCTGTCTGTGATTACTGTAAGTTTGAATCTCACCAGGCTCAAGGTTGACTCAGCCTTCCATCCTTTCTAAGGTAGGTAAATTGAGGACCCAGTTTGTGGGGGCAATAAGCTGACTTGGTATAAAATATACAAAAGTATGAAGGCTATTGCTTAACGCATTGTAAGATGCCCTGAGTCTCTGGAGAAGGGCGGCATATAAATCAAATAAAAAATAAAAAATAAAAAAACTCAATCCCCTCATGGGATATGTGGTATCCAAGATAGTTAATTTTGCTTTGGTGGAATTCGCACTTGGAGAGCTTGGCGTATAGTTCAGCAGCCCTGAGCTTTTTCAGGACAATCCATACCAACTTCACATGGTCGTCCATGTTCTCAGAGTAGATAAGAATGTCATCCAAATAGACTAGCAACCCCTTATACAGGTGTTCATGCAGCACTTCGTTGATTAATTGCATGAACACAGCAGGAGCTCCTTGTAGTCCAAAAGGGAGCACCCAAAACTAGAAACATCCCAGTGGACAGTTAAATGCCGTTTTCCATTCATCTCCTTCCTTGATTCATACTCTGTAGTATGCCTCTCGTAAATCAAGCTTGGTTAAAAGTTTCCCCTTTCCTAGATGGGCTAGCATGTCTTTCATGAGTGGCAGGGGGTAGACATTTGCTACACAAATGGTGTTTAAATTCCTATAATCAACTACCAAATGAAAGGAGCTGTCTTTCTTCTCCCGGAACAGCACTGATGCTGCCACTCTTGGCCTGGCTGGTTCTTGTCAATAAAATTCCGTAGTTCCCCCAGCTCCCGAGGGATCATGGGGTAGATTTTTGGTTTAGGGAGTTTTACTCCAGGGAGTATTTCAATGGTACAGTCCATTGGTCTGTGGGGAGTTAGCACATCTGAGGCCTTTTCACTGAAGACCTCCCGAAGATCCCAATACTTCTTAGGAATCTTCTCCCCCTCAATGTGGTCTACTGCCATTTCTGCTCCCTCGTTTTCTACAGCTCCCTCGTTTTCTACAGGGCTACAGAGGTTCTTCCCTCTGTAGCCCTGGCTTCTCAGTGCGGATGCGCAAAACCCCCATCCTCCAGTTAACCCATGGATTCCATTTTCGGAGCCAAGGGAGTCCAAATATGAGGGGTTGCTCCATGCCAGGGGCCACAATAAAACTGAGTCTCTAAATGATTCCCCAATTGCATCTCAATGGGTTCGGTCACAAAACTGGCTGGGCCCCCTCCTGCCATCGATCCATCTAACTGACAGAAGGCCATGGGCCTCTTTAATGTTTTTAGCCTCAGGCCCATCTTTTCCACCACTTTTGGGCTGATTATGCCTCTAGTGAACCCAGAGTCTAGGAGGGCTGGCATCTGCCCATGGGCCCCAGTGACCGGCACTCTTAGTTCTACGGAGATGAGCATGGGGCCCCCTGTGTGACTCACCAGGTCATCATAGTCAGAGTCGGTGTCAGTCTCACTGTTGTCTGCAATGGTCGGAGTTCCCAACTCACCCTGGTTTTGGGAAGTGAACTCAATGACTTCTCCTTTCAGGGTGGCCACGCAGGGTGTTGCAGGCACTTTGTTGGTCCTCTTGGCTCCCAAGCCAGTGGCTTTCGGCACTGACTTGGAGAAACACTCCATGGCCCATTGCCCTTCTTTTCCACATTGAAGCACATGAACGACTTCAGTTTGGGCTTGAACTCCGCCTTCCCCCTGGCTGTCTTTGGCACCCTTTGCGGTAATGGGAGGGTGATGGATCCCCTGGCAGGTCCCACGGAGTTGGCTTCTGGCCAGATCGATCTCCATGTCTTCAGTTACTATGTACCAGCTCTGTGGGTCTTGGGGGACCCCCCATGCTCTACAATCTGACACAATCTTTGTACATGTCTTTGTTTAACCCATCTTTATAACTCTCCAGTAGGGTCACCTCTGACTATCCTGTCATGAAAGGTGCCAGCTCATGAAACTATTGGTTGTACTCTGCCACCAATCTCCGCCCCTGCTGAATCCCCTTCATTCAGAGTCTCGCCTTCCATTCAGCTAGGTCAAACCATCTTCTAAGAGCCCCCATGAATAGGTTGTAATTTTCAGCAAGGAGGAGTTGTTATTGTGGAGGACCACTATCCATTCTGCTGCCACTCCCTCTAGGGCATTAGTGAAGCATCTCACTTGCGCTGCATCTGACAAGTAGTCCTCTCCCCAGTCCTGCATGTTGTTCCACACCTGGGTCAGGAAAAGCCCCAGTGTTTTCAGATTTCCTTCATACTTGTCGGTTAGGGGGGAAATTTTTGGTTTTTTGCATCTCCGGGGTGGAGCCTGCAATGCTGGGGGCCCCTGGGCTGCTGCATCCCTCGCTTGGGTGCCAGAGGCTTGAAAGGTTTCTTCCCCAGCTTCTTCTTCCTCTCCCCCACAAGTAGCCTCCTTTGAATCCACCCCGGGGTCATCTCCTTCCTTCCCCACAGAGAATACATATGATTCATGGCTTTTACGGCTTTCTTCGGCATCACAGAGGCGTTGCATAGCCTGAGTAATCATGACGCTCTCCTTTTGCTCTTGCACCCACACAGCCTCTCCCTTACATGGTCTGGAGCTGGTTACTCCTTGGGGGGTCCTCTCCAGGTCCAGCAACCTTCTAAGTTCCCTCGGCCATCTGGCTTCCTCTGGCTCCTCTCTCAACTGAATTTTTTCCATCCACTCTGTGGTTTCTTTTTCTGCTTGAAGTAAAGTCATTGTAGAGCCAGAAGCATCCATCTGATCTCCATCACTCTCTCCATCACTCTCTCAGCGTGAAAATTACAGATAGAAAGCATTCCCTCCCACTGTCCATCGTAAATCATCCAATCCAAAGGTCTCCCAGAGGTCAGGTGGGAGCACATGTCTGGCAGTGTCATCAATCAAGAATGCCATGACCATTGACCCAATAGCAGCTTCAAAGATGCAGCACAGTAGCTTAAGTCTCACTTTTGTTTCTTCTCTCCAGCATGCTCCCCTCCCATGCTAGCTTCCCCTCCCCCCATTACCATGGCAGCCAAAGCAGTAAAGGCGGAGGCTGACAGTATATTTGGTTCACTGCCTCTTCCTCCTCCCAATCTTCATCATTCTCAGGGACCTCAGTGGCCCAATCGGGCTCCCATTGGGTGGAATGTACTTCTCTGGTCTTTCGGATGTTGGTGGCAGAATTATCAGATGCTTTTGAGGCTCTGGCTTCCTTGACCATATCTTTGAAGGTGGCTCCCCTCCAAATCAGCAGCTTCTTCTGTAGGGTCAGGTCCCTCATCCCCAAAATGAATCAATCTTTCATCATCTCCTCTGGATTAACGAATTTGCACTTGGTTGCAATTTCTCGCAATTTGGCCACAAAATCGCTGATGGTCTCACCCTCTCTTTGCCACTGGTGGTAAAATTCATTTTGGCTCACCATCAGCATTGCTGGGGTATAATGGTCCCTTAGGATATTCTGCAGCGTGGACCAGGTCATCGATTCTATGTCTGCCAGTGATGTGAGGGTCTGAGCCATCTTGTACATTTTTGGGCCACAGTAGATGAGGGAGACGGCTGTTTTTCAGTTGTCTGGGAGGTCTTGGTTGGCTTCCAGGAACATTCAGAATCATCCCATACAGGTGTGCCATTCCTCCATCAGTGGGTCAAACTTGGTCATCATTTTTTTGTTTGCCAGACAAGATCGTTCCTTTCAAGAAGATGGTCACAGATGCCATGAAGTGAAGGTCAATGCCCTTTTGTCTCCTTTCTTGTCCGCTTCAGAATCCCACCTCCATCACCAGTGTTAGATAGGGGGTGCAAATAAAAAAGGCAGGACACCATAGTCCATTTCAGCACTTTATTTCCAGCCGCAATTAGGAGCAAGACAGTGGCAGGCTGCCAGAGCTCTCTTTATAAAAAGCTCCAGAAGTCTCACCAGCCACTGAGAGCAGTTTATTTTTCCCACTGCTAGATTAGCCAATCAGCCGCAGGCATGCAAATGGGTGCTCCATACCTCCATACATAAAATGGTTTCTTAAAAAAGGTATTTCTGCTGCTCATTTCCACCATCATCACTTGGGAGATCTTTAAAAAACTAAAAATGGTGGCTTCTTCCACCACATATAGTCTATAACCCTACGAAATGGAGGACATGGAATTATCATCTTAGGGTTACAGATTTGAGGAGATCCTCATCAAGGACATCCAAATGGAACAAAATCCCAGGATATTAGCAAAATCTTCTCAACAGTAAGAAGGGTTCAGCCATGAAACCAATAATCGAGGGAGAGAATGGGCAGTTTTTTTCTGAATTTGTCCGAGTTCAAATAGAAAAGTTGTTTTTGCAGATATTTTAATTAAGATTGCTACACTAAATAGAAGCATGATTTTGTTCCAAATCCATCTTTTTTTTTTATGGATATTCAGTGTCTTTTGATACTTTATCTTGGTCAAGAG
Source organism: Masticophis lateralis (assembly GCA_030761175.1). Taxonomy (NCBI): domain Eukaryota; kingdom Metazoa; phylum Chordata; class Lepidosauria; order Squamata; family Colubridae; genus Masticophis; species Masticophis lateralis. The sequence continues at coordinate 1,681,729 of JAUDYJ010000008.1, forward strand.
AAGCAATGACCTACATACATTCTCAGTCATCTTCTCAGGTATTCTTCCATGGTTTAATTCTTCTTCCTTCAGAATTATGGATTGTCCGCTTGTTAAGAAACACAATCAGCCCAGCATTAGAGGGTACATTATCTCTTGATCTCCCTCTGTCTCTCTCTTTCTGAGCTTTCTTGGCTGCCTGACCTACCTCTGTGTGCCAAAAAGGAACATTTAATTAAAACAATGGCCTGATCCAGATGGCCAACATGGCATCTCTACCATCCCTGAAAGTGGATAAGCTATTCATCACTGAGAAGACTGGAGGATGAGACAGAAATAGCTCCTAATTTTCACATCTGTCTGACTTCCCTTCATTCTGGAGACAAGCTATTGACATGTGGTGACATGCAGCTGCCCAGCCATTTCAAAATGCCTCCATTTTCTTTAACCAGTGAGAATGGCAGGTGCTGGTTCTCTTTCGGAGCCTTCCTAGTTAGAATCCAGTGAAAATCCAACAGACAAGCCTGTCAGTGAAAATGACCAGCAAGTGGCTGGCTGGCTGGCAGCACAAAGCCAAAACATTTATCCACCTAATTTCATTTCTCAAAGCCTCTTAGCTTTAAATGGAGATTTACAGTTGAATGATAGGATTAGACAAACTTTTTTTTCCTGAATATAAGCAATATGCTGAAGAGAGTCCAGGGTGCAGAAAATCAGCCTTCCGACTCTACCAGAGAAATAAAAGCATAGAGCAGAAGGGAATTAGCCACTCTGGCTAGGATTAGTCACCCACGATAATCTGACAGATTAAAATGGTGCCTACAAATACAGTTAATAAAGCAGGCTGGATTTAGAATAATCCAAGTGTGTTTATTTCTGCTTAAATATACTTCATTTTAGGGTGCAAGATTTCTCAATAGCTTCTGAGAAGTTGCAATGCTGTAAATCAAAGACCAACAGGTTTTTGGTAGCCAGGGGCAGCCTAATGTTTTGCTTAGCATGTGAAATGATGCTCCCCATCATATGACTGTGGGCGGAAAGTTTTTTTTCTTGTTCTCGCTAGTGTGTATTAATTGTGCTGTGGCTATTTTAAGCTTGGCATTATTATTTTTAGTGTGTTATTTTCTCCATATGAAAATGATAGGAAACCACAATACTGATTTGGGGTACCATATTTTTTGGACTATAAGACACACTTTTTTGTCTCCCAAAAGAGGGGTGAAATTGTCTGTGCATTTTATAGACCAAAACCCCACCCACCCACCAGCCATTTTTTTGCCTCCACAAGCCCCATTTTCAGGCCTTTTTTTTTTTTTTTTGGCCCATTTTTGGGGCTTTTTTCAGTACATTTTTGAGGCTTTTTCCAGCCCGTTTTCAAGGCTTTTTTGGCCCATTTTCAAGGCTTTTTTTTTTTTTTGCCAGTTTTTTGGGAAAAACGGCCTGAAAAAAGCCGAAAAAATGGGCCGAAAAAAGCAATGGGATTTTTTCCAGGTGATATGCATTCTTTTAGACAGTCATTGAGGCCACTTATATGTTTGTCTGTGTCCTCAGGGTCACCTGAATAATGCGGAGTGTGGAGCCTTCTTGGAACTGCTGAAAAGGCTGTGTTGTGGGGCTGTGCTTTCTGCAGGATGTTTTTATGCCCTGTATCCCTTCACTGTTGAACACAGGTACAAGCTGTGGGGATGAGTCTGTACTGTTTGCATCTCAAACTGAAGCGCAAATGGTCTTTCAGTCTGCATTTTTTTCTGGAAATCCATTCATACTCCCGCACCATTCGAAGGGTGTTCACCCAAAATACATTCAGGTTAAATAACAGAATGTATTTGCCAAATATGCAACATTTGGCTAGCATTAAACTTGATTGGGTTAATTTGATTTTTCAAAGTAACTTAATTGGCTTTGGGGAAGAATGGCAGACTGAACACAAGCTCAGTGAAAAGCTTTGAATAATCTCCCCACAACTAGGCAAAACTGGGGTTGGCATTGGGATTAATGTTAGGGTTGGGGTTAACATTAGCATTTGCATTAGGTCTCCATGAATTCAGAGAGCAAACTGGATATCATCAACGGATTTGTAGCATGTCATTATGCACGGTGCTGGCTTTTCAACCCCATCTTATCTACATTTCCTGGGAAAATCCATGAGAAAATCCATTGGAGAGGGGGTTGCAAATCCACTTAGGGTTAGGTCTCCATGAATTCAGAGAGCAAAATGGACATCACCAATGGATTCGGAGCACATGGATATGCTTAGGAGGGTGCTGACTTTTTGAGCCTGCCTTATTTCCTGGTAAAATACATGGGAAAATTCCATTGGGGGACAAATCCACTCCATGAGACTTAATTGATGAAGACTTAACCGTAACCTAAGGGGATTTACTCTTCAGTGGGATTTTTTCCAGGTCTGTTAAAGATAACTGAATGTATTAAAGATAACTGAATGTATTTGCCAGAAATGCAAAGTTTGGTTAGCATTAAATTTGATTGGGTTAGTTTGGTTTCTTATCAGAACTCAGAAAGTGACTTAATTGGCTTCTGGGGAAGAATGGCAGACTGAAACAAGCTCAGTGAAAAGTTTTGAGTAATCTCCCCACAATTGAACAGAACTATTGAGAAATATATTAAAATCAGTCAAGTCAAATTACCAAGTTTTCTTTAATTTGTTTAATTTGTTTAAAGTTTCCAAAGCTATAAAAAAATTAAACTAGGAAAGGTGACTGGACCAGATGGGATATTGGGTTCTTATTATACCGTATTTTCCGGCGTATAAGACGACTGGGCGTATAAGACGACTCCCAACTTTTCCTGTAAAAATATAGGGTTTGGGCTATACTTGCTGTATAAGACGACCCCTCTTCCAACGCACACCAAATAAAAATTTAAAAACATCAACTGGCTCACCCACAATGTAAAAGCAGCTGTGCTAGACCCAAAATGGCCCCTGCAATAAGCAGGAACCTCACACAGCCACAAAAAGCCCGAAAAAACAACTTTTACATTGTGGGTTTACACACACAAAATTCCACATACAGCTTTGTGAGATTTTGTGTGTTTCTGTGGTTAGAGTGAAACACTACAGAAACACATTAAATCTCAGAAAGTTGCACACATTTTATTTTTATTTGTTTTTATTTTTATTTTTATTTATTTTTATTTTTATTTTTATTTTTATATGAAAGCTAAATTTAAAACTTCCTAGCCTAAAACTTAGACCTAGCCTTTAAATGGCTAGGTCTAAAAAAGAACAACTAAAAAACCCCACAATTAACTATTTTTTTAAAGCTCCCAAAGGGGGAAAAAAACTTACCCAATAGAACAGGGGTCTCCAACCTTGTCAACTTTAAGACTTGTAAACTTCAACTCCCAGAATTCCTCAGCCAGCTTTGCTTTGCTGGCTGAGTAATTCTGGGAGTTGAAGTCCACAACTTGCTTGCATCAGCAAGCAACTAAATCTCCCTGCCTGCAATCAAGCAGGCAGGGAGATTTAGTTGCTCGATGATGCAATGGATTGCAGGCAAGGCAAGACAAGCATTGCGGCTAGCAGCTAAGGTAAGCAAACTGGAGGTGGGGGGGATTTTTGCTATGTACCAATTAGCAGGCAAAAATTAGCAGCTGGGATGGCCAGCGTTGTGTAAAAGAAAAGTTTTTCCCTTTTACACAGCGCTTGGCCATCCAAGCTCTGGCGATCCCAGCTGAGTTGCCTGCTAATCTCAGCTGGGATGGCCAGCGTTGTGTAAAAGGAAAGTTTTTTCCTTTTACAGGGGGCTTGCTGTAACTCAACTGATTAGCGGCAACTCAGCAGGCAATTCAGCTTGGCTCCTGAGAGCCATTTAAGGCTCGTCAAAGCCTTTCGGGCTGGTCTGCCTGGTTACAGGAGACCGACACCTGGCGTATAAGACGACCCCCAACTTTTGAGAAGATTTTTGTGTGTTAGAAAGTCGTCTTATACGCCAGAAAATACGGTAAATGTTTTGCAGATTAACTTTTACTGCCTTTACAAAACATGATGAACTCAGAGGTGGGATTCTACTGGTTCATACCTATTCACTAGAACCAGTAGTTAATTTTCTAAATAGTTCAGAGAACCGGTTGTTAGAAGAAATCTCCTTTTATTTTTTTCCACTTTACAGGGTTATGTTCTGACCTAGGCTTCCTTAGAAAGTAAATAGTACAAACTTAGTCCCAGCAAATCTCTTTAATTCATACAGCTGTAAATTACTTTCATTTACAGTCCACAAGGCTTGATAAACAGTCTTTCACAAGAAGGTTATCAACACCCATCTATCTCATGTGGAACGCTGCCAGAAAGCTAATTTCCAGACACAGGGCAAGGCCAAACTTGACACAGTCACAAACAGCATTTTCACATCTTTAATCAGCCAGATGAACTAATTGCTTCTTGCAAAAGCTCACATCCCATTCACTTCTCTTTTATGTTTTATGGGAGGGGCCAATAATATCCAAGTTTTACACCCAAGTCTACCCTGTTTTTTTAATTGTTTCTGTCTCCTGGCAGCTCTGTGCATGCACACCCTGGGAACAGGCTCACACTGTTTTTCTGCCTCACTCTGACATCAGAGTCCAGAGACTCCAGAGGCAGCAAACTACTACCAGATGGCCTTGGCCCACTCTCTGTGTCAGATCCCTAAAAGTGATACTGCCAATCAATTGGGAAAAGGGGGAGACTTGGATTCGATTTACTAGCATTGCCTGTGTCTACAGATATTTTACAACCTATATCCTGGCACCAAAGAACCCTGAGATCCTCTTAACATGGAGGAATGTTTATGATAGCCATGTGGGTTGTTTCACTTTAAAGGATAACAGTATGAATACATTTGTTTGGGTTTTTAGGGAAACTAGTAAAGAAAACATCTTCACACTTGTGTATTGGCTAAAATCTGCATTCTGACTTAAAGGGAGGGGTCTCTACTGCTTTAATTTATTTATTTTATTTATTTATTTAATCACATTTATATACCGCCCTACTCCCAAAGGGACTCAGGGCAGTGAACAGCCAAGATAAAAACAGATAATACAAAACATTAAAAAACCCATTAAAATTATTAAATATTTTGGCCAAAACAATTTAAAACACCCAATTTCAAAAACAAATTAACATTTTTAAAAATTTAAAAAGAGGAGTTAGGCCAGGCCAGCTTGCTGAAATAAAAACGTTTTAATCCTACTTGGCTTGCCTAAGGGTATTCAGATCTTGCTTTAACCTGGTTACTATCACTTCTGCTTAATAAAAGGATCTTTTTGAACTACCACGTTTCAAGAGTCTTTACTTTCTTAAGTTGGAAGAAGAGGCAATCCTTACATTCTGCCTCCGACTCAGAGCCATCGTCTGAGCCTTCCCCTGACTCCAGGACTGGCCCATGTTCCTCCAGGACTGGCCCATGTTCCTGTCCAAATCTGCTGCCAGCTCTGCTGGCTGCTAGCAAGCCGCAACAGGTTAATCCTGTAAGGAAGGCAGGAAAGAAACATTCTGGTGTTGTTTGTAGCCTAATCTTTATTGCCCTGCTTACAGAAACTGCCTCTCTGTAATAAGAGTTATGAATGTAATAAAGGTTATTACATTCCTTACTGTCACCTGAGCTTTTCCGGAGGTTTTTTTTTTTCTTTGCTGGTACTTTGCTGGGGCTTGACTTTCTTAAAGGGGAAGGGTTGTTTTAAGCTTTTTACCCTACTGTTGCGAGGAAATACTCCCCTGTTGGAGTTCTTCCAGATGGGAGGCAATGATCAACACTTTAAAGAAATAATTGACTTATAAAGCAGAGCTGCCGGAAAGAAGCTTTTAATGACAAGGAATCAAGATGAGTGACATTAAACAAGGCTTCTTGGCTAGCTAGAGTGAGTTTACATACCATTTCTGACTTTTGGTCTAAAATTAGTTTTTCGTGATGTTTAATCCTGTGTTTATTGATGGGATAATTTTCCCTATTCAGCGTTGTTTGAAAGGAAAAAAATTAATCTCTATTCCTGAAAAGAAGCAGCTTCAGAAATCTGGCTAGTTCCTGTGTCTATTTGTTCTGGTAATTGGTTTAACAAGCAACAGCTACTGTGTTTGCTCCTTTGCTTCATTCTAACATTAATTGCTTTCTTTGTAGTTTGGCTTACCTCAAGTGTTTACACTTGAGGTTGCCTGGGGTGTGAGCTCTGGCAATGAGCTTGTGTTTTAGTTTTAAAAGGATTTCTGTTGTGATTTCATTATTTGTATTGTGTTTGAATTTTTTTCTGCCTCATGGTTTCTTTTTCTATCTGGGGAGGGGGATCTTCCTTCACTGGAGGGTAGAGCCAAGGACTTTGTACAGTATCTGTATGACAAAATTGTTCAGATTCAGGAACACCTGGACTCTATCTGGGTAGATTCAGGAGAGATGATGGAGGCAGGTCTTGAGAATATTATCTGGGAAGAGTTTGATCCTGTGGCTCCCAATGACGTGGACAGGATACTGGCAGACTGAGTGCAGCCATATGTTTATTGGATCCGTGTCCCTCCTGGTTGGTGCTGGCCTCCTGGGAGGTTACATGAGGCTGGTTCCAGGGGATTATTAATGCTTCCTTGAGTGAGGGTGTCTTCCCCGCTGCCTTGAAGGAGGTGGTGGTGAGGCCTCTCCTCAAGAAGCCTTCCCTGGACCCAGTAGTGTTGGCTAATTATCGTTCAATCTCCAACCTTTGCTTTGTTGCAAAGGTTGTTGAGAGTGTGATAGCGCGACAGCTTCCTCAGTACTTGGATGAATCAGCTTATCTAGATCCATTCCAGTTGGGTTTCAGGCCTGGATATAGCATGGAAACGGCATTGGTCGCATTGGTTGATGATCTCTGGAGGGTTCAGGACAGGGGTTGTTCCTCTGTCCTGGTCCTATTAGATCTCTCAGCAGCTTTTGATACCATCGACCATGGTATCATGCTGCACCGGTTGGAACAGTTAGGGGTGGGGGGGCACCGTGTTGCGGTGATTCTCCTCCTTTCTCTCTGACCAGTCACAGTCTGTGTTGACAGTGGGGCAGAGATTGACCCCAAGGCCCCTTTTATGTGGGGTGTCACAGGGGTTGGTCCTCTTGCCCCTTCTGTTCAACATTTATGTGAAGCCACTGGGTGAGATCATCCATGGTTTCGGGGTGAAGTACCATCAGTACGCTGATGACACTCAGCTGTACATCTCCACCACGGATCACCCAATGATGCCCTTGAAGTGATGTCCCGATGCCTGGAGGCTGTATGGATCTGGATGGAGAGAAACACACTCAGGCTCAACACATCCAAGACCAAGTTGCTGTGGTTTCCGACGTCCCGATATAGTCAGTTGGTGCCATCACTGACTATTGGGAGCGAGTCATTGGCCCCCACGGAGAAGGCTCGCATCTTGGGTGTCCTCCTGGACTCACGGCTGTCTTTAGAAAAGCATTTGATGGCTGTGGCCGGGAGGACTTTTTATCAGGTTCGCTGATCCACCAGTTGCATCCCTTTCTGGATCAGGACTTGTTATGTATGGTCACTCATGCCCTCATCACTTCCCACCTGGACTACTGCAATGGTCTCTACATGGGGCTCCCCTTGAGGAGCACCCAGAACTCCAGCTGGTCCAGAATGTGGCCGCATGGGTGGTTACAGGAGTAATGTGGCGCTCCCATGTGACTCCCCTCCTGCGCGAGCTGCACTGGCTCCGGGTGGTCTTCCGGGTGCGCTTCAAGGATTTGGTTACCACCTTTAGAGCGCTCCATGGCTTAGGACTGCGGTATCTACAAGACCGCCTTCTGCCACCAGTAGCCTCTCACCTACCAGTACACTCCCATAGAGAGGGTCTTCTTAGGGTGCCGTCGGTCAAACAATGTCAACTGGTGGCCCCCAAGGGGAGAGCCTTCTCTGTGGGGGCACCTGCCATCTGGAATGAGCTGCCCCTAGAGGTACAGAGGATCCCGGATTTGCGCACTTTCCACCGTGCCCTCAAAACATTCTTATTCCAGCAGGCTGGTCTGATCTAACCTCCCTTTTAAATTGCTTTTAAATTTGTTTTATAAATTGGGGTGTTTTAAATTTGTTTTGGGCCAAAGTATTTAATGTATTTTTAACTGATTTTTTAACATTTGTACTATGTGTATTTTATCTTTTGGCTGTTCACCACCCCGAGTCTTTCGGGAATAGGGTGGTATATAAATTTAATAAAATTAAAAAGAACTGCTTTAGTGGTTCTTGGCACTGTTCTTTTGGGGTGTACTTCCAAGAGACAGGATGCAAGCTTGGCACTGTTTTTTTACTGCCTTTTGGGGAGGCATGTGGTCTTTCCTTAAATCTGGATTATTTCCTTAGAATATTTTATGAGGTGAGTGAGACCAGCTGGTATCTTTAAGTGGTGCAAATGGATCTAAGGATTGCTTTTCCTGGGTGTGCTCTTTCTGGAGAGCTTAAATGACCTCTCTGCTAAAAGGATTCACTTTATGAGCAAGAGTTGGCTATTGATAGTTATTGCATTTTAACTACCGTATTTTCTGGCGTATAAGACGACTTTCTAACACACAAAAATCTTCTCAAAAGTTGGGGGTCGTCTTATACGCCGGGTGTCGGTCTCCTGTAACCAGGCAGACCAGCCCGAAAGGCTTTGACGAGCCTTAAATGGCTCTCAGGAGCCAAGCTGAATTGCCTGCTGAGTTGCCGCTAATCAGCTGAGTTACACGCAAGCCCCCTGTAAAAGGAAAAAACTTTCCTTTTACACAAGCTGGCCATCCCAGCTGAGATTAGCAGGCAACTCAGCTGGGATCGCCAGAGCTTGGATGGCCAAGCGCTGTGTAAAAGGGAAAAACTTTTCTTTTACACAACGCTGGCCATCCCAGCTGCTAATTTCTGCCTGCTAATTGGTACATAGCAAAAATCCCCCCCACCTCCAGCTTGCTTACCTTAGCTGCTAGCTGCAACACTTGTCTTGCCTTGCCTGCAATCCATTGCATCATCGAGCAACTAAATCTCCCTGCCTGCTTGATTGCAGGCAGGGAGATTTAGTTGCTTGCTGATGCAAGCAAGTTGTGGACTTCAACTCCCAGAATTACTCAGCCAGCAAAGCAAAGCTGGCTGAGGAATTCTGGGAGTTGAAGTTTACAAGTCTTAAAGTTGACAAGGTTGGAGACCCCTGTTCTATTGGGTAAGTTTTTTTCCCCCTTTGGGAGCTTTAAAAAAAATAGTTAATTGGGGGGTTTTTTAGTTGTTCTTTTTTAGACCTAGCCATTTAAAGGCTAGGTCTAAGTTTTAGGCTAGGAAGTTTTAAATTTAGCTTTCATATAAAAATAAAAATAAAAATAAAAATAAATAAAAATAAAAATAAAAACAAATAAAAATAAAATGTGTGCAACTTTCTGAGATTTAATGTGTTTCTGTAGTGTTTCACTCTAACCACAGAAACACACAAAATCTCACAAAGCTGTATGTGGAATTTTGTGTGTGTAAACCCACAATGTAAAAGTTGTTTTTTCGGGCTTTTTGTGGCTGTGTGAGGTTCCTGCTTATTGCAGGGGCCATTTTGGGTCTAGCACAGCTGCTTTTACATTGTGGGTGAGCCAGTTGATGTTTTTTAATTTTTATTTGGTGTGCGTTGGAAGAGGGGTCGTCTTATACAGCAAGTATAGCCCAAACCCTATATTTTTACAGGAAAAGTTGGGAGTCGTCTTATACGCCCAGTCGTCTTATACGCCGGAAAATACGGTATTTTAATTCCTCCAGGTGCTCTGACCTGCCTGATTTGTAACTCCAGCTTGCAGGTATTTCTAATTTAGTGATTGGTATTTAGGGCAGCTTTTTGCATGTAAAGAAGTTTTTTGTATTTTTGTACAGGTAATCCTTGACTTACAACAGTTCATTTAGTGACCATTCAAAGTTACAATGGCACTAAAAAAAGTGACTTATGACCATTTTTCACACTTATGACTTTTGCAGCATCCCTATGGTCACGAGAGGCCAGACGAGGTGATGTGCCCCTCGACATAAGTGACATCGAGTTGGCCACACCCACCCAGTCAAATGACCACTCTGCCACATCCACCGAGCCATGCATAAAGAACTGGTAGTAAAAAAATTTGAATCCCATCACTGGATGAACTCTATCCTAGAGGGAGAAAAGACACTAGAGAATTGGAAAGAGACCAATATAGCATTAATACATAAAGAGGACAAGAGTTGACTTTAACAAGAAACTTTAGACTGATATCATTATTGAAGAATGACTACAAGTTGTTCACAACAATTATAGCTGAAAGAATGAAAATTATTGTATAATATAGTGTATAATGAAGATCCGATTGTGTTTTTGCCTAAAAGACAATTCAAAAACAATATGTTAGAAATATGTTGGACATTCTGGAATATTTGAAACAACATAGTGAAAAGCAAGCTACGTTAATTTTCTTTGATGCAAAGAAGGTCTTTGACATTTTAAACTGGACTTTCTCATTCAAGGTTTTGGAAGACATGAATTTTGGAGAGAACCTTATAAAATAGGTAAGATCAACTTACACTTCAGAGAAAGCACAAATCATTGTTAATAGAAATCGAACAAATGTTACAGAAAAAGGGACAGGACAGTGATGCCTACAGTAGCCTCCCTTATTTATGTTGGTTTTAGAAGATCATTTAAAATTAAAATATTAATGGGCAAATTAAAATAATTTAATGCACTAGCAGATTTCAAGATGATTAAAGCAGAAGTTGAAGATATTAACAGAAAATGTGAAAAAAGAACATCAAACAGAACTGATGAATAAAAGAGGTTTTAAGACTGAAAAGACAGTAAATATATCTCTGTGACAAATATGACAAATATATATATTATTTCAAAATAATGTTAAGACATGGAATGATATTTTTAAAAAGTATGTTAAGATGGGAGAAACTACAACTGTCATTGTTGGAGAGAATATCTTGCCTAGAATGGTGTTTTTATTTGAGACAATAATACCTATTCTGACAACTGATGCACCATTTAATCCAGAAGGATATACCTAAATTTGTGTGGCAAGGAAAAAAAATGTGTGCCAAATTAAACACAGGGTGTTTACAAGATGCAGAAGAAAGAGGATTTACCTGATTTGTAATTATATTTTGCAGTATCTGTTGGGTTTGTATGAAAGAATGGATGCTGCTTTTGGAGTTAGAAGCACATAACATGAGATTTAGATGGCATGGATATTTGTTGTATGATAAAGTCAAGGTCAACATGGATATTAAAAATCATTATGTTACATATGCCATATTAAGAATATGGAAAGGATACAAATCCAGGTTGTGTCCAAAAACACCTTTGTTGCTCTCAGCACAATAAACATTTTGTAGATTTTGTAGCCTAATGAAAAGAAACATTAGGGATGACAAGATAGCAAATTTTATTGTTGCAAAATAACAAACATTGATTTTTTAAATTGCACATTTCTCCATCAATTTTCAGTTTCTACAGCGGCTTATATTTACTGATCTGAAAAAGATCCATATGGACAATTCTGTCTTATTTATATTTCTATAGAAGATTTGAACGCTAGAGAGGCAGCCTGACCTTAAAGAGATAGTTATACAAGGGAAAACCTACATTTTTCACCTTATACTAAAGGCTAGTGGAAGATCCCCGCATTCAACCATGATAATTTCACCAAAATATCCCTTTGCAAAAATTAAAATAATTTCATGTTCATCAGATTGAGGGTAAGAAGAACACAAGGGAAATTCTCATTCCAGATTGTTTGGAAATCTGTGACACTTTGCAACCCATCTCTCAATTTTTTTAGTCCTGTTACGTTAACCAAAACAGGTTCTCCCCACTTAACTTCAAACCTGACCTAAGAAACCAAGACCTAGCTTGAATTTGCCCTTTAGGATCACCTTCAAGTGCCCACTTCCCTGTCAGACAATGGGCCCACCATCATTTGTTATACTTTCATGTACAATTCCCAGGAATGCTTTGCAAAGGACATTTCTCCTGTTGAGCCAGCATGAGCAGCCCTGCAAGCCTGGAAACACACAGTGGATGGGAGGGTAGCTGTACTTCTCCTGTGTGGTGTGTGCTTCCACGTGTCTCTCAGTCAAAGCAACCGCCTCTATGCTGCCTCCTCTCCCCCCCCCCTCCCATCCATTGTTGGGTAGGAAATAAATGTGCCACTGGACATGCCAGGGCTTAAAATAGATGTGAAGACTGCAGCCTTTTTTCCTCCTTGCAGCCATAACATTGGGAGCGGCAGCAACAGCAGGAACAGCAGCACGGAGAAGGGGAGAAATGGCTGGCTAGATTTGTCAGCCGCATGAGGAAAAGAAATCACAGCTTTGACAAAGGTAAGGGAACTGGGCTGTCTCCTGCCTCATGTTCTGCTTTTCTCTCTTTGTTGACTGCCAAGCATGCAGAATTGATCACTCCCCTCCTCCTCAGGGCCAAAGAAGTCTATATCTGATTCTCTTGCCTCTGAGAAGCTGCCAAGAGAAGGAGAGCTTTCTGTATTGTGCATGTTTTCATCTGGCTGGGACTGAACGGATTTAGTTGTGTTGGAAGGTCAAGGATGGTGAAGGAGAGGGACAAAGATTTGAGACTGAACGGTGCTTCACCAATTGTGATCTTGGTCATCCCTTTAAGGAACTTCATTTGGAAAGGAATTTAGATCATTTTGACAGATACCTGGACATTGGTAGGTCACATCCCTCCAACATCCCCTTATCTCTAAGCATGAAGAAATTGATTTCATTCCTAACCATCTCAGCCTTCACAGTCCTCAGTGACTTTCATGTTTCCTCAATGCCTGTTGGAGCCCAAAGGGCCCTTACATATTTGAAATGATCATTGGGCAAGGAGACAGAGACCATTGCAGGAGGAGCAAAGTGGTGGCAGAAGGGTGGAGAAGGTGAAGACCTCTGACTTTGTCCAGCGGCTGAACTGAACCCTGAAGATAAGATGCTCCTAATCCAAATTGTACCTAGTTATTCTGCCTATGTAAAATTAACTATGGATGATCTCTGATACACCATGATTGTAAAGATAGATCAGATAATCCCTACATCAGGTACTATGCTTGCAAAAGAACCTTGTGTAATGCACAGGATGAAAAGATGGCTTCTTCGCCTGCACACATGAGGGTGTAGGAGTAGAAAGTGAGGCAAACTGAACAATGAAGAGGAGCAAGTCAGTATTTTTTTTCCTCTGCTAATGATCCATGGGGATTGTTAAGAGAGAAATGCACAAAACAAAAAACACTCTGGAGCAGAAGGAAAGATGGAGCTGAAGATACATTCAAACGCTTGGCCCTTGGCATGTTGAAATGGTCACCGGTTTGAACTTGCTTTAAAATAATGAATAAACAAATATACAACTTGCTGTAGAAGATACTGTTCAAAAGACATCTGTTATAATTTGGGAACTGAATGTTGATGTAAAAAATTGCTACTTTAAAAGCAAACACTTAACCTTCATTAAGAATTCACTCACAAGTTTTTGCACAGCTGTGCCAGTTTCAATTCTCATTTGTCCACATAGAGAGAACAGCACAGACCTTTACAGTATCTAAGGATGTTTGATAAATTAGAACAAAGATCTAGGTCTGAAACTTTATACAACTGTGTTATAGAAATGTGATTAAGTGGGTTAAAATATTCCTAAATGCTAAAGATTTGTGCCTATCTGGTAAATCTGACAAAGTAGGCATGATGTAGTACTTATCATTAAAACGACGTCATCTCAAGTTATCTCAGCCATGGCATCTGCCTTCTGGAATACTACCTTCCAGGGGTTTGAATTGTTTAGATTCTGTTATGCTTTCAACAAACTTGAAAGACCTTCCTTTTGCTCCAGGCCCTTGGTAAGGAACTTTGAGTTACTATGGAAATTTTGTTAGCTTGTTTAGTGGATCTCTGAGTTATTGTCTACTTTTCTTTGTATCATATTAGATTGTTTTTATCTTATACACCACCCAGAGTCACTCTGAGTTGGACAGCCTATAGATTTCATTTATAAATAAACAGACACCAACATCTCCAGATGGTCTCCATTACTAAAATGTGGATTATACTCAATCTGATTTTAGCTGATGGAGAGAACTGGAAAATGGATCATTGAATGTCTTCCAAGCATGGAAAAGAGGTTGCTGGCAACAGTGGAGAAATGCTACTAATTGGGGAACTAGGGAAAGGATTATATATATTGTCATTAACAACAGTAGTCTTTGGCAGATTTATCATGATATGATTATTTGGCACAATTTTTAAAATGAGAATGATCAGAGTTCTTTAAGTTTCTGTTTCTATGGAGGATGGATGAGGTCATTCAACAGGGAGAAAACAGAATGCCACACATTCCAGAGTTATCTGTCTCCTATATAATTTCACACATTCTCTGGAAACATTCTCAACTAAGTTCCCCAGTAAACTTTGAATGATCCCAGATGCCCCCACCCCACCCCACCCCCCCAAAAGCGAGGGAGCTGACATCTGTTATTCAGAAGCTGATTGTGCAAAAAGATTTTTTACAGACTCTATCACAAACAACGTTTGGTCCAGCTAGTTAAGGGTAGATAATTTGGTCTTTGGTAACTTTATGTCTTGAGTATGACACTTCAGAAGACCTATAAAAGCTACCATTGGACATTTAATGTAATTATAAGATGAAAAGAAACTAAATCACATGAGAGGAATAACATGAATTTACCCTGTATTTTTCAGAGTATAAGATGCTCCAGACTATAAGATGCACCTACCTTTTTTGTTGAGGAAAACAAGAAAAAGAAATCTGCCTCTGCCTCTGCCTCCCAGCAATTTTGTCTTGTTGCAGCAAACAGCAAACAGCCTGCTTTACTTTCATTTTCGTTTTCAGCATAGATTGATTAGCACAAGAAAAAAAAATCTGCTCCCAGCAATTTACCTCCTTGTAGCAAGCAGCAGAGGCCCGCGCAAAACAGTTGAGAGCAAAACAACTGAGAGTCAGGAGGTCAATCCAATCAACTTGTGCTAATTAGGCTGTGCTAAAGCTGAAATGAACTGTTTCTTCTTGCTGCTTGCTGCAAGGAAGTAAACTGCTGGGAGGCAGAGGCCAAAGTGTGGGGGCCAGTGGTGGGTGGGGCTACATTCAGTGTATAAGACGTACCTAAATATTCACCCCCTTTTAGTGGGGGGGAAGGTGCATCTTATACTCCCAAAAATATGGTATTTTTTTCCTTCTGATTTCTTTGCTCTGACTTTGGGGTTGGTTTTTTTTCTGAGCCTACCATATCTTTACTCTAAATCAGATTGCACTTCCCTGGCCTAGCCTAATGCTGGTTGTCATCCAGGGGCAAGCAACCCAATGTCCTCTAGATGCTTTGGACTAAACTTCCATCCTGTGAGGACAATACTAAAGGATTATGGAAGTTGAAGTCTAAAACATCTCAAGCAATCCAGTAGTCTCTAGGTAATTTGGACGAAATCTTTTATAAACCCTATCCTGTCATCAAAGATTATGGAAGTTGACATTTAAACCAACCCAAGGTCACAAGTTTGCTGATACAGTATCTGGAATCCCTCTAGCTATGTTGATGCCATATCTTTAACCTAATAGGTTTAGTAAATGAATTTGCATAAGTCTGCATAATGTTTTGTTTTTGTTTTTGTTTTGCTTCTTTTGCTTAGCCTGCTGGATGAACCATTGCTGCTTGGTTACTTTATAATTCACTGTATCATGTGAACTCAGAAAATCTAATAACCAAATTCAGTAAATATTCAAGAGTGTTTCTTCGTGAACTCAAGTGAATTTTTCCTTAACACTACTACGCCATTCTTTATTAAGTGAAAATGTCAGGAACTAACTCCCTAAGCTTGCACTTGTATCACTGGCTGCCATTTCTGACCAAATATAGCAAGCCAGGATCTACAGAAATCTCCCCTTACTGGAATTCAATGGGTTTCTTCAAAATCTTCTCCAAGTCCTGCAGAAAGAAATCAACATTGTTACAAGACATAGAGCTTACATCAGGAAGAAAACATGATTCCTTCTCCTTCCTAGCTCTCAGCTTTTATCCTCCATTGCTCTTAGCTGTCTGTTCAAAGTGTTAGCACCTGCCAGACCTTTTCATATACATTCTGCCCTGGCAGTCCTGTTATTGGCATAACTGCGCTGGCAAAACCTCATTTTGAAGAAAAGCAACAGCTGAGTCCACACAGATTCTGATTCATTCAGCTTTGTCAGTTCAGGAATTAAAAGAAAAGAGCCCTCCCACCTTCATGTCAATTTCATTAAAGCTAATGCAAAATGTTAGAAAATCCATTGATATGTCCAGAGGTGGCATTTAGGGTTCAGCTTGTCTATTTATCTTAACAGAAGTCCCAGCTAAATTTGTCTAAATTGTACAGTAGCAACTGTGCATGGAGATGAAACAAGATAGTTCAGTAGATGGAAACAGATAAATTGAAAAATAGTCATTCTGTACGATTCAACAGAAAGTATTTTTTGGTTGTTTTGTTTTTTTGATCAGCCTTCACTTTAATAATATGTGAAGGGCATCATAGGTTTTTTTTAGCCTAAATTGTCAGCATTTCTTATAGATCTTTTGAGGATCAGATCAGATCTGTTCCAATTCTGTCTGACAAAAGCATTCTGTTTTTCTGATTTCCTATTTCCTGTTCAGAGAGTGCCTCGATTATCTATAAGATGGATGTATCTCATAATAAATGCAGCAGTTGAGACTGCTTACAAGGGCATCAATACTGAGCATTTGCCAGGGTTCAAGGCCAGGAGAGAGTTCATCTTAATGTATCTGGTAGACTTCTCTGCTTGCAGAAGACAAGTCCCTTTTTCTAGCCCAGTATATAAAGCACTGTGCTACACTCCACTACAGAATCCTCCTGTAGGCAAAAATATTGCTGAAAAATCAAGCTAACTACAGGTATTCCTTGATCTACAACCATTTGTTCAATATTTAATGTTCAAAGATATAATTTTATTGAAAAAAGTGAATTTATGACCAGTTCTCACACTTATGACTGTTGCAGCATCCTGATAGCCATAGCTTTGGGTGTTTGGCAACTGGCATGTATTTATGATGGTTGCAGCAATCCTTGGGGTCCTGGGATTGTCACTTGCAACCTTTCTAAGGAGTTTCTGACAAGCAAAGTCTATTGAGGAAGCCGACCACATGATTCACTTAACAAATGTAGTGATTCACTTATCAACCATGGCAAAAAGGTCGAAAAATGGGACATGACCCACTTAACAACCGTCTTGTTTAGCAAGACAAATTTTAGGCTCAGTTGTGGTCGTAAATTGAGGACTATTTGTAATCTAGCAAAAAAAATCAAGCAAACTAACTGATTATTATTGCAGTTCAATGTGCTGGTTCTTACCTATAAAAACCCTTCATAGTGTAGGATGAAGTTTTTTGCTGGACTGTCTATCTTCAGTTATTTCTGCTTGTCTGGTAAGATCTGACCAGGTTGGCATGCAGAATCCCATCATTTAGGCAGGACTCAGGAGAAATGTCTTCTCTGGCAATGCCCCCACCTTTTGGAACATCTACTTGAGATTTGGTCCTTCCCCTACCTATCTTTTCAAACCAATCAAAGACCTGGGTCATCTGTGGGTGATACGATTTCAGGGCTGATGATTCCATTGGCTGAATGTTTCCCTGTATTTTTCGTCCTTGGGTCTTCATGGTTTGTTTTTATTGTTTCTCCATCATTGTTTTTGTAAGGATTTAATTGTTATTTACTGAAGATGTGTTTTGTTCTAAATTGAACAATTGATGAATCCATCAATCCATCAATCCATCAATCCTTGGAATGAAATTTGATGTGCCAGCTCTTGTTTTCCTAATAGAGGAACTGATGTAACTCAAGGACTGAATTTCCTTCATGGCTGTCAGTTTCACCTAAGAAACTAGCATCTGCAAAACAATAGGAAGAAGCACACTAAGATGACTTTGTGTTTTAATTGCATGCACTTATACCAATAATTTTCTCATATATACATAGCATTCCTACATGGAAGCAATGACTGTGTAAAGAAATCGATAGTGTTCTCATAATTTTAAATTGAGTGGCTATGTTGGCACAATATGCTAAACTTGGTGAGTTGAAGACTGGTTAGTATTCTCTGATGTGGCTCTTGCCCTCTGGAACATCTTATCCCCTGAGGTGAGACTGACTCCCATCCTCCTGACTTTTTGTGAGAGCCTTAAGACCTGGCTTTGTCAGATAGCTTGGAGACCCAATGAGGGAACTTCACACTGGAGGTTCACTAATTAAAATCTAATCCTACTCCCTCCTTTGCCATCTTGTGTTAATGATTTTATCTCCTTTTTCAGCTTTGCTATTTTATAACTGATGATTTTAATATTTTTAATGTTTTCTATTGTAAGAGCTGATGGACAGGAGATGGATGCCAAATAAATTTCATAATAAATCAATAATAAAAAATAAATACTGTATGTGGTAGAAGAAGGAATCTTCTTAAAAGTACCTTCTTTTAATTTTTTTTTACAATATCAGGATCAACATTCAGAATGCAGCTGATACAGGAAGTGTCCAACATCATGAGAATCTCATGAGATGATGTTTCTGATACTGTTCTTCTTTCTTTTTCAGACTAGAAACCGACCGTGGGTGGTGGTCATAGCAGAAATACTGTCTGGGCCCCAGCCCAACCCCCTGTAGCAGCCCGGGATGCAACAGGGGGCACAGCAGCACCCATGGCCTTCATGTCTCGGTTCTCCAGGAATACATCCAGACCTCCTGTCTGGAGGACACATGATGACACCATCAGCCATCCCATCCTCAGTGTTTTTGAGCTTGAGAGACTCCTGTACACGGGGAAGACAGCCTGTAACCATGCAGATGAGGTCTGGCCAGGACTTTACCTGGGAGATCAGTATGTATTGATCCCAATACTGGAGACGGGTCACTTCCAGGAGGTGGGGAAGAAGCAAAGGGGCAACATAGTGATGATTAGGGAAAGGATTCAGATAGGGAAAGGAAAGAAAGAACCTACAGGTAGCTCCCACCTTACCATCACAATTGAAACCAGAATCTCATCTCTAAGTGATGCAGTCATTAAGTGAGTTACCACATGACTGCATCTGATTTTACTGCCTTTTTTTTTTGCTGCAGTCATTAAATGAGCCTGGATTTCCTTATGATTTTGTTGTACAAAGTTGACTAAGAAGCTCATAAATGATGATCACATGATCCAGAATGCTGCAACCACCATAAATACATGCTAGTTGCCAAGCACCTGAATTTTAATCACGTGATTATTGGGGATGCTGTAATTGTTGTAAGTGTGAGAGCCAATCATGTCAATAATGTCATAACTTTGGTCACTAAACAAATGTTAGTAAATCAAGGACTACCTGTACCATATTGCCACAAATCACTTGTTAAATATATAATGCAACATAATTTGAAAGCAGGATTCTGTTATCTCCAGTTATAATATTAATCACTAGTGCAGTTATCTCAGGGCAAATTCAGGGGGAGGAAGACACCGATACAGGGGAGAATTGTCATAACAGCTGCTGGGTGCACAGGAGGTTCATTTGCTATCTTCAGGACAGAAGAGATACTCTCACAATTTGGGCAAAATTCAGTTGGATAAAAAAGTTATCATGTAGCTCAGTCTGAAAGGCTTCTCCATCAAATGATAATCAAAGAGCAGCAGGAATCAAAGATCAGACAGGATCTTTTGCACAGTGGTTTCTGGGCTTGTGTCAACTGTTCCAAAAGGAAATGAACCTCAGAAACCCCAGGCATGAACCTGACTGCAAAACTGTCACTTGCTAGGAATTGGCTTAGCAAAGCTCCACCACATGTTCTTAAGAAAAGGCCAGCTAAGTGCAGACTGAAAAAAAATGAGAAGGAATGGATAGAAGCAATGATTCTGGGAACAGGAGAGAATTTGTAAATGACGCCCTACTTTATAATTCCTCCATGTAGAGATATAGCAGCCAACAGACGTGAGCTGGCCCAATTGAACATCACTCACATCCTCAATGCTTCTCACAGCAAGTGGCGGGGAGGTGCAGATTACTATGAAGGCACTGGCATCTGCTACCTGGGCATTGAGGCACACGACTCACCCACCTTTGATATGAGCCCTTACTTTCAGCCTGCTGCAGATTTCATCCACAAAGCCCTGAGCAAGAATGGAGGTGAGTCCATGGAAAAGGGTGACTTGACTCATGACTAGAAGAGGTATATAGTATGTGTGCATGTTTCTCAATCAAACTGTACAATCAATTGATATTCCATTGTTTACAAAATAGAGTATCTTTCTAATGCAACATTGCTGACATCCAGTTCATATTCTCAGGTTGTATATCCAGCCTGAGTTTGGCATATACCAGCTTCCCAAAATATATCAATTGGTATTTAATAGATTTATTTTCTTCTTTTTTGCTTTCTAAGCTATTTTTTTTTCTAGCTAAATCCCTCGCCATGGGGAGAGGTGGGAAAGGTTTAAACATTGGAGTGCAAACTACAAAGTAAGGATTCCTTAAAATCAAGCTGGACTTCTGATGATGAACATTTCTATATAGAGTACTGGTAGCCCTCAACCAGAATTTACATTGCTAAGCAAGCAAATTCTGGTTCTTAAACCAGTTGCACCCAATTTTACAACGATTTTGCCACAATTGTTCAGTGAATTATTACAGTTGTTAACTGAATGATGTGATTGTTAAGCGAAAGTGGCTTCCCCATTGTCGGAAGCCGGCTGGGAAGGTCACAAGTAGTGATCACATGACCCAAGATACGGCAACAGTTGTAAATACATGTTGGTTGCCAAGCACCAAAATTTTGATCCCATGACTGCTGTAATAATTGTAAATGTGAGGACCAATCCTAAGTCACCCCCGCTGCTTTCACTGATTTTGTAATTTCAAATAGTCGTTAAATAAATGGTTGTGAGTCAGGGACTATCTGGACCTGGGAACTTTCCACCTGTAGTTCTTGGTGGGGTTGCACTCTCCCCAGGCAAAACTGGCAACTAACATAGGGATCCTCTTAGATTCTCAGCTCTTACCTAAACAGCTAATAGTCAATGACCAAGAAGGCTTTTGCTCAGCCCACAAGATCTGACAGCATGTGCATGTTCTGGATCCTCTTTATAAAACATCTGGTAGGATTTAGGAAGTGTACCATCTCTCTTTTGGTACTTGCCACCTGGGATGGCTTATCCCTCACCCATACCCTAAGGTGTGGATAATTCAAATTTGTTGGTGTTCAAGGCCTTGAAGAGTTGGTTTTTCCTCCCAGATATAAAGTCAAAATATTGGATGATCCCATCTGTAATCATTTGAAATTGGAAGACTGTAGTGTGGGATCGATGGTGATATGTTGTGATTTTTGTTTCTGGCTTCTGGTTTGCAATTCTACGGAAGCTGCCAAGAGTCAGTTTGTGAATTGGGTGACCATGTAAATAGATTGATTGATTAAATAAATGTCAGACACAAAGAATCAGGACTACACATTAAGTTCCAGTGAAGCTGATTTATTGCTTATACTTATAAAAAGAATTTAGTCAACTAATGGTCAGCACTAAATTGGTGCTAGATAAGAGTTAATTAAAGAAGGGTTGGACTGGGACCACTTGTGGGAACATAGACTGCAGGCTGATTCCACTCTTGGCTCCATCCCCAGATTATCGCTCTCCTTCTCCTACAATAAATAAATCATTTCAAATTATGCGGAAAACTAATAAGATGTAGTGTAGTATCAGGTTCCTTAGGGCAGCTGACAAAAGTCTGAAATAAATGACTTCCCCTGAATCTCTGGGCCCCAGATTTCTTTGTGATGTTTGATACTGACATTTTCTTAAATTGACCTTCTTCCCATAGGGAGAATCCTTGTTCACTGTGCCGTGGGGGTAAGCAGATCAGCTACCCTGGTCCTTGCCTACCTCATGATTTATCACCGCTTGACTTTGGTGGAGGCCATAAAGACCGTCAAGGACCATCGAGGCATTATTCCCAATCGGGGTTTTCTACGCCAGTTGACCACCCTGGACAACTCCCTAAGGCTGAAGAGAAGACTGTAAGCAGAGGAATCGTTGGGAAACCACAATAGTGTAATTTGTGTTGGTAAACATGAGGCATTACTAGCCTAATTTGGGCTCAGGTAACCCCTACCTTCCATAGATCCTGCCTCACAGAAGTTCATCTCTAACATTTCAAGATGTACTTCCACTGTTCTCAGTGGATAGGTTCAGGAGTCAACTAGAAACAAGCAAGTTCAGGTTTCTGAGAGGAAGAGGTTTTCTTTCTCTTTTTCTCTGTTGGCTTTCCAAAGCCACTTTCCAAGACAATATCCCAACCTCATACTGAGGAAGTTTTTAATGCTGAAATTCCCATGTGATATGTCTTGTGATTTGTTTCCTCCTATTTGTTTCTAGCTTTTGTTTTAAAAAGTGGCAAGCCCCAATGTATTTTAACAATCAAAATAAAGGTCTACAGAAGACAAGGATGCTAAATGGATTTTATTTTTCACATCCGAGCTGAAAGAACCTTTCAGAAATCTCTGCCATATTAATGAATAGAAAAACATGCTAGAAGTTTTCTTTGAATTAGAAAAAAGAAAACATCCCAATAACACCACTACTAAAAATTTCAAAAGGAGAACTTGGTTTACAATATCTTCCATTGGTATTTAATAGAAATAGAAAGGCTGCAGACTAAAGAGAATGCTATAAAATACTCCTCAATTTATGACCATAATAGAACTAAAATTTCTGTTGCTAAGACAATTATTATTAATTTTACAACCTTTCTTGCCACAGTGCTTGTTAATCACTGCAGTTTTTAAGTTAGTAACACAGTTGTTAAGTGACTCTGACTTCTACATTGACTTTGCTTGTCAGGTCGCAAAAAGAGATCACATGACCTTGAGACACTGCAACTGTCATAAGTATGAGTCAGTTGCCACGTATCTCAATTTTGATCAGTGACCATGAGGATACTGCAATGCGTGAAAAACAGTCATAAGTCACTTTTTTCAGTGCTGTTGTAACTTCAGTCACTAAACAAATGATTGTAAATCGAAGACTGCCTATGAGATTAAAAAAACCAAAAAAATTAAAAAATTAAGCTTAACTCCTGATGTCTATAGGAACATATCCATCTTGTTTCTTTGACAGCATTGTAGAAATAGCTTGACATTGCTTTCTTTCTAACATAGTTTTGAAGATGTCAACCTACAGTACTAAAATTGCTACCCTTCTAAATACTAATCTGGTCTGACCCTGCTTGGCTTTGGAGAAAGCTTGTCTTACATTTGAGTTTTTCTGGCTCTATTTAGCCTTAAAATAAACTAGATATGCTGATAGATCAAAACCCATCAGCATATCTAGTGCAATCTGTTATGTCCTTATAAGGACATCCGCCGGGGGATTGGTAGATTCCACCGGCGGGAGATTTAAATAGTTGTCATTGGCCGGCGGGCATGCCTGAGCAGGATATAAGGAGGCTCAGCAGCCCAGCCGGCAGTTCAGTTTGCACTTCAATAAAGGTTCTGAACGGACAGCAGCTGAGTCGTGTTTCTTTCCGGCGCCGAGCTAACACTGGCGACGAAGGACTGAAGAAGAACCGACGAGCAGCAGACACGATCGCCACCGCCATCCAAGAGCTGAATCACTCGAGCAAGTCACTAGAACCATGTCCGGACCCCAAATCTCTCTGGCTCCATTCAATCCGAGCCAGGAAAAATGGAAGTCCTTCATGGTTCGTTTCCAACAATTCCTGGCGGGCAGCGGCTTCACCGACTTAGACGACAACAGGAAGAGGGCTCTCTTCCTGGCCCACTGCGGATCCGAAGTTCTGGAGATGGCGATGGACCTCGTGGCACCGAGAGACATCGAACAGATGCCATGGTCCGAGCTTCAAGACGTTCTCCAAGAACACTACGCGCCCATGAGCACTCCTCTAGCCAACCGATTTGAATTCCACCAAAGGAATCAACAAGAAGGGGAGACATTCAAGGAGTTCGTATCAGCGCTCCGGAAGATCGCAGCCAGCTGCGAGTTTGAAAATGTGGACGTCCAGCTGCGAGACCGAATCGTCTTCGGCATGAGGGACTGCACCATCCAAAAGAAGTTCCTCAGCCGCAAAAAGATCACCCTGAAGGACATTATCGAAGAAGCCACTGCGGCAGAAACGTTCGACAGAGCGGCAGCAGCAATGCGATGGTCCAAAGGGATCCACAAGATCCACAGAGACCAACCACAGTCATCCGACGACATCTCCATGGGGTCAGAGTCGGATTTTGAAATGGCCGTCCATAAGGTCACGAGGCCCCAAAGGCGGAAAAAACCACAAGATGGCAGCCGAGAGGACAGATGCGCCAGCTGCAAAGAGGACCATCCTCGCGCCAGATGTCGCTGGCGAGACGTGACCTGCCGGCGATGCGGACGAAAGGGACACATCGCAGAGGCCTGCAGAGCGGCAGAGCCGAATGTTGAACTGCAAAGACCTGCGGACCGCGATTACCAAAGGTCATCCAGACGGTCCCAGCAACCGAGGCGGAATGACGAGCGGCAATCCAACGGCCGGCAGGTCAACAAGACAACCATCGCACACACCAAAACCGAGGGATCCGAAAAATTCCACGTGACCGTCCATGTGGAAGGGGCACCATGCCCCATGGAAATAGACTCAGGCTCACCATTCTCCATCATTGCCTGGCACAACCTCAAGAAACTTCAACCAAAGATCTCCAAAGGTCAATTAAAACCCATCCAGGCAAAGTTGGTAGACTTCGGCGGGCACCCCATTGGCATCCTCGGACAAACCAACATCAGGGTGCAATATAAAGAATTCAACGGAGACCTTCCCATTGCCGTCGTCAAGGACGCCCGTCCAACCCTACTTGGAGTGGAGTGGTTCAGGCCCCTAGGGCTCACAATTGGCGGCATTAATCAGATCAGGACTAGCCAACTCGACCAACTCCTAGAAGACTTCAAGGACGTCTTCGACGGGAGTCTAGGTAAATTCCTGGGGAAACCCATATCACTAAATTTAGACCCTCAAATCAACCCCATTCGGCTAAAGCCCCGCAGAGTCCCGTTTGCCCTTAGACCAAAAGTGGATGCACAATTGGATAAACTAATCGCCCAGGGCATCCTAGAACCGATCGATCATGCTGCATGGGAGACTCCCATTGTGACCCCCATGAAGCCGGATGGATCAGTGCGGATCTGCGCTGATTATAAGTGTACCATCAATCGGGCATTGCAGCAGAGCGCATATCCGGTGCCAGTGGTGCAACATCTGTTGCACTCACTAGGCAAAGGATCAATTTTCGCCAAACTGGACCTGGCGCAGGCGTACCAGCAGCTGCCAGTGGACCAGACAACTGCGGAGGTGCAAACGATTGTCACGCACCGGCGCCTTTAAATGCAACAGACTCCAATTCGGAGTCAGTGCCGCCCCGGGGATATTTCAATCGATGATGTAACACCTTCTCCAAGGCATTCCAGGGGTGGTGCCCTACTTTGATGACGTCCTAGTCTCAGGGACGTCAGAATCCCAACTAATGGAACGGCTCAGGCTCGCACTGCAGCGGTTCCAGGCGAAGGGACTATGAGTCCGGCGAGACAAGTGCGTGATCGGAGTCAGGGAAGTCGAGTTCCTGGGCTATTTAATAGATAGCCAGGGCATCCACCCCACTAAAAGTAAGGTTAGGCGATACACGAGGCTCCAGCCCCCAAAAATAAAACGGAGCTTCAGGCTTTTCTGGGACTACTAAATTTCTATAGTGTCTTCTTACAACAGAAAGCCACCGTTGCTGAGCCACTACACCGACTCCTAGGGAAGGTGGCACCTTGGAAATGGGGGAGCGAAGAAGAGGAAGCCTTCCAGAAAGCAAAAAGACTCTTATCCTCCGACAGCCTACTCATCCAGTACAATGGAGAGCTGCCAGTAACCTTGACCTGCGACGCCTCACCCTACGGGGTCGGGGCCATCCTTAGCCACCAACTACCAAACGGGACAGAAGCACCAATAGCATTCTTTTCGAAGACCATGTCACCAGCCGAGAGAAACTACGGCCAGATCGACAAGGAGGCATTGGCGATGGTGGCGGGCGTAAAGCGATTCCACGAATACGTCTATGGAAGAGCTTTTACAATCGTCACCAACCATAACCCCTTACTGGGCCTCCTCGCTGGGGACAAACCCACCCCAACCTTCATGTCACCCAGGATGACACGCTGGGCCATCTTCTTATCTGGCTACAACTACCGCCTAGTCCACCGACCGGGGAAAGTCATCAGCAATGCCGACGGCCTCAGCAGATGCCCGCTGAACGAGCAGATCGTGGATCCAGCACCAACGCTCGGCCTCCATCACATCGATGATGACCAGTCCAGCCCGGTGTCCTCAACCATGGTAGCGCAACACACAGCGAAAGACAAAAACCTAAAGCAAGTCCTATCCTGGGTCTTGCGGGGATGGCCGGAGGAGAACCAGAAAGAAGAATTTGCCCCATACCAGAGAAGGCAGCAAGAACTCACCACTATGCAAGGCTGCCTCCTCTGGGGCGACCGGGTGGCCATCCCCCCCACACTACAAAAACGGACATTACAGACTCTCCACAACGGACACCCAGGGATTGTCCGAATGAAGGCCCTAACACGGAGTTACGTCTGGTGGCCCATCTTAGATAAAGACATTGAGGCATGGATTGCCAGATGTGACCCATGCCAGGCAACGAGACCAGCACCCCCACAAGCGCACCCGACAGAATGGGAACAACCGTCCGGACCGTGGTCAAGAATACACATAGACTTCGCCGGATCGATGAATGGGAAGTCCCTTCTGATCGTGGTCGACGCGTTCTCCAAGTGGCTCGAAGTTATAGCCATGCCCTCTACAACGA
Source organism: Masticophis lateralis (assembly GCA_030761175.1). Classification (NCBI taxonomy): domain Eukaryota; kingdom Metazoa; phylum Chordata; class Lepidosauria; order Squamata; family Colubridae; genus Masticophis; species Masticophis lateralis. The sequence continues at coordinate 1,708,561 of JAUDYJ010000008.1, forward strand.
CAGAAGCCACCATCAGAGCCCTACAACGACTCTTCGCCACACATGGCCTACCGGACACCTTAGTCTCCGACAACGGGCCACAGCTGACAGCGAAGGCAATGGAAGAATTCCTGGCCGGCCACGGAATCAGGCATGCATCGCCCCATATAGACCGGCCGGGAACGGACAGGCCGAAAAAATGGTGAGACTGACAAAAGAGACACTGACCAGAATGGGCAGCGGGGACTGGCAGGAACAAATTGACCAGTTCCTGTTGACCCAGCACATCACACCCCACACCACAACAAAGAAAAGCCCGGCAGAGCTACTGATGGGGAAAAAGCTGCGCTCACCGCTAGATCGCCTGCACCCGATGTACAACCCGAAAGACAAGCCGAACAAACCACCGCCTACAAGAAGCTTCGCGTGCGGTGATTTGATTTTCGCACTCAACTTCCAGGGCGATCCCAAGTGGCTCAAGGGTCAGATCGTGTGAGTGACTGGCCCGAGGTCCTACGAGGTGGAGCTGGACGACGGACATTCCTGCCGGCGACACATCGACCAGCTCCGGAAAAGGTGGAGGGAAGTCAAGGAAAACCACCCCGATGAGGTAGGCCTGCCACACCCAGACGAGGAGGGCCTGCCTCAACCAGACAGGGGAGGCCTACCACCCCCCAACGAGGTAGGCCTACCCCACCCCGACAAGGTAGGCCTGCCACAACCCCGCAGGGTAGGCCCATTGCACCCAGAAAGGCGAGACGGACTGCGAGCAGAAGACGACGGCCAACAACACCCAGGCGAAGGAGGGCTGCCCCAACCCGGCAAGGCAGGACCAACCCTACTCAGCACAAGAGATGCAGAAAGCCAAAACGAAGAGAGCACGGTAGACCAGGACCTGCTCCACCAGCGGGAGTGCCAACCTGCCAACCTCAGTGGCACTCGACAGCTCGACAGCCCAAGACTGACATAACTACGGAGAGGGGTCAGAAAGGCAAGACCAGGCAGTGCAGCACCCCCCAGACAGAGTTGACCGACACCTGTCCGGCGAAAGAGGCGAATACCGACCCGGCAAGGGAGGACGACAACACCCCTGCAGAGGAAGCCTCCCGCAACCTGACGAGGATGACCGCCCCATCTACAACCAGGAGGGAAGCCGCCGACCCGGCAGGGTAGGTCAACAACACCCCCGCAAGGGAGTCCTACCCTACCCCGATGAGGTGGGCCAGCCTGCCCAGGCCAGGATGGGACAGTCACGACCACCCCCTCCCGGGGGTCACCCCATGAAGGGAACCGCCACTCTCCCCAACCCGGGGACACCCGGGACGTCAGACGAGGAACCGGGAACCTTACCGAGGTTCAGACGACCGTCTCCCGACTGCGGCGACTGGAGCAACCCGGATGACCACCAGCCCGACGGTGGCGCGACCCGGGGACAGCACCTGGAGAGGACTTCAACTCCAGCCGGAGACGCTAGGCAAGGCCCCACGCACTCGACGGCGGAGTCCGGAGAATCCCGGACGGGAGGACCAGAACCAGCAGGAGCCAGACCCGTCCAGAGCAACATCAACCCACCGAGTGAGCCGCGCAGGTCTGGTAGAACTGTCAGGCATCCCGCCTACCTGCGCGAGTACGTGATCACGTACACTGATTGATTGATTAAGGACTAGGAGGGGAGGGGTGTTATGTCCTTATAAGGACATCCGCCGGGGGATTGGTAGATTCCACCGGCGGGAGATTTAAATAGTTGTCATTGGCTGGCGGGCATGCCTGAGCAGGATATAAGGAGGCTCAGCAGCCCAGCCGGCAGTTCAGTTTGCACTTCAATAAAGGTTCTGAACGGACAGCAGCTGAGTCGTGTTTCTTTCCGGCGCCGAGCTAACACAATCGTTTTAGGTGCATAAATGCTAGGCTTAATAAAGAAGCAGCTTGTCATACTTCAGAATAAACACCAAGGGGTGGTAGAACCTGAAGAACTAATTATAGCAGCTAAGCAGAGAAACAAATGGAAAAATACAATTCTATTTGGCTTCCCTGTTGAAAAATAAAGTCCTTCTGTTATTAATATTTCTCAATCCCAGAAGCCCATCTGATATGTGCCAGGGACAAAAAACAATGGATGGAAATTAATCAAGGAGAGAAGCAACCTGGAATTAAGGAGAAACTTCCTAAAAGTGAGAACAATTAACCAGTGGAACAGCTTGCCTTCAAGAGTTGTGGGTGCTTCATTACTGGAGGTTTTTAAGAAAAGTTTGGAAGTGTATAGGGTCTCCTGCTTGAACAGGGGGTTACACTAGAAGACTTCCAAGGTCCCTTTTCAGCTCTATTTTGATTGATTGATTGATAAGGACAATGCTGGGAGCTGTAGCTCAGCAACTACCGGAGTACCACCAGATCCTCATCCCTGCTATAGAAGTTTAATTATAGTGTCAGACCGCTCTCTAAGCTACTTGAAAAAGTTATACACACAAATTTTACACAAAGATTTTAACTTCTAGAATAGCATTGTGCACCTCCATTAACCAAATATAGCAATCAGAGAACAGGTTTGAAAGAAGTTGGATTATCAGTCCAGACAAAATTGTCAAGGAAAGAATGATCATAGGCTGCTGATTATATTACATTATATTTCAGCTAGAATTAAAGGCAGCATATCTTAAATACTGATTGTCTGGATTCCAGACTAAAGATCCATTAGGCTGGATACTGGAAAAGCTACATTGGCTTTATATCATAATCTAAACTTGGAAATAAAAATTGGAAAATTTGGAAGAGATTAAATGGAATCAATATCTCCTCCATATTCCCCCTTTAATTGCCTAATGAGAGAAAATGTGTAATAAAGAACTGGAAACAAAGAAAGGCAACTCACAAAATATATCACTTTCAGCCCACTAATTTAAAAATGCAAAACAATTTTGACACCACCACCATCTGTATACACTGACACTATCACAGAAAACGTCTCATCCTGTTTACAGATATACAAATGTATTTAATACTTATCTCTCAGAAAGCTCATGAAATCAGATTCTCCAGAATATATTGATTTTATTGCCTTCATAGTTCATACCTTTTTGTTAGCTTTTTAAAGTCAGCTGATTGAAACTTTGACAAACCTCCATAAGACACCAGAATATTGTTTTGACACAGCAGTACAATGGAGTCATATTACAATGATGATAACAATCACCTGAAATATTTTCATTTTGCAAAATATCCTTGGATCCAAATTCCTGAAAGAGCATCATGTCCATTTATAGCAGAAATAAAAGATGACTTGGCTAGAAGTGTGGACATCGTAGTGCAATAATAAATGAAACCCTCATTTGGGAGAATCTAACCAATGCCAGACTGGGCTATTGGCAAGCAGTACTTAGTTCTTCCTGTGTACAGTAATTATGCACACTTGTGCACAAAACGAAAGAGAGGAACTGCACACTTGGTGAAATTTAAAATTTACCCTTCTTCAAAGGGCTGGACTCACCAATATGAATCCATCCAACATGAGTCCAGGAGTTCATCTCAGTACTCTGAAGTCATCTAATGACCACTTTTCTATGTACAGCCAACATATTGAGAATTCCTCTTATTGTAATATTGACCTTGCAGAGAAGACTTTTGTAACAAGGAACCTTAATTAAGCAGTGGGTAGTACTGATACCAGATGTATTAAAATAACCAATCCTCAATTGCTACAAAGTCTCAAGAATTAAAACAGAATGTTAGACCTGTTTGGGTTCCAAATCAGATGTTCCAATTGTTACTTCTTTGTTGAAAATGTTGTATGATTCTCTCTTCATTCTAAAGTGGTCCACAAAATTAAAAAAAGCCAGGTGATCTCTGCCTTTTGGCTCAGAAGTTACATATTATATAAATGCAGAAGGGAAAGAGGAAAGGAAAGGAAAGGAAAGGAAAGGAAAGGAAAGGAAAGGAAAGGAAAGGAAAGGAAAGTGGGAAAAACAGAAGATATTTCACATCTATCAGACAGCTGGAGACAGGGCAGAAGAAAAGCATCAATGGAATAAACCTTAGCGTGGCTGGCTTCACAGCAACTTTTTGCTATTTTTAGTTGCCCAAACAAAACTAAAGCAATGGTGGTGATATGATCTCACCTGATTCCCTTGTCTCTTTCCATGTCTGGATAACAAAGCTGAATGAAGAAAATTAGTTTAAACCCTTCTTAGGTCCAAGGTTGCCTGGATTATACTGTTCATACAACACATCAGCCCTCCAAACACATGTGTCAACACTGGGAGTAAAAGAACTATCCTGAGTAGGCCTCCTCCAATGTAAATCATGCTGAATTTAAGGCAACTCAATTACAGTGGAAATGGGCAGGCTGGCAAACCAAGTTCCTCTTTGTTGTCTTTACTAGGGAACTTTTGCATACATTTAAATCTTCCATCTATAGTAGATGGTCAGCAGTTTCCTGGAAGTTTCAACTCCAGGTGGGGAAATGAATAAGGGAGTTTGTCACACCCAACATTTATCATTTCCTTCCAAAGATCCTTTCCAGACACATATTTATTATCCATTCCAAATTTAAAATTTTATAAAGCCTTCACTTTAGACAAGATGGATACTTTCTTGGATGTTTTAAGAGTATTCCTATACACAGTAATTTATAATCCATGTGGTGATGGTTCAAGAGAAACTTTAGATCATGGGCTATTAAACTGTTTCCTATAAACAGATCCTTACATAGCCTGTCTTGAAGAAATTTCTAAGCATGGATATATACTTTTATTCAGTAACTTGTTTGTATCTGGGCTGTATTACAGCCACAAGCCTGTGATAAATAAATGTTAAGGGAGATCTATCACTCGTAAAAATCTATAGTTTTCCTTCAAAAATGCACAGCTCGTATTTCACAGGCAATGTTCCTGTTTTGCCAAAACAGAAAGGAAAGGGGAAGAGAGAGAAAGAGACAAACAGAGAGAGAAATATTGCTGCAAATAAATAATGGAATACTGGTTTAACCCAGCCTTTGTTTAAAATGGCAACATTGCTCAAAGACACACTGGCACTAGCATATGGCAAGTCCCTCCTCAAACAAATATTTGAATGCAATGTCTCATATTTATTATTGTTACAAAATACTCATTGTTTTCAGTGGATCTTGGGGTTATGTGCCTAAGAGATGAAAGATTGCAGCCTCGGACTATAAATCTATATGAATCCAGTTTGTGTAGGTACAACAAGAAGCAGGAAAGAGACATTTGGAGGGACAGGAACACTTGTTTCTTAGGTACCTCTTGGGATTTGTAGGAGAGGTATGTTAGTTCATGGTGGCAAAAATCCCTTTTAATAAAACATACTGGTCAAAAAAGATGCTACTAAAGCCCTAATTTTTGAAAGAACCAAACACAACACCTGAATTAATAATGCTGTGAAAGATAGTCTTCAATTTGAGTCAAATTCCAACACTGTTATTCTGTTTTTTAAAAACAGCTCCTATTTACTATGTAGATACAGATAATACTTTTCTAGCAGGAATGCAGAAACAATCTGCCAACACCTTTTTCTCAGATGTTTTTCAACTGCTTTGTGGTCTCCTTTCTAAGCATTTACCAGTTCTGACTTGGTTACTTCTCAAAATCAGCTCAAGTTTTGTAATTCTGTCACCTGCAATGATTTTACATATCATGTCTTCTCCAGCCTTTTCCTCTATGTTTAGATAAGTTTTTAATCACAGTTGGGGCAAAAACCCTGACAGGAAAAACTTTTTAAAAAAAAAACCTCTAGTTACTGCATCGATCAAATTCTTTGCTGTGGTAATTTTTAAAAAATGAAAACTAATCACACAGAACTATCTTAACTGTTGGTAGATGAATATCACTGTGAATTGATTTTAAATGCTGCATGAACCATCTGAGAACTGCCTATACATTAGAATGTATGAGACATAAATATTTAGATATATAAATAAAATATAAGAGACAAGGGATTTGATTTCAGGGCAAGTGAATCCATCTCAAGAATTTTATCATCTTCTGTTAAATATAATTTTGCCACATGAAAGATTCAGTATGCAAACTATTCAGTTGTGACCTTGAGAAACAGGATGCTATTATTTAGGCCTTTTAAAAATTATTAATGCAATGTTTGCACTCCAACCCCCTCAAAATTCTTTCCTTATTTCTCTTTTGCCAGAGTTGGTGATGATGCTGATTTTTCCACCAAAACCATTGAAACCTTGTAGTGCACATGTCTAGAGATAGGTGAGATTCCCTGCCTTTGTGACTATAGTTGATTCAACTTTCAACCTTCCTTCAGTTCTCCCACACATGCACACCCCTTCAATGTGTGGGTCCCAAAACTACTAAATCCCTTCACTTTTCTCCTAAAAAAAAAGCTGGGCCTTGCACAATACATAAGCAGCAATCACAACCAGGCTGAGAAAGTGGATGCCAGACAGTGCCACACAGTCTCCAGAATGAGACTAAGTGGATGGATTTGGAAACGGCAAAGAAAGATAACAGAAAGTGGAAGTGACCTTGGAGGTCTTTTAGTCCAACTCCCTGCTCAAGTAGGAGACCCTATACCAGTGATGGCTAATCCCTTTGCTGTCGCGTGCCAAAAGCGTGGGGAGCAATGGGGAGGTCACCCACGTGTGTGCCCACACCCGTAATTCAATGCGCTCTGCCCCCCTGCGCATGTGTGTGCGCCTCCCCCCCCTTTTAGCACGTGATGGCACGGTGCGCCCAGTAGGCCTGTTTTTCACCCTCCCCAGGCACCAGAGGTTTTCTAGGAGCCTGGGAAGAGTGAAAATGGCCTTCCCCACCTCCCTGGAGGCCCTCCGGAGGCCAGAAACAGCCCATTTCCCAACTTCTGGTGGGACCGAAAGGCCCCAAAATCAGCTGGCTGGCACACAGATACATGCTGGAGCTGAACTACGGCAATGCTTGTGTGCCCACTGATATGGCTCCGTGTGCAACCTGTGGCACCCGTGCCATAGGTTTGCCATCACGGCCCTATACCATTTCAGACAAGTGGCTGTTCAGTCTCTTAAAAACCTCCAGTGTTGGAACAACCCACAACTACTGAAGGCAAGTCGTTCCACTGATTAATTGTTCTCACTCTCAGGAAATTTCTCCTTAGTTCTAGGTCAGTTCTCTCCTTGGTTAGTTTCCATCCATTGCTTCTTGTCCTGCCATCTGGTGCTTTGGAAAATAGGTTGACCTCATCTTCTTTGTGGCAGCCCCCTAGTTATTGGAAGACTACTATCATGACACTTCTACTCCTTCTCTTCATTAAACTTGAGCCTAGACATACTCAACTCTGAAAACCATTCTTCATATGTTTTAGTCGCATATTTGAATGAATAAATGAATAAAACTTTATTACGATCATCAACCAGCAATAGAATACAATAAATTAAAAATAATACTAACATTAATCATGAATAATAACATCTCTGTTATGAAAATACATGATCTCAAACCTAATTTACATGCGTGTAGAGCCGATAAGTATGTGAGTAAATGTATTGTTATAGATAGCTCAAAAAAACTGGCACCAGTTCATATTATAATTTGGTAACCATTTTTTTTGCTTGCGGACATTGCAGCGACACAGAATTTTGCCACTGCCTGTGCGGTAATCAAATTTGAATCTTGGAGGAGAAAGCCTCCATAAAAGTTGTTTGTCCTCCCTAGCAATCTCTCTAGTAAGGGGAGAATGTATATTGACCTACATACTCTGTATAACTCAGAGTAAAATAAAACATGTGAAATATCTTCGACTTCTCCCTTTCCACATATACATATCGGTTCTGCTATTGGTGTTCTCTTGTACCTACCCTGGAGAAGTGCTGAGGGAAGAATATTAAATTTGGCTCTGAAGAAAGCTATTTTTGTTTTGGGAAGATCAGATCTTATAGATATCCTGCTGATTCCCACACACCCTGCTTGATTCTGTCCCTACTGTGGAGAGACAACTATTTAGTTCTTCTTGGAACTCCATGTCCTTCATTCTATCAATTACCACTTGCTTTGCTTTGTCAAAGCCGAGGGACATTAAGAATACCAATGAGAGCCCATAAGAGCCCAGCTTGTGATCTATCGCCTGTTTCCAGGGGGAGGGGAAGTTGTCAGTCAGCACTAGCAGGGACAATTCCTCTGGAAAGAAATGCATTTTTAGCCAATAAATGATCATCATCTTCCAGGCTCTTACCTGAATTTGAGGCATACCTGTCTCAATTCTTAACTGGGCATTTGGAGTTCCTTTGGGTGCAGCTAAAATGGCTCGCAGGAATTTGGTTTGTATAGTTTCCAGCAGGTTTTTCTTTGCAAGTATTCCTGTTTGTGCCCCATAAAAAATTTGCGCCAATGTTTTGGCCTCAAAAAGTTTTAAGGCAGCAGGTAGTAATTGACCTCCGCCTGTATAAAACAAGTATTTAATTGCATTTGAGGACCTATTGGCTGCTTGCAATGTCTGCTCCAGGTGTGCCTTCCATGTCCCTTGCGAGTGCAAGACCACCCCAAGATATCTAAATGTCCTAACTTGTTCCAAACGGTGTCCTTCAATTTTCCAGGAGTATTGTCTGGGTCTTTTAGCAAAAACTAAAAATTTTTATTTATCAAAGTTAAGGACCAACCTGTTCTGTCTACAGAAGCCAAGTGTTGCCCTAATCGCTCTCTTTAGTCCTATGGGCGTTTGTGAAATAATAGCAGCATCGTCGGCATAAAGGAGAATCGGGATTTTGCATTGTGCTATGTTAGGAGGATGTAGATCAGAGATCTGTAAGAGATCAATCGGTGGATTAATATAGAAGTTAAAAAGGGAGGGGGACAGGATGCAGCCCTGGCGTACTCCTTCTTGAATCCTTACTGGGCCCGTTAAAGTCCCTTGAAGATTATACCTCACTTTCAAGGTAGAATTAGCATACAATTTTTGTATGAGGAAAGGAGGCGTTTATCAATTGTAGTGCATTTTAATTTCTCCCATAAGGTGTTCCTACATATTGAATCAAAGGCCTGCTTAAAATCAAGGAAGGCCACGTAGAGAGATTTTTTTTGTACGTATATTTTTGCACCAGATGATGAAGTATCAGCATATAATCCACTGTAGATCTTCCTTCTCTAAAACCAGCTTGTTCATCCTTGATTATCCCCCCTTAAATTAGCCAATCCTGGAGTTTATAGTTTAGGTATTTAGCATACAATTTACTAATAACACTCAAAAGATTAATGGGTCTATAACTTCCTGGATCATTTCTATTACCCTTTTTATAGATTTGTATAATAATTGCTAATCCCCAATCTCTTGGCGTTTTATCTATAAATGTAAACAGCAATGCTAAAAGTGGAGCCCACCAACTTGTGTTCTTTTTGATTATTTCTGGGAGGACATTATCAGCACCAGGTATCTTATTAGCCTTAAGGGATTCAATCAGCCAGGATGCCTCTTCTGGTGTGGCAGGGGGCCAATAAGCAGTTTGGTCCAAACTAATTTGGCTCACCTTAGTTACATAGTCGGGATCTGTATATAACTCTCTAAAATATTCTTCCCAGGCCTGAATCAGTACCTGATTAGTTGGGGGTAGGGGTGATTTCCCCAATCCTCTGGTGATGTACCAAAAAAGGGATGTATTTTTTGTCCTGACTGATGTAATTAATCTCTGCCAAGACTCCTTCAAAGCCACACTTTTCTTTTCTTTTAGGTGGGTCTTATACTGTGCTTTCAACTGTTTTAAGAAGTGAGTGTGATCCTCAGAAGGGTCATTTTTACTTCTTCTGTACTCCTTATTATATATCATTTTTAATTGCACGCAATCTCTATCAAACCATTTTTTGTTCTTTAAAACTAGCTTTTTGGAGTGAGCTAGTATTCTCTTAGTGAGAACCAATTTCAAATTTGAAATTAAAGCTTTAAACTCCTCTAAGTATGGTCCTTCAAACTTATTTCTTAGTAGAGATGTATGTAATTCTATGGTTTCTGGAACTAACATCCATTTAGTAACTTCCTTTGCATTTTTCTCGATCCATTTAATTTTTACCTGGGAATTTTGACTCTCTAATCTGGTAGGTAGTTTGAGCCAACCCTTAGTAATTTCTGGTGTAATGTAAGAGTAAGGATAAGGGAATCGTGATCGCTTTCTAGACACGAGTCTACCTCCATCTTCTGCAAGAACTTCAGGAGCTCGTATGATATTATTCAGTAATCAACTGTGGATTTTCTTCCTGCTCCTCGATAAGTATAGTTTGCTGGATACACCCGTTCAGGATACAAAGGTCCAAGCGTACAGTCATCTGTTTTACACACAGTCCTGCCCAATTTGCCTTAGTGTCTTTAAATTGTCTGGGATGGAGGGGTTCTCCTGGTACATTCTCATCATAATGGATCTTAAATTGATTAAATAATGCTTGATTATTTGGGTCCATCTAGCATTTAAGTCCCTCCCAATAATTATTGCTGCTGTAGGGTATTTATCTAAGCAGCCCAGGATAAAATGCTGTCCCAAATCTTGTTGATCAAATTATTCTTATTGAGTGGGGGAATGTAGCTATTAAACAGCAAAATCTCCACCTGTTTAAATAAGAGTAAGGTAGTCACAACCCATGGCTGCAAAGATGGCAGTGATACACATTTAAATTGCAAGGATGTATTCACTAATGTCACAATATACCTTTAGCTCTCTCCCCCACCTTACTTGGGACAGCTGGGATAGAGTTAACCCAATAACCATCTAACTCTGCGGAGGCCCAGGTTTCCTGTAAGAAGAGAATGTCAAATTGTGATATATAGTCAAAAAAAGTTGGTCTTTTGATGGAACAGTCCAACCCACTATATTCCAGGTTATGATGGAGAGGGGATCCTCTTTTGCAGCTCATCAGGAAATTTGATTTATACAAAGGGAAGTTGTATGGTTGTTGCAATGGCTTGAGGTGTCATCACGCACAAAATTGGCCTTCTCTAAAAGGAGGGGTGCCCCATCTAAATTCTGTGTCGACTCCTGGTAAAATTGTTCAGGGTAAGAAGATTTAGCACCAGCAAACAAGGCTTGCCATTCCGACGTCTCTTCTCTAGGTGCAGAGCAGAGGGTTATTCAGTTGTGCTCCATTCGGCTTTGAGCTGATGACACTGACATGGGTCCTCTCTCAATTTCTTCTCTTCATTAAACTTATTTATTTATTTATTTATTTAATTTTTATACCACTCTTCTCCCGAAGAACTCAGGGCGGTGAACAGTTAAAATAACATACATATAAAATGTGAATATAAGATAATTAAGCCAGTTTGGCTCATCAGTTAAGAATCTTCAGCAAAAGATTTAGAACAATTAGAAGAGATTTATGCCAGACCGGCTTGATGAAACAGAAAGGTCTTAAGTGCACGATGAAAAGTACGAAGATCTGGGATCATTCGTATCCCTGGGGGTAACCTGTTCCACAGGGTAGGTCCCCCGACAGAAAAGGCTTTTTCTCTGGGATCCACTAGTCGACATTGCTTTAGTGACGGCACCCTGAGGAGGCCCACCCTGTGGGAGCGTGGTGGTTGGTTATCGGTTGCAGAAGATGGTCTCGTAGGTACCCAGGTCCTAAGCCATGGAGCACTTTGAAGGAAGAACCAACACCTTGAAGTGCACCCAGAAGACCACCGGAAGCCAATGCAGCTCATGTAGGAGGGGTGTTACATGACTTGAGCCTAGACATACCCAACTCCAAAAATCATTCTTCATATGTTTTAGCCTCCTATTCACTTTTGTTGTTCGATGGAATAGAATAAATCAGCACTAGGGGGAAAAGGATTTAATGAATTACATGGCTTCATGGTGGTGACCTTGCTCCGTGTTTATTCTGCAACTCATTAGATGGGACACTCATTGTTTGCCAAAGCTGAGATCAGCAAAGTGTGACCCAACCAGGTCAGATTTGTTTGATGGTGGATTACAGATGCAGCCCAGTAGGTAGAGGAAAGTACAAGGTCTTCTATGGAGGGGTTGATCTCAGTGAACAGTTTGGCATTCACATGTGGTGTCTGTCATCATTTGTCCCAGTGAAGAATCTTCCATTTCAGGACATTTCAGTCAGCAATTCCTTTTTCCCCTGCAGTCCACTGATTTGCGGGGATTCAGTTAATCCTGTGTGATTTATTTGCAGGAAATACCACATCACACATCTTCTTGATTAGGCCTGAGAAATGTCTACGTGACACCCTGTGTGACTTCCACCAGCTCCCTTGAGATCTGGCAGCTTCCTTTCCACCTCTTCACTTTTCATCCATAGATTTTGGAAAGGTGGAAAGCTTCCTTTCCACCTCTTCACTTTTCATCCATAGATCCATAGATTTTGCAAACTTCTATCTTCTGGCATCACCTTGATTGTATACTTCAAAAAATGGCAGCTCAAAGGAGCCTTTGGACTTTCAAAGTGTTCCCACCTCCAGAAAAAAAAAGGCAATGGGAAACAAGGAGACTGGGAAACAGGGAGAATAGTCTCAAGTCAATTGATGGGATGCAGGTAAGGCAGTGGTGGGATTCAGCCAGTTCGCACCACTTCGGGAGAATCGGTTGTTAACTTTGGCAAACTGGTTGTTGGAGGAAATCACTAGGGCAGAGAACCGGTTGTTAACTTGAATCCCATCACTGAGGTAAGGTATTGTTATTGTGCAGGAGAGGGTGCAGGATGCAACTCTCTTTGTCTTGTACAGAATAAAGAAGTAATAGAAATCTAATAAAGAAAGGAAGAGTCGCCAGGCCCCTTGAGATGAAGAGCTGGAAAGAGCTTTTAAAATATTAATAAAATCGGGATTCTCCACCTCCATCAGCCAAGCTCTGCCTTCCATCCAGAACCTGTATCGCAAGCGATTCTAAACGCAGCAACGACTGATCAATCTTTTCTTTTTCTTTCTTTCTATTTTCTAACCCCCTTTTTTCGTTCTTCGTTCTTCCTCTTTTGGTTCGAAACGCTATAGGCTGGAGCCACGTTCCAAGCCAGCCAATCCCGACCCACTGCTTGCCTACTTCAAAAGCGAAGATGCTAATCGGCTCCTCTCGTCGAGGGCCCCGATTGGATGGTTGACTGGGATGGGGCGGGATTGACCAGGCGGAGGCTCGGTTTCAGAAGCCGTGTGTTGGACTCAACCCCGAGAAAGGAGGTGTAGCTCGGGTCAGTCGTTTCGCTGTGGCTCACTTCGGATTGAGACATTCGAAACAGCCGCCCATGGCCGAGCTGCAATAATCTCCTTCGGAAAGTCTGCCCCGGGGAAGGAGGATTCCCCGCGATTGGAATGCTGCGTCCCACTCCAAGGGTGGGTGGAGGACGTGGGCAGAGCGCCTGGTAAAGCGAGATTGTCACAGGCACCCCGCGCAGTTCTGGTTATTGTTTGCCTTTCGTTCCGCCAAGCAGCTGCTCTGGGACCTCTGATGCACCCCTTCCAGTGGTGTAACGGTAAGTCCGCTCGATCCCCGGCAGGGATTAGGAAGGGCAGGCAAGCCTCCTCGCAAGTCTCCCATGAAAACACCCTTCTCTTTCCTCCGTCCAGATGGAGGAGGCAGATTCACTCGTGGGAGAGAGCTTCTCCTTTATTGGCAGAGCTGCTAGCCCGAAGGGTGTGTGTGGAATCCCCTCCGCCCCCCGTTGTATTTAGGAGGTCAAAAGGGGAACTGCTGCGGGTGGAGGGAAGAGTGATGAGTCCGCCCCTTCCAGAAGCAGATCGGCCGGGTGTTCTTTGTCTCCAGTTAAGGAAACAGCACCGCCTTGAGGTTCCCCAACCCTTCCAAACAGCGAGGCTGGAGCGGGTCGATGCGTCGTCGAACGGACGGGGTTGAAAGTCTTTGTTGTGGGGCTCCGGCTAGTGTGGCAGGATTAGGGTTCCCTCTCCCTAATATCAGAGGGCAGGTACTGTAAGTTCCTATCCACCCTAAACACTGATTTGCGTGGGATCTGCGCGACCCTACCATCAAAGCCTTTGAAGTCAATCCTGTGGTATAGCAACCTTACTGGGTTAGGACTGCAAAGTCTGTACACCTCTGGCACATGAAACCCACATCAAAAATATGCTTGGTAGCTTTGCGCAGCATGGGAGCTCTTGGATTGGATGACCTGGTGTTTATCTTGGCCTGTTGTTAGCTGTTACCATCTTGTGCACACTCAGCCTCTTTAGTTGATTTAGAATTCTGTATCAGTACAAACTTTACATTAATCCAGTAACTGGGTTCTGTTGTTCAAAGATAAAGAAAGATTGTCAGATAATTAGTCAGTTCTTTTGGATCCACATTGTTCCCTGTTGAATAGTATCTAGTGCTGCCAATTTTGGACTATTTATTTATTTATTATTTTATTATTAAAATTTATATGTCGCCCTTCTCCCATAGGACTCAGTGCGGCTCACAATAAAAAACAACAACAATACAATATTAAAATCTGGTCCAAATTTAAAATCCCCAAGTTAAAACCCCATAATCATTCAGGGAATTTGATGAAAAAGCCATGTCTTCAGGCCAGCACAGAACGTGCGGAGATCGGGAGCTGTCCGGAGCTCAGTGGGTAGCCCATTCCAGAGGGTCAGTGCAGCCCCAGAGAACGCCCTCATCCTGGGGGTCGCAAGCCGACATTGTCTAGCCGACAGCACCCAGAGGAGGGCAGTTCTATGAGAACGCACAGGATGGTGGGAGGCCTGTAGGAGGTGGTCCTGCAAGTACCTTGGGCCCATGCCAAGTAGGGCTTTATAGGTAAATACCAGCACCTTGAAGTGGATCTGGAAGGCTACCAGCAGCCAGTGCAGCTCGCGCAGGAGAGGTGTTGCATGGGAGTAACAGGAAGCTCCCGTAACAACCTGCGCAGCTGCATTTTGGATCAGCTGGACCTCCAGGTACACACCAAGGGCAGTCCCATGTAGAGGGCATTGCAGTAATCCAGTCGAGAGACAATGAGAGCTTGAGTGACTGTGCGAAGGGCATCCTGTCTAGGAAAGGCCGCAACTGGCACAATAGGCAAACTTGTGCAAAAGCCCCCATTATCACGGTGTTAGAGATCCACCAAGGACAGCCGTGAATCAAAGAGGATGCCAAGATTGTGAGCCTTTTCAGAGGGAGTCAACAACTCCCCTTCCATCATAAGTGACGGGGTAGCTAGATCAGGAGATGCACAGAAACCACTCAGTCTTGGAGGGGGTTGAGCCTGTTTCTACCTATCCAGACCCATACTGCCTCCAGGCACTTCGACATTGCGGAAAGGGCATCCCTGGATTGATCAGGGTGGAGGTATACAGTTGGGTATCATCAGCATATTGATGATACCTCACCCCGGAACTACGAATGATCTCACCCAACGGCTTCATGTAGATGTTAAAGAGCAGGGGGGACATAACCGACCCCTGCGGCACCCCACATGTGAGGGGTCTCGGGGAGGATCTCTGACCCCCCCACCCAGACAAACTGTGTACGGCCCAAGAGGTAGGAGGAGAACCACTGTAAAACAGTGGCCCCCACTCCCAGCCCCCGGAGCCCGTTGCAGTATGGTACCATGGTCGATGGTATCAAAAGCTGCTGAGAGGTCAAGTAGCACCAGAATGGAGGAACAACCCCCATCCCGGGCCCGCCAGAGATCATTCACCAGGGCGACCAATGCCGTTTCCATGCTGTGGCCGCGCCCAAAATCCGATTGGTACTGGTCTAGGTAATCAGTTTCCTCCAGGAATTGTGGAAATTGGTAGGCCACCACGGCCTCAACTACTTTCACTATCAAGCAAAGGTTG
This sequence comes from Masticophis lateralis, assembly GCA_030761175.1. Lineage (NCBI taxonomy): Eukaryota > Metazoa > Chordata > Lepidosauria > Squamata > Colubridae > Masticophis > Masticophis lateralis. The sequence goes on from JAUDYJ010000008.1 coordinate 1,724,242, forward strand.
GAGACGGGACGGAAATTGTTTAGGGAGGTCAGATCCAGAATTGGCTTCTTGAGGAGGGGATTATGACTCCCATCAGCCACAGCCAAATATTTAAAGAACATGAACACTGAAATAAAAAGTGGACATGAGGCTGCAGGCCCCCTGCTCTGATTCTTTCCCTTAATATTATTTAGTTCCTCTTGATAAAAACAATAAAGCTGGATTTTCTTACAGAGAACTATGTGCAAAACTTTTTTTCCCATGAAACAAAACAGCAAAGCCAAGCACTTTGAATAGATCCAACAGCCACAGTCTCAAAATGGCAATTGGACAGTAAAAACAGCGAAAGGGGGATCTAATGAGATCAGCCAATCTTGTGAATTTTATCCTGGCACTTGCTGCTTAACTACTATCCTATATTCACCTCCAAAAAGCTGCTGAGCTGATCCCATTTTTGGATGTTTTTACTCCAAGGAAGATTGCTTGGCTGGCTGGCAGGCAGGCAGGCACATTCCTTTTGCTCAAACTTTTTGCATTTGGCTTTGGGATGTTTCTTTTCCTCCTTCCAAATGAGGAAAGGCAGGTAAGAATGAATCCATCTTGGCTGAAGACACAAAGAAGCACAAAACTCTCCCACCCTGGACAGTTTAGCCGGGGAAGTTTCTTAAAATTCTATTTTGTGTGTTGCATTTTGTGGCAGGGTGAAGATTGGTTCCCTTCAGAAGCCTAGCAGATGATGACTGCTTTTATCATCAGTTAATTATAAGGGTAAAGCTGAGCTTGAGATGAATTACTTTAAGCAGCTTTTGTTGTGTAGCTTCCTTCTTCATTTCCTCTTTTTTATCCCTCCTTCATCTTGCCTCTCTATTTCATGAAATTTAACAAATCTGCAATCTCTGAGCCATGTGCTTCCCAGACAATGGCAGGGAAGGGAAACAGGAGGAGAGATGGTCTCTTCTGGGTATCCATAGAGACACAGAGTGAAAGTCAGAGACTCAGGTAACCTATTCCACTTTGCTTGAAGCGAAGTCAGCTTCTTCCACCACCTGCAGCTTCATGGATAGGATTAGAACAAAGCTGGGTTGGGACAAAAGTCCCACCTCCCACTGTCAGGATTATTTGCAAACAAGATGCAGTAAACAAAGTATGTTTTGGAATCTTTTCAGTAAAATCTAAAACAGAGTTGTTTTCAATTGTAGGTTTGCAGGTCTGCTAGCTAAATCAATTCTATTTTTTTTTCTTAGTAGGACATACGTTCCTTGTGTTAATCAAGGACTATTTCTATTCTTCCAATTTTGATGGTGGCCCAGCTAATAATGCTTGAACAAACCTCCCTTCTCCTTCCTTTTTCTTCCTCTTGTCTGAATGATACAAATATTAAGAGCTAGTATGTGATCAGGACTATGATCTATCACTATGTGTGTATTTCATGTACAACAATCCTACAACGTAAACAGGTTATTTCTTATTATTGAAGACAAGGATAAATATGTAAGAATTTCATTTTTTTTAAAAAAAAGAAAAAATAATATGAGTTTATCAAATGAGGCAAATTTCTTCCTTAAACAGGATGAAAAGAAACAAAGATTTGGCCATTCCAGGCAGAGCATTTGAAGTCTGATTTTAAAAAATCAGAATTGGAACCATCTTTATGGTATGGAACAAGAGCTGCCTTCTCTTTTTATCTCTCAGGCCTCTCACCTTTAACAGCTACATGTCAGGCAAGAACACCCTGGTTCCTTTCATGCTGAAAGCAATTGTCATCTATTCCACTTGGCACTTCAAGGAGAGTGAGAATTTAATCCTTGGTGATACTAAGATACCATCATTCAGAAACAATTTGTAGTTTTAAACATTTCAGTGGGAAGTAAGCAAAACTCTTTGTACTCAACTACAAAGTGAGGAATGAAGAGAACATTGCTTAGTGTAAAACTAGAATTAACTTGTTCATGAAGATTCTCAATCATCCAGATCATGATTGTCCCAAACTGAGCTGAAATTGCAAGAAAAAAAGAAGCAGGGTGAGGAAAGACTATTTTGCCTGAAAACCAAACAATTTAAACCCCTGAAAAGCTGTTTTGGTGACTTTGTGCCTATAAAACGGGGAAAGGGAAAAAAGATCCCCTTTAAAAGAAAGAAATTAAGATGGCTTCCAAGCAAACTAAACCAGTAATTCCAAAAGTAGGAGGGGGTTCTCCAATAGTCTCTGTTGTGATACAGAAGGCTCAACTTCCGGCTGATTTACAAAAGCAGGAGACTCCCATTAAAGAGAAAATGCAATTTGGGGAACAGTTTTTACAATCAATCAGATCAATTTATCAAGAACAATCAGCACAAATAATTGTTAATGAGGGCCTAACAGATCATTTTAGGATTGAGAAAGGAACAAGGCAGGGTTGTCCCCTATCACCACTGCTATTTGTTTTATCATTAGAAGTTCTACTGAACAGGATACGAGAATCTGATAAACTGAAAGGAATAGTAATTAGGCAACAGGACTATAGATTGAGAGCGTTTGCAGATGACTTGGTGGTTACTTTAACCCAACCTGTAAAGGCAGCTCCACATATGTTAACGGGGTTTGAAATAGTTAAAAAGGTTAAATATTTAGGAGTAAATGTTGCAGCCTCAAATACGAAGTTATTTAAAAATAATTATGAAGTCCTCTGGCAAAAAGTGCAGAGGGATATGGAAAATTGGCAAAAATTGCAATTATCTTTATTGGGAAGAATAGCAGCAATAAAAATGAATGTGTTACCAAAATTTTTATTTTTGTTTCAAATGTTACCAGTACTCAAGAAAGATGGAAATTTGAGGGAATGGCAGAAAGGAGTTAATACTTTTATTTGGTCTGGGAAAAAAACCAGAGTAAAATTAAAAATTATGCAGAATGTTCACGAGAGAGGGGGTTTGAAAATGCCTAATTTAAGATTGTACTATGAAGCATCTGTGTTAGTGCAAATTAGTGATTGGTTTAATTTAATTCAAGAAAGAATATTAAACATAGAAGGATATGATTTGTTATATGGAAAGAAAGTGGATAAGGCGTTCAAAAGTCATATAGTTAGGAATGCTTTGTTAAGAGTTTGAAAATATCAATATAAGCTAAACTATAAGATACCTATATGGGCAAATCCTAGACATGCAATAGAAAATATAAGTATAGAACAAAAAATGGAGGTAATTACATATAGGGAGCTTCTTTTTAATGAAGGGGGTAATTTGCAACTGAAATCTTTAGAGGTATTGAAAGATGAAGGGATAATTTATACTTGGTCTCAGTATGGTCAACTCCAAGCTAGATGGAGGGAAGACCAAAAAACTGGTTTCATGCAAAATGAGGAGAACTTGGTAAAACAGATTAGGGATCAGAGTCCAATGCATATTAAAAGGTTGTATAATGTATTATTGGAAATAGACTCAGAAACTGAATTGGTTAAAGATTGTATGATAAAGTGGGCACAAAATTTCCAGGAGCCAATGATGATGGAAACATGGGAAAAGATCTGGGTTAGAAATGTTAAATTTACACAAGCACAAAACTTAAGAGAAAACGTTTACAAAATGTTTTATAGATGGCATTTGGACCCTAAGAAATTATCATGTATGTACCCAAATGTACAAGCTAAATGTTGGAGATGTAATTGTGATGATGCAACTTATTATCATATAGGGTGGACTTGTAAGAAGATCAAAGCATTTTGGATAAAAATTTGGTGGATAATGCAGAATATTTTGAAAAGAAGGTTGAAATTTACTCCACAATTGTTTTTACTGGGGATAATAACTGATTGTACAGTACTAGAGACTAAATTAATTTTAAACTTAATATCAGAAGCTAGGCTGCTCGTAGCACAATATTGGAAGAAGGACTCTGCCTACTATAGAAGAATGGACGTTGAAAGTAACAAATTTAGCTGAAATGGCGAAAATCTCAGCATATTTGAAAGATCATACGCAAGAAAAATATATTTTGGAGTGGAGAAAATGGATAGACTACATTCAAAACAAATATCGGATGTGAAGATATCAAACTACGTATGAATGAATGTAATGCAAAGATTTATTGTGTTTTCTATAAGGGAGTTAAGGTTTCAGTGGGGGTATTTGTTAGTTTAAGGATAGTTAGGTTAATTTAGATTATGATTGTTTTTATTTTTTCTAATACCTTGTATTTTGCTCTGGGAAGTTGGTGGGGGGGAGGGAGGAGGGAGGAAGGTGGTGGGGTAAGGGGTGGGAGGGAAGGGAGTGGGGGGATTGTAGGGGGAGAAAACGTTGTTTTTTTTTGTTTGTAAAACTTTTCAATAAAAAAAAGATAAGATGAAGCTCAGTGATAAAACAGCAGGTTTCAGGATAGATCTTGGCTTCTCTAGATCAAAAGGATCAGACAGTGGGAAGATCTAAGAGCTGCTGCAGTTGAAAGGGTTAGAATTGGGTCAAGTTGGTATAATGCACCTTCCAAAATGCCACAATAAGGAATTACTACAACCAGGCCACAGGACATTTATCCATTATATCTTGATTTACATTGCCCTTTGTCCAGACAAGCTATTCAGCCCCTGAGTTTTAGAAGCAAATATAAATATGGGCTGTTTTCAATGCTAGGGTAGATTGAGCTTGACAAGTATGTTGACAAGAGTCCTTTGAGATAATGGCTAGTTTTAAAACCTTTGATAGATAAATAAATATAATTTGTGGAGTGTCACAGTACTAGGTATCTCTTCTGGGAAGTCACTTCTCCCTTGATAAAGTCAGAGGAGATTTGGTCCTTTTGCTAGAAGATCGGAATTTTCAGATGAGGACCATTAATGTTTGGGGCCTCAGTCAAGCTACTGTCCTGATCAATTACAGAATGGACTTCTCACCTCATAAGGTTTTTCTCAATAGGTGAGATTTGCTTTAGGGAAATAAAGATGCATCACCTGTCCACCCATGGACAAGCCTACTGTATCAATGTCCATCTTTTTTCAGGCTTTCTTTTTAAAAAGCCTATGGTTCATTCCTGACATTGTAGCATGGTGACTCTATCTTTGAATTTGACATTTATTCCACCTTAGTTTGGAATTAGCTATGATTATGCTGTGTCCAAGTCTTATCTGGAGTTTACATGAAATTACTGTCTGGATGATTTAATCTGTTGATACGTCTTCTGGGTAGGAATGCTTGTAAGTAGACTTGCAAATAACTATAAATTGAGTCCCCTCCCCACATTCTGTTGGGCAGAAGCAACTAGTTAAGATTGCCTCCCTTAACCCTGAATTTGTCAGTTTCATTCTAGAAAAGAAGGAAGGCCTGGGAAAGAAGAAGTAACACAGGAATGCTCAGTTACATTTTGGCTGCAATCATGCTTTGTAATAAGCCATACTGTAGCATGTTGGTTTTGATTTAGTGGTCTGGGCAAGCCCAGCCCCTGTGCTTTTTGATTCATTGACACATCTGAATCATGCTCCTGTCATTAACTATGCCAATATCAATTTCTAGTCTCTTGGCAAGATCAATGTGCACAGATGCTTTGTGAAGTCACTTGGGGACAAGATCAACTTAAGGACAACTTTGCCTTTACAGTTTACATCAAAATTGTACAGCAATTCAGTTACCAACTTTTTTTTCTTAAAGGTGATAAATAATGGAAGATAGACTATGCCAAAGCAATCAAGCAAACTTCAGAATCCAAAGGAAAATAAAAAAGACATTGTTACTCTCAATGCTGTGTTACTCTACACATTGGTGACCTGAAAGGAACTCTATTTTCTCCCAATTAACCTACTTTCTTAAAAGACAGAGTGGAAAGGAGGTGGTATCTTAAATTTTCTGGAAATATAAAAAAAGAAAGCTATACATTCTCTAACTTTCCTTTAGGAAAGGTTGATGTTATATTCTGTTCTTTTACCCTGAATTACTCAAGGTAAACTTTATTGTAGCTATTAAATCATATAGACAAACTGTTTTCAAACTGGGAAAAGAAAGCAACTCCTTCTTGTTCCTTGATGCTATACTGATGAGGCAGCCTGCTTCTGGGAACCTTCCTTGCATGCCAAGCAGCCAAGTTTCCATCTGTGCAATCCTCAGTGGACAGTCTTAGGCACCAGGTGGTGGAAGAAACATCAGTCGGCGGTTAGTAAACCACCTATTAGTATCAGTTGTAGCCAGCTAGATGGAGAAATAATCTGAGGTTTCTTCTAATCCTTCTCAACCTCTCCTGGTAAATTATACTCCACCACTTGTCTATCCACCCCCAATTTTCCTGGTAGCCTATCCTTCTCCTTCTGCCTCCTTGGCTGCTAATGTCCTTGGGTTTTTGCTCTCCTCCTTGCCTGGAACAAAGCAGTTATTTTACTGCGTGCATGGACAAAAGACACCTGAAATTTGCATATTTTGATTGGGGCATAGAGTGTGCTTGGAATGTTTTTCTGGTTCTTGCTGGTGGATCATTGCTGTTTGTGCAGGCAGAAGGGAGAGAGATAGGTCAATGGTAAGATGTATTGAAGCAGAAAGGCGCATATGACAAATCTTCTACTCAATTGGGCTCCCCCGTTTTATTACTTACAGTTATTATTATTGTGTTTTCCCAAAAATAAGACCCTGTCTTATATTTTTTTGAACTCTGAAATAAGTACTTGGCCTTATTGCCATGCACTCAAAAGCCTGATTGGGCTTATTATCAGAGAATGTCTTATTTTGCAGGGAACAGGGCATTTACCTGTCATCGCTGATTGCATAACAAATGAATTCTTGCTGTCTCCTTGGGAGCAGTAGTAGAACTGCTCAAAAAGGGAAGAAATGTGATTTTTAAAAAAACATATCAGAAAGGATGGTAAGGTAAATCAACCTACTAAACATAGATCCTTCTGATAAGACTGACTTCTTAAAAATAAAACAACTTTTCCCCTTCTGGTTTGGCATGTGGGCAATCAGAAGCAGTTTTAGTCATATCAATAACATCTGTCTTTATGGAATATAATAACTATTTTTAGTCTAAGTGTCAGTGTTTCTCAACCTTGACAGCTTTAAGATGTGTGGACTTCCGTTCCCAGAATTCAAGCTTGCTGTAGGATTCTGGGAACTGTTATTCATGCATCTTCAAACTGCTACCATTGAGGAAAACCTTCTGTGTATCTTTCAAATTCTACAGCAGTTGGAAAAATTGTCTTTAGTGCAGAGCAATGGATTTGAATTCTGTACCAAGCTGTTTCTGAGGGTCTGCTGTAGAACATATTGCAACAATTGAATTAATCTGTGCCTCCCCCTAGATAACGTCCTTAATCAGCTTTTACTGAAGTGGCCTATTTAAAAAGTAGCAATGTTCCCTTCCTTGTGCAGTTTCCTACTATTATTTGGATCTTAAGAGGACAGGTATAACTTCAAACCAAACCAAAGCAAATGTATGGAAATAGTTCTGGTATATTATCAGTTCAGTGATAATTCCTCTATAGTTATCTTCCAATTTAGAATATCATGCATTCTTTAAACAGCCATTCCTCAGCCAGGTACCTGCCATAGGTGCTGGGCCTTTGGCCATGTTGATCTAGATTTTGAGAACCATAATCCCAGTTGTCTTGGGTGCTTTCTCTGAATGCAATTTCCCTTTCTCAGAATCCCTGTTGAGGTGATCTTAGGGAAAATAGGAAATGCTTCAGATGTGAAATAGACGTATCAGTCTTGCTCAACTATGATTATTCTGATAGGCAGTAAATTCAATTTCATTTTAGCAAACTAATATGAGAATAGGCAACAATGTTAACAATATAATGTAACCCCTAAACTAATAATCATGACAATGCAATAAAAACAAAGAAATAGAGGGGAAAGGCCTCAAAAGTTAGCTTATTTACAGGATACTTTCAAAAAAAAATTGCTGTTCCTTGTCCTTTTATTGAAGAATTAAAAAATCACATTTGAAAAACAATTCATGCAATTCTGTAACTATTATTTGCTTCCTTTTTTATTTTCTGTCCATATCTGTGCCGTTAGATGCTATCAGAGTTTCATGCTTTTATATGTTGGCAAGATCTTGCAATCAAATGATGCAAGACATCAAATTTAGTGCTTGATTCATTCATAAACCAACATGTGATGTATCTGTGTGAAAAAGTAAAGACGCCCCTAGATTTTTTGACTGGTTTGCAGAATTCTAACTACAACCAAACCAACCTTTAATAAGCATTTTCTGAGGTGTCCATCACACAAACAACATTTTTGTTGTGTTTATCTCAGTTTAGGATCCTAGGAGACCAATTAAACACTATTTACCAGGAACAAGAACAAGATCATTAATTTTCTTTAAAATACAAAGAATGGGACTTTGTTCCTGCAAAATTTCCCACTTTCCCAGAACGTCAGAAGCAGCAAATAGCATGTGGGCCAGTCAAGCTAAAACACGTTGGAGCTAAAGAAACTGTCAAGAAGTACTAGGATGGGTGTTGCCAACCCATGGCTCCTGAGCCACATGTGGTTTTTTGACCCCTCTCTTGCGGCTCCCTGCTGATCCAGTCATGAGACCTGCTCTCTTCCCTGAGATACTGGCCCAACCCAGGTGTGGCCAATGCCAACCTTGCTAACACAAGGTCTGGTGGGGTGGGAATGGAATCTAGGAGGGAGGTATGATGGAAAGGGGGACAGGTCTGCAGCTGAGGAGCAAGCACAAGTCACAGCAACGGCTTCACAATCCCTTGGCCAGCTGTTGCAGGGCTAGGAGGGCATGCACAAGTGGGGATACCCTCAAGTGTGTGTGGGGGGGTGGGTCATGTGAGGAGAAGAAGTATAGTCATCTTCAGCAAAGCCACTGCCACCCTGGCTTGTCCTCCCTCCTCAGCCAGCCCAGATTTCCGAAAAGTTGCCAAGAGGAAAGAAAAGAAGTAGCGAAGAACCCCAAGGAGAACTCAGTGGGTTGGCCCAGCCTCAGTTTTCCGAGAGAGAGAGAAGAGACACAGAGACAGAGAGTGGGGGGAGAGAGAGAGAGAGAGAGAGAAGAGGAGAAAAACAGAGAAAGAGAATGAGAAAATGATGGAGGAAGAGAAGAGAGGAGAAAAAGGGAGAAACAAAAGAGAAGAAGGAGAGGGAGAAGGAGAGAAATGAGGGAAAACTAGTTGGAAAGAATGAGAAAAGAGTGGGAGAGTGGGATACGAATGTGAGAGAGAAAGAAAGAGAAAGAAAGAAAGAAGAAAGAGGGAGAGCAAAAAGAGAGAAAAACAGAAATGAGAGGGAGGGAAGGAAGGAGAGAAAGAGAGAGAGACCCATTTCCCACAGAAGACACTGGGAGCCACAAAACCTGGGTAGGCTTGGGGGGGTGTCATGTGACTGGGTGGGAGTGACCCAGGTTTTCTGGCTCCCGGTGTTTTCTTTTCTGTGGGAAACGTGTCCAAATGGCCTTTTGAGTGTTTAAGGTTGCAGGCCCCTGTACTAGAAGATAAATCAAACTTTTTTATTCCACAAAGGTTTTTAAACATAGCTTCCTATTTGAGCCAAAGTCAATAGCAGCTTTCAATTGACTTGAGCAAATCATGCCCTCTGTGAGGTATTTTGATTTTCAGTTTAATTCCTCGAGTTGGGGACCTGTCATATAATTTTAATAAAGAAAAGTAAAATAAAAACTTGTATTTTAATTAGAAACTGGAAATGAACTCCAGGAATTCTGTTGTCATAGGTGGTGGCCATAATTTCACAGTTGTTCAACCTAATGATTATTGAAACCTACCACTAGTGGGACACAGGACAGGATTAAGGCCAGAGAGATATCAGAACTGATTCTAACTTTTGGCCTTTTGAAACTCATCATCCTGGCAAACCTCTGCTATGGTTGGGAGAAAGCGAGCTGTTCACCCCTCTGTTTTCATTTCATCAGCCTGCAAATTGGCTTTTGCTACCAAGGTGATTCCCCAACACCACTGAGGAGGAAGCAAGAATGTAGAAGCTCATCCAAGGAAAAGTGTTTTGGAAAAGACAAGGAAGCCTCACTGTTTTTCTGCAAAATAAGGTCTTTTATCAAAGGAGAACCCTCTTGCTTTGGGACTCAGAGCATTCCTGCACTCAGCACCTCTTTAAATATACCAGTTCTCCTTGCTTTTAAAATTCCTGCCTTATTCCTGCCACTTCTGCTCTCTTCAGGGAAAGCAAAGGTCAAGTGCTATATGTACCTATGCTTGTTGTTTGGATAATTAAAACTGTGCATTCATCCTGAAAAATCACCTTTTCTACTCTTCGTCTGTTGTTTGATGCTGAATGGCTAGCATTTAATTATCTCTGCTTCAAGATGAAATCTCCTTTCTCAATTCATTTGCATACCTTGCTTATGGGTTTCTGCCTCGGTATTGATGCTTTGAGTTGCATTTGTAGGGCTTTTAAGACAGTCTTCCTCTTACTGCTCCTAGATGATCTGTGTTTTCCATTAAATCAACAGTTTCTATTTCTGTACCATTTCTTTAAATAATTCATTTGACTGGTCTTTCATCATTTCATACTTTGGGCTGGGGGAAGTTGACTCCATTGGCTTCTGTAACTGCTTTCAACCATGGAAGTCTAATTGCTATGGCCTCTAGCCAGCATGCACCTAACATCTTAGTTGGTGAAGATGAAATTTTAATTTAACATATCCAGATTGACTGTAACAAGAGGAGGCAAGGTCTTCTGAGCCTTTAAGGGGAATTGCCTGTCATGGTTAAGCTGATGCTGAGGAAAATTCTATGTTGCTATTTTACTATATTACTTGATGGCCTCGGATACGAGAGTTCTCTTCAAGGCATAGCCATCTGGGTCTGGTTTTGTGGTTAGAAGATATAAACTACCAACGCATATACCATATGTTGCATAGTTTTGCTGCTCAACTCCTTGAGGAAGGAATGCTTTGCTTGGTATTCATGATCTCTTCCATCTGTCTTTTTCTTTGCCATTTTAAATGTCATAATACTATGAGCGCCCTAGGACTATTTAGCTAAATGCATGAAAATAAATGCGCACTCATCTCTGCTTATCATTATAACTGCAAACTTGGTACCCTCCAATTGTTGATGGATTACCATTGCCAATAACATCTATGAAAAAGATTAGTGATGGGGGATATGGAGAGTTCTACAGCCAGAAGGCCACAGACTCCCCATCTCTGCTTTAGAAGTTGCATGATCAGTTGCTGTCCCAATTTCACAAAATTGATTCCTTGGTTTCTTAATGAATTATCACAAGTAGATTTTCTGGACATTGTCAAGAGAAGACTTGTTATGCTTTCACCTCCTCCTCTTCCTGAGGCACCCTTTCTGACTTGACTTAAGGGCAATACAGTTATAACCCAATCTGTGTTGGTCACCACCTTTTTTAAATTTCCCACAATTTAGAGATCAACAGTGCTCTAAAGGATCATGGGAAATTTACATGGTTTCTCTCAATCTGTTTATACTTGATGCCAATGAACCTTGTACTAGTGTTGAATTCCCAGTAGCCACATAAGAATGTTATGCATGGATATCAGATGTAGCATCAACGTAAGTTTCATTTTTTTCTGAAATGTTCCAAGCAATATCATGGATGGATGGATGGATGGATGGATGGATGGATGGATGGATGGATGGATGGATAGATAGATAGATAGATAGATAGATAGATAGATAATATCATATATCAATTCTAAAATTATCTCAACAGACTCTGAGAACTTTGTCCATCCACAAGATTGAGCCTAGCTTATTTATTTATTTATTTATTTATTTATTTATTTATTTATTTATTTATTTATTTATTTATTTATTTTTGTGATTTATATGCTGCCATTCTCCCGAGGGACTCAGGGCGACTTACATACAACAATCATCAATACAAATCACAGTATGGAGATTAAAATAAAATTAAGACCCCCATTAAAACCATATTAAAATTATAAAATTGTATAACCTCACGATCAGATTATTGCTGGAACAGCCACGTCTTTAGACCGCGGCGGAAGGAGAGGAGGTCGGGGGCCATCCTGAGATTGGTGGGCAGACCATTCCAGAGGGTCAGTGCTCCGACACAGAAAGCCCTCCCCCCAGGGGCCGCCAGCCGACGTTGTTTGACCGACGGCACCCTGAGGAGGCTGACTCTGGGGGAGCGCACGGGACGATGGGAGGAAGGCAAGAGAGCATTCAAACAATTGTAGTTAGAGTAGATCTTAGTTTAGCATTAGGTACAAATACAACTTTACCCCCCTCTCTTTCTTATTTCTAGGATGCTTCTGTGGTCTGGGATTGATCTATACCAACAAAACGTGCACCATGCCTCCCATCACTTTCCAGGACTTGCCTCTGAACATCTACATGGTGATCTTTGGCACAGGTGTCTTCATCTTTGTACTCAGCCTTATTTTCTGCTGTTACTTCATTAGGTGAGTCATGTTTCCAAAGGAAGTCATCAGTGCAGATGATAAAAGAGAGGAAACTCAACAAATGTGCCTAGGCTACTGGCTATAGTTTCGTATCCTCTTGCTATTTTCAGCTGAATCGATTACTTGAAAGTATTAATTTTTCTTCAATCTAATCCCTAGTTAGATTGAAGAAGAATCAATGCTTGCAGTAATTTTAAACCTCTTTGAATTAGAGCAGCAGTTTTCAAACTAAATTCCAAGGTCAACAGTAAGATCCATAGGAGCTTATTGTAGATTCTTCCATAAAGCATTGGTTGGGCTCATATATCATAAGAAGCCACTCTTTCTTTTAATCATGACTTACTAAGCAGAGGCTCTTCATGGTCTCAGGCAAAAAGCTCTTTTGCTTGCTAATCTACTTGATTCTAAATGTCAAGGCCAAAACTGAATCTGGATATTTTTGCATGCAAAGGGATTGCCCATGGAAATGTATGATTCTTTGGCATTCAAATCACATGCCGAAGGGGTCAGGACATGAAATCAGCCCTGTTCATTCAAGGTAACCAACTGTGCTGTTCTTGATTTTGTCCATCTTCTCTGTTGACTTTGATTGAAGCCTCCATTATTAAAAATGTAAAACTTGGTGGGTAGAAGGATAGAATATTAGAAAAAGTTGCCCATTGTTATGTCAGTTATGCTAATTGATTAGATAGAGAATTAACGTATCTGAGTTCTGCAAGATCCCTCATTTTAGTGTACCTGAAGCAAATACAAAGTAGAAAATTCCAAATGTAATTTGGAGTTTTTGTCATCTTAAACCAAGTCTTGCTCATAAAATTTCCATGGCAACTCCTGCTACATACTGGCAAGCCATTTCTGGCTAAACAAAAGATGCTGCTTCTTTTTAGTTTGCTCAAACCAAACTGTTATTCATCAATATGCAGACCACCATAATAGACATAAACAATACAGTGGCTGAAAACTTGGTGCAAATCTTAAACCGACAGTTCAAGTGCCTGCTAAATGAATGACTGTAATTTGAGGCCTACCTGTACTGTAACTTATTATTAGCTGGGAATACTACTGAAAAAATACTTTCTTTTCTTTGCTCACTGATTTAATTGGGCCACCCTAGGGGGTAAGCAACTTTGTTATCCATATGGTTTGGATTTCAACTCCCATCAGGCCTAAAGGGACTGTAGGAAATGTGGTTCAAATAATCTGTGCACACATGCATTCTTTTTCTCCTTCCGATCCTGCAGTTCAGCGTTTAAATCTTTCCAAGGATATAATTGTGACACAATCCTGAGAATAATTGCCAGCCATTTCAGAGGACTGGTGCTTGTTCAAAAATCTAGCAGGAAACTATAGGAAGTTGGGGGGAAAGGGTCTTATTCAGAAGGCTGGAATAGATCTATTGTCTCTATGGAAGATGTCCTGGCTCTTTATCTATTTATGGAAAGCTTATTTTTAAACCTTTGCAGTCATCTGCAGCCAGAATGTCTAGAAAAAGCCTGGTGAATGACACAGAACTGTTGTCATCCAGCTCATTCTGGAGCTTTGGGACCGCAGAACATTAAATGGAAAGATACAGGAAATATGTGGTCAGGTTTGCTTTTTTCCAGCTAATCAATATTGGCTTGGGGTGTGTGTGTTAAGGTCAAACTTCACTGTCCTAGTTTTGAAGTGTGAATACTGAGCTGTCGGGTTAATAAATCATGACTGACGTTTTCTCAATAATATTTACTCCAACCTTTTCAAATGTTGTGTTGCTCTGTCGGGCTTAGAGTGGTCTTCAGCCTTGCTTTGGTAACTCAGCTCAGGTCTTAGGACTTGAAAGTAGGTCAACAAACCACCTGTCTCCAATCTGGTACCCTTTGAATGTGGTTGGGCTGCAGTTTCCTCAATTGTGGATGTTGCAATCCAATGCAATCCACACTGCAGAACTGCGTCCACATTGGCACCCCAGATTGGACCCACCACTTTTGCTCCAACTTTTAAAGTCTATTATCAGCACTCTCATTCCTTTGGTTAAGAATTGTACAATTCTTCATTTTTCTCTGATCATAATCCATATGGCTGAAAGCCCAAGATACATTGAAATGGTTGGCCTTTTATACTAATATAGGAAATGGAGGCACCTTTTCCCTCAGAACACCTTCCAGATGGAAGCTATTGCAGGGAAGTACAGATTATGATTTAGATATGCAGAAGGTTTCCAGATTCAGTCACTGACAGCTGCAATTCAATGTCTCAAAGAGCAGATGATGCAAAAAAAAAAAAAAATAGACCATCTTGCTCAAGATGGACCGGTTTCATGGTCTGATGTAAGGGAGCTTTATATCTTTGTAATATACCAGGATACATGACAGCGTTCCAGTGCAGGCAGTAGAACAGCCAATGCACATTTATCCTCATTTCCGTAAATTCTGTATGCCAAATAGAACCACAATGCACAATAAGAGCAGGGAGGGAGGGAGATCTTATCCAGCAATCAACGATGAAGAGAACCAAGAGGAAGACTCTACTTTGCTAGCTATGATGTCATCAAGAACTGCTGGAACAAATACAGTTGTACTTGCCACATCCTGTGCTTCTGTCTCAAAGGATTGAAATTCCCTGCATGAAAAATGCATCAGGAGGCAGGGAAAGTGCCATTTCTGGAGCCAAGGATGGCAGCTCCCACCTATCTCAGCAGTTGTTTTGTGTTGCTTGCCTAATTTAGTTGCTGATCACACATACAATGCAGGAGGGAGGGTATTATGCATGCTTGCAATGTAGACATTCCAACTATAGAAATTTGCTAAAGAATAAATAACAGAGGTGGAAAGGAGCTTGGAGGACTTCTAGTCCAAACCCCTGCTCAAACAGGAGACCCTATACCATTTCAGACAAATGGCTGTCCAGTCTCTTCTTAAAAACCTCCAATGGTGGACCACCCACAACTTATGGAGGGAAGTCTTTCCACTGATTAATTGTTCTGTCTGTTTCTACTTAGATCTAGGTTGCTTGTCTCCTTGATTAGTTTCCATCCGTTTCTTCTTGCCTTACCTTCAGGAGCTTTGGAGAATAGGCTGACCCCCTCTTCTTTGTGGCAGGCCCTTACATACTGGAACACTGCTATCATGTTGCCCCTAGTCTTTCCTTTCATTAAACCAGTCCCCAAAATGTACCCCTTAACCCTTTTAACACTACATAAAGCAACTGTTGCTGCTTGTATCCTTTCTTGTGGACTGATTAACATTTAGATGTGAGATGGCAATAGGTGAGAGCATCTCCTTTACATACAAAAGTGCCAAATCTAACGCCCAGGACTCCAGGCATGGTTGGGAAATACAAGCTGAAAATGGATTCTGAAAGGTGCAGTTACTATCAAAGGAATGAGGTGGGTGAAACAATCATTTGAGAACTGTATTTTTTGGACTATAAGACGCACTTCCCCCCCCCCCAAAAATTGGGTGAAAATGTCTGTGCGCCTTATATAGCAAATGGCCGATCCAACTGCCAATCAGCTGATTATGCTGAATCAGGCTGCGATAACATGCTGAAGCTGACTAGGCTGTTTGTTGTTTGCTGCAAGGACGCTAGCCAGATGAATACCGATGGATGCTGGTAGGCAGAGGCAGATTTTTTTTTCCTCCCTAAAAACTAATGTGCATCTTATACTCCGAAAAATATGGTATTTCTCAAACTCAGTTCCATAGGCTAGGTACAGCACTCATCCCTTTGGTGCTACACTTAGCGTTCCTCAAAATCTTACTACAGGAACTCCTCAATTTATGACAGTTGAGCCCAAAATTTATGTTGCTAAGTGAGATATTTGTTAAATGAGTTTTACCCCATTTTCCAGAGCACTGCATCTCCACTCCATGCATGGGATCCTTCCTCTTGTCTGGCAGCAACTGAGAGAAACTAAAGGGTTAATTAATCCCCAGGCTGTGCTCTGGCCACACCTTCCTACCCAAACTACCCCAGTCTTTCTCTTAGTTGTTGGCAGACTGAGGTGTTTTTTCACTGTGCTCTGTTAGTTAGTGCGTGTAGGTGTTTGTTACTTGATTTTTGAGTAGTTTGTTTTCCCTTTTTCGTGTGGAGAGCTCAGAAAGTTAATTCCCTGCCTGCCTGTCAGCTGGAGTGCCGATAGCAAGCCTGGGGCGTCCCTGGCCATTCCGAGCTGTAGCGCTAGTGGAAGCACCCAGCAGCCGGCTTCCGACCCTGCGGGGCGGTGCCGGCCGACCTTGCCGCCGGTGGTGCGGGCGCTGAGCGGTTCGCCGCTTATCCCCTCCACCTGTTTCTGATTACTTGGTTGCTCTCCGCTAGTGAGGAGGCGGAGGCGGCGGGAGATTGTGTGCCGGCCGATCTGACTGTGAAAACGAGGCTTTTGCGAGCCGCGCAGCCACGTGGAGTCTGCAATTGCCGGCAGTGAGTAAACAGGGGAGTGCTAGCCCGTTCGCTAGCCAGGCCCTGGGACCCTGATCATCGAATCCTTGTTGCTGGGCTGAGTGATCGTTGGGCACCTTTGCCTTAGCCCCACGAGGTCGTTGGGGCGGGCTCACCAACCGTACAGGGCCGCCTTTGAAGCGGTTGGATTGCACCCGCCATTTTGGGCGCCTCCTGCAGGCCACTGGCGGATTGCTCTCTCCTTCCCTGCTTTACCTTTGGGAGGAGTTGTTGGTCGGAGTTTGCTGTTTAAGGAGGAGAAGGCCTGTTTCACCCTGCTACTTGCTGGGCGGCCTATTGGTTTCCCCGGGAGCCAAGTCACTCCCTCGCTGCAGGTCTGCTGGAGGGGCGGGGGAGTGTATATACATCCAATACCCTTGTATATAGTTGAAGTTTCCTTAAAAAAAAAAATTTAAAAATTTAAAAAATTAACAAAAAACAAAAAAAACCCATAATTATATACTTACCTATATACGTTACATATATACCTGTTACATACTCCTGATCTCCTCCTGGCAATGGCTGACTCATCCTTATCATCGGACCTGGAACAGGAGGCTAGCCCTCCCAGGTCTCTCAAAGCTTCCAGGAAAAAAGAGGACAAGCGACCTGCCTCTTCCGGTCACACGTCCCTTCGTTCCAGGTCCTCTGCTGCAAGCGACAAGGACGCTCTTAGGCGCCATAAGGCCTTTGAGCACCAGTACGAGAAGGCAAGAAAGGCTGCGGATTCCTCGGCCTCTCGTGAGGAGCTGGCTGGCTCTCTGACTCGCGGACCACTCCCCTTGGCCTTATCCAAAGGGGTGTTGCAATCTCTTCCCGATGTATCGGCGGCAGGCCTGCTCCAGTCTTCTCCACCTCGCAGAGCTGCTCCTTCGGCAACATTTACTCCAACAGCCGCTGGTCTCCGCCCTGAGGAGCGGCCAGCCGGAGGTCCACAGATGGACCTACAAGCCATGCTTTCCGCAGCTCTAGCCTCCATTATGGTAGCGGGTGCGCATCAGGCAGCCCAAGGTGTCTCTTCCAATCTGGCATGGTCCGCTTCGGCGATTCCGACAGTCCGTCGGTCACGCTCGCCTCGCCGGCACAAGTCAGACTCCTCACTCGACTCTGACCAACCAGAGGACTATCCCGAAGATCTCGAGTTCTCAGAGGATGAGGGATTGCAGCCTGACACCCCTGCCTTCACCGGTCTCTTCCGACCTGCTTTGTTCAAGTCGCTCCTCCACAAAGCGCGCCTGACTACGAATTTGGGCTCGGTGGGGGCACAACCGTCAGCTGCACCTGTGGAGGCCAGCCCACATGACGCCTTATTCACACAGGCCAAAAAGGAAAAGGACTTTGTTCCCTGTCCCCAGCTCTTCGTGGACGTGCTCCAGGCCCCTTGGGGCCAGCTGGGGTCCTCTACTGCCCCAACAACCTGGACAAAAAACTCTACTGTCCTGACCCAGCATTGGAGGCTCTGTTGGAGTTGCCAGTTGTTGATGCGCCTGTTGCAAGCCTCACGTCTCAGTCTGTGGTGTCAGCGGACCCTCTGGATGGTCTCAGAGCGGAGGACAGGCGCACCGAGCTCGCATTCCGCAAGACCCAGCAGGCGGGGGCTTGGACCATCAAAACGGCGACGGCCACGTCATTCTTTAACTGGGCTTCGCTGATTTGGCTTCGGCAGTTGCAGGAGAGGATTCCTCCTGAAGAGACCCGCCTGCACCAGGACGTCAATAAAATTATAGCGGCCACCGAGTATTCAGCAGATGCGTCGCTAAATTCTATCAAATTCGCATCTCAGGCCATGGCGTCTTCAATTACCTCCAGGCATCTTTTTTGGCTAAGACCGTGGAAGGCGGAGGTCAAGTCTAAATGGAGGCTCGTGGGGGCGGCGTACAAGGCCCCTAACTTGTTTGGAGCCCCTCCTCGTGGAGGACAAAGACAAGAGGAAGGTCCTCCCTTCAAGTTCCAGGCGACAGGAGAGGCGCTTTACTCCGTACTCTCAGAGGCAGCCCTTTCGGTCTTACGCTGGGGCGGGAGGGCCCTCTTCGTTTAGACCACAGCCCCATTCATCAGACCACTTTGCTGACAGGCACGTCTCTCGCGACCACGGCAGACAGCAGACCTCGGCGAAGCACCCCTTTCGAGACTACAACAGCAGGCCCTACAGGCGGGGCAAATGACTCACCGCCTCCCGGTCCCGTCGGCGGTCAACTGCAGTACTTCTCTCATCAGTGGGAGGCCTCGACGTCGGACGAGTGGGTTCGTCGCACCATAAGAGAGGGTCTGCAGATAGAGTTCATAGATCGTCCTCCAAGCCGTTTCGTTCGTTGCCCTGTTCCTCGTTTAGCCGAGTCCCGTCGTTTAATGTCGGAGGAGATTTCGCACTTGCTGGACATCAGAGCGATAGAGTCGGTCCCTCGAGACCAGCAGGGGACCGGATTTTATTCAACGCTCTTCCTGGTCCCCAAAAATTCAGGGGGGGTCCGAGGAATTCTCAATTTGAAAGAACTGAACCTGTCAGTCAGATACCGTCGGTTCCGAATGCACTCGCTCCAGTCGATCCTGTCAGCAGTACGCTGCGGGGATCTCATGAAATCGGTGGATTTGCGCGAGGCTTACATGTGCCGGTCCATCCCTCGCACCGTCGATTCCTGCGGTTCGAGTATGCAGGCACGCACTATCAATATTGTGCCATGCCATTTGGAC
Source organism: Masticophis lateralis (assembly GCA_030761175.1). Classification (NCBI taxonomy): domain Eukaryota; kingdom Metazoa; phylum Chordata; class Lepidosauria; order Squamata; family Colubridae; genus Masticophis; species Masticophis lateralis. Next base: position 1,743,674 of record JAUDYJ010000008.1, read on the forward strand.
TTTCCTCGGCACCCAGAACCTTCACCAAGCTGGTGGCGGCTGTTGCAGCGACCCTCACCCCAATTCCGGTGAGGCTTCTGTGCTACTTGGACGATATCCTGGTCCTCTCGTCCACCGAGGTTCTGGCAACACGGGACATTGCTCTGGTGCTGGCGGCGTTCAGCGCACACAGCTTCACTGTGAACCTGGACAAGAGCTCTCTCGTCCCTTCCACTGCGATTCTGCACCTGGGCTCCGTGATAGACTCTGCTTCAGGTCAGGTCTTCCTGTCGCCCGAGCGCATAAAGAGCTTGGAGACCCTATTGGACAAGGTTCTAGCGCGTCGTTCAGTTCCTCTGTTGACTCTTTCCCAGTTACTCGGGAAGCTTGTTTCCTGTTTCAACGTAGTACCGTGGGCCCGCAGGCATTCCCGCCCCCTGCAGTGGCTCCTCCTGCCTTTTCAGCGGAAGGGGACAGCGACCTCCTCCAGGTCGATTCCGGTCCCGCCTCAAGTTCGGTTGTCGCTGAGATGGTGGAGGTCCCCAGCCATTCGAAAAGGCTGTCAAATTTTTGTCCAAGAGCGGGTAGTGCTGACCACCGACGCCAGTCTGCACGGGTGGGGTGCCCACTTGGAGAATCAGGTAGCTCAGGGCCTGTGGTCCCCGGCGGAACAGAGCCTCAACATCAACCTGCTCGAGCTGAGGGCGATCCGGTTGGCGCTGCTTCACTTTGCGATGAGGCTTCACGGCTGCCATCTGCTAATCCTTACCGACAACACATCCGCCAAAGCCCACGTGAATCGGGAGGGGGGGCACGAAGTCTCGTGCTCTGATGCTGGAATCGGAGAAGTTGTTCCGTTGGGTGGAGCATCATCTTCTGTCAGTAAGAGCGGACCACATATCGGGCTCGGCCAACATCCAAGCAGATTGGCTGAGCAGGGAACAGATCGACCCGGCGGAATGGCAACTTCACCCAAGGTTATTCCGAGAACTGTCACTATGCTTCGGCGCCCCGGTGGTCGATCTGTTCGCTTCACCTGTCAACGCCCAGTTACCCCAGTTCTTCTCCAGGTACCCGTCTCCTCAAGCGGAGAACACAGACGCGCTGAGGTGCCAGTGGCCACCCGGAAGACTGTACGCTTTTCCTCCCATCAATCTCATCCTGATGGTGATACGGAAGATGGTGGCAGAGAAGGCCGACCTACTCCTGGTTGCTCCACACTGGCCCGGGAGACCTTGGTTCGCCGACCTCGTGGAGTTCTCGGTGGCGGAGCCGTGGGTAATTCCCCCCCATCGCATAGTGCTGCGCCAAGGGGCAATTTGCCACCCAGAGCCCCAATTTCTTCAGTTAGCCATTTGGCTTTTGAACGGGTGCTCCTGAAGAAAGGCCGTTTAGCGGATGATGTCGTAGAAACGATGCAAGCGGCTCGTAGGCCTTCCACGAAGCGTATTTATGAGGCCACCTGGAAGGCGTTCTGCAGGTGGTGTGCCTCGCACCATGTCGATCCGACCTCGGCGGTTGTGCAGGACATCTTGGATTTTCTTCGGGCGGGTCTGGCCAGGGGCCTTGCCCCGACTACCTTGAGGCGTCAAGTTGCCGCGCTTTCAACTGTCATTTCCTTCCCCCCCTTCCAGTCTATTTCTCACCAGCCCTGGGTTCGAGAGTTTTTGCACGGGGCTACGAACTTGAGACCCCGTGTTGTTCATAGATACCCTTCATGGGACTTGGGCCTTGTGTTACAGGCTCTGACCGGCCCTCCGTTCGAACCTCTGGGGTCCACTTCCTTGAAGTTTCTATCTTTCAAGGTGGCGTTTTTGCTGGCCATCACTTCCACCAGGAGGATATCTGAACTTGCGGCCCTCTCTGTTAGAAAGGACCTTTGCATTTTCCACGCCAACACGGTGGTGCTTAGACTGGACCCATCCTTTACCCCAAAGGTTAATTCTTGGTTTCATCATGCGCAGGAGATTGTGTTGCCGGACTTCTGCCCTTCCCCTCAGCATCAGCGTGAGGTCCTTTGGCATACCCTGGATGTTCGCAGAGCCCTGCGCCATTATATTCGCAGGACAGAGTCGTTTCATAAGACTGAGGCTCTGCTTGTGTCATTTCATCCTGCGCCATGGGTCAGAAGGTGTCTTCATCTACGGTGGGTCGGTGGATTAAGGCCTGCATCTCCTTGGCCTATGAGCATCAAGCCCGGACTCCTCCTGCTCGTATTCTGCCTCATTCTACCAGGAGTGCAGCCACGTCGGTGGCATGGGCAACTCAGGCCTCCGTGTTGGACATTTGCCGGGCGGCTACGTGGACTTCCTTGTCGCCATTCATAAGACATTATAGAATTGACTCCTTTACCTCTGCGGAGGCTTCCTTTGGGAGACGTGTGTTGCAAAGGGTTGTTGCTGATTCTGCTGGGAGCAGTTAGTTTCCCGCCCAGAGGACTTGAGCTTGGGTATATCCCATGCATGGAGTGGAGACGCAGCGCTCTGGAAAAAGGACATTGTCTTACCTGAACGTCCATTTTCTGAGCGCTGCGGATACACTCCATTCCCTCCCCTCCCCTGTTATTGTTGGCGACCCGTTTGGTCGTGGTGTTGATGGTTATTATCTGTTTCGTTAATAAAGTTTGTTTGTTACGTCTGCTGCATCTTCGTTCAAGACTGGGGTAGTTTGGGTAGGAAGGTGTGGCCAGAGCACAGCCTGGGGATTAATTAACCCTTTAGTTTCTCTCAGTTGCTGCCAGACAAGAGGAAGGATCCCATGCATGGAGTGTATCCACAGCGCTCAGAAAATGGACGTTCAGGTAAGACAACGTCCTTTTTACAACCTTTCTTGCCACAATTATTAACTGAATCACTGCAGTTGTTCAGTTAATAGCACAGTTTTTAAATGAATCTGGCTTCCCAATTGACTTCGTTTGTCAGAAGATCATAAAAGGGGATCACATGATTCCAGGACACTGCATAGGTCATAAATATGAATCAGTTGTCTGAATTTTGATCACATGACAATGGGATGCTGCAACAGTCATAAGTGTGAAAAAGTCACTTTTTTCAGTGATGCTGAAACTTTGAACAGGCATTAAATGAACTGTGGTAAATCGAGGACTACCTGTCCTCAAGTTCATTGGCAATCTCCCATCTCTACCTCAAAAATAACTCTGGTGTTCTCACTCTATCCCCAACATGTTTACTGCTAAAACATACCATTTGTGGCTAAAATATCAGTTAGACAATTTTCTTTTGAGGGCAATAAAATGTTGCCTGCTCCTTCTCCTTTAAATTTTACTGGTCAATTTCAGGATGAAGCATCCGTTTATTCATAGAGAACCATTTATTTTCCCAAAAGAGCTATTCTTTCCAAAGTTACAGAATGCAACTTTTGGTCTGCGCTCTCTCTCTTTAATTTCTTCAGCAATCCTGCCACCTCACAGAGCAATAGATTAATCTCTTGTCTCTTGTCTCTTGTCATGTCTAGAACAGCCATGGCAACAGCGTCAGTGTTTGTCTCTTATCCTGCCCCTGGCTCCAATTTAGTGTAGCTTGGGCACAAAGAAACCTCTGTCCACACCAAACAGAATGATTATTCAGAGTCAGTTTTCTGCTTCCCGTGGCTTAGACCAGCTGGTTTGCCTTCCTCAGCAGCAAATGAACATTTGACCCCAGCATAATGTTAACTAAGCGTTGACCCAAACTTTCAAGCAGTAGAATACATGCAGAGTTCACTGTTAACGCACTTGGAACCTTTAACTGCCCAGTGGTAGCTGACTTGGGCAGTGCAAGACTGAAGAAAAGCCAAATTCTTGATGATTCATCTTTAGCCATAGTTATTGGGACAGCAGCAGTGGTGAAATCTGAACCGGTTTACTACCGGTTTGCTGGCTGTGCATGCTCAGTGTGCACCATGCACCAAATGCAAGATGCGCGCACACAGTGCATGCCAAAAGGAGGCATACAGTTAGTAGAACAGCACATGGGGGGCTGATCAGCTGTGGTGTGCAATCTTTTTTTTTTTTTTACTTTTAAATGCATTGCTTTTGAAAGTAAAAAAAAAGCCTCTGATGATCATGCGGCTCAGCTGGACATGGGCGGGGAGGCAGGGATTTTTGCTACCGATTCTCCGAACCACCCACCGCCATCGCTACTGGATCAGGCAACCCGGTCTAAACCGGGAACATTAACCCTGGACAGCAAGGTTAATCCATGCGCCAGGTGCTATCAGCTATCAAGAGGTGAACATCAACAATCTTCTTTTTTTAACTTAATGGAATTACTCCAGCCATTATCTGTGACAGGGGTGTCAAACTGAAGGCCCGTGGGCAGGATGCAACATGCACAGGCCACGCCCACCCCAGCTCCTTGAATGGAAAAAGCATCATGAAATGTCACGTGATGTGGCGAGTTTGACACTTGCAATTTATGGAGATTCTCTGTCATGGTTATCCCAAAGGTGCTTTTTCAAAAGGCAATTGGACTTCAGTTCCGAACTGAAGGAGCTTCTTGGATGAGAAGTGAAATGTCTTCAAGGAAAAACAAAGAAAATCCAATTGCCTTTTGAAAAAAAAAAGCAAGTTTGGTAAGTGCAATTGTAGCAATTGATCTCCATTTGGAGGTTCATTGATTGGTTTGTTTGATGGCATTTATGGCACTTCTGGGCTGCCCCCCAAACCCGGATAAACCCTGAGCAATAAGATTCACAGGTTACAGGTAGCCCTTGATTTATGGCCAGTTCCTTAGTGACTTTTGAAGTTTCAATTAATCTACTTGGGGGGTGGGGGGTATGTAGAACTTGGATTAAAAGTTCTGATGGTCACCACCATCTCCTGCAATCACTTTGGGCACCTGACAACCAAGTCATCTATGAAGCATCCTGCAGTCACATGACCATGTTTTTGGATGGCATTTATTTCTGATTTTCTGCAAAACTGGCCCATGGCAAATTATGAGTTTGCTTAACGACTGGTATTTATTTAATCATCACTGCAAAAAAAGGTTGTAAAATTGGGTTGGTCACATGACTGACTCACTTTATGACCATCAAAAATTACAACTACAGTGAGCAAGCTCCATTATGGTCATAACTCAAGGCAATAGTACTATCGATGTACATATTCCTTCTTAGAGTTCTGATATTTCATGGTTTATTAGCCATATAAATGGATGCAAATAATATTGCAACCTTATTGATAAACATGGAACTCTTTGAGTTTTGAGGTTCTGCAGGTTGCTACAAATAGCTGATGAGCATGGTGCAGGTATAAGTAGACACATTTGTTTTGCTGCAACCACTTCCTGTTTTGTTTTGTTAGTTTGCCTTCCCACCACAAACCACAGGGAGAAATATAGTGGAACTAGAAGCAGACCTGGTGTAGTCTTTGCAATCATGATCAAGTGCATTTATAATATTAGGGTAGCCCTTGGTTTATGATCACAATTGAGCCCAACATTTCTGTTGTTAAGCAAGACACTTGTTAAGTGAGTTCTGCCCTATTTTAATACCTTTTTTGCCACATTTGTTAAATGGTTAAATTAGTAACATGGTTGTGAAGAAAATCTGGCTTCCCGATTGACTTCACTTGTCAGAAGGTCACAAAAAGGGATCATATGAAGCTGGAACACTGCAACCCTCATACATACATGCCAATTGCCAAACATCTGAATTTTGATCACATGACCACAGGGATGCTGCAATGATTGTAAGCGTGAAAAATTGTCATAAATCACTTCTTTCAATGCAATTGAAACTGCAAAGGGTCACTAAACAAATCGTTGTAATTGAGGACTACCTGTACTATAAACTCTTATTCCTTTATAAGTCCCTTTGTTTCTCCTTTGATTAACATGATTTATCCTTTTGAGTCTGTTTTATGACTCAGTCTGCCTTAGAAATTATCCAAGAAGTTTGAGGGAAAATCTAATATCTAGTTTCCCCCCATCCTTCAAGTTAGAGACTTCTATCTATCCTTGAAGGAAAAAAAGAATCCCACAACTTTCACTTTCTATTGTATATTTAACCATTATATTTGCAATATTGTAGTCTGAAACATTTTCTCCAGCATTTTTTATAAAATCCATTATGATTCCTGTATAATTTACCTATAAACTTGCTTTTATTAGTGAGGAATTACTCTGAGAATTGAGATTAAATAAGGTAAAATGCCAATGGAATAATAATAAAAGTCAAAATAAACCAGGGACAGTCTTTCCCATACTGATACTATTGTACTATTACAATACTATTACTAAACTGATCAACAGAATTTCCTTTTTTAAAAAAAAATACACAAATGTTTAAACATATGTTTAAAGTCACAATGGATCATAATGTTGTCATTATAGGAAAACTATAATCCATTCAGCAATATTTGCCTTCGGGGTGATAGCTATTGAAGGCAGGGTTGGACTGGATATATATTTTAGTGTTTTTTCATGACAGATGGCAAAACTGTCAGTTACTGGAACAAAAATTTTTTGCCAGGATTAGAAAAACTTAACTCTAGCTAAAAATGCTGGTACCTCCTAACATATAAAGCGAAGTTTTCAAAGGCAAAAAACCCCCAAATCTAAATATGGCAAGTTCCAAAGAAACTCATCTTTAGCAGCATGATGATGAATAAAAAATTTTGTAATCCTGAGTTCAAAAAACAAGATCTATCCTCATACATCAGGTGAATTGGAGATGTTCATTGATGATTACTAAAAATATTCCATTTTTTTCCTGCAGCAAACTTCGGCATCAAGCACAAAGTGAAAGATTTGGATACAAAGAGGTAAATGAGCATTTTGAGTCATTTTCCTTTTTTTTCTTTCAAGAAAAAGGCTTCGTTTACAAGTGGGTGAATGAAGGAGCCTAAATGTCACCTTCTTGGCACATTGTGAGAGTTCTGTCTGTAATTTTGACCTGCAAAAACCACTGCAAATTTGTCTTTAAATACATTTGGATATTCTGATCTTCCTCATACAGCTGGTGGGATTTGTTTATTTGCTTGTTTATTTATATTCTGTCTTTATTGTTTTTATAAATAACTCAAGGTGGCAAACACCCACAATATTCCTTCCTTCTTCTCTTTTCCCCACAACAACCTGTGGCAGTGGTGAGTTGCTCCCAGTTCGCACCAGTTCACAGGAACCGGTAGTAAAAAAAATTTAGTAGTTTGGAGAACCAGTAATAACATTGGTTGGCTACGCCCCTGAATTTAGAAGATTAGAATAATTAGAACATTAGAACTCTGCGCATGCGCCAAGATGGCAGCTCTCGCCTAATCTCTGTCTGATGATGGGGCGGCTTTGGGTCATTTGGAGGTCCACTGGGGCTGATTTAACTCCCTTCAGCCCCAGCATCAACTAGGGGAGCCTTTTCCCAGCTCAACGAGGTTTCTCTCACCTCTGGATCATCGGAGCTGGGCATATATTGGCATGTGAAGGCACCATGGGAGGCTAACTCTAGCAGTTCCGTTAATGGCAGTTACATCAGTTCCTCCATTCTTAAAGCAACAGCAGTTGGAACGACAATGGCAGCAGGCGGCGGCGACGAACGGCACCATGGCAGTCCCTGTCGAGCCCTAGACACCCTGGGGGCTCCGAATTGGTTTGGGGACTTGCTGGGAAACCTGAAGCTGACTACCTCTTCAAGTTCAGGGAAACCTGAACCTGAATGACTGCCTCTTTGAGAGGCCTGAGCTAAGGCCAGGGACAGCTTGCAACGTCATCAGAGGGAATCTAAAAACTATTGACCCCTGGAGTGCCTTGAGTGCCCTGAATCACACAAGGTGTTTAGACCCTTGCTGGAATTGGAAGACATCATTTTAATTTAAAGTCTGGAGCCTGGCAATATATGCAAAGGACTATTCAATATGCTGAGAGTAGGAGAGGCCAGAGGTTGACAAAAGACTATCTACCTGGTCACCTTGGAGGCCTCCCCCACCTTTCTCAATTCTCTGCCTTGGCTAGTCCCTAACCCAGCCGCCTCCAGCTTATACATTACCACCTTGATTTTGACACTGACCTTGCTGCCTCCAGACTATACTTTCACCACCTAAACAACCTTCCCTCTTTATATATACATCTACCCCCCCACCCCCATGGAGCTATTATCATTCTACTTTCACTGCTTGGCTTTATTTCCAACTGAGCCACCCTCTTGTCATACGTTGTCTGGGCAGCTACTAATGTGGATGCTGAGGGAGTTTCGAATTACTGACATCATTGAGCAGACAGAACAACAAACTTATTACGACCATCTTATTCAGAACGAGCCGTCGTTAGAGGATGACTAGATTTTTATCCTCTGCTTATCCTGAGATTGCACTAAACTCCTTCCCCCTGCCGTGAGAATGCAAGGGAGACCAGTTTCTTACCCACACTGAATTTATTACTCGACTGCCTCAAGACTCTTACATCAGACTATTGGACCAGATCCAAATGCTGTACCCATCTGACTTAGTAGATGTATTTGGCGACCGAACTCTTGGCATTGCGAGACTCCCCCCTCTCGCAAATTTGGCCGTCCACATTATCGAGGGCCTACCTTGATGACGGATTTTGGAATCCCGAGAGGTGGCATGGTGCTAAGAGGGGATTAAGGGCTTTCTTATCTAATTTTCTAACCAAGATTTTAATGGCTTCTGAAAGGGGGGTGGGCATAAATAGGGTGGATCATGTGGATTTGGGGGGCAATCCATAGAGGGAGGGATTAGTAAATAATTTTCCAAAAGTGAAGCCAAAGTCAACACAAAATTACATCATAGGAAACTCGAAACTGGGAATAGGCAGACTTAATACTGGCATGGAAATGGGCTGTTCCATCAAGGTTTTGGTTGGGAGGGGCAGATATGGTGGGAGCAGGAGGCCACATCATGTCAGGGGGGTACGCACCCACTATCTTCAAGCGGTGGCGTGCTCCGACCTCCAAAGCTCCAGAGTCCCTCCTCGTGAAGTGGGGTTATGGGTTACAGATGGGCCTGTTGATTGCGTACCTGGCTCCCTGCCACGTATCAGCAGCCCTGCCTGAGCTCCTCAACGTAATAGCCGAGGTGGCAGTTGAGACTCCTAAGCTACTGGTTATGGGAGATTTCAACCTGCCTCCATTGGTGAAACGTCTGAAGGGGCTCGGGAGTTTATGGCTTCCATGACGGCCATGGACCTGACCCAATTAGTTCATGGCCCTACTCACATGGGGGGACACACTCTGGATTTGATCTTTATCTCTGACCAGTGGCTGAATGGTCTAGATATAGGGGATATAGTCATCGAACCCTTGTCATAGTCAGACCATTCTCTCCTTAGGCTTGACCTTCTGACTACTACAACCCACTGCAGGGAGGCGGAATCAATTAAATGGTTCCACCCCAGGCGCCTGATGGATCCTGATAGGTTCCGGATGGAGCTTGGGCCATTTCCTGAGACCTTGGCTCATGACTCGGCTGAAGACCTAGTGGCATCCTGGGATAGGATGGCCGCTGGTGCTTTAGACCGGGTCGTGCCTTTGCGGCCTCTGACTCGGCGTCGAACCTACCCAGCTCCTTGGTTCTCTGATGAGCTGAGGGGGATGAAACGCCGGAAAAGACGCCTAGAGAGCAGGTGGAGGACCAGCCATTCTGAATCCGACCGAACACTAGTGAGATCTTACATTAAGACCTACTTAGTGGCGATAAAAGCGGCAAAATGTAACTATTTTTCCGCTCTTATTGCATCGGCAGATAATCGCCCAGCCGCCTTGTTTAGAGTTACCCGCTCTCTACTCCAGCTGAGAGCCCGGGAAGATCCTCTGCAAGGACGAGCTGAGGATTTTGCACAATATCTGCACGATAAAATCACTCAGATTCAGGAAGGCTTGGACTCTAACTGGGTTAATTCGGATGAAATGATGAGGACAGATCTTGAGAACATTATCTGGGATGAGTTTGATACTGTGACTCCTGAGGACGTGGACAGGTTACTGGGGAAGCTGAATGCGACCACATGTTTATTGGACCCGTGTCCTCCCTGGCTAGTGCGGGCTATCCGGGAGGTTACACGTAGCTGGCTCCAGAGAATTATTAACGCTTCTCTGAGTGAGGGATTCTTACCTCCCGCCTTGAAAGAGGTGGTGGTGAGACCTTTCCTTAAGAAGCCCTCTCTGGATCCGGCTGTTTTAGCAAACTACCGTCCAGTCTCCAACCTTCGCTTTTTAGCAAAGGTTGTCGAAAGTGTGGTGGCACGACAGCTCCCACAGTACCTGGATGAAGCTGTCTATCTAGACTCATTCCAGTCCGGCTTCAGGCCTGGATATAGCACAGAAACAGCATTGGTCGCATTGGTTGATGATCTCTGGAGGGCTCGGGATAAGGGATGTTCCTCTATCCTGGTCCTATTAGATCTCTCAGCGGCTTTTGATACCACTGATCATGGTATCATGCTGCACCGGTTGGAGGGGCTGGGAGTGGGAGGCACCGTATTACGGTGGTTCTCGTCCTACCTCTCTGACAGGTCGCAGTCAGTGTTGACAGGTGGACAGAGATCGACCTCGAGGCCCCTTACTTGCGGGGTGCCACAGGGATCGGTCCTCTCGCCTCTCCTGTTCAACATTTATGTGAAGCCGTTGGGGGAAATCATCCGTGGTTTTGGGGTGCGATGTCATCTGTACGCTGATGACACTCAGCTGTACATCTCCACCACAAACCACCCCAATGATGCCCTTGAAGTGATGTCCCGGTGCCTTAAGGCCGTACGGGTCTGGATGGGGAGAAACAGGCTTCGACTCAACCCTTCCAAGACTGAGTGGCTGTGGCTACCGGCGTCCCGGTACAGCCAGTTAGTCCCATCACTAACTATTGGGGATGAGTCGTTGACCCCCACAGAGAAAGCTCGCAATTTAGGCATCCTCCTGGATGCACGACTGTCTTTAGAAGATCATATAACAGCCGTGGCCAGAGGAGCTTTCTATCAGGTTCGCCTGATTCGCCAATTGCGTCCCTTTCTAGACTGGGACTCATTACGCACAGTCACTCAAGCCCTCGTCATTTCCCGACTTGACTACTGCAATGCTCTCTACATGGGGCTCCCCTTGAAGTGCACCGGGAAGCTCCAACTGGTCCAGAATGCGGCTGCATGACTAATTATGGGAGCAACATGGTGCTCGCATGTAACACCTCTTCTACGCGAGCTGCACTGGCTTCCAGTGGCCTTCCGAGTGCACTTCAAGGTGTTGGTTCTTACCTTTAAAGTGCTCCATGGCTTAGGACCTGAGTACTTACGAGACCACCTGCTGCAACCGATAACCTCCCACCAACCAATACGCTCTCACAGAGTAGGCCTACTCATGGTACCATCATTAAAACAATGTCGTCTGGTGGTTCCAAGGGAGAGGGCCTTCTCTATGGGGGCACCTACGCTTTGGAACAAAATACCACCTGGAATACGAATAATCCCAGATCTTCGCACTTTCCGACGTGCCCTGAAGACCTTTCTATTTCAACAAGCAGGGCTAGCATAAACATCAAAATTCTATGCCAAGGTCTTAGTAGATACACCAAGTTGACTTAATTTATTATTTACTGTTTATAAAATATATTTATATGTATATGAAATCTTAATCTGTTCACCGCCCTGAGTCCTTTGGGAGAAGGGCGGTGTAGAAATTCAATAAATAAATAAATAAACTGGTCCCTGGCTTGGTTGCTCACTCGCTTACCCCGCCCATCTCATCAGAGGCTTTTTTTTTTAACTTAAAAGCATTTTTTTTACAACCTCTTCGGCTGAAACAATGCTTTTGAAAGTTAAAAAAAAATCCTCTGATGATCGCGTGGCTCAACTGGGATCTTCAGAGGCTTCTGAAAACATTTTTTCTGCAACCTCTTCAGCCAAAGAGGTTATAGGAAAAAAATCCCTTTAAAAGCTTCTAGCGATCCCAGCTGACTTGCCTGATCGTCAGAGGCTTCTAAAAGCATTTTTTTCTGCAACCTCTTAAGGTTGTAGAAATAATGCTTTTAAAAGTAAAAGAAAAAAAGAAAAAAAGTTGGCCACACCCACCAGTCACATTATCCCCCAAGCCACACCCACAAAATAAGCCATGCCCATAAAATAAGCCATGCCTACAGAACCAGTAGTAAAAAAATTTAGAATCCACCCCTGCCCTGTGGGGTAAATTGGACTGAAAGAGTGGCCCAAATTAACCCAGCTGTCTTTCTTCCCTAAGGCCGGACTAAAACCCAGTCACCTAGTGATGGGCCCAAAATCACGCAGCTGGCTTTCACGCCTGAGACAGGACTAGAACTCAGGCTGGCATAGATGGTTTCATGCTCATCCTATGACTTTCTGAAACATGCCCACCTAGGTTTTGCCCTGGTCTAGACCATGCCAGCTATATACCCATCAACACGAAGCCATCTATGCTGGCATGATGTTATGGAGTTGCATATATTCAGAAGCATCCTGCCCAGGCCCTTGCAAGACATATCAAAGCACATGAACTCTGGTGGAATAAATCAATAAACTCTACTTGAATAAACCAAGTTTCTAAGAGCTCCTGATTGTAACTGCATCAGTGCTAATATATTAAGCTGAAGCACTAAACCCTGCCATTCAGTTGCCTTCTAATCTGTCATATGGCGGAAACTCTGAAGCTTTTGTTGACCACCTGTTACAGAAAAGGTATCTGATTCATTAGAGCATGTTTACATTTAGAAACTGAAGATACCTAGTCAGGATCTCTTTTGCATGGTCTCTTTCCCCCCTCCCCCCCCAATCTGCTGCTTTCTGGACAGAGTAGGATTACAACTCCTGGAATTACCAAACTGATATTGACTATGTAGAAATGATTAAATACCATTTAAAATTTAAAAATACCAATACAATTATCTTAGTAGATTAGAAAAAGAAATCTTATGAATCCTTTTTGGGGAGTGGGGACTTATCCTGCAACCAGCTATACTGCAAAACACCATTAATAATAATGTGAGGAAATGATCAAATAATGTGAGGAAATTATCAAAATGATGCTCTACGCATGAGGGAGGACAGGAAGGCTTGAGAAGTGAGAAACTCTACTAGTGTAAATAATACAAATATAAAGAACTAGCTGAATAGCCATGCTCCACTAAGAAACTATGGGATCAGGCTTGATACATCCTCTCCTCTCCCCTTCTCTCCCTCAGGCTGGCCCCATAGATCATCTCCTCTCACCTTCTCTCCCTAAGACTGGCCCCAAAGATCCTTTCCTTTTTTTTTTATTTTAAAATCAAACCTTTATTAAGACTTAAGAAAAAATACATATTTAAAACACACAAATTCTTAATCAGACAAAAGAAAAAAGACAAGAAAAAAAAAGAAAAAAACCAAAAGACAAAAAACAAATGTACTTATACCATTAGTCCATTACAAATATTAACTAATTTCTATATCTTTTTTCCTTTTATATATTACATATAAATATATACATATATACATTGATCCAACTATATTCATCTGACAGTGTTGTTTTGATTGTATTCAATTCCTTCAAAAATCCATCTTACTCACTTTTCTTCTTTCTCTGTTTTGTCCATTGATACCATTTATTCCATATAATGTAATAGTCTGAGTCCTCCTTATCTTTTAATTGTAAGGTTAATTTATCCATTTCTGCACAAGCAAATATTTTTTGTATTACTTCCTGTTCTGTTGGCATGCGGTCACATTTCCATAGTTGTGCTAATGATAACCTAGCTGCCGTAATTATATGTAAAATTAAATACTTAATATCTTTCCTAATGTTTCCTTTGATCATGCCTAATAGGAAAATCTCAGGTTCTAATTCAATTTCATATTTTGTTATTTCTATTATCCATGTTTTAATTTTGCTCCAAAATTTCTTAACTACTGGGCAGAGCCACCAAACATGATAAAAAGTCCCCTGCGTTTTTTTACATTTCCAGCAAGTTGGGTTTACATTTGGAAACATTTTAGCTAATCTTACCAGGGCCAGATACCACCGATACCACATTTTATAATGATTTTCTTTGTAAGCTACCGATTTTGTCATCTTATAATTGCTTTCCCATACCCTTTCCCATTCCTCTAATTGTATACTATGTCCTATATTCCTCGCCCAGGCTATCATCTGACCTTTGACCAGTTCTTCTGCCAAATCATATTCCAATAAATATCTGTAGATTTTTGAGATCAGTTTTGCTTCTTTAGATTCTAGTAATTTATCCAATTGATTTGGTTTTATGTCAATTCCTTGTTCCTCCTGGTCTTTTCTGTATCTTGTCTTAATCTGTGAATAGGGCCACCAATCTATTGCTATTCCTTGATCGTAAAGTTCTTCTCTTGATTTCAATTGTCCTTGTACATCTAATATTTCTCTATATCTTAAAATTTTATGCTTCGTCAATGTGTTCAGGTGTGTTATTGCCTCTATTGTTGATAGCCAACCAGGTATTTTCATGTAATGTTTAGATTTAATCTGTTGCCATATATTTATTAAGGATTTTCTGATTGTATGGTTGTTGAAATGTTTGTATGTTTTATTTCCGGGGCTCCATATAAAGGCATGCCATCCTTTCAATAAATCATGTCCTTCCAAATTCAAAAGTCTAGGGTTATCTAAGGTTATCCATTCCCTGATCCATGATAAACATGCCGCCTTATAATATTTTTCCCATGCCGGGAACCCAAATCTGCCCCTCATTTTATCATCTTGTAATATCTTTAATTTTATTCTTGGTTTTTTCCCCTCCCACACAAATTTAGTAGTTATTTTATCCAGATTGGTAAAAAATTTCTTATCTAATTTTATTGGAATCGTTTGGAATAGATAAAGGAGTCTTGGAAGTATGTTTGATTTTATCGCCGCTATTCTCCCCAACAAAGTTAAATTCAATTTCCCCCATTTATTTAAATCTTCCCTTATTTTCTGAACTAAAGGTTCATAATTATTTTCTTTGATTGTCACAGTTTTAGTTGTCAAATTTATCCCTAAGTATTTTACTTTTTTAGTTAGCTGTAATCCTGAGTCTTTTGATAGTTTGTCTACTTGTTTAACTGTCATATTTTTCGGCATCATTTTCGTCTTTTCTTTATTAATTTTTAATCCTGCTACTTTTCCGAATTTCTCGATTTCTTCTATTAATTTGGGAGTTGTTTCTATTGGGTTTTCTATGAAGAAGACAAGGTCGTCTGCAAACGCTTGGACCTTGTATTCCTCTTTTTTAATCTTTAATCCTGTAATTTCCTCATTTGCCCTAGAAATTTCCTATCGCCTTCTCTCTCTCAGGCTGCCCCATAGATCCTCTTCTCTCCTTCACGCTGGTCCCATAGATCCTGTGCTGTCCCCTTCTCTCCCTCAGGCTTGCCCCATAGATCCTCTCCTCTCCCCTTCTCTCCCTCCGGCTGGCCCCATATATCATCTGCTGTCCCCTTCTCTCCCTCAGGCTTCCCCATAGATCCTCTCCTCTCCCCTTCTCTCCCTCACGGTGGACCAATAGATCCTTCTTCAATCCCCTTCTCTCCCTCCAGCTGGCCCTAGAGAAATGTCTCCTATACTATCCCCTTCTCTCCCTCACGCTTGCTTCATAGATCCTCTCCTCTCCCCTTCTCTCCCTCAGGCTGGCTCCATAGATCCTCTCCTCCCCCTTTCTCTCCCTCAGGCTGGCTCCATAAATATTTCCTCTCTCCTTCTCCCACTCAGGCTGGCCACACAGAAGCCTCTTTTATTCTACCCCCTTCTCTCCCTCAGGCTTGCCCCATAGATACTTTCCTCTCTCCTTCTCTCCCACAGACTGGCCCCATATATCATCTGCTGTCCCCTTCTCTCCTTCAGGCTGGCCCCATAAATCCTCTGCTACCCCCTTCTCTCCCTCAGGCTTCCCCATAGATCCTCTCCTCTCCCCTTCTCTCCCTCACGGTGGACCAATAGATCCTTCTTCAATCCCCTTCTCTCCCTCCAGCTGGCCCTAGAGAAATGTCTCCTATACTATCCCCTTCTCTCCCTCACGCTTGCTTCATAGATCCTCTCCTCTCCCCTTCTCTCCCTCAGGCTGGCTCCATAGATCCTCTCTTCCCTCCTCTCCCTCAGACTAGCCCCATAGATCCTCTCCCCTCCCCTTCTCTCTCTAAGGGTGGACCAATAGATCCTCTCACATCCCCTTGTCTCCCTCAGGCTGGCCCCATAGATCCCCTCGCATCCCCTTGTCTCCCTCAGGCTGGCCCCATAGATCCTCTCCTCTCCCCTTCTCTCCCTCCGGCTGGCACCATAGATCCTCTCCTCTTCCCACCTCTCTCTCAGGCTGGTCCCATAGATCCTCTCCTCTCCCCTTCTCTCCCTCCGGCTGGCCCCGTAGATCCTCTCCTCCCCCTTTCTCTCCCTCAGGCTGGCTCCATAAATATTTCCTCTCTCCTTCTCCCACTCAGGCTGGCCACACAGAAGCCTCTCTTATTCTACTCCCTTCTCTCCCTCAGGCTTGCCCCATAGATACTTTCCTCTCTCCTTCTCTCCCACAGACTGGCCCCATATATCATCTGCTGTCCCCTTCTCTCCTTCAGGCTGGCCCCATAAATCCTCTGCTACCCCCTTCTCTCCCTCAGGCTTCCCCATAGATCCTCTCCTCTCCCCTTCTCTCCCTCACGGTGGACCAATAGATCCTTCTTCAATCCCCTTCTCTCCCTCCAGCTGGCCCTAGAGAAATGTCTCCTATACTATTCCCTTCTCTCCCTCACGCTTGCTTCATAGATCCTCTCCTCTCCCCTTCTCTCCCTCAGGCTGGCTCCATAGATCCTCTCTTCCCTCCTCTCCCTCAGACTAGCCCCATAGATCCTCTCCCCTCCCCTTCTCTCTCTCAGGGTGGACCAATAGATCCTCTCACATCCCCTTGTCTCCCTCAGGCTGGCCCCATAGATCCCCTCGCATCCCCTTGTCTCCCTCAGGCTGGCCCCATAGATCCTCTCCTCTCCCCTTCTCTCCCTCCAGCTGGCCCCATAGATCCTCTCCTCTTCCCACCTCTATCTCAGGCTGGTCCCATAGATTCTCTCCTCTCCCCTTCTCTCCCTCCGGCTGGCCCCATAGATCCTCTCCTCCCCCTTTCTCTCCCTCAGGCTGGCTCCATAGATACTTTCCTCTCTCCTTCTCTCCCACAGACTGGCGCCATATATCATCTGCTGTCTCCTTCTCTCCTTCAGGCTGGCCCCATAGATCCTCTGCTCCCCCCTTCTCTCCCTCAGGCTGGCCCCATAGATCCTCTCCTCTCCCCTTCTCTCCCTCAGGGTGGACCAATAGATCCTTCTTCAATCCCCTTGTCTCCCTCAGGCTGGCCCCATAGATCCTCTCCTCTCCCCTTCTCTCCCTCAGGCTTGCCTCATAGATCCTCTCCTTTCCCGTTGTCTCCCTCAGCCTGGCCTATGCTATCCCATTCTCTCCAGAGTTATTTTCAAGTTGGGACGGGAGTAGAATGTCTATCTAATTAGCATCAGAGCATGTTATACTAATATAGGAAATACTAATGGTCTGATGGTCATTTCAAAAAATCCTTTCTTAGTGAGCACCTAAAAACCAGTGGAACATATGTGGCAAATTTTGACTTTGTAGGTATTACGGTACTGGAGATTTTGTGATTAATGCGTGAGTGGTTTTCACTTTTATATATATATATATTTTAATGTATAGGCTGGGCCCGGATTTCCCCAACTCAGAAAATCTCTCCATGGTTGTACTGTGGTTTCTGCATCAACCAATATTGTTGCTGTTTAGTAACTATTGCTGTTTGTCTTTGCAATGTGCAATGGGATTGGCTGCTTTGGTCATTCAGCAGCAGTGCTCTGATACTAATCCACTACCTTCCTTCCAGGTGGTTTTGAAAGGTGATGGCAGAAAGCTAAACTTACATGGGGTGAGTAAACCCACCAATGAGTCAAAAGAGTTGATTTCTCAGCAAAAATGAAAGCAAGACATCCTTTCATGTATTTATAGTTTGAACATGTATCGCTGTGGTTATGCAAATATATATCTGCAGAAGAGAGGTTTGTTGTAGGTTAGTTTGGGATTCCGTCCTGGCCTTTCAATATTTTTATAAATGTGATTAGGAGAGAGAAGGGATGTTTAGAAAATCTGCAGATAACCCAAAGTTGGGGATGATTGTTAACATCTCATAAAACAGGTTCAAAATGATTTTAATAAATGATTTGAGTCCTTTCCAGCAAAATTTAGTTCAATGATGAGAAATGTATGATGCCACACTTAAATAGGAAAAAATGAAATGTGCAGGTACAAAACAGATGGTATCTGGCTTAACATAACCCCATTTATAACCGTTTGCAATATGCAGATTGAAATGAAAAGCATTTTACAACATGCTGAAAACTAGCACATACTTCTAGGTTTTTTTGGAGGGGGGAAATGCACCATAGCAAACAATGGGTTCTCTTAATGACCATGGAATTGCTTAATGCATTGTAAGCTGCCCTGAGTTTCCGGAGAAGGGCGGCATATAAATTAATTTTTTTAAAAAAATTCCATTGCCCCATTCACTTAACAAATACTACAGAAAACATGATGGTAGTAACATTTTACTACTGTTATAATTTACAACCATAATGCACCTAGTTTTTGGGGAGAAAACAAGAAAAAAATATCTGCCTCTGCCTCCCACTAATTTGCTTCCTTACAGCAAACAGCCTGGTCAGCTTTAGCACAGCCTGATTTAGCACAAGCAGCTGATTGGCGGTTGGATGGGCCTCCCAGAATACTGCTGATCAGCTGTTCCAGGCTGTGTGGATTGCCGCCAGCCATTGCCACCATCGCTGACATCACCGCTGCCTATTACCGCCTCTGCACATCCTATTTTCAGCCTCTGCATGACCCGTTTTTGACCTCTGTGCATCCCATTTTTGGCATGTTCCAGGCAGTGGGGATTGCTGCCGCTGTTTGGCGGTGATAGGTGGGGTGTGCAGAGGCCAAAAACAGGACACACGGAGGCTGAAAATGGGGCGTGTGGAGGCCGAAAATGGGGCGTGTGGAGGCGGCAATAGGTGGTGGCGCCTATGGGCAGTGATGGCGATGGGCAGCAGTGATCCCCATAGCCTGGAACAGCTGATCTGTGGTATTGCGGGAAGCCGATCCAACTGCCAGTCAGCTACTCGTGCTAAATCAGGCTGTGTTGAAGCTGACCAGACTATTTGCTGGAAGGAGGCAAATTGCTGGGAGGCAGAGGCCGAAGGGTGAGGGCCAGCAGGTGGGCAGGGCTTTGGCAACATTTGCTCTATAAGGCAAACAGATATTTCCACCCACTTTTTGGGGGGTGGGGGAGGACATCTTATAGACTGAAATGGGAATATGTGTTATTCCTTTACAAGATATATCTCTGAGTTTGTTGCAAGAAACAGGTTATCTGAACAGCCTGTTTAATCCGATTATCAAATTAACCTATTTTCCAACTTTTCCCAATAGATTCTAATAGAATACACTGTTGCAAAAATCATAATCAAGGCTAACACTTATCAGGCTTAAATGTTGTACAAATAGAGCTACTGCTTCTTCACTTGAAAAGTTTAGGTAAACACAACCCTTAAAGGATTCTGAACTCTGAAACCAAATTCCTCTTATTGTCTTTCCAAACAAAAATTATATTCTGATGACCCATAAAAGCAGCATAACTTAGGAGAGAGGTTAGAGATTCATATTATTACCACTATTGTTGAAATCAGAAATCTTTGACAATCCACTGCAAATTACTTTAGATTTGTATGCCTTAATCTATCTTTGAGATGGTAAATGGTAAGGAAAATCTTTTCCAAAAACTTTCAAGAACTGTTGTATGCTGTTGTAGGCAAGAATCCACTTGCCTTCTCCAACTGATCTATGTTGGAACTGTCATGTCCAGAATACCCAACCAACACAACCAAGCTAGTTGGAAGTTCTAGAAATGCAGTATCCATAAATCTAGAAGACATTAAACTGGGGAAGGCTGGATTAGATAATGCTGATAGACCCATAATCAAATATGATACAAAACAATTCTCTAGAACTATTTGGGCTATGTTGTTCTCTCAGATTTATACAACCCCATATTCTCAGAAGGTTTTATATACTGCAAAGATAGTTTCTGGATTGTGGATGATTCATTTGTAGACCAATGCTATTGAATAAGCCCAGATACTTGCTGATCTGCCTTGATATCCAAGGAACCTTGAACCATGAACTAAGTAATTTTGCATACAATAAATCATTATTAGAAGCAAATGCCTCTTGAGCCCTTCCATTCTAAGCTTTTCCTTCTGTTTCCCACCAAAAGTGTTGATCTGCCCCCAAAAAATCAGCCATAGTTTGCTGTGGATTCTACAACAGGTAAGCATGCATAATTCCTGCTTTGAGGGGTATTCAGTGCTTTTTGAGCTTGGTAAATTTCTTGCAGACATTTTATTACCCAAGCTAACTAACATCATCAGTGCTAGTCTATGTTATTACTAGCACAGATTATGCTACCTAGTTTGGGTAATGAAACATCTCCAAGCTCAGAGAATACCAAGGAGCCCTCCCTTTCAACCCTGAGCTACAACCCTATTCTCCTTTATTGATGTTTTGTGGTGCTTTGTGATGCTTGCCCATTCTTTCTTCTGCCTCTTTCTCCGCAGCAGACTTGTGCCGTCTGCCTGGAAGACTTTAAAGTGAAAGATGAACTGGGAGTGTTGCCATGCCAACATGCCTTCCACAGAAAGTGAGTAGATGCCAAGGACAGCCCCAAAAAGCTGCCTTGTGCCTCTCGTCTTGGCGAGTAGCCACAATATTCATCCAGCATCCCCGTGGTGGTGAGGAGGAGGTGGGCACCCAGGATGATAAAGAGAGAGGCTATTTTTTATATTTTGAGATATTTGAGCCAAGGGACAGCAAATGGGGAAGGAGATTAAGCACATACCTGAATTAAATGGATAAAAACCTATCAGAGCTAATTCATCACACTCGGGAATTGTGCCAGGATGCTGTAGCCAAGAGCCTGAAGCAAACAATGAAGCCAAGAACATCTAGGCCTAGACTTATTTTGTCTTGCGAGTTCACTTGAATTGGGGGGGGGGGGGGGGGGCGTTTAGATTTGGCTCCAAAGTGGGAAGGATGGGTGAATTGGATCAGGGACAAAAAAAAAATATTCTTCTAAGATGTGGGGAGGAGAACCTTAATTTTCCCAAGCAGTCAAATGAGAAATTGGGACTGTTGTGGAACACCAGCCAATAGGGCTGTGAAGGTGTATAGGCATGCATGCACACACATCTTTTAAAAAGTAGCTGTCACCTTCAAAATAAAAGCAATCCACACAGGCCTAGCAGGGACAATCGAAGGGCCAGATATTGCCCGGGGGGCCATAAAAGGCCCGATCTGATCTAAGGGAATGCAAATCTAGTGAAGGATACACATCTCTGCATCTTCCATTTCAGGACAGGTCTCTGTTTTACAGATTTAGAAGCAATATTTTTAGAGTGAAATGTCTATGGAGATCTGATTTAGAAGCAATATTTTTAGAGTGAAATGTCTATGGCGATTATCAGTCATCCAGGTGATGGTTGTCCCAAAGGTGCTTTTTTAAAAGGTGACTGGGTTTTGTTTTTCCTTGAAGATGTGCTTTTCATTCAAGAAGCTTCTTCAGTTCTGACTGAATGGTAGAGAATGGAAGGATTTATATTCCTTACAGTCATTACTTGGAGGTTTATCTGTGTCCTTATGGTCACAGATTTAGGGTGAAATAATCCTGTTGTTTTACTTTGGTGTCCCATTTCTTCTCCATAACACAACTCAAAGTGACTCAGATGGAGTTGTTAAGATATTTCCTATCTTAGCACATACCAGGCTCAAATATGCTTAGCTTTAATTACTGGCAAGATCAGATGTTCTCCCTGACATCCATGGTACTGACAACAGCAGCTGGGTAAGGGGCTTTTCAGTTCATACCTCATCTGAAACCAGCATGGATGGCTGTTGCTTTCAGTTTCACACGAAAGTCCAAATATGGAAAATTTAACTAGAGTATGTCCATGTATTATAATAAATCTTGTTCCTGTAACTCTTGTTAAAAGGAACAGAAAGTTGGGTAATTGCTGGGCTAAAAGCCAATTGAGAGTGAGTTACAAATTCATTTTAGGGGGTTGCTTTCCTTCCTTCCTTCCTTCCCTCCCTCCCTCCCTCCCTCCCTCCTTATAACCAAGTCTGGATGGCTCCCAATCAAAAGTAAACACACCATAAAAACCATAACAAAATTATAAAACTAAGTACATTAAAGGCAACAATAATCTGATGTCAAACCATATCATTTCTTATCCAAGCCCTTTGGGGGGGGAAGCCAGGTCTTCAAAACTTAATTTATCTTGCCCACTTTCTTACCTTAAGTCCTTATTCCTTTCTCATATGCAGTCCCAAAGAATGTGCAGTAGAATTTTGCCCCAAGGATGTAACAGTCACTGGAATTCCGGCATCTGCTGCGCTGGAAAAACCTAAGAGTTAAATAATAGCAGGTTTCCTGAATATTTTTTTCTGACTATAACCAAGCTGGGCCTTTTTTATCAGAAATTTTCTATGTTCCAACTGGGAAACCTTAGTTATGTGCAGCTGCCCTATGTGGAGCTACTAGCACTGTGGTTTGAAGCATGTTTCATCAAAATTTAAATCTTATGACTAGTTTGTTATTGGTCCTGCTAGGCTGAAAGACCTTTAAGTAGGTTTCCTTTTTGGACTGAAAACCCTGTCCCTAATTCAACAGTTCATGTGCAAAGGTGGCTGTTTCAGTTATCTGTCTGACCAATTTTTGCATAAGGCTTCTCAGCCCTTTGAAGTATGCCACATCAGAGAAAGACCACAAGGAGTATTAGAACTCTATTTTATTGTTGTTAGGGGTCATAATTAAATCTTGAAGACTGACAGAATTTCCTTTCACCTTTCTTGTATCAAAGAGAATCAAGATGGGGATATCTTCAATTTATTTCTCATCCACTCTTCTTTCCCAGGACCAAATTTGTTCTTGCATTCCATCTCCAAAGTTAGTTTCATATTTCTCAGGAGGGTTGCAATATGTGGTTCCTGTACTCTCTGCACTGATGATGTTACCTAGTTTGGTAATGAAATGTCTGCAAGAAAGTAACCGAGCTCAGTGAGCACAAAAGACCATCCCTCCCCATAATCTCTTAATGTACAAAATACAGCTAAATAAACCCTTAACTTCTAGAAATCATCTGATCAAATTAATAAGCTTTTTACATTTTGACTGACTGCATAGATTTTCTTTGCTAAAAAAGCAAATATTGGATTGATACTCATCTCAAAATAAATATGCTTTGAGATATTGAAAGCATTTGAATACATTTTTTCTGGGATAGTGATATAAGGAAGACAGAATAAAATGGTAACATTAGATTCTGTGTACAGCTATTTACTGATGGTGGGTAAATCTAATCTAACCTGTAAATTGGCTTCCAAAACCTGAGGCTTAGGGAATTGTAATGCAACACATTTGAGAGCAGAAAATTAAGTAAAACTGCTGCAAATTAAAAAGAAAGAAAGAAAAAATACTCAATAAATACAGTACCCTCATAATTTAGCCATTCAGCCAAAATAAGGTATGTTAATGTATCACCAGGAGCAATCTTTAAGATGGGCATGAGCACTTCAATGGGAAGTGGCCCAACATTAGTTGGCTCAGGAAAGGGAGGGTAAAATTGGGAAGGGATGCTCATCAGAAAGCAGATGCTGCTTTAGGGTCTTCTCAGCATGTCATAATCAAGCTTTTAGATCTGTATTTTCAAATGACATTCAAATGACATTTCTCTTGACATTCACACCCATATTTTGTATGCAGGTGCCTTGTGAAGTGGTTAGAAGTTCGATGTGTTTGCCCCATGTGCAATAAGCCTATAGGAGGTCCCTCAGAGCCTCATCAGAACATTGGAATTCTCCTGGATGAACTAGTGTGACAATCTTCCTGTCCATGTTTCCTCCCCACCCCCCAAAGAGCCTTTATTGACACTGATTATTGCCTTGGGATTGTGAACTTCAACATACAGTCACAATCAGATTGTTTCCAAGTGGATGTTCATCTTAACCTTCTTAAAAGGCAGCGTGGACATTCCGAGTGCCAAGATGGAAAGCAAGCTGGCCTTGTTCTCCATCTACCATCTGGGAGCTATTTCTGATCAAAAGTGCATGGGAATCTCTATTTTGGATGATTAACCAACAAAGAACTTGAAACAAGAATGTCTGAACTTTCCCAGGATGACACTGGTGAACAATTGAACTCTAGCACCAGGTTTCAGCAACTGGTTGTTGTGATGCCGACTGTGAGATCAAAGTCTTCCCTTTTTCTAGGACTTGCTGGTCAGAATCCACAGATGGCAATATAGCCTCTCCGATTTCTAATTAGATTTTTCTTTTTATAGTAAGGCAGCTCCTGACACTTGGACTATCTTGATTTCTGCTCCTTAGGGATCCCTTCTGCAATTTGAAAACAAGAGCTACTGCTGACTTTGGCTAGATCCTTCTTAGCAAAATCTACAGTGTTTACATAAGACTTAAGCAGAAAGCCTCCCCTCAGGCTGTAGAAGGGGCACCAGTCAGCTAACACCATCAACCCAGCAGAGCTGCAAATAACCCATCTTCTCCAATATTGTGGAAAAAGGGAGCCAAGTTGTGGCATTTGGGTCACCCATATAGGTGGCAAAGTAATGAAGGTAGGGGCATGAAACCTTCTTAGTTTTCAGATGAGAGGGACTATTTTCGTAAGTGGCCTTTTAACTTTTTTTGCCTATTCTGTCCTTGTATAGAAAAATAAAAGTACTTTCTCTGAAATGGGATTTTTCCCTTTTGATTATGTGTTTGCATCATGAGTAATCACTTAGCAGGAAGGAGGATGAAGGCAACATGTTACATTAAAGGGTTGTTGAAACATTGTATCATTTTCCCCCAACACACATGAACTAGGACTACACAAAGATTCAGTTATGATACCAAGAAAAGACTCTGGAGCACATAGAGGTAAAAACATAGTTGAGCACACAACTTTAATACTCATACATCCCCAGAAGTAGAAATGCAGCTCAGCCAGAGGTGGGTTGCAGCCAGTTTGAACCAGTTCAGGCGAACTGGTTAAGATTCTGCGCAGTTTGGCTAACTGGAAAATCCCACCACTGGCTGGCCCCGCCCAGTCACTCCTTATCTTGCCTGCTCACCCAGCATAACTGCTGCTGCTCTCTTTCTGGCTCCCTCGTTTGCCTCGACCACACGGTCTCTGGGCCAGCCAGCTTGCCTGGGTGAGCGTGCGAGCAAAGCCCAAATCCCAGTCTAGCTGCCTCCCACCGGGGCCAGCCAGCTGGCCTGCCTTCCACCATGGCTGCATCCCACATGGCGCTCTCCCCATGGCCCAGCTGAGCGGCCCTGATCGCCTGGGTGAGGTAAGAGATAAGTGCAGCTGGGCACCTCCTCGGGGAAGTGGGACTGGGAAGAGTGTTCATCTCCAAAGCCTCCTGTTTCTCTTGCCCTCCGCCTCCTACCATTTCTCTCAGCCTTAATCCATTTCTCTGCCTCCTATCATTTTTCTCCCTGTGCCTCCTACTGCTTCTCGAGGCCCAAGACAAAGCACCTGGTCTGGGCACACAGCCCTCCACGACAGAGCCCTTCCTGGAGAGCAAAGCCTTGGACAATCTGTTCTGTCCTGAAGGCCTCAGAGAGCTCCAGACTTTCCATGCATCTCCACTGGCTCGAATGCCCTGCCTTTTACAGATCCCAATGGGGCCAGCGCCTTGCAGCAGTGCTCCAGGACAGGCAGATGTCCCGGGGCTGCATACGCGCACCCCAGTGGAGCAGCAGTCTTGGCCCCAGAGTGGCATCTCCCCCAAGGGCCGCCTGCCATCAGCCTTACCTTCACAGGCAGCCACGTGCTGGCCCCATTGGGATCTGAATGGCAGGGTGTTCAGGCCGGCGAAAGCGCATGGAAGCTCTGGAAGGTAAGGCCGACGCTGACAGTGGGAGAGGGAGACCTGCTGTGCTCAGCCAAAGAGCTGACTTTTGGGCCCGGCACGCTCAGCTTCTGCAGGGCCTCCGGGCAACTGCCACTTGCTCGCCTTCTCCTTCACCTTAGGTCCCGCATCCAGCCCACGATGGGGGGACGCACCACTTCTGGGCCTTGCCAGCCCGCAGTTGGGCAGGCAGCCCTCAGGGGAGATGCCATGCTGGGGCAGAGACTGCTGCTCTGCTGTGGTGCATGTGTGCAGCCCCAGGACCTCAATCCACCCTTCTGGAGCACCGCCACCACTGGCAGCACTCTGGATCTCACTTTGCGCTTCCGCCCCCACCACTCTGGAGCTCCGCTTCTGCCACTGCCACTGCCGCCGCCACTACTATGAAGCTTGCATTTTGCTGTATGCATGGGAGGCAGGGTGCATGCATGGGGGACGTGCACACATTCATGGGGACAGGGCACATGCATGGCAGGTGTTCACATTGCATTTTGGGGATTCAGGCATGCAAATGCTTTGGGCACTCAGCACCAAAAAGGTTAACCATCACTGATCTATAGTATATAGATTCAGATAATAAAGTTGAAAAAGGTGAACAACAATTTTACAGAACTATAGATACGTTGAGGCTGGATGTGATAAGGAGTGGCTGGGAGGGGAGAGTCGAAACACCCTTTGATGTGAGTGATGTTGAGTTGGCCATGCCCACTCAGTTACATGACTATCCAGCCATGCCCACCCAGTCATTAGGCAGAGAACTGGTTGTTAAAAAATTTGCAGCCCACCACTGAGCTCAGCTACCAAAAATTTCCTACATGAAACCCTGGGAAGCTATGATTCTAACTATATTTGCATAACACAGTGACAAACTAAACACATTTTAGCCTAGGATGTTTTGCAAATTCAACCTATAATGGGGTTTCTTAGTTTAATGTAATGTACAGAAAATAGGATTAACAGACTGAACTAAGGTTATGTTACTCTTGTAAAATAAACAGCTGTTTTCCTCTAGTTGACTTCAACAGTGGGCACTGGGACTCAGGCAGCATATAAATTTAAAGAAATAAATAAACTTTCATTTTTCGTGTCAGCAATGCCAAAGTGATTGGTCACTGCTGCTGCCTGGAAATGTTTAGAGATTTTCCATCAAAGTACTAGCCCTTTTAACATCCATGAAGGTGAGTTACATGCTGGTCAGTCATCCCCTCAGTCAACTAAAATTTCATCCACAAGAAAACAATATGAGGAATGAAGACAGGAAAATATTTTACAGGCTTGGTAACAGAATTTAGAGCATGAGTAATTGGGCACTAAAACTTAGTGGAAATAATGAACTATGAGAATACATCTAGTGACAGAAAGGCCATTGATCATGCAATTCAAAAAAGAGTATTTTTTTAGAAAACAGGTACAGAAGCAAATGAAGGAAAAGAAAATAGGGTAACATATATTGGATTATATGCATAAGGGAGAAAGAAGAATAGAAAATAAGTCATCTTATTCTAGGTCTTTTAGAGAACATGCTTCATCTGAATTTAAGGTCCTCAGCAGAACCTTCATATAAAAATCTGCTTAATACTGTATTAAACTTTTAAAATGTAGGATCAGTTCTGATTTACACTAAATATTATATTGTGCTGTTAAAAAACTAAGACATATATGAATATGAAACAGAAGCATAAGGCTTCTGGACATCTCTGGATGCATGCCTTGTTCAGTGAAGACTAGAGGTAACCAAGCCAAAACAGAGCTGTCGTTAAATGAAACATGGAGACAGAAATTCTGACTGGCAACAGAGTAGGATAAAGGTATTTTCAGGCACATTTAAAGAGATATATCTACATTAAGTTACTCCTTTTTTGGGATGGGTGCCTACTGTGCATTGGAAGCACCTTGTTTCCTGCTATGCAAAGTAGCAAATCCTAGAACAGTGCTCATGTTTAATTCAGACATGCATAATTATTTGCTATTCTTTACAACCAGATGACCAAATAAATATATACTCAAGATCACAGGGCAGAACCAGAAACCATATATCTTGAACTGCATTTTTTCTGTGTCTTAAGACAAAGGAACCACTTCTTTTAACAATGTTGCATTTGTACTCAGTGTTCTGTGCAGAACAGTGAACTTGGCAAAAGTTATTGTCTTATGTTATCCTCCCTAAAACTTCAGATATACTTGATAGATCAATATCGCCTGGCCAAATATCAGCTCTCCTCTTCGTAATTGTTAGAACATCTAATGCAGATATCATGCCTTCAACAGTTTTTCTGTTTAAATGTAGATGCTTTCCCTTCATTGCCTGCCACTTAAGTCTCCATAAGTTTTAATTGTTTTAAAGCAACGGTCACCAAGTGGTGGTCCACGAGAAAACTTTGGGGTCCGCAGAAAAATTATTTGCATTTTTTATATTGCATTAAATCAGGGATCCTCAAATTACGGTTCCTGGGACAGATACATGCAATGAACATTTGTGTTGCTACAGTATGTCTCCCCCTTTGGGGTCTTTTTGTGTGGGTTGGAAAGGGACAGAATTTCCAACATGGGATCTGCTTCAGCTCCTGGTGCGGGGCTTTGGGCAAGGGCTGGAGGGAAGTGCCACTGGTGGCAAAGAGTCAGAGGACCTTGTTCCAGTGGGACTGCATCATGGCCTAGAACTGGCTGACCATCTCAGCCCACTGAGCCTCCAGGCACCTGTACCTGGCCTTACACTCCCGCAGGTCTTCTCTCTGATTGGAAAGCCTATGTTCGTAGTCCTCAGTGAGGTGCTTCTACTGAGCCTCCTTCTCAGTCAGATCCAATTTGAACTGAGCTGTTTTGCCAACTCTTTCTCGTGGTGGCTTCTTAGCTCCAACAACTGCTTCATGTTGGGGCCCTAAGGAACCCGGATGGGGAGACAACGAATGGCTGGGGAGGGGTGTGAATAGAGGCTAGCAAGGCGCCCCTCAATATGATTGGCATCAAGTTGGCCATGCCCACCCAGCTGGTCATTAGGCAGATCATATTAGTGGTCCGCAGGATTTAAAATTATGAATTTAGTGGTCCCTGAGGGGTGAAAAGTTGGTGCCCGCAGTTTTAAAGGATTTATATACTAAATACAAATAAATCATATAAAGATACCCAGTCATTTCCAGATTAAGTCATATTTCCAGTTTGGATTTACTTTACTGCACCCATTGTGTTGAGAAAGCAGCAGGCAAAAAAATCAACTAATTCACACACTAAAAGAAACAATATGAAGATGGACACAACCACAAGCGCCAACAACCAAGTAATTTACACACTAAAAGAAACATGCAGTTGAATACCAGTGCAAATACCCATACGAGCACTTAAAAAAACCCAATACGAAGGGTTCAACATGTGACACAACCAAAATTAACACAACAACAAATACATAGCCCTATTTCATAACTAGAACTCCCTAGGTTCTGATCAGATGGGTTCTGTGCCCCGTCGTAACATTTGGGACGGCACATCTCACGCATGCGCATGAACACCCCACTCATCATATGAAAGAACCTGAAGGATCGAAAACCATTCCAAAAACCGCGCTAGCAAAGCCATGCCGCTGGCTTTCACGTTATAATGAACCCGTTCTTAACCATTCTGTCCCAAATTTGGAATCTTGATTTAAAAACACAAGCAGGGGCTCTTGGTTTCTCTCTTTGAGTCTTCGCGTTTCTTGTTTCCCCATTAAAAACCAATATCGGGCGCTCTCATTACATATGCTAATATATTCGCTGGCAACCCCGCCCCCGGATACTCTTGGCAACGGGGGGGTGCTATTTTTCAGGCAAGGGCTCAATGATTAAGGGAAGTCAGAAGCGTCAAACCTTTGCAGAGGAAATTCTGCAATAGAATCAGCTTCGACTGAGGAAAGCGACATAGGAAAACAGTGAGAAGAAAACGGCGGAGCCGCCGAGGAAGCTTAGAGAAAATATAGACAGACTCAAAATCTTAATTTCCGCTCAAAACCGAAAGCATATGTTTCGTCCGTTATGAGCCTCGATTCACGCAGAATGAAAAGAAAGCGCTTCTTTTCCTATGTTTTTGGGTTAAAGGAAAACAAAGTTTCCGGTGGACCCAAATTGGAGAACTACCGCTCTTCGGAGCCTCTTGACTGTTCACGTAACACTTTTTTCTGTTACGTAATACTTTTTTCTGTACTTTCCTATGTCTGAGGAAAAAAGATTACATTTCCGCTTCCGGTGGAAAGCGGCAATCCCGATGGACTTCCGTTTTGCTGCAAGCGGGCCGCTTCTGCGGTTCGTTCCGTGAGTCTCGTAGGGATTGGACCACTCCGGTGTAATCGGCTTGAGTCCGGATGGCGCTGAGAACGATTCGAATTGAAACCCAAGAAATCCAAAGAAGGAAGCCCGAACTTTAGAGTTTGGAGACAACCGGGACTGCGAGGCGGGAACTCGGAAGGAGAATCAACGGGAGAGGCTGGGCGTCGGCGCTGGAGGGCGTGAAGCCTTGGCAGGCCGCTATGTCACGGGACAAAGTCCGTACTAGCCCTGCGGGGCAGCACCCCTCGGTGAGTCTTGCCACGGGGAACCTGGGGGACCCCGCTTCTTCCCCAGCAGAACAGGTTCTCCCCCGGTTCTTGCGGCTCTTTGGAAGCGGGGCTTCCTGCACAGCCAAGCTGGGGCTCGTCAGAGACCTTTCCGCCCTGCTGGAGGCTGCGGACTCTCGGTGGCTGTTTGGGGCCGCTCCGCCCCTGCTTCAGGAACTGGTGGTTGCCCTGACCCGCTACGCAGCGCCTCTCCAGTGGGAGCCACAGGGAGAAAGATCCCCCAGGGAAAACCCTTCTGGTGCGGCAGGAGCTGAGCGAGCAGTGGAAGTCAGCCTGGTTTTCTGCAACATCCTGGCCAAAGTAGAAGAGGCGAAAGACCTTGAGGGGTTGGGCTCTGCAGCTACCAGCTCAATCCTTCACCACGTGGCAGGACCCATCTTCATCTGCGCAGTAACACATGGGGCAGAGAGGCCATGGACCCAGCCCAGGAGTCAGTGTGGGGCTCAGGAGCTCTTGGCTACTCTGTTGCGTGTTTTGGAGTATAAATCAATACCTGAGTTCCTCAGAGGCACACCTGAAGGTGAACATGGCTGGTTTGTTGTGGTGATGCAGTGCCTGAAGCCAGAACTAACCAAGTGAGTGAGAGTGTTGATCTCTGAAAACAAAGATGTAGGTTCTATTGTAGCCTAAAATAAAATCTGAAATGTCCTTCAGTACAGGTCAAGGACTACCTGTAATCTTGTAATTGAACTTGACAGTATGATTGAGTTTACAGATCAGGACACATCATTTGTACAATTTTACTTTGAAAGAGACCACTGAGAAGCCTTATGGAAATGATGGTTTAGGATTGGGAGTATGCCATTTTAGGATCATGTTTGCCTTCAAATGTTCTGCCAAAAATCATCTTCTTAAAAAATGGATAGGGCTAGCACTCAGAAGTGAATGTAATCAGAACAACTGGAGTTTTGATTTTAAACTGAAATAGGATGAGAAATTTCTAGATTGATAATACCACATGTAAAAAGGAATATTGCTGTTGAATATGTCAACAGTGTTTCATAGTTGCTAAAAAGGCAAATGTGGTTTTATTCTGCATCGATACAAACAAAATTCACTTTATTTTCTGCAGTGGCTAAATAATATGGTCCCCTTTAAATACATTCAGAAAACTTCAGAGAAGCTGAAATAGGTTTAAAGAAGAGCAAAAAAGGGTGAACTCTGGACTAACAAAAAGAATGTTGGAAGCCATCTTTTGCATTAGGCCTTCAGACCTGCCATGTTTATTATTGTGGGAAACTGGGAGGGGGGATTGTATGGAGCAAGGGTGATGTATAGTCATAATAACATTCCTTTCTCAGAAAGTCAAGGACAACTTGCCCTGGACCTGGGAGGCATCTCCAGTTGGGACAATGTTTGGTTGGATCATGTAATGGGCTTGTGGGTGTTGGGCAGGGACTTGGACTTTTCTTTGGGTGGGGAAAACCTAGGATGAACAATGAAATATTATAATTTACCTAAATTTAGTCTAATAAAAGGGGAGTTAAAATAGAAGAGGGAGATAGGAGGCCATAGTTAGTTAGCTTATATTAGTTATGATTGTCAAATGCTATACCCTGTATTTTGCTCTGGGAAGTTGGGGGGAGGGAGGGTTGGAGGGGGGAAGGTTGGGGGGGAGGAGGGGGAGGGAAGGGGAAACATTTGTAAAATTTATTAAAACTTTTCAATAAAAAAAAACAGACCTGGAAACTTTCAGATTCATGTTTTCCCAATATGGTATTTCTAATAAAATGTAACTTTGAAGAAATTCAAGCCTTGGAGATTTATTTCATAGGGGATGTTACTTGGAACCCTGACATAGTAATTTGAAAACTGGATGTTTAGGCTTGAGAAAGTTCAATGAAGTTGGAATGAAATTGCATTCTCTACGTACCTGAGGGAACATCATGCAGAGGTTCAAGACCTGTTCTGTCTATCATCCCTAAAAGCAATACCCAGAATAGTAAATTTATTATAGGAAGGCAGTATTGATTGTTAGAAAAATCTTCCAAATTACCAATTTGACAGATAATCCACTTACCAGGCAAAGTAGTGGACTCTTTGGAGGGTGCATTGAAAAAGAGATTGTACAGAGATGATTCACAATAATTTGTTTTCTTTCATGCCTACTGTGAATTTGAAATCCAATGAAATGAATTTCAAATAAATAAATATTTGTTCTTCCTCTTGGCACCATTTTCACTTTCAAATGCAATGAAATCAATATAGAAGAAGCCCCACAAGGTAGAGTTTAGTTCACTGACAAAATCAACTTTCAAGAAAAATAGCCTCTGCCATCTCAATTTAAAAGAATCATGTACTAAGGGATGGGGAATTCTCTTTGTCTAACCTTTATTTTCTTTCTCTGATTCAGAGAAACATGGCAGTGTAACCCAGCAACAAAGTACGTGTTTTGCTTCATGCTCCAGGAGATTCAGAGACCTTGGCTTGGTGATCACCTGGAAAAAGTTCTGCCACCTTCACTACTGCTATCAGATGATTACCGAGTAGAAAATAAAATTCTGGGTGTACGGTGCCTACATCATATTATTCAAAATGTGGTAAGGAGAAACTGCATGCCTACACTATTTTGCTCTTTCCCTGCAAAAACATGCAGTGGCTATAGTCTCCTAAATTCTCCTCTCTCCAGACAGATAAATAAGATGGGGGAAATGGCTATTAAAACTCACCTGATTAGAACAAAGAATTATTCTCCTATATCAGCCTGAAGCAGACACAACTAAAAACATTAAGGTGTCTTGAAAATTGTTTTATGACATTGAAATAATAATGAGAATAAGCAGCATTAGACAGATAGGATTAGTGTTAGGGTTAGTCTTTGATTTAAATCACTTATTCAACTCAGTTTTCAACATCTCTATTTCACTAAGTCTTTGTGGAAAGGAGATGTTTATGGCTGCTATTTTAGATTTAAATGGGGATAAACATTTATACATAGGCAGGAGCTAATATGAAGATAAATATTGTATTTATGCAGAAAAGAGATATATGCAATCTGATTATTTCCACATGCCTCTTCCTCCTAGGAACAGGAGTTTAAATAAGCAAAAGGGAAAACAATATGGAAAACCTAGCATATAAACCAATGCTCTTAAAACCGTTATATTAAAACCTCAGTTGTCTGTTTAGTGCCTTCCTAGTCTTCTTCAATTTTAGCATAAATATAACAAAAAAGGAATGATGTTAGAGGTGTATGTGCATGTAGCTGTAAATTTCATAATGTCATAAAATGATTGTTGCATAACCCAGCTAAATATACCGCCAGCTGAGATAATCATATGGATGTACTCTTGTTGCAGCCAGCAGCTGTCCTCAGCCAATGTAACAGAATTCAGGTTGTGTATCATGCTCTCTTTAACCATCTCTACAGCAGGGAGGCTCAACTTGTGCAGGTAACGTACAGCATAATCCTCTGCAAGTATTTATTCAAAAATAATTGTCACTGATTTTAGCTGGGCTCATTCCTTATCTAAACAACCCTAGAATTGCAGCCTTAATTTTGCTTATACAAGCCATCCCATCTTAACATACTTTGGTCATAGAGAAATGATAAGTCTTTAGATTGCTGCTCTCTTCTCAACATCCCTATTTGAAAATGATTAGTCCATATTTATCATGTAATTGTTGTTGGGCTGAATTTGGACCCCTTGAAAGAAATGCCCTGCAACTCTGCTGTTCCTCTCTTGACATAAAACTTGCTTGTTCTTTTGGCTGGCCAGTTAACCAAGAGATGTACAGAGCATGGCATTCTCGAGATAAGGTCCGCTATGGTGTTTGCTGAGGTGCAAAGCTGAATCTTGGATGAAAATGGAGAAGGCTCTTTTAGAAATCTTGCCATTGGTTTTTCTAGAATGGTAATGGTAGTTGTGCTCCGTTTTATTTTAAATTTGTGACTTTCCAGATTCTATGAATTAAATCTGGGACTTTCTTCACATAAACATCTCCCTAAATGGAAAAGTAAGGAAGACAAGTATTTAAAGTTCCACCTTCAAGTAAATCTTTGAGAATTATTTTACTTCTGGGTAATTGTGATCAAGCCTGTGCAATAAAAAACAGTGGCCGAGTTCACCCAAGATGTATTGAATATAAATACTGTGTTTATCTGACTTACACTTATTACTTGGGCAAGTGTTTTGATTCTGCCAGATTCTGTACTGCATCTTCTAAGATAGCGCACATTAGTTCAAACATAATTTCAACCACCTGCTAAGTATGTCAGGCTGAGAAGGTGACTAGCTAACTGTCAACCTCGCTAGTTTTGCCTTGCTGCTTCGGTTGTCATAGAAACGGAGGGAAGGGGGTTTAGGCTCACGCGGGCTTTGTAAATCTGGGAAACGAAACCATTTCTTAAGCTGTTATCAGACCAACGGACACTGCATTCCTGGAGGCTGACATGACCAGACGTTTGATCCCACCTGACCTCTGGAAGACCTGTGGATTGGATGATTTATGGTGCACAGGGGAGGGGATGCTTTCTAATTGTAACTTTCGCGCGTTTTGCTTCAGAATCCTGCTTTCCACGGTTGTGTTCATTTCATATCTAGTAAAAGTACCAGTCTTTAACCTATGATGAAGTCTGGGTTTTCCTTTCCTGGATACTGAAGGAAGCATACCTGACACTAACTGAATATCACGGCAGGGACTCTCATGGCAGAATAAAAAGAGAGAATCCACCTCTCAGCCACTCTTTCTGGACATCTGTCCCAAGCAGATGCTCAGATACAGCTGTTCTCATCCCTAACCCAGGTTGTGTTGCTGTGCATATTGGACGTGCTGCTAGTCTTGGAAAGAGCCCCACAGCAGTTGTCCCCTAAACCCCGACGTGTTACAGCCTCTGACAGAGTCCTCCAGCTGTTACTGACCCACATGGAAGCAGAGAGCCAGGTTTCTTTGCGGAGAATATATGCCAAGAGCCTGCCTGCCTTTGTTGAGAGGTAAAAAATGCCCCATCTATTCTTCTTCATTGCTTGGTAAGGAGGGATGCCCTCTCCTCACATAGCTTCTAATTCTGAACCAATTTGTCTTTTGAGAGGCTCGGCATCCGGATTGTTCATCATCTGAAGCGGCTGCAGCGAGTGATTGTGGGATACCTGGAAATCCCTGATGGACCAGAGGAAGCTGCTCGGATTGCAATGCTAGAAACACTGAAGTGTACAATAGAGTACGCCTGGCCTAGGTATTTAAGAAGAGGCATGAACCCTAAAAGCTTTGGGTGCCTCCCTTACAGAGCCAGAGAAAATTGCCACAAAACTTGATAGATGTGTATATGTGCATTGTATATCAGAAGGGAAGAATTGTGGAATAAATAATCTGTAATCCTATAAGGCAGAAGCATTTGGGGTACAGTTCAGTGGGGGGAAAAAATCCCCAAACTGCTGCTTTAGAGTCAAGGGGCCATTCATGCCAAGAAAACATGCTGAAAAGTAGATCCTTTTATTCCAGCTCAGTAAATCGGGTCCCCAACGCTGGGCCACATCTATTGGGCCATGGCTATTCAGAACCAGGCCACACAAGCGTGCACTGAGATGAGTTGAGTTATGTGGGTGTGCATGTACACGCCAGCCTGCTGCTCACATGGCCCAGTTCCCCACTCCTTCCCTTCCCAGCTGGCTCACTAAGCCCCAGAGGTTGGGGATCGTGTCACTAAAGAATTGGTCAAGGCTACAGTGGTTATCTTGACTATTATAATGGTCATAGCCTATCCTGTGACAGTAGACCCCAAGCATGTAGCTTTTCGAGCTAGGTTGGATTTGGGTTCCCAGGTATACCAGGGGATCATTTGTCTCCAGAAATAGTCCTACCAACTAAATCTCCATCTTCCTGCCACAGAATGACTTGTCGTCTTGCTATAATTCTCAAGGCTTTGCTGAGGATGATGTGGGATATGGTCACAGATAGGAGCACCATCCCTGAACCTGTGAAAGCAACTTTGCTTCAGAGAGCCACCAAATGCCTCCTCTTGTTGAATCACTGTTCCCAAGGACAGGTGAAGGTGAGCCAAGTTTCATTCCTAAAGTGAACCGAAGGTGTGGAAAAAGCAACCTAGGTTTTCAACAGAAGAGAAGGAAACTTCGGGGGATACGTTTGATTTGTATATCTGTTCACTAGGAGTTGATCTAACATGCTCAGAATTCC
The DNA here is from genome assembly GCA_030761175.1 of Masticophis lateralis. NCBI lineage: Eukaryota > Metazoa > Chordata > Lepidosauria > Squamata > Colubridae > Masticophis > Masticophis lateralis. The sequence continues at coordinate 1,780,304 of JAUDYJ010000008.1, forward strand.
TCTCATTTCGTAGAAGTCTTGAATATACATGTCTAATAAAAACCCATTTTAGAAGCATTCTATATTCCCCTTTTCCTCTTTGAACTTGCAAAGGGACCTCTGAAGATATTTTTCCTGGTCTTTAAAAATGCGCCCCCCCCCCCCCCCCCCCCGAAGGTATCTCTTCCAGGGCACAGCCTGGTAAGATGGCAAGAATTCAGGACATAAAGCATGAAATCTAATGTGAGAGCATAGACAGTTATAAACTAAGTCAGTATTTTTCAAACTTTGACAACTCTAAGATATGAGAATTTTAACTTCCAGAATTCTTCACCTCCACCAGCATGGGGAATTCTGGGAGTTTGAAGTCCATCCATCTTTTAAAGTTACCAAGTCTGAAAAGTATCAGTGATTTAGATCACTGTGTGTGATGCTGCCTGGGAAACAAACAGGACAGAGCAAAAAGCAAAAGATAACCTCTTCCCCTTTCTCTGCCAGGTCCTATTGCAAGGAGTCTACCAAAGCTGTGAAAATGAACACCTCAAGGAATGCCTTCAGCAAATACAAGAGGATCCTGTCACAAGTTTGTCTGCTGAAAAACTCCAGAGAGATGTTGGTGAAGGGGATGCCTGTTTTTTGAATCTGGATGGAAAAACTTCAGTTTTTTAAGAATGAGAGAATGTTCTTGCTCTTCAACAGTAACAGTAAAAGAAAATAACTTTTTTTTTTTTTGCACGTCTGCTTCTCGGGAAGGGCAGCAGAAGCAAATACTAAAAACAGAAAGCCAGACTCACTTGTTCTAGTTTGCTTATTCCTCCATCTCTTTTATACGAAAAGCTTCCAGGCAGTTCCATGGTGAAGACATGTACAATTATTTCACAGTCCAAGTATTTTTTTTGTCCTCAACTCCCAAGTAATGTCTCTTTGGACTTGGACTGAGGTTCCAATTCCTGCTCATACTCTATTTCAACATAAGCTCGTTTCTGCCTGAATGGCCCTTTCAGTGGAGTTTTCCCCTTAGACTTGGGTTCTAATTCTTTCTCTTCCTCCTCGCTGCATGTCACCTCTTCGCTACTTGACTCCAGTTTATCCATTTCCTTCAATAGAAAAAAAATGGAAGGTTAGAAACAACAGGGAGGCAATCCAAACACATTTTACTTACTCCCAACACACTATATTTCCTTGCTGCCAACATTCTCCACCAAATGGCTGTACTATACGAATTGCCAATTCTGAAAGTCATTGCTTTCAATTTGAGGTATCTTTGATCCCCAGAGACTAAGATTAACATTAAAATTACTTCATTGCTGTTCTTGGATGATCTTGGCATTTTATAAAATTGTTGAATTGCAATCTTCAATGTGCTGCACTTACCTCAAAATCGCTGAGATCACTCTCATCAACTTCTACATATTCCCTTTTGTTCAAATCCTACAAGGAAAGCATAAAAAAAGATAACTGATCCACAGAGCAGTAGCACTTGTTCATGTATAGCAACCATTCCTTTCTCTGTTCATATCTTGATTTGTTATCTCTGTCATCTTTGTTCTCATTTTCTGTTGTTTTCTTGTATTTTTTAATAATTTGTAAATCACTAAAAAGCAGAATAATTTTTATTAGGACTTATGGACAGTCAACTAGAGAAGTCTCATGGGCCAGTTTTATATATAGTATACAGCTGTTACATGCACAAAGATGGAAGACTCCAGGCATATCCATAATGAAGATGGTTGAGTGTGCAGAGATGGCTAAATTGATTTGTTTAAGTAGAACTACAGTTACTTTTGTAAAAGGCTGGAAACTCTTTATGGACTTTTTGCTGAAAATGAATAAAAATGAAATGAAATGAAACTGAAATGATTTTTGGTTTAAAAGGTCCATTTATGGGGAAAAAGAACTACAAAATGCGATTTGGAATAGTGGAGATGGCAATTAATATGAAGACACTTATTTAGATACCTTTTTTTTCTCTTTTGTTCTTTCACATTTTACTTTCCCTTCCTACCTTTTATATTTCTAGTTGTTTAAACTTATGTAAAATCTTATAAAATTTTTAAAAGAATAATTTGTAAACCATCCAGAATTGCTCAGAATCAGGTAGCATATAAATGTAATGTTGCTTATTAATTCATTTAATATGGGAATCTTTATGGATTTTCCTACCTTTTATGTTTCTGTAGTTTTTAAAACTTATGTAAAATGGTTAATAATAAAAATTACTTTAAAACAATTTGTAAGCCCCCTCCACCCCACCCCCGAGTTGCTCAGGATCAGGCAGCGTATAAATTTTATTTATGAAATTTAACCCCCAATTCCCAGCCTTCAAGGAAGGAAAAAGGAGCATCTTTGTGGACACCTCATTTGGGGAAGCAGGAGGCACCAAGTTAATGAACCTACTGTAATGCAGCCATTATGAAGCTTGGCTTTTTTAACACAATCTAAAATTCTGGGTTAGCCATAAAGTAGGGCCCAAGTCAGTATTCTACCATTTTACCCTCCTCTTAAGTGCCAAGTTACGACTACAGATCCTAGAATCCCCAGCCAGATTATCTCTGCCTTCTGGGGGGTGCAATTCTAATTGGTGGAAACTTTATATTTACTGACTACATGTTTATTTTTTCTGTTACTCTCAGTAAGACCACCCAACAGAAGAGCAGATTATGATGATGATACAATAGAAAGCTGTACATTGTAGACTTTTTTTCCTTCAATACATGCAATCGCCCACTGCTTCAGGTACACATACAGTTGCAGGAAAAAGTATGTGAACCCCTTGGGATTATGTGGAGTTTTGCATGAATTGGTCATAAAATGTGCTCTGAACTTCATCTAAATCACAGCAACAGAAAAACACAGTCTGCTTAAAATAATACTACACAAACATTAGATGTTGCCATGATTTAATTGAACATAACATGTAAACATTCACAGTGCAGGGAGGAAAAAGTATGTGAACCTTTGGACTTAATAACTGGTTGACCCTCCTTTGGCAGCAATAACCTCAACCAAATATTTCCTGCAGTTGCAGATCAGATCTGCACAATGATCTGGAGTAATGTTGGACCACTCCTCTTCACAAAACTGTTTCAGTGTAGCAATATTCTTGGGATGTCTGGTGTGAATCGCTCTCTTAAGGTCATGCCACAGCATTTCAATTCGGGTTGAGGACTCTGACTGGGCACTCCAGAAGGCGTATTCTGTGCTGTTGAAGCCATTTTTTTGTTGAATTACTTGTATGCTTTGGGTCATTGTCCTGTTGCATCACCAATCCTCTGCGGAGCTTCAGTTGGCGGACAGATGGTTGTACGTTTTCCTGCAAAATGTCTTGATAAACTATGGAATTCATTTTCCCATCAATGACAACAATCTGTCCAGGCCCTGAGGCAGCAAAGCAGCCCCAAACCATGATCCTCCCTCTGCCATGTTTTACAGTGGGGACGAGGTTTTGATGTTGGTGTGCTGTGCCTTTTTTTCTCCATACATAGTGTTACGTGTTTTTCCCAAACAACTCAATTTTGATTTCATCTGTCCACAGTATATTTTGCCAGTAGTGCTGTAGAACATCCAGGTGCTCTTTTGCAAACTTCAAACGTGCTGCAATATTTTTTTTGGACAGCAATGGCTTCCTCCGTGGTGTCCTCCCATGTACTCCATTCTTGTTTAATGTTTTCCTTATTGTAGATGTGTCAACAAAAATGTTAGCATGTGCCAGAGATTTCTGTAGGTCTTTAGCTGACACTCTAGGATTCTTCTTTACCTCATGAAGCATTCTGCGCTGTGCTCTTGCAGTCATTTTTACAGGACAACCACAGCTAGGGAGAGTAGCAACAGTGCTAAACTTTCTCCATTTCTAGACAGTCTGTCTTACCAGGGACACATGAACATCAAGGCTTTTGGAGATACTTTTGTAACCCTTTCCAGCTTCATGCAAGTCAACAATTCTTGATCGTAGGTCTTCTGAGAGCTCTTTTCTGTGAGGCACGGTTCACATCAGACAGTGCTTCTTGGAACCAGTACACCCAAAACAGGTGTGTGATTTTAAAGGGCAGGACAGCTGTCAGCAACACATCCAATATCATCACACTGATTGGAGTCAAGGTTGGCTCACTCCTGGCTCCAATTAGCTCTTGGAGAAGTCATTAGACTACGGGCTCACATATTTTTTCCTCCCTGCACTGTGAATATGCACATGTTTAATTAAACCATGGCAACATCTAATGTTTGTGTAATATTATTTTAAGCAGACTGTGTTTTTCTATTGTTGTGACTTAGATAAAGTTCAGAGCACATTTTATGACCAATTCATGCAAAACTCCACGTAATCCCAAGGGGTTCACATACTTTTTTTTGCAACTGTATGTGTTCAGCACTCTTCCCCTTCCACTGGTTGAAGAAAATCAGTAAGAATTTTAAAAGCATTACTTGTTCCTCCTCTGCTTCTTTCTCCACCTCTGAGTCACTTTCGCTTTCAGCTTCATGCTGCTTCAGAGCTTTGTCAAAAGCATGGATGGGGAAGTTGTAGATATCGCCGTACTAATGAAAGAAATGTCAAGAACAGGAACGCATTAAGACAACTTCCGAAGATCTGTAACAGTGCTAATTTCCACCGAAGTCACTTTAGAAGGCATTGCTGCATCTTGCCTTATAGTGAAGCTTTGATTTAAGGCAGGGCTGTCAAACTCGCAGCATCACGTGTCATATCAGGACTTTTTCCCCCTTCACTAAACCGGGCAGGGGTGGGGCCAACACATGATGAATCCAGCCCATGAGTTTGACAGCCCTGATTTAAGGGATTGAGGGGTCAGGGGGTACCCACGATTCTCAGATGTTTGTTAAATCACTTTACATCCTTCACAATGATTTTCATAAATAGCCTAAAATTACCGTATTTTCTGGCGTATAAGACGACTTTCTAACACACAAAAATCTTCTCAAAAGTTGGGGGTCGTCTTATACGCCGGGTGTCAGTCTCCTGTAACCAGGCAGACCAGCCCGAAAGGCTTTGACGAGCCTTAAATGGCTCCCAGGAGCCAAGCTGAATTGCCTGCTGAGTTGCCGCTAATCAGCTGAGTTACACGCAAGCCCCCTGTAAAAGGAAAAAACTTTCCTTTTACACAACGCTGGCCATCCCAGCTGAGATTAGCAGGCAACTCAGCTGGGATCGCCAGAGCTTGGATGGCCAAGCGCTGTGTAAAAGGGAAAAACTTTTCTTTTACACAACGCTGGCCATCCCAGCTGCTAATTTTTGCCTGCTAATTGGTACATAGCAAAAATCCCCCCCACCTCCAGCTTGCTTACCTTAGCTGCTAGCCGCAACGCTTGTCTTGCCTTGCCTGCAATCCATTGCATCATCGAGCAACTAAATCTCCCTGCCTGCTTGATTGCAGGCAGGGAGATTTAGTTGCTTGCTGATGCAAGCAAGTTGTGGACTTCAACTCCCAGAATTACTCAGCCAGCAAAGCAAAGCTGGCTGAGGAATTCTGGGAGTTGAAGTTTACAAGTCTTCAAGTTGACAAGGTTGGAGACCCCTGTTCTATTGGTTAAGTTTTTTCCCCCTTTGGGAGCTTTAAAAAAAATAGTTAATTGGGGGGTTTTTTAGTTGTTCTTTTTTAGACCTAGCCATTTAAAGGCTAGGTCTAAGTTTTAGGCTAGGAAGTTTTAAATTTAGCTTTCATATAAAAATAAAAATAAAAATAAATAAAAATAAAAACAAATAAAAATAAAATGTGTGCAACTTTCTGAGATTTAATGTGTTTCTGTAGTGTTTCACTCTAACTACACAAACACACAAAATCTCACAAAGCTGTATGTGGAATTTTGTGTGTGTAAACCCACAATGTAAAAGTTGTTTTTTGGGGCTTTTTGTGGCTGTGTGAGGTTCCTGCTTATTGCAGGGGCCATTTTGGGTCTAGCACAGCTGCTTTTACATTGTGGGTGAGCCAGTTGATGTTTTTTAATTTTTATTTGATGTGCGTTGGAAGAGGGGTCGTCTTATACAGCAAGTATAGCCCAAACCCTATATTTTTACAGGAAAAGTTGGGAGTCGTCTTATACGCCCAGTCGTCTTATACGCCGGAAAATACGGTAACTGCTTCACCTGGTCTATCTATTTTGACAATATGATTGTTTCAAGGGCTATCCAGCTCAAAATTTGGTCTGCTGCACCTGTCCAATAAATGAGGGTTCATTAAATGGTTCTCCATATTGTAATTTCTAAAGGTTAACTATATGCTTCATACTTTTTTTTTCTTTTATGTATCCTTTTTTGGAGGGTTTTGGAATCCTGAATAGATTTGCCACCACTATATCCTAACTCTTTTATTTCTCTAACAACTTAGAGCAGAGGTGTCAAACTCAAAGCCCAGGGGCCAGATCTGGCCCGTGGGGTGCTTAGATCTGGCCCACAGGGCCGCCCTGGAAGCAGTGAAGGACCGGCCCACAATGTCTCTGTCAGCGAAAATGAAGCTTGCAAAGCCTCCATTTTCACTGGCAGAAAGTTGCAGGAGGCCATCACAGCCAAAAATGGAGATCGCAAGGGCCACAGGTGGCACTCCCAACCTTTGGTTTTGCTGGCAGAGGGTTGCAAGTCGTTGCAGCCAAAATGGAGCTTGGGAGCCTGTTTTCGATGGCAGAGCCTCAGGCCACCACAGGCACCCCCAAGATGAGTGACGTTGGCCACGCCCACCTTGGCCCCCCAAGGCCAAACACAACCCTGATGCAGCCTTCAATGAAATTGAGTTTGACACCCCTGACTTAAGAGGAAGCCTGGGAATCTCCAGTCCAGACTATTTGCCAGCTGTTGAGTAAACTCCTCCTGAACTCCAGAGATTATTTTCTGCTCCCTCGCAGAATCTGTTCCTTAAGCTAAATATCACGATTCAGCTCTTGCCTCTGAGACATAAAGGCCAGAGCAGGTAAGCTACCTGAGTGCCTTTCCTCCACACTATGTAAATGGCCTGGCAACCCAACTTCTTTCTGATCTTCCTGCTAAGAGATCATACCGTATCTTGCTTGAGTCTCTCCAGTAATTCCTTTTCAATTGCGTTGTCCAGCTGAGCTGCAATTAAGGCTTTTTCCTAGTAGACAAAAATGAACAAGTCAATAGGACAGTGGAAGATGAAATACAGTACTATGTGAGAATGGGTTGGTTCCTTCCATCCTCTTCCTCAAAAAAAAAAAAAGGATTTTCCAAATCCTTTAGCATCATGCATATGTACTTTTGGTTATCATGCTCAATACAAACTCAGTATAAACAGATACATTCCAAAGGAGTGGACAGGGTGAAATCTTAGCACTCTAAACTGGATCAGCATCTGAGGATTTGTTCATCAAGTAGGCAAACTCCTGGACTTTATGGGGTGAGGGTGTCCACTAGGTGCCGGCACCCAGAGCTTATGGTCAAAATGTTGCAACAACTAAAGGAAACAGCATCAGAGCCTGGGAACTTCTACAGGGGCTGCTTTGAGAACCAAAACAACAAAGAATGAGGAATCTCTGTGCCAGATAAGGTGTTTTACCTCACGTCTTTTTTCACGCCTTTCAATCTTTTTGCTTAACGGAACAAGTTTCCTCCTGAAAGAGACAGAAGATGTCAACAAAACAGATGTCAAGCAAACCAGGTGTCAAGAAGCTGCAGCTCTCTCAGGCAGCAACAGGCCTGTCTCACAATTGTAGCGATAACCCCTGCTGAACTGGACAAGCCTAGGCAACGCCACTTACTGCCTCTTCAGTGTCAGCTTGCGGATTCGGATCAGGTACTGGGTGATCTTGGTAAAGCGCTGCTTGCATTTGTGCCGGATGAAGCGAGGCCAGTAGATGAGATTCTCATCAATCTCCTCTAATGCTTTCTCGTAGTTTTTGCTCAATCGGACCTGCCAGAAATGAAAGAGGAGGAGGCATGCAGCAAAGAGCCATGGTGGCGCAGTAGTTGAAATGCAGTATTGCAGGCTGACTCTGCCCACTGCCAGGAATTCGATTTTGACTGGCTCAAAGTTGACTCTGTCTTTTATCCTTTCAAGGACAGTAAATTGAAGACCCAAATTGATGGGGGCAATATGCTGACTCTGTAAACCGCTTAGAGAAGGCTGTAAAGCACTATGAAGTGGTATATAGATATGTGTAAGTGCTACTGCTATTTCTGAGAAAGGGTAACACTAAAACCTGAAGCAGAATGAGAATCTCGAATATCAGAAGGAAGCAAGATTACATTATCTTTCTAGAGATGGGACAACAGAAACTAAATAAGGGTCACATACACACCATACATTAACATTCACAGGAATACTGATGGTCAATATATTTTCCAAGTCAACAATGCCAGCGATCAGATTCCTACAACTGAACACTTCTTCATGCTTTCTTTACTAAATATCTTTTTTTTTAAAGGCTATCATTGTCTACAGTCAGTCCCAATTGTAAACTTAAAAGGAATTTTTTAAAAGATCCCAAATTCACATACACATACAAAAGAACTTACTCGTTCCCAGAGCCGACTGGGAAAAGCAGACCGTTCAATGGTCTTCATGTAAAGGTAACATTGTCCTAAAACATGAGTAAAAATAAGCAGTGATATGAAACGTTTTGCCACATTCTTACTTACAGATACAAGCTATCTGCCCCAAAAGCATTAACCCATACATTCTACAAGTTCCTGTGATTGATGAGTTTCCCCCTGAGATCTGAAGAGGTCCCACCCTGCTGGTATTTCAAAGGGCCTTAAAGACCTGGCTCTTCAGCCAGGCTTTTGGTGAGGACAACTGACATCCTTTTCTTTCTTTTCCTTGTTCCCTTTCATGTTTGTTTCCTTTCTTATCTTTTGTCTTGAGCTGTTTCTGTATTCTTTGTTATTAACAACAGTAATCACTCAGAGTCACTGTGAGCATGTAAATTTGTATACTATTATTGCTTTTGTCGCAATCTAAGCTGCCGTTTAACTTTCTTTCAAATCTTACTGTTGATGGACCTTAACAAATCCTGCTCTATTAAAGCAAAAATACTGTGATATTGAAAAGCCTCAGTAAGAACACTTACCTTTCTCTTCCTTAACAGTAGCATATTGACTGTTGGCTAAGGGACAGGATGAGCGATTGCACAGGCCTGTTATATTATATTCATTTCGGCAAAAGCTCTGAGTTTTTGTTCTGTAAAGGAAAAAGTTGCAAAGGTAGTCCCTTTTAAATACCATGCATTATTTCTCATCTCCATTATTGAATATTACCACAGAATCATTAGGCCTAATAACAAATTACAATCCGGGTGCTTTGGGACTCCCATATCCAAAATCCCCATGGCCCAAATGCATCTTTGTACATAGGAAGAATGCCAAGAAAAATAAATCCTTAAAAATTCACTACTGCTCCCTAAATAGATATACTGTAATTTGAGTAATGCAAAAACACAATTTCTGGATAGTACAAAGATTCTAAAAAGTAAATGTCCTCAGATCCCAGTCCTGCCTTTCTACAATTTCTTCAGCAACATAACAAAAGTGGTTTAGCATTACATTCCTCCAGGATGTTTTAAAACTCTCCATTTCAGCAAACAACTCTGGAATTCACAAGCAGTCTCCCATACAAGTCCTGACCAAGGCTGGCCTTGCTTACTGTCTAAAATTAGTCAAAGTGATTGCTTTGAGCTATGGGTGTTGCTTTGAGCTATGGCATTAAGGATTCTACTCAACTGCAAACAGATATTTCTGGACCGAGATGAGCTGAGGTGGTTCAGCAGTTAAAGAATGCAAAGAGGCTAATTCTGCAGATTGACAGCCATTAGATCCTGACCAGTTCAGAGCTGACTCGGCCTTCCATCCTTCTGAAATCAGTAAAATGAGGAACCAGATTGTTGGGGGAAATATACTGACCCTATAAACCCCTTAGAGAAGGCTGTAAAGCACTATGAAACAGTATATAAGTCTGTGCTATTGCTACTGCTGATATTTTTTTCTAACAGTCTCCTTACAAGCATGCTGGTTGAGGAAAATGTGAGTGAATTCATTATTCAAATTCATTGTACAAAAAAATCCAGCCCAAGAGAAAACCACCTGGAGTGTCTCAAATGTTCTGATCATAAATCTCATAAAACCTATCACTGGCATCGCGTCTGAGATACATCAATCATGTAATCCAGAACATTAGAAGAGACTAGTTATCTTCCCTTCAGTTCTAATCCTTGATATATAATATCAAGCATATATAGTAAAAATACTCACTTGATCTTAAACGAGCAGAACTGTTTATTGCCAAGAGTATCCCAAACAATCTAAGAGGAAAAGACAGTGTTAATGATTCTTCCCATGCTTTTCAACTGAAAACGTAGACATCTTGGTGAGGTTCTTTTGGTGAACCAAACAAATTATCTTTTAACAATGATGCACACTTGATGCCATTGTTTTTGTTTACCGATTTTCATTTTACATTAGCTATCTTGGGCACTCTACTAATATGGACATACAATTTCCTTAATAAAATAGCAGGAAGATGTCATGTGGCATCTTCAACATTATTATAATTATAATAATAATAATAACATTATTCAAGCAGAACAACGAAGCAATGCGGTTCTAGGGATCTATTGTATTAGTATATTAAAATACATGTGTTGTATGCAATTGGCAATATGTACAAACAGGGAGCGATATAGGCTAAAAAGCCATCAAAGCAAGCATATATAAAGCATATCTGTACCTCAACTATATATAGTTGAGCTTTCTATTGAAATGTAAACATGTTTTGGCTTTTTTGGCTTTTATCTGCAAATTTCCACACACACATTCTGGTTGCTCTTCTCTCCTCTCCACACCCAGATCTTAATGCTAGAGTCAGGTATACAGCAATAGCATTCTGTACATGCATAGAGCTAGTGTCTACACCCAGACCCTAATGCTTGGAGTCGTGGATAAAACCGTACATGCTACCGCATTCTCTTCTCTTGAGGCTGTAGTTAGGAAGAAGACGGCTCTTGGCAAGTACTCTTCCTAAAAGCTCAGCAGGCGTCCCAAGGAGTGGATCCCGACGCTCAATGCAGCCCAGGAGCGTCCAGCTTCAACAAGCTCCTCTCCCACGTGGAAGGAGGAAGCCCATCTGGGGGCGACAGAGCAGCTGGCGGTCCCCGTAGCCTCCGAACGGAACCACGTCCGTTTCCCAGAATAACTCCTCCCCGCCAACCCGGGATCTCAGGTCACCTCTCCCCCAACTCACGTCGTCTGAATGCATTTCACCGCCGCGAAGCAACCTCGTCAGGTAGACGAGGATGGAAGCCTGGACGCGGAAATCTCGCGAGAACTCAGAAGACCAAACTCCGCGAGGCAGGGCGATGACTGCGCATGCTCCACCATAGATTTTTGAAGACGTGCGCGCCGTGGTGCACTGATGGGTTCAGTGGAACTTTATTCTGTTCGCTTCTTCCCGTTAGAAATTAGTTCTATTGATTTTCGCCCACCTTGGGGCCTTATCTCCCCTGACAAAAAAAAAATCTATTTAAGGCATCTCATATTAAATTAAAGACACTTCTTTCTCTTAACTTGGGGTCAATTTTGTCCCAGGATAAGATGAAACACTACTTGAAAGTCGCTTCAGAGAAAGAGATGGAAAAAGCAGACTGGGGCACATTCATGTCCTGGTTAGGAGTGAGGATGTCTGAATAGAGCTTGTTCTTGGAAAGATGCAAAAGAGATATCCAAAGCCTTCCAAAACTGGGCAGAGAAGAAAGCTATCTAGGATTGTATACTTGGATGGAGTTTTTTTTATTTCAGGAACAAACAGGGTATTTTAGAAATCCCATGGTTGAGAAGTCAAAATGCATGTTGGGGGGGGGGGGGGGGGGGGGGGGAGAAATAAATAAAGCACACCACTTCCGTATTGTTTGCAAGAATATTATATAGAGATGTTTATGCAGTCAGCATTGGAGCTTGACTCACCTTTCATCTTTCCATTATAAATCTTGTTTTGTAACAATTGAGACCAGCCTGTCATTAAGCAAAGAAGTCATGAAATGAAAATGCTTCTGTGCTTATGATCTGACTTCAGCTTTCCTTTGCTTTAGAGTCCTGTGAAGGTTGTAAGAGGGACGTTTGGTCATAAAGTTACCTTTTCATCAATATTATAAATGTAAATGGTCACTAAATGAGACAATTGCTAAACGAGGATGATTTGCATAGGAAACATGAGAGACCCAATGCTCTTTCTGTGTTTGGCCACTGGGGATGGCAGAAATCCTTGCGGTGGCTTCTGCTTAGAGTTACTAACTGTCTGATAAAAAGAGTCCATGTATCCAGCAGGTATAGCTTCAAAGTCAAACATTGTCCAACTTTTTGAATATCAAGCTGTCTTTTCTCTGAGGGGCAAATCTTTCTTAATTAGTGATAAGGCACTTTAATACTGTAAGTGACCTTAATTCGAGGGTCCTTGGTGCTCTCTGAGCTTGGTTATTGCAAACGTTCATTATCCAAACTAAGTCACATCATCAGTGCAAAGATTCTATTTCAAACCTGTGTCACAAATATTATTCTTTATGGTTGACCTTAATTTGTTGATTAGTACTCTACCTGCCAGTTTTTGCAGCTGCCTGAAACATCTTAATCAGTTACCACCCCCTGAAGTCTTTTGCTTCCTAACAATCCAGCACCTTTCTGGGATTGAAAACCTAGCCTTTCTAGTGCTGGAAAAAAAATGTAATTTCTTATAAGTCTTTGAGAGGGGCAGCTTTTTACCATAAATTTTGTTGTGTTGTGGAATGAAGGGACCAAACAACATTCCTGGGTCAACCAGAGAGAGTTTATTTCCGGAGGTTCAAAGCCAAATTCGTACCTGAAACTTTGAACAAAGAAAACAGCTCTGATAGACAGTTTATATATGTTTCCAAGACAAAGGATTCGGTGAGATCATGCATTTTCCATATATGGTTAACATGAGCTCCTTGTTTCCTAAGAACTTTAAAATATCTGGACAGTTTATACACATATTGTTTCAATACTTTGTCTCTGGGAATCAATACATATGCTTTCTGGAGTGAAAGCTACTCCAAACAACAATTCATATGATGATATTCCAATATTCTTTCTAGGTTGGATCTAACTAAACTCTTGACACTTCTGTTGCAGTAGCATTATTGCAGAGAAAAGCTTCAACCCACCCTGTGAGGTGGTCCACTATGACCAATAAATATTTTACTCTCCCCACTTTTGGTAATTCTGTAAAGCCCACTTGAATACATTGAAACGGTCTTAAAGCTGGTGGTCTCCCACCCACCTGTTGTTTCCTGACAGCTTGTTTATTCACCTTTTTGCAAATCAAACATTTGTTTATAATTAACTTTGCTAAAGGATATATCCCAATACAACCATAGCATTTTAAAAGTTCATTTACAATAGCTTGAATTCCCCAATGACTCAACCCATATTTTTCCAAATGTATGCACTATCCCCAAATGCATACTTCGAATCTGCCTATTTTTCCTTCCAAGATGCATAAAGCCCTTTTTTTAAAAAAAAAAAATTTGATTTATATGCCGCCCCTCCCCAGAGACTCAGGGTTACAATGCATTAAGCAATAGCCTTCACACTTCCGCACATTCATACAAAGTCAGTTTATTGCCCCCACAAACTGGGTCCTCAATTCACCCACCCCAGAAAGGATGGAAGGCTGAGTCAACCCTGAGCCCGGCAAGCAGACAGCTGGAGTTAAATTACAATACGAGCTATTCAGGCTCCCTATCAATAGAGCTTGATTTTGTGCATACAATTCACAGGTTTGAGCAGACCAATTTCAAGGCAAACCCCCTGCTTCCAGGATCTCTTTAGTGTGTCCCTTTATAATAGCATATCTGTTTTTCCGTACTCCCTCCTCCACCCTAGAGGAACCGTCCATAAAAATTGCTCCTCCTTTCTCCAGGGGGTGTTCTTCCAAATCAGGTCTTATTTTTGTTTGTAAATCAATTACTTTAGCACCATAATGTTTTCATCCACACTGATCCATTGATCTGGTGTTGGCTAAGAACTGTGCTGGATTCAAATTGTGATCTATAGTTAAAATCAAGTCTGTCTGCTGCATTTAAATTGCTTCATATTTTAGATGGGGTGCTCACAATAAAGGCTTCCCCAAAAGTCAATTTCCTACTTTCTTGTACTAATATTGGGTAGCAGCAATTGTTTGAATACATACTGGCCATCCCCTTATTACTGGGTCCATTATTTTTGACAGGAATGCCACGGGTTTCTTTTGTCCTGCCCAGTCCTGAGCCAACATCCCTTATGCAATTCCATTTTCTGTGTTTTCAAAGATTAGATCCCACTACTAAATTCATAATTCAAAACCAAGTATTTGACCTCATTTCGAAATATTGACAATTCTAGTCTATAAAAGATTAATGAGAAGTACTATCAGAAAAATATCAGAAGTGGAACCATTGTTAGAAATGTATCATCCCACTGTATTAAAACATCCATATGAAGATTTGATTTAAAAACAAGTTAGTATTCAAATAGTTGTTACAGCCACATGTTTTAATGGAAATTCTTCACATGTTGCTCTTTAAAGATTCAAACAGAGAGGAAGGGGAGGACCAGGGGGAAAAAACAAAAACCCTCTATTAACTGAAGATGTCAGTGTTTCCAGGCTGCAAACAGAATTCCATTTGGGAATAACTATAGTTCACATCATAATGCCCCAAAAACATCACAGAATGAAATATTGTGGCAGGGTAGGGGCAAAGCAATTGCTTACAAAAGACAACAGCTTCCAAATTGTGGAGCTTAGTCTCAATCTCTTTAAACCTAAAATCAAGCCTGCAATTTCCTTCACCGACTTTGACCAAACATAATTCCAAGGAGTGTTCAGCTACCTATGTTTTTCTTGCCAAACTTTTCAGAGAACTGAACAGTATTTCTCCAAAACTGAACCAAACTTCACTAACTCTGGAGTATGATTCACAAAAAGCAAACAAAACTTAACAAAAGAGTGATAAAGAATAAGCACAAAAACAGATAAGAACAAAAGAATATTCAGACATATTTGGTACATAAAGGATATCTGTATCCTCCTTCAACCAAAGAACAAATCTGATCTCCTCTCTTCCCAATGTCCATGTAAAACAGCCTCTGTACTATTTGTATCTATTAATAGTTTAGGGATAACAGAGCTGCAGTTCATTGTAATGCCATTCAAGATGGAACAATTAGACCAGAACTTAAATAATCCAATGCAAAATCATTTACAGAGGGTTCCTCCAGACATGATTCATTGGAAGGGTTATTCTGAATTAAATTTACTCTTCCAGTGTAGCATTCATGACATAAAAATCTGGGTTTTTACTTTCTCAGAGAGTACAAGTTTTGCTTTAGGTTATTTATAGTCACTTTCACAAACTTCCAAGAAACTAGAACCTCAGTTCCAAGTCTTGCATAGAAATAATGGTTTATATGATGAATGCAAATATTCCTCCCCCAAAGAGCCGAGAGTGGCTTCAGAACAGCTCTTTAAATAAATCCTATCAAGTAATAGAAATACTATTAAAGTGTGCATTTTTGGAGGCTTATTTGCAGGGTGAATCTCTAGAAAAATCCTAAACTATTCAGGTAATTTTTAAAAGTATATTTATATTTATGATTCTCTCACTCCCTTCTACTATTGTAACCCATCTCTGTAACAATTTCTAAAACGGCAATAACTTATGCTACTAACAAACAGACAATGCCATATGATGGAGCACCTAAGCATTCAAAATGCACACAAGCATAAAGGCATTTTTTTTAATGCAGGTAAGAAGAACAGCTTCAAAAATAAAACAATTTAAATGAAGTATTTTGGATCAATGCTCTGAAATATATTTGGATCAATCTCTGCCTTTAGTAAAATGCAAGTCAGATTCAGAAAATCTTTCAAAATCATTTCTTTTATATAGGTTTAATTAAATATTTTAAACCTCAACAATTTCCAGAAAAACAATAAAATCAAAATTGTATTCAGAGCAGAAAAGAAAACACCTCTGTACAGCCTCTTTATGCAGATGAAAGAGACCAAAGGAGGCAAGGCTGCACGAGCAAGCCCACTTCCCCCTCCTTTCTCAGACCGGCCAAGAGAAAGGGAAAAAAAATGTTTAAAGCACGCAGACAAGCCTCACTTCCCCCCCCCCCTTTCACTCAGCATTTTTTTTTAACAGAACAACATGATCTCTCCAGCTGCAACAACACACAGACATTGTCCACCAATTTCTGCTTACTTCACAACAGCAACAACAACAAAACCTTGCAACTTATACCGTATTTTCTGGCGTATAAGACGACTTTCTAACACACAAAAATCTTCTCAAAAGTTGGGGGTCGTCTTATACGCCGGGTGTCGGTCTCCTGTAACCAGGCAGACCAGCCCGAAAGGCTTTGACGAGCCTTAAATGGCTCTCAGGAGCCAAGCTGAATTGCCTGCTGAGTTGCCGCTAATCAGCTGAGTTACACGCAAGCCCCCTGTAAAAGGAAAAAACTTTCCTTTTACACAACGCTGGCCATCCCAGCTGAGATTAGCAGGCAACTCAGCTGGGATCACCAGAGCTTGGATGGCCAAGCGCTGTGTAAAAGGGAAAAACTTTTCTTTTACACAACGCTGGCCATCCCAGCTGCTAATTTTTGCCTGCTAATTGGTACATAGCAAAAATCCCCCCCACCTCCAGCTTGCTTACCTTAGCTGCTAGCCGCAACGCTTGTCTTGCCTTGCCTGCAATCCATTGCATCATCGAGCAACTAAATCTCCCTGCCTGCTTGATTGCAGGCAGGGAGATTTAGTTGCTTGCTGATGCAAGCAAGTTGTGGACTTCAACTCCCAGAATTACTCAGCCAGCAAAGCAAAGCTGGCTGAGGAATTCTGGGAGTTGAAGTTTACAAGTCTTAAAGTTGACAAGGTTGGAGACCCCTGTTCTATTGGGTAAGTTTTTTTCCCCCTTTGGGAGCTTTAAAAAAAATAGTTAATTGGGGGGTTTTTTAGTTGTTCTTTTTTAGACCTAGCCATTTAAAGGCTAGGTCTAAGTTTTAAGCTAGGAAGTTTTAAATTTAGCTTTCATATAAAAATAAAAATAAAAATAAATAAAAATAAAAATAAAAACAAATAAAAATAAAATGTGTGCAACTTTCTGAGATTTAATGTGTTTCTGTAGTGTTTCACTCTAACTACACAAACACACAAAATCTCACAAAGCTGTATGTGGAATTTTGTGTGTGTAAACCCACAATGTAAAAGTTGTTTTTTGGGGCTTTTTGTGGCTGTGTGAGGTTCCTGCTTATTGCAGGGGCCATTTTGAGTCTAGCACAGCTGCTTTTACATTGTGGGTGAGCCAGTTGATGTTTTTTAATTTTTATTTGGTGTGCGTTGGAAGAGGGGTCGTCTTATACAGCAAGTATAGCCCAAACCCTATATTTTTACAGGAAAAGTTGGGAGTCGTCTTATACGCCCAGTCGTCTTATACGCCGGAAAATACGGTAGTTTATATGAAAGGGAATCAAAGTACATTCACACCAACTTTTACCCTCAACACACTCACATTTGCCCTGCAATCAAACTACTTGTGTACATCAATTTCACATGCAAAAATCCACTTCATGCAAACCAATCATTAATCATTTCAGGGAGTTTTTTCACAAGCCATGAGCTCCATTTTCTAAATAATTTTGTGTACTATTATTAGAGGATTTCCTCCTCCATCCAGCTCTTTCCACTTTTTCTTTCCTAGGTCAATCTGTAGCTTCAAGCAGTGGGGAAACTCAGGAAGCAGTTTTAATCACAGATGTGATTTTGGGCCCTAACCACTGCCCGTTTCCCACAGCTCCAAGCCAAGATGTTTACTTAATTCACAGGCTGACCAGACATCTCACAATCAATTCAATCCCATTCAATTCTACACACTATCGTTATAGATGCACATCAACAAAATAATTTTTAATATGAATCACATCAAATTAATCAATTCAAATTAACTGAGTTCCCATTTAGACAGGCTTTACCTTTACCTGCTAAACCCCGGGTGGGAAAAACAGTAAACAATTTATTTTTTTATTCTTAGTTCTTTCAGAGTTCTCTGGCTTTTTAAGAATGGTAATTTATCAGAATGTTTATAACACTGCAGTAGTTCTTTTTCTCTTACCACACATAAGATCACACACATTTTTTTTTAACTTTTATTGCATAAGATTTTCTTTCTCCCCTCTCTTTTAGATTTCATCAAACAGACCCTTAAAATTGGCTAACATGCATTGTAACGGTGTCCTCGGGACACTATTACATCCACCCCTCCTAAAAATACACTATGACCGATTCAATACACAGGACGATCACGGCTGTATTTGAGACCTGCGGCCGTTTAACCAACCCACACAATCCTAACAGGAGGTTTTAAGACGACGCTTCGCCTCCTGGGGGGGTGATCAGCCCCCACTTTTGTTCACCGCAAAGTCGGTGAGCTATCCCTTTTACTTATACTTGCCTGTTCCCGAGGAGAGACTCAAACTCCCTAACTTATACTTGTCTTGGACTTTTGTTGAGATCTCTGTCTGGCTGGCCTTTGAGGATCCTTGACTAGTCTGCTTTCCAGTGGGTTTTACGGCATTTCCTCACTGAAAGATTCCGTAGACTTCAAGGGAGTCTTTGTGGCCGGCCAGTGAACTTTCTTTGGGGAGGTGTCGGTTCCCACTGGGGCAACCCGTCAGGCAGAACAAAGGTCTTTGTTCTTAGTCCCATCTGCCAGGGTGCCATAAATGTTGTGGAATGAAGGGACCAAACAACATTCCTGGGTCAGCCAGAGAGAGTTTATTTCCGGAGGTTCAAAGCCAAATTCGTACCTGAAACTTTGAACAAAGAAAACAGCTCTGATAGACAGTTCATATATGTTTCCAAGACAAAGGATTCGGTGAGATCATGCATTTTCCATATATGGTTAACATGAGCTCATACATTTTCTATATATGGCTAACATACATTTGTTATATGATAATTGACATTTCCTAATTACTAAACCATTAGTAAATCATTATTTTTGGTTTATAAGATTATCTTAGTTTAGACAACCTTCCTTAAGTGCTTGTAGTTGCTAATGGGAAATATACTGCTATCCTTGGGTCATAAGTGACTTTTTGTAACCTACATATCTTTGGGTCTTTGACAGTGATGCCCAGCAAATGTTTTCAATATGGCTTTTCCTTCCTTGATAGCCAGCTGAACTTTCCTCATCAGAAGATATATTTACCAATAATGGCTTTTAGCTGATTTTTAATATAATCTCCAAGCCCTTTTCTTCCTTATAATAATGTGAATAGAGAGTGTCCTTTAACTGACCCTTTCTCCCTTAGAATAAAAGTGAATAAAGAGTGTCTTTTAGAGTTCATATAACTGACTCTGTATGATTCCTACTTTATTCACTTTTATTCCCATTTACCTTATTCCCGTTATTATTTTATTCACTTTTATTTACTTTAGTTGCAGAGGCCAAGAAAAATAAAAGGGTTTCAGCATCCTCCTTTCTCCTATTTCTCCTCTTTTCTAATCATCTGCAACCTCTTTTGCTTGTTCAGATCTCTACTGCTGCTCCACGTCTCAAGCCAAATTGGTAAATGAATCATAAGGCAACAGGATTGAGCATATTTTATTACAAGTATTTTTTTAATTTCAGGAACAAACAGTATAATGGTTATTTCCCTCCCTGCTCCACATGCAAGCAGTCCATAGAAATTAATGCACAAGAGTGCCTCTGAGTATACCTTCTTTGCTTTCCATCAACTTGATGAGCATTCATGTTTTAATTAAAAATTAGTTCACCAAATAACTCATACATAGGTTTGATGAAGCTGCTCTGATCAATTCATCCACAAGAGGGCATAAACATGCATTTGTAGAATATACCGTATTCTGTAAAAAAATAAATTAACAGAATTATACTGTACGTAAAGGTGGGAAGGGAAACATAACTAAGAAATATCTTTATTGGGATTATCCAAAATATCAAAAATCTGTGTAAGACAAAATTTTTGAGAATGAGAGAAATGCTGCCTTTAACATTCAAGTATGCTTCCAGCATCATTTATACACAGGCATCTGTAATAGAATAGAATTAGAATAGAATTCTTTATTGGCCAAGTGTGATTGGACACACAAGGAATTTGTCTTTGGTATATATGCTGTCAGTGTGCATAAGGAGAAAAAAATACATTCATCAAGAATAAAAAGATAAGAAGAGAAGGTCACAAATGTCAGACTTCGCACTTCTAATATTTTGCACAATGACATCATGAGCCATTTGTTTTCACTAAGAGATCATGACAATCTATAACAGGTGTCACTGCCAATAAATGCTTGGAGCTGGGTTGGGCTGCAGAATTGATTGGGAAGTGGATAGATGTATCTCAGACTGTTGCTGAGAAAATTCCAAGGACATGTAAAAGCTGAGCTCAACTTGAGGGCAATTTTTCTCTTTTTGCAATGCATATATTGCTACAGTGCCAATCATGTGGAGAGCTGTGCAAGCTCCTGTTAAAATCAGTGAGGCAGCTAAGACTGTTAAGAAAAAGTTCTGTCAAATATTGTTCTGAGATGAGGGAAGAAAGGCCTATAGTACAGTAGGCCTCCCTCTCAGAACTGGAAATCACTCCCTAAATAAACAACTTACAGCCATAACATTCTGAAAGAAATGTCTCAGAATTTTTTCTTATTTGGTCATTCAACAAGCTATAGCAATGGAGTTTGCCAGGGAAAAATACAGGATACAGTTAATTGAAGAGGATTTGGAAGAAAGAAGAGGAAAAGTGGATCCCTCTTTTTAGAAATCTGTCTCGTTTTCTTCATCGCTGTTGTCTGTGAGTGGGAACTCTTTAAGGGTCTTTTGAGTGATGGAACTTCTGAACTGCATGGAACACTCCTGGCTTAGAATTGCCTGAGAGAGGAGACAGGAAGAAGGGAAGCAAAAGATGATCATGAGCATCATTGTTATACCCCGGTGATATCAATCTAGAATTTGTTTTTCAAAGGATCTGTTATAGCATCTAAAATAACTTATTTCCTCAGCCTGCCCTCCCTCTCTCCCACAAGGAAGAACAATTTGAGAAAAAGTTAAACTTCAGGCTCTTGCTTTAGGACAGTCATCAGCCATCTCAAAAAAGAAAGAAAGAAAATAAAATGTGAACAAAACCACAGAAAAAACCCCAATTGTTATTAAAGGTATTGCTTAACACATTGTAAGCCACCCTGAGTCTTCGGAGAAGGGCGGCATATAAATCAAATTTTAAAAAAAGGTGTGTCATCATTTGTGATGTATTTTGCAAATGGAAAAGCAAAACCAAGTGTGAGGGATTGTGTTTATGAAGGGGGAGATGGTATGAAGGACCATAGTGAGGTGACAGTTTCCCAGGATGGAGGGAGCACAATTTAAGGAGACAGTGGAGGAGATAAGACACAACACAGTCCAGAACTGGATCAGGGAAAGAGGAAGGGATTAAAATAACTATTCCTTAAAATCTCTAAGGGATTTCGCGATGAGAGGGGTAAAGGTTGAGATTCTCTCTGTAAGATGTAAGCAATTAAAGAACTAAATTGGCTAGATTGTTTTATCACCATTCTTGGGTTGGGCCTAACGTCAATTTTAAATAAAGAGATAATTAGTTAAGTAAAATAAAATAAATTATTATGAATGGTTAATCAATAATTAATTAATAATTAATAAATTAATTAATAATATTGTCCTTTGGATATTTATTCTTTATCCCCTTGGGGTTCAACCCCCAGAGAACCACTACCACCCCATTTTTATTCAAACTCACAATCTTCTCCTGTTTGGCTGGGGGACTTCGTAGAAACCAACACAGAGGCGCATATGCGAGGTTGATCCCTGCAATGATGGCCATGAGCCAAGGGAAGCCAATGGCTCGTATGAGAGCACCCCCTGTAGAAGGACCTGTCAAAAACAATACATTATTCTGACTGTGGAGAACTATTCTTAGTTTAGTCAATGAAGAAGGTGGAGGAAGACTGTGCAGCGATTCTCTACTTTTAAAATGTGTTTCTCTATAATGCAACATAGTTTTCAAGTGTTGTTACTTATTGGCTTGTTTTTGGGCAGAAAATTAAAATGTGAAAAAATTGAGTTAAAAAAAACCTAAGAGTGGATTTAGAATTCAGGTTTCTTTCTGAGAAAAGAATCAGCAATTTGGGGAGAGCTGTAAAAGTGATGAAGTGCAGATCTCTTTTAGGAATTCATACATTTCAAACAGCTGGTAAAGATTCCACCCCTTCATTTCTGTTCTTCTCATAGAAAGACAATGAACTAAGCATGAGGAGACCAGTTTCAGTCGTGAGTGACTTCCGCCCAATCGCTCCCTCTCTGCCCAGCCTTTTTTTGGGTAGGGAAATTGAAGGAAAGATAGCACTTTCAATTCCTGTATGAATGTCAGGATGTAACAAACACAGTAAATAATTCATAATAATTCCCACTTCTCTGTCTTCCAGCAAATTGCATCTTATCAATTCAAAACTTACAAACTTACTTTTAGCAAACTAAACATCCATCCCACCCACCCCCCTCTCTCTCCAGTTAGACCAAGACTTAATGATGCATGCATAGACTGATTGAAATCAATTTTAAAAAGTTATCCAGGATAACATTCTGTGTTGATTGGAATGAGTCTCCTTGAAGCATAACTAGATCTGGCTTTTGCTTTCATTCTGTTTCTGTCATGCACATGTTAGAAAAAGCTTATTTTTGTAAATAAACAATTAGTCAATTAGTCTTCTAGGAATTACCAGCATACAGATGAAACAAAAAAGTAATGTATGTCATTATGATTCATATTAGTCCATACCAATAGCAAAGCCCAGACAAAAAGCCACGTCAGCAATGGCATAGATGCTGCCATAAACAGAAGTATGGCGAAGATCCACCAAGTATCCCATGATAGGCATCATTGATGAATCCACCATGCCTGTCCACAAAATAAAACATAAAAATCTGATAAGAAATAGCATTTCATCCACCATTCATGTTTCATGAACAACAAGCCATGATGCTTCCAAAATATGCTTGCATTCCCTAAATCTGGAATGAAATAGCTATCACAAACAATCTGAAATATACATTGTACTCCCTTCAGTTCTGAACCTCAGAATAGTGGCTCTTAACCCACCCCCATTGTAAAATCTTCTGCCAAGAATTAGTGTGCCTATAAAATCACTCAGCTGGACTTGACTGCAGGAAGGTTTCACTTCCTTTTCTACAACAATTTAGTTCCATCTGTACCTAGTAAAATTAACTGAAGATAATTGTCTTGTATTAGTTTGTCACAGGTTATCAAATCTTTAAAAATCTTACCAAGGGCAAAACCAAGTCCACTGTTAGGTCCAATGAGTCCATAGATATTATGAGCCAGGGGAATCTATGGTGCACAAGAGAAAGGATTAAAGCTCAGAAGCCATAACTGTTATTTCTGATGAAAACTTAAGGTGTCAAGTTCAAAGCGTGATTTTGCTGTTGCAGCCATTTTTGCTGCTCAGCTTGCCACAGAACCAGGAGAGAGGAAAAACTAGGTTTGGAATGCCAGTTCCAGAAGATGGAGGGGAAGTGAAGAAACTATTCCTTAACTATGCTAAAACTGCTGTGCCAAAATGATGTAGTCAATAAAGTTTTGCATTTGGAGATTGGATCATCTCAACGGTGCTTGCTTGCTTGCTTGAGTTCATCTGTCGGAACCTTGATATTAAACCAGCTCTACCAAAATCCAACTAACAAACCAAAATTTGGGCCCCTGAGCAGCCTGTCCAGCAGCCTGTCCAATCACCTCCAGAAGAGTGCAAAGACTCAGGGATGATCGCAGAGATAGAGTGCAAAGGAGAGCCAGCAGCGAAGGAAGTCCCAGGGGCAGCCCAGGCAGATTTTGGAACCCAAGCAATGGCGACCTGCTCAAAAGCCCAAATGGAGAAAGTCAAGTAATACATAGTGTGGGACAAGGGCATGGCACCTGGGGAACTCTACCAGGCAGAGGAAGAATTCTGGTGGAGCAGAGCACCGAAGGCAACCAAAGCTGAGTTCCCATTGATTTCCCCTAGAAAGAAGAAACTTTCTTCCTAAATCAGGTGTGAGCACACCTACATTGATACGTTTTGGCCTACCCTAACAAGGTAACGATGGTAAACGCCATTGTCACTAACCTCAAGGAGGATGCAGAAGATTGGGTGATGGAGCTCCACGACAAAGGGGCGCCGGAATTAGGGAATACTGATGCTTTTCTGGTGGAGCTCAGAGCCAAATTTGAGGGTCACACCAAGTCTGGCTAGCAGAATAAGAGATGCAAACCATTGGGCAAGAGAAACAACAGGTAATGGAGTACCTGTCATTTGTGAGTTCTGAAGAATTACAGGGAAACTGAGGCACTGGCTGGAGCAACTGCTGGTCTACCATTTTAGAGATGGCTTGAATTAGGAGCTGTTCCATACCTGCTTGCCCAAGGGAATACCCAACTGGATCTGTGACTGGTATTGACTGGCGACAGTGGTGGGACTCAATATAAAGGAATACAAGAGGCATGGGGGAGTGAAATCTGGCCAAAAAAGAGTCAGAAGTGACGTCCATTGGGAAGCAACCCACCATCTGTATCAACACCAGCCCCCTGGAGGCCCCAAGGCACAAATCCAGCTTGTGCTTCTGATGTGGCCAGGAAGGCCACCGAGCAGCTGTGGCAGTGGTGAAATCTGAACCAGTTTACAACTGGTTTGCTGGCCACACAGTTGTGCCATGTGTCAAATGCGCACTGCGCATGCGCAATACACACAAAATGTGAGCTGTGTGCATGCATGCACAGTGCATGCCTAAAGGAGGCTTGGGAACATAAGTAGAACAGTGCAGGAAGGTGATCAGCTGTGGAGTGCGTAGGAATTTTTTTGAAAACTTTTTAAAAGCATTTTTTTACTATTCGGGCTCGGGCGAATACATAGTAAAAAACTGCTTTAAAAAAGTAAAAAAAAAAGGCTCCGACGATCGCGCGGCACAGCTGTGATCATTGGAGCCTTTTTTTTTACTTTTTAAAAGCATTTTTTACTGTCTATTCACCCAAACTGGTAGTAAAAAAAAATGCCTAAAAAGGAAAAGAAAAGTTTTGACAACCAGCTGAGTGACGTGCGATCATCAGAACTTTTTTTTTACTTTTTAAAGCATTTTTAATTACCGGTTCCAGAAAACCAGTAGTTAAAAAATGCTTAAATTTTTTTTAAAAAGTTCCAATGATTGCGTGTCACTCAGCTGATCATCAGAACTTTTCACATTTTTTACTACCAGTTTGGCAAAATCAATAGCATTTTTACTACCAGTTCGGGCGAACTGGCCCAAACTGGTAGAATTTCACCCCTGAGCTGTGGGCCTGACACAGGCCCCCAAGGTGGCTTTGAAAGCCACAGCTCTGCCCCAGTGAAAGAAGCCTGAAAAGAAGGGATGAGAGAAATTGCATGTTGCACACGAAGTCATGGAGGTCTCTTCCCCTAGCAGGGAAGGGAAGGAAACTTTGACCAAGAAAGAGTAGCAGCTTAACCTCTATGAGAGTGACAGTGAAGGGAAGGATGATCCAATGGCAAGTGGAACCATCTTCCCCTTGCCATGAGAATCATAGTGCCCAAATTGGGAACCCAGGGAGAAGTGAAAGCTCTCATAGATTCAGGGTGCATCCAATGCTTAATCAGTTTGCAGATAGTGCAGAAGCTGGGGTTATGAGTGAGAAGGCTATGCTACCCTATGAGATTTGAACGAGTGGATTGCTCATTGGTAGGGAGTCATTACATAGCTTGCCCGAGCCTCCCATCAGTCCAGAAATTGGCTAAAATGTTCATGCAGCACATCTACTGGCTACATGGGGTGCCAAAGAGAATCATTTTGGACCAGGGGGGTCCAATTCACAGCCAAAGTTTGGAGGGAGTTCATCAAACTGATAGGGTCATCCCAGGGACTTAGCTCAGCTTTTTAACTGAGCATGGCTTGCATAACATGCTAACACAATGGTGAAACAATACCTGTGTTGCTATGTCAGCCATCAGCAATCTAACTGGGCAGAAATCCTGCTGTTTGCTGAAGTGGCCACAATAATGCCGTACATAGTAGTAGGGGACTTACCCCTTTTAAGGTAGCAATGGGGGTAGAATTTGTGCCCATGCCAGAATACCTGTTGTGGCCCCGTCCTCTGAGCCTATCCCATTGGAGGAAGGAAGCTCTGAGCAGGAGGAAGAGGAGCCAGCCAGATCTCCCAGCCCCCCCCCCCTCTGGCACCGTCTCAGGTGCCAGCTGAAAGAGAGCCAAGTAGTGGGGAAACAGGTGTCTCAGATGAGAGTGAGGGAGAGACGTCATTCCTGGACGCACGCCAAAGAAGGCGAGATAAACGCTTACTGCAGCTGCGGCGACGCATGAGGGAATAGACCTGAGTCACTGGACTGGAGTCACAGGATCAATGAGTCACTGGACCACACCCAGAGCCTATATAAGACAGGAGGGTGGGTCATTATTTCTGTGACGAACAACAAAGCAATTTCATAGTCTTGGGAGCTAAAAGAACGGATTTTGGCAAAGCTACGTAGGTGATTTTCTTTTTGTGTGAACTAATAAAGCCCTTGGCAGATGGTGTGCATATCACTGCCAAGTTTGAGATAAGAACTGTGGAGTGTGCCAAGTGCTTCTTAACCCTCGACTGGCTGTGTTTTTGTGGGTCTCTGAAGGGGGGGACAGATCAATACCCTAGGGAACCCCTCTCATCAGTAAGCTTGACTGAATGGGTAGGGTCCCTCCAAAATGCCTGGGGAAATGTGTAGAAGGCATTAGCCAAAGAGTCAGAAAGTCCAGGCAGATAAGAAGCAATCACCTCAGGGGATATTCCATAGAGGGGACAAATTGTATCTGTCTACAAAGTATCTAAAGTTAAGGCTACCCTGTAAAAAGCTAGGCCTGAAATACATAGGGCCTTTCCTTTTTGTGAAAGTCATAAACCCAATCACAATGGAGTTCAAACTACCCCAGATATTGAGAAAAGTGCAGCCAGTATTTCATTGTAGTCTGCTTAAACCAGTGATGGGATCGAGGGTATGGCTAGTGGTGAAAGAGGCTCCAGGTCCCATCATAGTGGGGGGTGACAAGCATTATGAAATTAGACAAATATTGGATTCCAGGCTATATAAGGGAAACCTCCAGTACTTAGTACAATGGAAAGGTTACCCAATGTCAGAAGCACAAGTGGGTTAAAGCTCAGAATACGAAGGCAGACCAGTTCGTAAGGAGATTCCATGAAAAGTATCCCCCAAAACCCGGGCCCCCTTCCTAGTGGGTTTGGGGAGTCCTGATGTAATTGATATGTGTGTACTACTTTTTAGGTACCCTCCACATGCTAGGGGCATCTGACTGTGAAGTTCAAAGCTTGATTATGAAAAGGCTTCTAGTTGAACTTCCAGTGCCTTAGGAAGTGAGATCTGCAACTTCTGTGGGTCCGTTCCAAGCTCTTCCTGTCAGGGGCTTCATTTGACGCCACAGCCATCCTGGATGGGTGGTGAAGCAAAGGGTGACCACCTTACAGGTTGAGGGGAGCCGCATCTCCCCTCCCTAACTAGGAAAACACCCTTTATCCAAAGACTAGGAGCAGCGGCAATCAAAATGGCTGCCATGAAACTGGGGAATATCCAGAAACAATCAATTTGTGCAGGTGAAACGGTGAATGGTGCGTTGTCTGGGTAAGAAAAGATTTACAGCTGAAATTGGACACCCCCCAAAAAAAAATTTAGAACAATTTGTTACAGCAGCGTGTAACTATTGTGAAAAGGCATATTGGAAATTTAAAGAAGTAAATATTTGTTTAAAAAGAAAATTAAGTTGGGAATGGAATCCCCAAAACAAAAGGTATGATATTAAGAAGGCATATTAAGATGCTGGAACTATAAACCTACCTTTTCAGATAATTTGCCATAAGTAAAGAGCCTTGGTGGCGCAGCAGACTAAAGTGCTGTTAAATAGCACCAGCTGCCTGCAATTACTGCAAGTTCGAATCTCACCAGGCTCAAGGTTGACTCAGCCTTCCATCCTTTTGAGATAGGTAAAATGAGGACCCGGATTGTGGGGGCAATAAAATGACTTCGTATAAAAAAGAACATCACTTAGAGGGGACTGAAAGCCCTACTAAGCAGGTATATACAAAAGTATGAAGGCTATTGCTTAACACATTATAAGCCACCCTGAATCTCCGGAGAAGGGCGGCATATAAATTGAACCAATAAATAAGTAACAGAGTTATAAGTTAAACCAAGCAAGAGAAATAAATTAGACTTGTCAAAATAAAAGGCAGCAGAGTGAAGTAAAGAGCACCATCTGCTGATGACAGTGAATTTTAATATTGAAATGAGGGGAAATAACTGTTGAACTATACATATTTACCTTCTAACCACTGGAGAGTGGAATATAAAAAAGAATTTGTATCTGGGGACTCCTAAATACTATTGGATATATAAAAATGACTTGAGGAGTGGAGTATCTCTGAAGTAACTAACTGATTTGATTGAACATTGGTGAGACACTTAAATTTGACTTGGATTTTTGGTTTCTGAACTGATGATTGTGGAGACTCAAATGGAATGGAGTTAATGATTCAAACCATTAAGGACCTTATCCTGGAACTACACAAGGACATGGTGGAAATATTTGATTGTATAGATAGTAGACAGGAAAACTGTATACAAGAGACAAGGAGCAAAGACTAGGACAAGAAGGAAAGAATGGAATCATCAGCTGGAACAGAAGGGGAATTAGAACTGAGAAACCAGCAAAAAGAAGATAACAAGGAGGAGACACTATTAAAATTAATAAGAATTGAGGAATTAAAACAGGGGGAAACATTTTAAAAGATTTTAAAAAGAAATGGGAGGAACAGGAAGACATTTGGAGGAAAACAATAGGATTTAGAGCAGAAAGCTTTCAAATTAAACAGTGGGAAAAGACAGGGCAAGGAGAAGAAATCAAATTATGGATCTTCGAAGTAGATGGAATAAAACACTTAAGAGGAAAACGGGAGACACGTCAAAAAAAGTTGGAGGGGATGTGGATAAGAAATAATGGTTAAGGGGAGAAAAAGAGTTATAGATATGTTATGATTATATGTTAATTGTATTAATATTACAATTAGTTGGTATTTAATATAAATAAATAGATATGAAACTGGAAATAATTAACGAGAATTTATTAATTGGAAATGAGAGGTTGAATGAAGATATTATTAAAAGTGTATAAAATATGACTATTGTGTAGGTAATGTGATATATTTGTGTGTATTAACAAACTTAATTGTTTGTTAAGGGGGGAAATATTAGTGGAAGTTTAGAATGGAAGGGTGTAAAGCAATGTATCACAAAGTCAAATAAGTTAAGAAAAGAAACATGAAAATTAAACACAAAGAATGAAATGAAATATTAGGATGTAAAAAACAGGTATTCAGACAGTATTCTGTTTGATCAATGAAGTGATGTTAGTATTAAAAGAATAATATTGTATGTATGTGTGTGTGTGTGTGTGTGTGTGTATATGTGTGTGTGTGTGTGTGTGTGTGTGTGTGTGTGTGTGTCTTTGGTTATTCGGGTCTTCTCCCACGTAGAATTGGAAGTATCTTGACGTTTCGACGAAGTCTCATTCGTCATCTTCAGGCTGGTGTTCTCGGCTTCATGCTTCCAGGAGCAATGTGAGATTGCAGCTGACCCTTCCTTTTAACTGCTAGTGGGGGTGTGAGCTGATTGGGTGGGAGCTTGGCTGTGTTCTGATTGGGTGGATGTGTGTTCTGATTGGTTAGGGGCTTGGCTGTGCTCTGATTGGATGGGGGGTTGGTTGTGCTCTGATTGGCTGGGGGTGTGTTCTGTTTGGGTGAGGGCTTGGTTGTGCTCGGCTTAGTCTGAGTTGCAGGGGGATTTGAGCTGGTGAGCTCAAATCCCCCTGTTGTTGTTTGGCTTTGTGTTTGTGGTCGTGAGAGCTTTTCATGGTGGGTGTTGGTCTGATTCATGTATGGATTGGAGGGGTTAAAAGTGACTAATGATGCAGCTGCTGTCTGGCTTCTGGTCCTTGGTCGTGCCTCATTATCAGTGTGGGTTTGAGTCTGCTTTCTGCGTGGATGTGTAGTGGTGACATCCTGTGTGGCTCTTGTGAGTGTGGGTCTGGTGTCATTCATCGTGTTAGGGACTTGTTTGTCAATAAGGGCGGGTTTCCAAATGGCTGGCAGGCAGAAGGTATCGTCTCGTTTGTTCATGCTGTGTGGGCGTTTTTCTATCTCGATGGCTTCTCTGATTATTCTGTCATTAAAGTGTTCAGTTTTGGTGATAGTTCTGGTCTTTTTAAAGTCAATTTCATGTCCTATATATATATGAGATTAGAATGATGATGTGTGTAAAATTATTA
Organism: Masticophis lateralis; assembly: GCA_030761175.1. Classification (NCBI taxonomy): domain Eukaryota; kingdom Metazoa; phylum Chordata; class Lepidosauria; order Squamata; family Colubridae; genus Masticophis; species Masticophis lateralis. The sequence continues at coordinate 1,810,688 of JAUDYJ010000008.1, forward strand.
ATATGAAGATTAATCAATATGGTTATATTATTATTATGATTATTATGATCAATAACACATGTTTAAGTGATTAAGTCTGTTTCTTTTATTTTTGAATGTAACTTTAAGAAGTTGTATAGTTATAGTTGAAAGAGATATTAATTGGAAAATGCACCATATCCTGTAGGTTTTGGGAATATTATATACAACAAAAAGAGAGAGGGAAATGGAGTGGAGTGGAAGGGAGTAGGAGAGGAGGGGAGAAAGAATAATGGTAGAGAGGGGAAAGGAGAGAGGGAAGTGGAGGGGAGGAGAAAAATAGAAAGGGAAGGAGAGGGAAGCAGAGAAGAAGAGAGAGGGGAACTAGAGAGGGGAGAGGAGAAGGAGAGAGGGAAGTAGAGGGAAAAAGAGGAGAAGGAAAGAGGGAAGTAAAGAGAAAGAGAGGGGAGAAGGGAAGAGAGGGAGGAGAAAAGAGGAAGGGAGATGGATTGTTGTAAAATTGGGAACTGTGTACAGGAGAAAGGAAAACAGATGGACAATTTCATATTTTCTCTACTTGAGGGTTATACTATTGAAATTATAACAAAAGATAATATAGTGGATGTTAAAGCATATTGATTTAGATGTTATTGCATACTTGTTAATATTTATATGAAAATATTTTTGTGTAAAAGATGGAGTAAATAATATCAAATAAGGAAAATGGAATGTAATAATTATGAATATGTTTATCTGTATTGAAATGTATGATACTCAAACACCACACCATCCACATAATGATATGTATAATTTTTTTAAAAAAAAAAATAAAAACTTGATGGGAAAAAAAGTATGATTATGCTGTTTCAGCCATTTTCACTTCTCAGCTTGCCACAGAACCAGGTAGGAGGAAAGATTAGGTTTGGAATGCCAGTTCCAGATGACAAGAAGAAATTGTGCCATAGGAACCAAGGTCATCTAACCTGATGGTCGGCAAGGACCTGGACAAGGACCATAACAATTCCTAGATGTCTAATTGGACAATGTGACTTGCACTAATAGGGTAGGGAAGTAGAGCTGGTTTTGGTTTCAATCTGTGCTAAAATGATGTAGTCAATAAAGTTTTGCATTAAGAGATTAGATTGTCTCAACAGTGCTTGCTTCCTTGGATTCATCAGATGGAACCCTAGCAGCAGAAATATTGATATAACATTCAATCATTAGACAGAATGAGGTGAAGTCAGCTCCAATCCTTAAAGCCTTTTAGAAAACCCTCAAAGTGTACTTTTCTATCAGTCCTGAGCAGGGGCGAAATCTACTTACCTTCCCTACCAGTTCAGAATTGCACGTGCCATGCACGCATGTGCACATGCACTCTCTGTGCATGCGCAAACCCTTCTATGCATGCGCAGAGGATAAAAAACAGGTTACTTCCTGGTTAAAACCAGGAAGTAAAGACAACCGGGCATGTGGGTAGAGCCTCACTCTGCTGTCGCTACCAGTTCAGCCAAACCAGTCCAAACATTTCACCCCTGGTCCTGAGGATCTCCTGGCACATCACACCAAGATACGATTTGTTTAGTCATGGTTTAATAAAACTAACTAGAGTACACAATAAATCATGGTTTCTAAACTATAATGAGTAGATTTGCATAGGATACTAAGGAGAATAAAACATGGTTGCTTAGTTAGGTTTATGTCCTAACCAGGTCAGATTCTAGTTAATTTGAAGGAATTCACTAGACTAGAACCATGAAGGTCCAGAGAAGAAACTGGTGACGCAGGATTGGAAAATCACACAAGAAATGGGTGAAAGAGTGGGAGGAATTTTTTTCCTTCACTTTTCAATTTTCCTATGTTTTGCCATTGTTTATTAGTATATATCTTTTCTCATAAAATTCTGTTAGGATGCAGGCTGCCACCTCCATATCCTCTTTGAAATTCCTATGCTACCTGCAACAATGTTGGCAGATAGTAAGCTGGAATTAAGACTTTTTGCTTGGCTTTTCCAATTTTGGGTTATGCAATGTGTTGTCATACTCACACAGAGGAGGCTGACTCCTATAACCATCATCCCAATCAATGAACACAGCCAGCTGCCAAGAAAAGCAATGAACAAACAATATTGAAGGCTGTTTGAAAGTTTCATCTTGCAAATTCAATAAAGCCATCAATACTGGGATACCTTTCTTTGCAGAAATTAGCAATAGATTTCCCTGTCAGAAGTGTCCTAAAATACCTGCAATAAATCTCTGAGGAATTCTAACCAATAGGTAGGTAGTTACAGTAGGTAGGTAGGTAGATCTTTTACTGCAGGCAAGCTAAAGAATGCAGGATAGATATATAAGGGATGGATGGATAGATAAGTAGATGGGTTAGGAATGGATGGAGATGATTGATAGATAGATAGATAGATAGATAGATAGATAGATAGATAGATAGATAGATAGATAGATAGATAGATAGATAGACAGACAGACAGACAGACAGACAGACAGACAGACAGAGTTAAATCCTGATTTTTTTTTCCTCCTGTACATCATAAAGGAAACACTCCCAAGAATCACTCCCTTCTCCATGACAACACCATCGAAGATGCAACTGTAAGGATCTGCCTCTCCTCCTTTCCCAAGAAAGTATATAGACTCTTGAAACATGGTATTTCAAAAGGAATCTTTTATTGAGAAGAAGTGATAGCAGAACAGGCAAAGCAGACTCTAAATTCCCTCCCAAACTACACAGTTAGAAATAGGGCTTTAGAATCCCTCCCTCCTGTCTGAATGTGGATTTAGCCAATCCACAGGTGTGAAGATGTTTATTGTAATGGCCGTCTTGAGATATAGATAAGGAGCCATTCCCAGGATCTTCTTCGACCTTCAGCAAACTGAAACAATTCACATGGACCTCCCTTCTTATTACATTCCAAAAAAGGTGAGAATACTGCAGGGCACTTAGACTCCAGGAAAAAGGTTATAAAATACAACTTATCCCCATGCTCCCCCCTCCCTCCATTTGAATGGCAATATCATGTTAGGGATCTGACAGCAACAATAGTTCACAATACTTCAACATTCAAAAAGCTTTTGAATTTATCTACTTACCGCCCCATTTTATTGGCTAATATCCCAAACAGATTGGTTCCAATTAGATAAGAGATACTGGCTGGCAGAAAAGCTACACCTGTAAAACAAAAACAAAACAAAAAACATCTGAAAGGAAGGCACAGCATTTCCAAGGACAGAAGTCCCTCTTGAGCCTTTGCTTAAAATCCTATTGTGTATGTGTGAATTTATGTGTCTGTACACAAATTAGTCAAATGCAAAAGAAAGACATATTCTTCAACACAAATAAGGAACCAGAGTGTCACTGCAGGTTGTCCTATAAAGAAATTCAGTGTTCAGTTGAAAGTAGCCAATGTATGGAGCTCAGTTCTAACAAAAGATACTAATACTAATTCAACTCAACCTTTAGAGGCAGCATCCAATTGCTAAGAAATAGTTATTTCCTGGCTGAACTACAAAATTTATCTAGTGCTTCATAAAATTCATTGTATTCAAAACAAGTTTCATGGTCAAGCATTGACCTACTCTATATTAAGCCCATCCCTTCCTCCCTCATTTGTAGTTTACATGCTGCACCAACCAAAGAACAATTTGCTTTGCAGTTATAATTGAACCAAAATCAAATATGTGACAGGTTGTTGCTTATCATTAATTTATTCTCCTGCAGATGACAGATTTATCACCATCAAGCATCTCTGTTTGCCTGAAAATGACAGAATGGATTTAAATTAAACTTTGATGTTTAATTTCCTATAGATTTTTACTTGTTTTGCAGGTCCTCTGGGGAAATTTACATTCTTTTCATTTTGCTAAGGAACAGCAGGTTGAGCAAATTAAAAAAAAGTATTAATTGTTCAAAAGTACTCAGTGTATAAATTTCAGCCAATAGTGTCAACCTGATTTTGCAGCATATCTTTTCAATAAATTTATATTTCATATTGAAGATCCATTGTATATAATTATAAGGTTTTTTATTAACGAAACAAACAAAAGTGTTCTAATATTTATAATTGTGGATTGGAGATCCTTGACTATGAAATGAAAAATGATTCTTTTATAGTTGAGATGGTGTTGAAGTGCAATTCTTAACTTCCCCATCCATTAAAAAAATCATAATCTGAGCCATGTGGAGATGGTTTGTTTTTTTTCCAATTAGTCTGCTCTAAATGACATTAAATCTGGATCTCATCCATTGCTGTTTCAATTGTTAAGCAAAACTAATACATGTTTTGGCTTTCCTTTTTCCATGAAATTCATCCTGGTTCAGTTTTCATTTTATCTTCATCTTTACTTGGTAGATTAGAATTGACTAAGAAAGAAAATGTAGCTCAGGGTCACTCAGAGAATATGGTGACAAAGCAAGGATTTGGACATCTGTGCAAGAAACAATGACAAGTGGTAGACAAGGGCCAAGAATTTCTATTGGTGATGTGTCTTTTGTTATTGTTGTTTTAATCAGGGTGACATGAATTATATGTTGTGTTGATGGTCTTAATCTGGATACATCACTTAGGGTCACTGCTATGAGATGGACAGTTTTATAAATCAAATAAATAAACAAATAAGTGTGCCATTTGATTCAAGATCAAAACATTGCTCCATTTCCCCCACCCCAGGTCTATTCAGGAAGAGGGAAGCACCTGGGAAAACAAGCTAGGATAGACTCCAGCATAGTAGACACTTTAAATTTCTGCAATATTTGGTGAATGCAAGTTATCATTTTAGAGCTCTCCAAGGTCCTGAAATACCGGTTTTATCAGCAATCCTTAGATCCATAACGGCAAACCTCTGGCACTCGTGCTACAGGTGGCATGCAGAGCCCTCTCTACGGACACACCAGCCGCTGCCCCAGCCCAGCTCCACTGCACATGTGCATGCTCCTCCCACCGGCCAGCTGGACTTCGGGTCTCTGCCACGCATGTGCGGGGGGCAAGTTGCACATGCTTGCATGCACATGCATGTGGGAGCATGCAGGTTGGTGCAAAAGGCTTTCCAGGCCAAAAATGGGGCATAGGGGACCTTGCGGGGCACCGCTGTGCCCCATTTTGGCTTCCAGGTTGGTGCAAGGAGGCTTTCCAGGCCCAAAATCAGGCACGGGGGGTTGGGGCCTGGAAAGCTCCTGCACCAACCTGGAAACTAAAATGGAGGGCACGGGCCCCGGGGTGCATGTGGGAAGGGTGCATGCATGGGGCTGGGATGCATGTGTAGGGGGCACCGACATTGCATTTTGGAGGTTCGGGCATGCGTGTGCGTCTTGGGCACTCAGCACCAAAAAGGTTAACCATTACTACCTTAGATGATTAATGTATTGCACAGAATGTTCCTTCTCGTAATGACCAGAAGAACTGCTCAGATTCCTATTACTTGGGGATCCACATATTTATTGTTTGCATTTTTTAAAAAAAAAGAAAATCAATGTAGATTCTACCAAAGGCATTCAGGATAAAACAAAGGTGCCATGCACAAGTGGAGCAAAGCAAATATCAAGGGATATAAAAATAAGGAGAATGGATATAGGAAATAAATAAAAGGGGACAATATTACAAAACTAGGGGAGCACAGTTCTAGAAAGATTGTGGAGAACTTTGTCTTGCATTGATGTGTCTCCGGTCTCAGAGTGGGCACCCCTTCACCATCATCATCCCTATATTTGCCATCCATTTAATAATTTAATTTAATTTAATTTAATTTAATTTAATTTAATTTAATTTAATTTAATTTAATTTAATTTAATTTAATTTAATTTTTTAATTTAATTCAATTTAATTTTTAATTTATCACATTTCTATGCCGCCCAACTCCCAAGGGACTTTTAATAACAACTTCACCCATCTCCCCCTTGCTGTTTTTCCAGAAAGGCATAAAGAAGGGGGCAAGTCATCCTCAAAGACCCTCCCTCTTATCAAGAGTTTCTCCTGGCTGCTTAGCTTTAGCCAGCCTTTAAACTGATTAGCAACCCTCAGTCACTCGGCTAAGCCAAGGTAGCAATTCAATTGTGGCAGAAAGTGTCATTGAAAGCATTAGTCCTCCATAAATTCAATTTCAGTGCCTTTTACAGAACAACACAATTATTTCATCTCATTATTCCATCTCTGTGGTGGCACATAATTGCTGTATGCTGAATCACCAACTCTCTGCCACTAAAGAAGCTTTTTCCTTAATCAGTAGGGTACTCTTCAGTAACCATAGGCCCACATTTCACTCTTTCTTTTTCTTTCTCTCTTGACTGTTATCAGTTTTCATTCATAGATAAAGACCCTTTTTTAAAAAAATTAATATTGCATTACTCATATGTATCAGCACACATGAGCCTACAGATGGCTGCTGCCGACACTGAAAGATAAGGCAGACAGATATGAGACTAGGAATAAGGCTGAGAGACATACAAATCCATACAAGCATTAGAAAGATCACTGTGGTTTGGGCTAGGCTGCAGCCCAAACAGGTAATTTACAATAGCATTTCCTGTCCAGATGAGGCTAACAGCCAACTTGCATGAACAGGTCCCATTTTGAGCCTGTTTCATACAGGAAAAAAGTCATGGTTCTTCCAACTTACTCAAAACTGATGCATCAAAAATACAATACAGTAACTGTCCCAGAGTTCCTTTACAATTTCTACTGAATACTTTTCATTGGACAGAAGAGAAAATTATCTTTTTTACAAGCAGTATTTTCATTTCAATTAAATATTTTCATTTCAATAATAAACACAATTAAAACAAATCTATTTACTCTTGACCCATATGTTATTTTTGAAGTATGGTTTCCAGCTTGCCATTCAAAGACCAAGTCCATCCCAAGAAACACAAATGCTTTTGAAGTCCTCCTGAATTGATTTTAAATATATACAATTTGCATCTTAGTGTAAAATTTAAAGACTAAATTAATCTAAACATATTTTATTACCATCCAATTCCTATGAAAATTATTTCTTTTAAAAACTTACCAAGTTGCCATTCTGGGGAGCACATGGTTTGTATCATCCAAATGGGCAAAGTAGCCTCTAAAATAGCAACTCCCATGTTTCCAAAGCAAATTGAACCTGGAGGAAGAGAAAAGATGCAGAACCTTTATAAGTTTTCTATCAATTAGCAGAGCATCAGCCAGACTCCCAACTCAATTAAGTGTGCAGTTGAGAGCATAACTTTTGAAGAAAGACATGGGGAAAGTAGATGGAAAGAAAGGCCCCCTTGGCATGATTGGGAGATTGGAAGCTAACAACGAGGAATGGAGGGAACTGATATGTTCTAGGACTTGCAAAACCCCAAGTGAGCATGGACATGAGAGCCCTTATTCAGTAACCAAAGGCTCTCCCAGAGAAAAAGACCAAGAAATGCAGCCTTTGCTCTAACACGAGGGCAAATGCAAAATATGAAATACCTTTCAGGCACAGAGAATTTTAGGAAAAACTTCCTAAAAACTTTCCTATAATTCTTCTATTAGTTTGGCAATGGAACTTTCTACACAGGCTGAGCTCACATTTATTGGATGTGTTGAATGAGAAGTTGGACAGCAATTAATTTGGAAATCTGCACTGCACGCAATGACCTAATACTGTCAGATGCAAAGAATCAGGACCATATGTTTAGTTGCAGTGAAGAAGATTTATTGGACAAGCCTATATACAAGAATCTAGTCAACTAATGTTCAACACTAAATTAATACTAGATAAGAGTCAAGAGAATTCAAGAAGTGTTGGTCTATTTGTGCAAAGAAAACAACTCAGGCTGATGACCCATTTAACTGCCCCTGGCTCTGCCTGCTCTTCTCCTACAAATACCCCCTTTAGACTCTCTGATTCTACATTTGCTACATAGAACAATAGAAAGAGTAGGATGCATTTTGCTTGGAGATATGTAAAACCATCTTCAACTATACAGCAGACAACCATACTTTATTCTTCCAGCAGGCAGGACCAGAAACAATAAGCAATGCTGATGATCAGAAGAATCTTTTTTAAACCCACCTCAGTTCCACAGAAGCTAAATGGAGATGGTAGTTATTATATCCTCAAGACCAAATGCCCATAACAGAGGCAATAAAACTTACCTGCTGCAATCAAAATATAGGGATCCCACAACAAGGTCAACAAGGAGGTTCCTTTGATACTCTGGAAAACATACAGAGAAGACAGATATGCTTCAGAGGAAGATGTTAATTGGAATTGTTTTGTTTTGTGTTTTGTTTTGTGGCAAAAAGCCTGCTTTTGTAGCATCTTTCAAAGTTCCTATATTTTTGCTCTGAATAAAATGCTTGTTTTGCTCTTGATTTTATAACTCTTAATCTCATATTTTACACTGCCACTTTTAAACAGTCGTTTTATTTTGCATTAAAAAGTAAAAGTAAATAGATGTGTAGAGACTTTGCCTCAAATTTTAGTACATACATAAAAGGAAACATGAATGGGTATTTTTGCCCTACCTCAGGTGAAATCTTTGTTGGATGCAGGATACAAAGCTGCAAAGCTTAAACAAAAATATAATTATTTCATGCTTAGAAGTATCTTTCCATCTTTCCTACTAATTATATTCAACCTTATTTCTATTCAGTAGCTCAGTTCTCCCTTGACCCTGCCATCTTCTTAGGATGTTTTCTGAGAAGTAAACCCACTATGGTCAGTGGGATTTACTTCACAGAAAAATTGGCATCTGGAGCTGTCTTTTCAATGATTCAAGGTGGGCCCTGACCTGACTACTTCAAAGGATGACTTACCTCCATCTAAGAGAGCCAAGACAGCCAGGATCAGAAAAGGAGATGATTTCCCAACAAACTCATACATCACACTTCCAAATGGAGCTCCCACTACAAAGAAAACATATCTGTGCTAATACGAAAAGGGATACACATCATAAAAACAAGTATGAATATAGACTATGTTGCATTTGGGGTTAGTTGCTTAGCAAACTATTCTTTTCCTGATTCATTTCTGTTTTTTAGATCAAACAGTCCAACCACTTTACTATTTCCAATAGTATCAAACTATAAAAACATGCTTTCTTAACAGGATGTGATTGAATTTGACCATAAAACTCATCAATTTCCTTGTCTTGTGCATCAGTGGATAACCTAGACAAGGGTTGTCCATGAAATCTACCTGATAGTATTTGACCATTGATTATACATTATGGCCAAGAACTGCCTTTACTATATCTTTTCTGACTATCAAAGGTACAATATTCCTTCTTTGTTGTTGTTGTTGTGCTATGTAATAAACAGTGTGATCTTCTGACTAAATGTTTCCAGTTCCAACCTACTGCAGTTCATATCATTTCACACATCTATCAGTGTGTGGTCAATTCATTTTATCTTTGATTGTGTTGAACTTCCCCATGTTCGTGCTTCTAATATTTCATATTTCCATTGCAATTTTTATTTTGCAGGTTTGGATTTTCTCTTCCAGCATATCAACATAGCCTTACCAGAGTTGCTTTATCAGTGAGATGGGCAGCATATAAATTTAATAAACAGATAAAAATATCACCAACAATATGCATTATAAGAACCACTAATACTTCAAAAGAACTTCAGCTTCTCCCTAGTAGCATGTTGAGCATCATCCAATATATGACACTATATTGTCCAGCCATTTAGTTTTCTTGGTCAGATACAAGTGGTTTACCATTGCCTTCTCCCAGCAGGTTGAAAATGATATCTTTATTATTCTCACTAAAGTGATCACCTTCCAGTATCTTCCTATATCCTTACCACCCAATATGGATCCCCACTTGTGTTTGGGAGGAAGGAACAAGAGTGAGCTTCATGCCTTGGGTACCTTATTAGAAGTATCTACTCTTGAGTATCTACACTCAAATGTTCTTCACTTGTTCTCTTCCAGGAATGCCAACCAATAATCCATAGTAAATCGTGCTTACATGCAAAGACCCATTTGGATATACAGCAGATCTATCTTTTTCCAGCTTAACTGTTGGGAAATGAACTAAAGACAAAGGCAATTGAAATAATGAACAGAGTTCTAAAGAGAAGCAGCTGGGGAGATGCACGAAAGTAAGCTCTGCATGAATTCCTAGATGCCCTAAACAGCATTAAATGTACATTTACTCACCCAGCACTCCCAAAGCCAGACCTCCCAATGCTATTCCCATTGCATTTCCCCTCTCACAGTCATCAGGGTACACACTTGCAAGCATCCCCAGACCTGCAGGCAGAGACAGAGTGGAGCCAATTAGTTTTGAATTGCTGGAAATAAGCAACAGGCATGGGTTAGTGTTAGCATTATTGCACTATACAGAAGTGAAAGACTGAGACTGCCTTCATGGTCTATGGAATTCTTCTTTTCCCCAGGTCTTCACCACCAGCTGTTGTGGAAGCTGTAATTTCATCTGTGATAAGGAAAAAAGTATGCTTCCCCAATGTTCCACCCCAAATCTCCTCCAATATTGAAGATTTTTTTTTAATTTCTTTTATCACCACAAACCTTTCAATTCAATAAATAGATTTTCCCTTTATAATTTCAGCATCAGTCTCTTTACTCCAAAAAGTAAAGTAGAACTGATATAGAAATTATACATTGCAGGAAACATATCCTTCTTGGTCCCTTATTTGAGAACAAGGAATGAGATATTTGGTCATCCAGCTAAGCGATGTGAATAGGAACAATCAAAGATTCCAGGTGGGCAACTTTCCTGTCCATCACTGGAGATACCAAATTTAAACAAGGACTTTCACTTTCAAGATGTAATATTCTCCCAACCTATCAGGGTAGGAAGGCAAGGAATGTTACAGGTCCCATCTATTAAAGACGTAGACCTAATAGATCCTAGAAAAAGGGCCTTCTCTGTAGTGGCTTCTTCCCTTTGGAACATCATTCCCCTTAAAGAAGGTTGACTCTCCTCCTTGCTACTTTTCTGGAAGCCCTGAAGACATGATTTTGTCAATCAGTCTGGAGACTTCTGGTTCATTTGGAGCTCATTGTGTGGTTTCTATGATCATGTTTATCACCACTGCAATGAGTGTGTATGTGGGGGGGGGGTGTTGTTGTATTGTTGATTTTTAATATAATATAATACAAACAGCGTCACCAAGTGTGAGTTGGACAGCCATATAAATCTATTTAATTAATAAATAGGTGCCTTCTGGCATGCCAGGATATTGTCCCAGCTGTGCAAGATCTATAGCATTGCCAATAATACCTGCCAGCATGTTTACCTGCAACAGATGAGCAGGCAGAACCAAAGCCTTGCAGTGCTCGAGCGATGAACATCAAGGTGTAACTCCTTGAAAAAGCAAACACTAAAGGAAGAAAAAGACACAGAATCAGATTACTGGAATTATGAATGCTTTAAAAAAAAAAGGATTTTTGGAGAGAACTTGATTGATTCATTGCTAAATAGCAGTAGTACTTAGACTTACATACCGCTTCATGGTGCTTTACAGCCCTAGTTGTTTACAGAGTCAGCATATTTCACCCAACAATTTGGGTCCTCATTTTACCGACCTCGGAAGGATGGAAGGCTGAGTCAATCTTGAGCCGATCAGGATTGAACTCCTGGTATTGAATGGATGATTGCAGTTTATGATGTTATGCAATGCCAGGTCTGTGGTAAATAAAGCCCCCCTCATTTGTGATCTTGCCCTGGAGGGGGGTGCGGACCTGGTAGTATTACAGAAACCTGGTTGGGCCCGGAGGGGGAGTCCCCCTCATAGAGATGTGCCCACCGGGTTTTTTTGCATTCCATTGGCCGAAGTCCCATGGGAGGGGCGGGGGGGTGGCGGTTCTTGTAAAGGAAAGTCTTGTCCCAAGAGAGGCCACTGTACCTCAGATAGCTGGATGTGAGTCTCTCCTTGTGAAGTGGGGACATGGGAGGCAGATGGGTTTGCTGATTACGTACCTGGTTCCCTGCCATGTGTCGGCTGCCCTGCCCAAGCTGCTAAGCGTGATTGCCGAGGTGGCGGTGGAAACCCCCAGGCTTATGGTCATGGAGGATTTCAACCTGCCATCCGTCGGCAAGGCATCTGAGTCAGCTCGGGAGTTCATGGCTTCCATGACAGCCATGGACCTGACCCAACTAATTCATGAACCCACTCACATGGGAGGACACACTCTAGACTTGATTTTTGTCTCTGGTCAGTGGATAAATGATCTTGAATTAGAGGAGATAGTGATTGAGCCCTTGTCATGGTCAGATCATTCCCTCCTTAGGCTTGACTTTTTACCGCCACATCCTGCCGCCGGGAGGCAGAACAGATTAGATGGTTCCGCCCCAGGTGCCTGATGGACCCTGAGAGGTTCCAGACGGAGCTTGGGCCATTTCCTGAGGATCTGACACATGGCTCGGCTGAAGAGTTGGTGGCCGCCTGGGATAGGGCGGCCGCTGATGCTTTGGACCGAGTCATGCCTTTGTGGCCTCTGACCTGTCGCCGAGCTTACCTGGCTCCTTGGTTCTCCGAGGAGCTAAGGGAGATGAAGCGCCGGAAAAGATGCCTAGAGAGCAGTTGGAGCTCCAGCCGTTCCGAGTCCAACTGAACACTGGTAAGAGCTCATATTAAGACTTACCTAGTGGCGATAAAAGCGGCAAAATGTAATCATTTTTCCGCTCTTATTGTATCGGCAGATAACCGCCCAGCCGCCCTGTTCAGGGTGACCCACTCCCTCCTTCGTCCGGGAGCGTGGGAGGACCCCTTGCAGGGTCGTGCTGAGGATTTTGTTCAGTATCTGCATGATAAAATCACTCAGATTTGGGATGGTCTGGTCTCCGACTGGATAGATACGGGTGGGATGACGGAGGCCGGTCTTAAGGATGTCATTTGGGAGAAGTTCGATCCTGTTGCTCCCGAGGATGTGGACAGAATACTGAGGCGGCTGAACGCGACCACATGTTTATTGGACCCGTGTCCCTCCTGGTTGGTGCTGGCCTCCCAGGAGGTTACACAAGGCTGTCCCCAGAGGATTATTAATGCTTCTTTGAGTGAGGGTGTCTTGCCAGTTGCCTTGAAAGAGGCGGTGGTGAGGCCCCTCCTCAAGAAGCCTTCTCTGGACCCAGCTGTTTTGGCTAAATATTGTCCAGTCTCCAACCTTCCCTTCTTGGCGAAGGTTGTTGAGAGTGTGGTGGCGTGTCAGCTTCCTGGGTATCTGGATGAAGCTGTCTATCTGGATATGCTCCAGTCTGGCTTCAGGCCCGGGTACAGCACGGAAACGGCATTGGTCGCATTGGTGGATGATCTCTGGAGGGCTCGGGATAGGGGTTGCTCCTCTATCCTGGTCCTGTTAAATCTCTCAGTGGCTTTTGATACCATCGACCATGGTATCATGCTGCACCGGCTGGAGGGGTTGGGAGTGGGGAGCACCGTTTTGCGGTGGTTCTCCTCCTATCTCTCCGACCGGTCGCAGACGGTGTTGGCAGGGGGGCAGAGGTCGACCCCGAGGCGCCTCGCTTGCGGGGTGCTGCAAGGGTCGGTCCTTTCGCCCCTTCTGTTCAACATCTATGTGAAGCTGTTGGGTGAGATCATCCGTGGCTTTGGGGTGAAGTTCCATCAGTACGCTGATGATACTCAGCTGTACATCTCCACCCCAGGCCACCCCAACGATGCCATGGAAGTGATGTCCCGGTGCCTGGAAGCCGTGCGGATCTGGATGGGGAGCAACAGGCAACTTGGGCGTCCTCCTGGATGCACGGCTGTGTTGTGGCCCCGTCCTCTGAGCCTATCCCTTTGGAGGAAGGCAACTCTGAGCAGGAGGAAGAGGAGCCAGCCAGATCTCCCAGCCCTCCCCCTCTGGCACCGGCTCAGGTGCCAGCTGAAAGAGAGCCAAGTAGTGGGGAAACAGGTGTCTCAGATGAGAGTGAGGGAGAGACGTCATTCCTGGACGCACGCCAAAGAAGGCGAGAGAAAAGGGTACTGCAGCTGCGGCGTATGAGGAAATCCTGAGTCATTGGATTGGAGTCATAGGATCCATGACTCACTGGACCACACCCAGAAGCATATCTATTTAAGACAGTACAATGGGTCACGAAGTTCGTGACGAACAAAGCTAACTGCACAGCTAAACAAACGGAGCAACCTCGTAGTCTTGGAAGCTGGATGAACGGCAAAGCTACGTAGGTGATTTTCTTGTTTGAGTAAACCAATAAAGTCCTTGGCAGACGGTGTGCATATCGCTGCCAAGGTTGAGATAAGAACTGCAGAGTGTGCCAAGTGAGTCTTAACCCTCGGCTGGCTGTGTTTTTGTGGGTCTCTGAAGGGGGGGGGACAGATCATCTTGTTCGTCACCCAAAACTCCATCGTTAACCCACGATGGACCAACAGCTGCAGCAGCAGGTACAGCAGATGCTGGAGGCCAATCAACTTCTGCAACAGCAAGTAGCACAGCTAACTGCACAACTTGCTTTGGGAAATGCTCCTGTAGCAGCTCCACCTGCTCCCCTTCCCCGTCCAAGATGCCCAGTGAACATGCCAGATAAGTTTTCTGGACAGCAGGAAATGTTCCCGGCCTTCTTGGGACAGTGCCAGCTGTACATGGCAATGCGGCCGGAGGATTTTCCGGATGACCGGGTTCGGGTGGCTTTTATTATCAGCTCCCTCTCTGGCACTGCCGCCCGATGGGCCACGCCCCTGTTGCTGCAAGACAGCCCCTTGCTTCTGGACTATCAGGGCTTTTTGCAACACCTGCGCACCATGTTTGAGGACCCCCTCCGGGTGCAGACGGCAGCGAGGCGCATCAAAGACCTCCGCCAAGGCAAGCGCCCCCTGCAGGACTATATTGCGGAGTTCCGATTGCTAGGCCAGGATTCGGCCTGGAATGAGGCGGCGCTGATGGATGCCTTCCAGGACGGCCTCTGCGATGAGATGCAGGACGAGCTGGTTCGGGTGGAGGCGCCACAGACCCTGGACACGCTGGTGACCCAATGCCTGCGCATCGATGCCCGCCTACAACGGCGACGGCCCCGTAGGGCTCTTCCGGAACCACCGACAGTGCCGGCACCCCCGCGTTTCGTACCAACAGCGCCCCGGACCGTACCGCGTTTGGTGGCGACGGCTGAGGAGCCCATGGAGCTCGGAGCAGCCAGACCTCAACTGACGGCCCAGGAGCGGATGCGGAGACGCCAAGGGGGGTTGTGCCTCTATTGCGGCGAGGCTGGACATTTCGCCGCCTCGTGTCCCCGGAAGCGGAGTGGATCGCTCAAGCCTGTTCCGGAGCCTCGGCGTGACCAGCCGGGAAACGGGTCAGGCCTGGCCTAGGGGAAACTCTGGGTCAGGCAGGTGACCATGCCCCGCCGGAGGCGGCGGCTGTGGACTGTGAGCCCCCTCGGCACCTGATTTTGAACACCCGGGTGTTGTTGGCTAACCGGTCGGAGGGGCTCCAGGCGCACGCGCTGGTGGACTCGGGGGCCACCACGAACTTTATGGACCAGGCCTTTGTGGCCCATTACAAGGTTCCCTTGGTTCCAGTGGACCCTCCGTTGAGGGTCGAAACTATTGATGGGCGGGAACTTGTGGCGGGGCCCATCAACTTCGCTACTCAGCCCTTGCGCCTTGCCATTGGGAACCATGAGGAGGCGATCCAGTTTTATGTGACGGCGGACCTGCACTTCCCCTTGGTCCTGGGGATGGCCTGGCTTCGGGCGTACGACCCTCAGGTGGCGTGGTCGAGAAATGCCATCTCGTTCCCCAGCCTGCAGTGTGTCGACCACCTTCGCCACACCTGTGCCGGCCAGGATGTCTCTGCCCCGAACGTCTCCTTGCCTCCGGAGCTGACATCCTTCGCCGACGTGTTCAGCGAGAAGGAGGCGGATCGCTTGCCCCCGCACCGACCCTACGACTGCGCGGTGGACTTGATGCCCAACGCGCCCCTGCCCTCGGGACGCCTGTACTCCATGTCGGAGCCCGAGCTGGCCGCCTTACGGGACTTTCTGGACAAGAACCTGGCCCGTGGGTTCATCCGGCCTTCGACCTCCCCGCTCTCGGCCCCAGTCCTCTTCGTGAAAAAGAAGACGGGGGACTTGCGCCTGTGTTGCGACTACCGGCGCTTGAATGCCATCACGGTACGGAATCGCTATCCCCTGCCGCTGATCCCGGAGCTGATGGAGAGGTTGCGGGAGGCCTCGATTTTCACCAAGCTCGACCTCCGGGGAGCCTACAACCTGGTGCGGATGCGAGAGGGGGACGAGTGGAAGACGGCATTTGGCACCCGATACGGACACTTTGAATATACCGTCATGCCGTTCGGGTTGACCAACGCCCCCGCGGTCTTCCAGCACTTGATGAACGACGTGTTCCGGGACATGCTGGATCGGTTCGTGGTGATCTACCTGGATGATATTTTGATCTATTCCCGGACCCCGGAGAGTCACCTCCAGCATGTCTGCCAGGTCCTGCAGCGCCTGCGGGAGCACCAGCTCTATGCGAAGTTGGAGAAATGTTACTTCTTCCAGACTTCCATAGAGTTCCTCGGGCACATCATCACCCCCGAGGGCATCGCGATGGACCCACACAAGGTGGCGGCCTTGCGCAGTTGGGAACCCCCGCGTCGGGTGAAGGACGTCCAGCGTCTGTTGGGATTCGCCAACTACTACCGGACCTTCATCCCGGGCTTTGCCACCCTGACCGTGCCGTTGACCCAGCTCCTTCGGAAGAAGGTTCCGTTCCAGTGGGGGCCCCCGCAGCAGCAGGCCTTCGAGGTTCTCAAGCAGGCCTTTGTCACGGAGCCGGTCCTGAGGCACCCCGATCCACACCGTCCGTTCGTGGTTGAGACAGACGCGTCCAACGTGGCGATTGGAGCGGTGCTGCTACAGGCTCCGGTGGATGGTGGCACTCTTTTTCCCTGCGCTTACTACTCCCGGAAACTCACTCCTTCCGAGCGCAACTACACCATCTGGGAAAAGGAGTTGCTGGCTATCAAGGCCGCGTTCGAGGCTTGGCGACATCACCTCGAGGGGGCCCGACACCAGGTGGAGGTGCGGACGGACCATCGGAACCTGGAGCACCTCACCACGGCCAGGAATTTGAACCAGCGGCAGATCCGGTGGTCGTTGTTTTTCGCCCGGTTCAACTTCCACGTCACATACATTCCGAGCCACCTCAACCAGAGGGCGGACGCGCTATCCCGTAAGCCGGAATACTTTTGCCCAAAGGACTCCCTTTCCCCCCGGACGGTGCTGCCAGCGGACTCCTTGGCCGCGGTCCAGGAACCGGTGGACCTGCGGACTCAGGTGCTGGAAGCGCAGCGACGGGACGACTGGTCGCAGCAGCGGAGAGCGGACGTCGGCCCCGCGTCCCCATGGACCGTGGAGGAGGGCTTGCTCAGGCACCGGGGTCGGCTGTACGTGCCCACAAGTCCGCTCCGAGCCCTCGTCATGAACCAGTGCCATGACAACCCCGCGGCGGGGCACTTCGGCTTCTTTAAGACCTTGAACCTAGTGACGCGGACTTTTTGGTGGCCTCGGGTACGGCACGACGTGCACGCCTACGTGACGTCCTGTGTGCCATGCCGACAGGCCAAAGCCGCGTCTGGCCCCCCTCCTGGACTCCTCCAGCCGCTGCCGACACCGGAGAGACCGTGGGGAGCCATCTCCATGGACTTCCTGACTGACCTGCCCCTGTCCGCTACGTTCACGACCGTCCTCGTGGTGGTGGATGCGCTCACGAAGATGGCACATTTCATCCCGTGCCGCGGCCTGCCCTCAGCTCGTACCACGGCTCGCCTGTTCCTGCAACACATCTTCCGCCTCCACGGCCTGCCGGACCGGGTGGTTTCGGATCGCGGGGCCCAGTTCACGGCCCGCTTCTGGAAAAGCCTGATGGCTGCGCTGGAGGTGCAGGTGTGCCTGTCGTCATCACACCACCCGGAGACTGACGGGGGCACGGAGAAGGTCATTGGCATACTGGAGCAGTACCTCCGCTGTTTTGTCAACCAGCAGCAGGACAACTGGGCCGAGTACCTTCCCCTGGCGGAGTTTGCTTTTAACAACTCCCAACATACCTCCACCCAGATGACACCGTTCCATGCCAACGTCGGGTACCATCCACGTTTTTTTCCGTTGACCATCATGGACTCCCCTGTTCCTGAGACCCGGGACTTCCTCTCGGAGCTGCAGGCGGTGCAGCAACTGGTGCGGCGGCAGCTGATCCGGGCGAAAGAGGACTATAAACGGTTCGCCGATCGCGGCCGCCGGGCGACGCCACCGCTGGAAGTTGGAGATCGGGTGTGGCTGTCCACGAAACACCTCCCCACGGACCAGCCGGTGAGGAAACTGGCCCACCGCTTTATCGGTCCCTTCCCCATCGAGGCGGTCATCAACCCGGTGGCCTATCGGTTGACTCTACCCCGCTCCATGCGGCTCCACCCCGTTTTTCATCGGTCCCTCCTGGTCCCTGAGACTCCCACTAGCCGTCTCCGCCGCCCGCCGCCGCCTGCCCCCCCAGCCGCAGCCGACGAGGACGCCTCGACGTATGAGGTGGACAGTATTCGGGACTCCCGTTGGCTGAAGGGGCGCTTCCAATACCTCATCGCTTGGAAAGGGTACGGGGCCGAGGATTTCACCTGGGTGGACGCATCTGCCGTTCAGGCCCCTGACCTGGTGCGGACTTTCCACGAACAGTTCCCGTCCCGACCCCATCCCGACCGTCAGACCCGGGGGAAGGGCCCTGCGGTGGGGGATAGTGTTGTGGCCCCGTCCTCTGAGCCTATCCCTTTGGAGGAAGGCAACTCTGAGCAGGAGGAAGAGGAGCCAGCCAGATCTCCCAGCCCTCCCCCTCTGGCACCGGCTCAGGTGCCAGCTGAAAGAGAGCCAAGTAGTGGGGAAACAGGTGTCTCAGATGAGAGTGAGGGAGAGACGTCATTCCTGGACGCACGCCAAAGAAGGCGAGAGAAAAGGGTACTGCAGCTGCGGCGTATGAGGAAATCCTGAGTCATTGGATTGGAGTCATAGGATCCATGACTCACTGGACCACACCCAGAAGCATATCTATTTAAGACAGTACAATGGGTCACGAAGTTCGTGACGAACAAAGCTAACTGCACAGCTAAACAAACGGAGCAACCTCGTAGTCTTGGAAGCTGGATGAACGGCAAAGCTACGTAGGTGATTTTCTTGTTTGAGTAAACCAATAAAGTCCTTGGCAGACGGTGTGCATATCGCTGCCAAGGTTGAGATAAGAACTGCAGAGTGTGCCAAGTGAGTCTTAACCCTCGGCTGGCTGTGTTTTTGTGGGTCTCTGAAGGGGGGGGGACAGATCAGGCTGTCTTTAGAGGAGCATGTGACGGCCGTGGCCAGGGGGGCTTTTTATCAGGCTCACCTGATACGCCAGTTGCGTCCCTATCTAGATCGGGACTCCTTACACACAGTCACTCCGGCACTCGTCATTTCCCGCCTGGACTACTGCAATGCTCTCTACATGGGACTCCCCTTGAGGAGCACCCAGAGGCTCCAACTGGTGCAGAATGCGGCCACGCGGGGGATTATGGGAGCAAGGAGGCGCTCCCATATGACACCTCTCCTGCGTGAGCTGCATTGGCTTCTGGTGGTCTTCCGGGTGCGCTTCAAGGTGTTGGTGACCACCTTTAAAGTGCTCCATGGCATAGGGCATGGGTACTTGCGGGACCGCCTTCTGCCACCGATAGCCTCCCACCGGCCAGTATGCTCCCACAGAGAGGGACTCCTCAGGGTGCCATCAGCCAGGCAATGTTGGCTGGCGACACCCAGGGGGAGAGCTTTCTCTGTGGCAGCTCCAGCCCTCTGGAACGATTTGCCCCCTGAGATCCATATGATACCTGATCTCCGGGCTTTTCGCCGTGCCCTAAAAACTTTTTTATTTTGTCAAGCTGGGCTGGCATAACCCCCTCCCCTCTTTTAGTTTAAAGTGTTTATGGATTTTAAATTTTAATTGCCTATTGGTTTTTTTAATTTTTGGGCCAAAAATTGTTTAATTCTTTTATAAATATTTTAAATTTTGTATTGGAGTGCTTTTTATTCTTGGCTGTGCACCGTCCTGAGTCCACTAGGAGAAGGGCGGTATATAAATTTAATAAATAAATAAATATGAATTGGTCTGATTTGCCAAAGCAATTCATGAACCTCAATACCTTTATGTGCCAAAACCTGCATTTTTCAGATTTTTTTTTCAATGTTCAGAACAAAAAAGTTAAATGAAAGGAATTAAGAATAAAAATGTATTACATTAGGAGAAGATTACTTACAAAAAGTGTTACATAGGGGGCAAATTACATACAGCAATGCAGATGAGAAGAAATGCATATGCTGGAATTTTCATGTAGAGTTTTTAAAAATAAATTGATGGCAGCTTAAACCAACACTGATTTTATTTTGGGAAATGAGGAGTAAAGCAGTAACTGCTAGTTATCCATTCAATGGACTAATTGAGTAATAACAGTCATTTATAAAATAACAAGAACAACTTTACATTTAAAGACAAAGTACATTGAAATTCTGGTTACATATTATTTTATTGAATTATATTGGACAAATATCAAGATGAAGCAAACTGAGCTGTTCTAATATTTTAGTCTCTCAGCATCTGTAGTCAGTATAACTTAAGGCAAAGATATTATGGGTTTTGAGACCAAAATATTTGCAGGACGCTAGATCGCCTGCCCCAGAACCAAAACTATTCAATATTATTCCACAAACATAGAATCAGAGGACTGGAAGGGATTTCAAAGGTCTTCTAATCCAACCCTCTGCACAGGGAGACCTTATACCATTATACAATCCCACTGAAATGATTGTCCAGTCTATTCTTAAAAACCTCTAGCAATGGAGACTCTGCAACTCCAGGAGGCAAACTGTTCCACTGATTAATTGTACTCACTGTCAGAAAATTTCTCCTTACTTCTAGATTGGATCTGTCCTTAACAAGCTCCCACACATTATTTGTTATCCTGGCCTTGATGCTTTGGAGAATAATTCAATCCCCTTTTCTTTGTGACAGCCCCTCAAACAATAGAAGACAGCTGCCATGCCCCACCCTCAATCCCTCTCGTAGACTAGACCTACTTAGCTCCCTCAACTGTTCATCATACAATTTAGCCTCTAGACCCTTCATCATCTTTGTTATTCTTCTCTGCACACTTTCTAAACTTAAAGAATAGGTTTTTGTATTGTTCACATCTCTATTCTGTAAACATAGTTGAATGGAGTGAACAGGGTACTGTTATATTCTACTGCCATGGGTTCAAATCCAGCAATATCAGAGGAGATACGTGTTGTATAGGTGTTCATACTTACATAGTGTAGAGACGAACATAATTACAAATCCAAGAAACATGGGGATATGGTATCCTATCCTACAGGGACCAAAAAATGGTTTTGAGTTCACTGTATAACACAAGCTACTTCACAACATTTCTTGAATGACCAGGAGGAAGAAGGAAACAAGATTTTCTATGTGTCTGAGCACCCATCATAGTAGCTGATACGATTTTCATTTCCTGAAAAGTTGATTTAATATCAGATCAAATCAGGTATTGGAGATGCTTTAAAACAGCAGGTTGCAGTTGCCTGCTTTAGTTGCCATTACACGTCTTCTGTTGTGAATCATCATAGAGGCCCTATTGCAAATATGGCAACTGTAACAGACTTAAGAAGTAATCTTGAGGAATAGGAAAAAAAGCTGCAAGATAATGGTCAGATAGAAGAAATATGGGTCCAGGGCAGAAATATAGTTTGAAAAAGCATCTCAGACAGAATCCTCCCCAGTTTTCGCTAAATTAACAAGAAGTCCTGCCTTGGGCATGAAGCCAGTTCTTTCTTGGCAAGATTTCAGAAGTGATTTGCCATTGTTTCCTTCCTAAGGCCAAGAATGAATGACTGGCCTAAGGCAAGACTAGAAGTCAGAGTCTCCTGTTTGCTAGCCTGATGCTTAACCATTAGCCAAAACTAGCTCCTACTGAGTATTTGGAAAGTTTACAAATTGAGTGTGTTGCATTACAGAAAGTCTTTCTCATGTGTTTGTTTAAAAACTGACCTACCTGTTGGTCAAGGGTCCCACAAAGGGATTTGCTATGAGTTGCATCAAAGCTTTTGAGGCAAAGATCAGCCCAACGCGAACATTTTCATTTGAAAGAGAGTCCATTCCAGCTGTACAACTATGGTTCAAAGCATCCATGGGGAAAGGGGAGGCAATTGTTCCTTCTTGGCTCCCACTGACACTGACTAGAGTATCACGGCTTGAGACTGTTGTTGTGATGTTGTCATAGTCCAACAAGCCTGAAGTAGAGGGAACCGCTGAGAAAGGCACAGGAACCCTGGGAAGTGTGGCCTGAATTGCAGAGTGGCTGATATTTTTGTGTGCCTCATATAGAAATGAAGGGATGATTGACACTGAAAAAAAGAAAACAGCTAGGCAATATTTTTCCTGCAAAAAAAAAAGTTTGTCTTTTTGTTTTTATCTTAAATGTATTTGCTTTCTGCCTTTTACCAATTGCTTTTTAATCTATGCACACAAACACATACACAGAGATGGCCAACTTTGGCAATTTTAAGACTTGTGCATGGTTGGCTGGGGAATTTTGGAAGTTGATCCACAAGTCTTAAAATTGCCAAGGTTGGACACCCCTGACATACACACTATATTGCAGAGCAATCTGATTAGGTTTGGGATGATGGCAGTCAAATACAGACTTGGGGTATAAACTTGTATAAACTTTGGGATAAACTTGAAAATTTTAGGTGCTAAAATGCACCCCCAAAATAGGGTTTGGCTTATTTACAGATGGACGTATCCACAGTTACATATAATGGCACTTTAAAAGTACAGCATCCATATTTTCCATATGCATATACACCCATCCACTGATAAGCAAACCCTTGAATTTTTAACCAATATACTGTAACCATGAAAAATAGGGTGTGGCATATCCACTTATCCACAAGTATATATTATAACTAATAAGGTTATCTGCTTGTACATGAATATATACAGCAACTAATATCATTCCAATGGCAGCCAATATTATTTTATTCAGAATGCCCTTGAACAATGTATGAGGAATTCTGGGTAAATTGAATGGATACTATTAAGAAGTGGCTGCTGAAGTAAGCTGCTGTGCGAGAGAAAGCGATATAAAAGGCTCCACATTTAAGAAGAATGAACAAACCAAAACACTACATACCTACAACTGTGAAAAGCATATTGTCTACTAGCAGAGCCACAAACACAACCAGTAAAATCAATTTCCGGGATTCTCTTCCCTCTTTTAACAAGAGCCACAAGGAGCATTCAGTTGCTAGCTTAGGAAAGAGTTGAATCTTCATTTCTGAATTTCTTTTCACTGCTCCTTAGAATTTAAATTTTGTGTATCCTGTAAGGAAAAGATTTTAGCAAAATGTCCACCCAAACTCCAGCATCAATAATGTATCTAAAAGGACAGTTCCAAAATTGACTTAAGGACAACCTCTTTTTGTAACCAATCACAAGGCACAAAACAGCATGCAAAACTTTCCAGAAATGTTTAGCAATGTAAAAACCTTGCATTTTATTTCATGCCAGTGAGTTGAATAAATAAAGATATTGACCTAATAGGAATATTGATTCCCACACCCTTCACAGATATGCAGATTGCGCTCTCATTCAGTTTTCCAAAAGAAAGAATGAAAAAATAACAGAAAATTATGTTAGCCAGTCAACTGCTGCTCTCATTACCTCTGATCCAAATTATTGTGAAACATCCATATAAAAGTCCAAAATGATTCCTGAAAGAATCTTCTGAAAAGAGCATATTAGAAAACAAAAAAGGGAAAATAAATATACAGACCTGAATGACTGCTGAAGTATCATTTTAAATTAGTTTACTTATTCTGGATCCTGAACAAACATGGAGCATCCCTAAAATAGGAATGCTTTTTTTTAAAAAAAAGTTAACTAACAATAAGAAGGTTGGATTTCAGCTTCTGCCTTCTTCAGTTGTTCTGGTGTGAATCAGACAGCATTATAACCAAGTACAGACTTACAAACATACATAAACACATATATTATTGTTTCTTTAATCTTTGATGTAGTATGAATTGAAAACTATTCAGCATGAGCAGTTAGCAGAGGCTTATTCTTTTAGGTTTGATCAATCCTGACAAGCCTGTTTTTAAAAAATTACAAGCGGCAATCACTGGTCTTCTCCATCACCACAGTTTACAAAACATTCAATCACAGAAGAATCTCTATAGGTAAAACTTGAAAGTTTGCATACTAGTTGTGCCAAATTAATTCAACTTCCTGCATTATCCTAACATACCCTTTCTTTAAAGAAAAGCTCTAGTAAACCACAGGAGTAACTAGAGTTGAATAACCTAAAAGCATTGTCTTTTAATAAGATTTGTGTTTTAGAAGTTTCATAATATTACTCATAGGAAGGATATTGGAAGTTAGTACAACTCATTGGATTTGAGTTTATGCAACCATCAAATTATACTTTTAACCTCCCTCCCTCCCTTCCTTCCTTCCTTCCTTCCTTCCTTCCTTCCTTCCTTCCTTCCTTCCTTCCTTCTTTCCTTCCATTAAGCTTCTAGTGGTCTCATCAGTTTCCACTCTGTCATACCTCCCAATATTGAGAAATGGAGAGTCCTTACCATTCTTGAATATATCACTGTTTGTCTTCCTGGTGCTTTCTCACAGTGCTCCGAAAATGCTTCACCAAGTGAATTTAATATTCCTTTTTATCTGAAAAGGATATGAGGATTTCTTGACCAGGAAAGCATAATTGCTCCAATCAGTCATCCCCAATCAGTTCAGCAGCTCCATCTGGTCAAAGCCAGGAAATGTTACTGAGATGATTAGCATTAAGAGCCACCACAAAAATACCCAATTTTAAAGTCAGAGTTTATCATTCAAAAGTACATACTTCTATCCCAGCTCAAAGAGGGACAGATAACAAAATTCCAGTTCCCATAGGAATATTCAGAGGACTCTGATATTCTTCCCTGTACAATATTCTTTCTCTACATCGTCTTTCTAAATATTTTTAGCAAAATTACTGATTTACAGAATTAAAGAGAATTAAACAACCTTATCTTGGACATTCTAGGAGAAGCCAGTTCACCAGAAACTGCTAAGTTACCATTTCTAGTTGTCCCGAAATAATAAGGGCTGTGGTGAGCAATATCTGGAATGTGAGTTTGATTGCCCTTGATCTAGTTCATTCCCTTCTTTTAAGCAACAATTATTCTCCCCAATTCATTCTGATAGAGTAGTTTAATCCAAGAAAAACATGATACGAAAACCACAAATCCGAGGAAGTATCTGTCAATTTTAAGCCTCATCCAGCTCAAACAATTGGACCATATTATTTAGGAATTCTAAAAGTGGACATACCAAAACATTTGGATAGTTTTGTGCAGCTTTTGACAAACAGATTGTGACAATGCTATTGTTGTTTTCCCAACATAGTTAGGTATTTTAGCAGTCATTTCAGGAGGAAAAAAGAATAGCAGAATCTGCATCAGCCCTGCAGAGAATCAGCTCCACTGGATTTTGCCTCTCCATAATCCACTGGATTTGATGTTTCTCAACAGCTTTAAGATGTGTGGACTTCAATTCCCAGAAGTTGAGTGCTGGCTGGAGAATTCTGGGAGTTGAAGTACATACATCTTCAAGTTCCTAAGGTTGAGCAACCCTGTTGCAGCTGTTCCATTCAGCTAAAGCAAAGAACTAAAGGAAATAAGATTATTGTATGAGCTCAGCTGAAAAGCCAGCAACCCTTGTCCCTTCCAATCTTTAAACTATAGAAGTTCAACTGGTGCTGTAAACAACCCCCTCTTCCCTTTATATTTATACCACTCACTCTGCACTCTGTTGTGCATAAAAAGTTCTATAGAACCTTAAGAATTGGCCCTGATTTGGGTCATTTTCCTCTTCCCTCCCCATCTCTTTTTCCTTTTGTTATTGTTTGCTTTAGAGTGTAAATATAAATGCAGAGGTGGCCTTTTTCCCCCTCCACTCCATTCTTTTATTAACTAAATCCAGAAAAATAAAGAAAAAAGTAGACACAATTATAAAAGAAGAAAAAAGCTAAAATTGCTTCAGATTTGCTTTTTTATATATACAAACATATTATATATTCACAGGCATAAACAGCTCAGTTATATTGATAAATTATTGAATTGTAAATGGATGGTAACATCAAGGCCAACTGGCTGAAGAGTAGGATGGAAATGCTTTGAATCAATCATCTGAAATCCTTTTAGCTGGGGTGAAGAGGGACAGGCTGCTGCAGCAACTGATGTTAACCAAATGTATATTGAAGAGGGTAGCATTGTCATTGCAAATTATAACAGGAGCCAGACACTGTTATTACTCAGATATTGGATTAGATATCAGTCATAAGAATAATAAACCTCTGAAGAACAAACATACAGTTATAAATTGTGGACAAGTGGGAAAGATAACCTGGAAGATGATAGCCCATCTGCCCATACAGAGAAACTACATAAATAAAATGAGGGAGGAAATGAATTTGCAAAGAGAATCATATCTAAATATATCCTGCTGATATGTACATAAGCTGGGTTGCTGTGTTTGAAGGAAACAAAATCATGGCTTACATTATATATTTTTCTGTCTGCTTTAAAATGGATATTGTAGTGTGAACTTTATGTGCAGTTGCTATTGATAGGCAGGTCTAAATTCTCTACCTAACTCTTAGATTTTCTCCAAACATTGTACCTACCTTCTCTTAGGTAGAGAAGAGCACTTCATCTTCACCCTTTTCCATATCAACCAAGGGTTAGACTGGGTTTACAGATTACAGATTAACAGAATTGGAACGGACCTTGTAGATCATCTAGTCCAACCCCCACCCAAGCAGGAGACCCTATACCATTTCTGACAAATGGCAGTCCAATCTCTTCTTGAAAGCCTCCAGTGATTAAGCTCCCACAACTTCCAAAGGCAAGCTGTTGCATTGGTTGATTTTTCTCACTGTCAGAAAATTTCTCCTTATTTCTAGGTTGAATCTCTCCTTGATCAGTTTCCATCCATTATTCCTTGTCTGGCCTTCAGATGCCTTGGAAAATAGCTTCACCCCTTCCTCTCTGTGGCAGGCCTTCAAATATTGGAACACTGCTATCACTTCCCTAGTCCTTCTCTTCACTAGACTAGCCATGCCCAGTTCCTGCAACCATTCTTCATATGTTTTAATCTCCAGTCCCCTAATCATCCTTGTTGCTGTTCAGTGATATCAGACACAGGGAACGAGTCTCCGCGTTCCCTGTGCTGAGTTCTCCCTGTTCGTGGGCTCCAAGAGGAGCCAAAGCTGCCCTCTAGGGGTGGTGAAGCAAAGTGGGGCACACTGTGTGTTCAAGGAGAGACACAACTCTCCTGTCAGACCCAGGGGTTTTGTTTCCCTCTCAGCCATGGCAAGAAGAAGAAGCAGCCTAAAGATGGCTGCTACAAAGTTGGGACAACTGAAGAACAACAACTATGACTGGTGCTGGAGCAAAGTAGGTGAACAGTGACTGGAACTGGGGGAGAGGATTTCTTTTTGCCTTAAACATACCCCAAGGAATAATTTGGAACTATTTGCTCAGAACTATTTGCTTAAGCAGCCTTCAAGCATTCTGAGAAATACCAGACCGGAGGAGGAGGGCACAAGAGAGAAAAATAATAAATTTTGAAATGTATAGAAAATTGAACTCTTGAATTGGGAAGACACAGTAATGGGAAGGCATTTTACAATGCTGTAATTATTAACTGCCAGGTGTTGCAGCAGCAATCACATCCAGAAAGCACACACAGGTAACTGATTCAACAGGATTCATTAACTTCTCTTTATATATAATAGAACACTTGAAAATAAATATACAATACCAATGGCTGATTCTTCCAATGTGGTAGAGAGTATAAGCAAACACAGGCAGAGGAGAGAACAGCAGAGTTTTGGTTTCAATTCAGCAGACTAGTGCTAAGCTATCTGAATCAGCAAACAGTCCCCATTGGCTGACCTTGTTGCCATGTCTATTCATTGGCTAACCTTGTTACCATGTCTTCCCACTCATGAACTCTCATACACACTGACATTTACCTATAAAACTTATTCTGCTTTTATAATTGATTTATAACTAAAATGATAATTGCTGAGAGGTAATATTGAAATCTAAGCTGAGAGTGCCACCTGCTGACAAATGGGAAAACTACAAGCCTGGAAATACTTATGAAAAAAACTGAAAATATCTATTGGATTATCCCCAGCTACCCACAGAACGACTAGAGATTTAAATATGAAAATAAGCAAGCTACTTAATTAAAGGGACCGCTGCAAGACTTATGATAACTTCTGGGACTATTCAAATGGAACTGTTTACCTTTGGAATATAAAGAACTGTGATTAGCTCATCCCTTGAAGGGCAACTCAAGGACTGAATAAATAGCTCTTGGACTGTTGAATAAAAGTGGAATTTTTTTCTTAAAAACAAAATAAAATTCTTTATAAGGAAGAAACAAATGAAAGATTGAAAGAGATGGTGTTATTTTTTCAAAACAAAGATATTATGGAGCAAACATTTAAAGAGATTATGGAAAAAATGGAAAATGCTACACAAGGGAGGAGCTAACAATAGAAATGGTGGAAAAGACTGAGATGAAGAATCAGAAAATAAAAGAAGACGACAAAGAGGAGACAACAAAGAAAATAACAGTGATTGATGAATCAAACCAGGGGGGAAATATATTCAGGGAGTTGAAAAGAGAATTGGAGATACAGGAAGATACCTTTGGAAGGGACATAGAGGCATGGGCAGAAATCTTGGAAACTAGACAGTGGAGGAGGAGGGTAGAGGTGGGAAAAATACTCAGATTGAACAGCTAAGAAGCAGATGTAGAAAGAGATAATGATCTTAGAGAGGAATATGGAAGACAATTCAAAAAGAAAAAAAGCACAGCAATTAAAGTATTGAAGCGGACAAGAGATGATGGATAGATGATGTCCATCTTTGGTGTTTGTTTTGATTTGCCTTCCTTTTTCTCTCTCTTTCCTTTCTTTTTTCTTTTCTTTTCTTTTCTTTTCTTTCTTTCTTTCTTTCTTTTTTTTTTTTTGTAGATAGGTGACAGGGTTAGAAGTTAGGTAGGATAGAAAGAATATGTTTTTTAACAAAGGATGATATGATTAAAAGTTAGAATAAGATAGAAAAGTGGAATATTAGTGTACACAGTTTTATATAACAAAATAAGAATAATAATAATAAGAGAAAACATGGAATAATTGAATAATGAAAGAGTGTAACTTTATACAAATATGTATCACTATTAGAAATATATAAGTTAGATTGAAAGTAATAATTATGATTAAGGATGTCAGTTTTATTTGTATTAGAATATAATAAAATAAGAGTAATAATAAGAGAAAACATGGAATAATTGAATAAGGATAGATTGCAACTTTATATAAATATGTATTACTATTAAAAATATATGTTGGATTGAAAGTAACAACTAATGCTATAGGTAATTCAATACCATATTTTTCTTTATCTTTCTGGTATCTGGACTTTATTTGTGTAAAAGTCCACCAGTCTAAATTTATTCCTATGTCTTTCAGTGCTTTGTTTGATTTAAGGACTCCTTCTCTATCCGAGATATCTTTATATCTACAAACCCTTTCCATCCCCCATCTATTGGGGTGAATCAAAGCCTCTATCGTAAACAACCAATTTGGAACTTTTGTGTAGTATTTTTGCCTAATTTGAGACCATGCTTGCATCAGGGAATCTCTAATTTTATGTCTATAGAAATATGTCTTTTTATTCTTCTCTATATCCCATAAATATGAATGCCACCCTCTCTGAAGATCATGTCCCTCCAAAATTAAAATCCTTTGATTTTCGAGGGTGGCCCATTCTTTTATCCAAAC
The DNA here is from genome assembly GCA_030761175.1 of Masticophis lateralis. Classification (NCBI taxonomy): domain Eukaryota; kingdom Metazoa; phylum Chordata; class Lepidosauria; order Squamata; family Colubridae; genus Masticophis; species Masticophis lateralis. Next base: position 1,840,519 of record JAUDYJ010000008.1, read on the forward strand.
CAATTTCGCTGCCTTGTATAATTCCCAATCCGGGAGACCAAATCTCCCTATATTTCTTTTTCCCTGTAAAGTTTTTAAGGCTATCCTCGGCTTTTTCCCCTTCCACACATATTTCCTAATACTTTTATTTAGTTCTGTGAAGAATTTATTGTCTAGATTTATAGGCATCATCTGAAACAGTTATAATAATTTAGGTAGAATACTCATCTTAATTGAAGCTTAACAGCGGGGACAATTGAATTTTCTCCCGAGACTTCCGGTGGCGCCTTCCTCGTCGGCGGCGGGCTCCTCCATGCCCGCCGGCATCCCGCCGCGTTAGAGCCGCCTCACAGCTGGCAGGCGGCTCGAACAACCTGCTCCTCAGCGGGAGGAGCAGGCAGAGCTCCTGGGGGTGAGGCAGGGCCCCCTGAGTCACCCCAGGATCGTTTCGTTTGTCCTGGGGAGGGCTCAGAAGGATGGCCCCCTCCATACCTCCAGAGAAGCTCCGCGACGGGACTGTCCTCCGCTAAGCAATTAGCGGAGCCAGACGCTGGAAGCAACACCACAGCGTCTATGGAGTAAGCTGAATAAGAAAGAAGTAAAAGAAAAGAAAAGAAAGAAGCAAAGATGAAGCAAGTATGGATTTTTAAAACTGATTTTTTTACTGATTTTTTGGAAGAGTAATGAGAGGAGGGGGGAAGGAGAGGAAGAGAAGTGAAAGTTCCTAAGAAAGTTTTTTTTTTAAAATGGCGACTGGTCTTAATTGAAAGAATGCCAGAGCGATTGAAAACGGAAGCTTTGAAATGAATGCCTTCCTATGGGAGAGTCACTTAAAGTAAACAGAATTTTTTTTTCTCTCTCTTCCCTTTTTTCTTGGATATCTTTTTTAAAGTAAAGTATGGCAAAGTGAAGTAGTATACTAAAGCCATTTAAAGTAAAATAAAGATGACTAAAGGAAGGGGGGGCTCCCCCTTGAGCCAGTTAAAGAATAAAGCTGAGATGATGCAATTGTCTGGATTGGCAGAAGGGGACTTAAAAGAACTTATAACAACTCCTTTACTGAGTGTAGTTGACAAAATTAAAAACTCACAGAAGAATCTTGTGGATTTGATTGCTGGAAAGCATGACCAATTAAGTCAAACTATTGTTAAAGTAATTTCAGACCTTTCAAATGTGGTGATTGAAATGGAGGAGAAAGTAACTGAAATTAGCAGTGAAATTGGCTCCCAGATTCAAGAAATACAAGAAAGGTTTGTGAAAGCTGAGATTAGTAATCAGACTACACAGAATGATATTATCATGCTTCAAATTAAAACTATGGCCTCTGCTATCAGAGTAAGAGGTATTAAAGAAAACCAGAGAGATTTAAAAGCAACTATTGCAAAGGTTCTTGCTGAACTACTAGAGCTTGAGGATGAGATAATTCTTGGTTGTATAGAGAAAGCTTACAGAGTCAACTCACGAGTAGCCAAACAAAGGAACTTATCCAGAGATGTTGTTGTCTACTTTACTGATAAAAGGTTGAGAGATGACATCTTACAAAGGTCCTACTCTGCCAGAGTGCAAGTAGAAGGTGAACAAATTAATATTTTTAAAGAATTACCATCGAAGGTTTTAAAGAAAAGGAAAGAATTTGCTTTCTTAACTAAAGAATTGAAGAAAAGTAATATCCCATTTAGATGGGACTTACCAGCCGGTATAATTTTTAGATATCACGGAGTGAGATATTGCTTGAATACTATTGAAAAAGCGGAACATTTTTATAAAAATATTTTTAAGGGAGCTTCGAAAGACCTCAAGAATAAGAAACAAGAAAGAGAGCTTGTAAAAGGTAAACAGAAGGATGAGACTCAAAGAATGAATCAAAGAATGTTAAAAGAACAAGGAGCGCAATCTGGTTTCTTGGAGGATCTTACTATGGACTTCTCAGATGGGAAAATAAACTACATCAGTGAACCTAATCTAGGAGCACTGGACCTTGAACTGCTGGAGCAAGATTTAAGAAATACTATTATTCAAGATGATCAGCAGCAGAGGTCCAATGCTCCGCAAGAAAAGGATGGTGATATCGAACAGCAGGAACCAGATTCCAACGAGGAAATTCGAGAGTTAACTAATGAGTGTCTTAAAGTCCTTCATCAGATGCAGTTGTTATCAGAAAGCTTGGACAATCTTGGATACCGGTTATAAAATTCCTAAAGTTTATATGGATTTGGATTTATGGATTATAAAGTCTTCATCCTGACTTGGAGTTTCTTTTTTTTATTCTGAATTGGATTTAACATCTTGAGCAAGTTTAACAGAGGGCTGCAATGGTAGCAGCGTTCTGTGATTATCCGATTATAGTTTTTCTTTTGGAACTAGCAGCGTTCTGTGATTATCCTATTATAGTTTTTTTTGGAACTTACAATCTAAGAGGAAGGAATGGAAATGAAAATATCTCACAACCAGAAGGAGTGAATAATAACGGGTGGCAGGATTTGAAATAGTTGTTATAAGAACATCTGGGAATGCAGCTGCTAGGACTTTTTTTTCTTTTTGATTTTTTTGTCATTAAGGTTTGGTGGAGCTGCATTGGGGTTTTTTTTTTTTTATGTTGTAATAGAATACGTTAGTTTGAATGTTTCTACCTGGAGGAGTGAATATCTTCGTGGTTGGATGTTATCTATATAGTAGCAGTGTTTTGTGATTACCCTATCATGGTTTTTTTTGGAAATTATTATCTAAGAGGAAAGAATGGAAATGAAAACGTCTTACAACCAAGAGTGGATAACAAAGGGTGGCAGGATTTGAAACAGTTTTTACAAGAACATTTGGATGCAGTCTCAAGGATTTCTATTTCCCTTTTTTTCTTATTCTTTTGTTAAGGCTTGGTGGAGCTGCATTGGGGTTTTTCTTTTTTGCTGAAATAGAATACGTTAGCCTGAATGATTCTACCTACAGGAGTGAACATCTTCTTGGTTGGATGTTATTCATATAAAGTCACACGGGGGGTTTATATGGAATGTTTTGTTTTACTGATGGGGGCAGACAGAAGATGAAGAGTATCGCAATTGGATATAGGTGAAGAAAGAAGAATTAACTTCAATCAGGAAGAAGAGAAGACTGTAATTCGAGTTATGGAAAATTATAATAATATATGTATGATTATATTATATTGCATGTTTTTTCCCTGAAGGGGGGATTTTAGTGTTTTTGAATTAGGGGGAGTAGTTCGGATTAAACTAGCTGGCATTATCTAATATGAATAAGTAAGGTATAGAATTTTGGAGTGATCGAGTATGGTATAGGATTAGTAATGTTAGTAATGTTTTTCTTATTTTATTTTATTTTTTTCTTCTTTTTGTTTCTAAATTGGCTTAAATATTATAATGGCTATTCTTTTTTGGTGCCTTCTTTTATTATAATATTGTTAATTTTAGACAGATATTCATGTTTATAGGTTTCTCTTTGTATTATTTCATTTTATTTTATTTTTTTCTTTCATCTTTTTTTTTTTTTTTTAATTCTTTTCTTTCTCTCTTTTCTCTTCCTCTCAACTTAGATCAGAATAGAATTGAGTATATAATAGTATTTGTTTTTCTGGCTGTTAAAAATTTTCGTTGTTGTTTTTCTTTTTAAGAAATATGCAGCGGAAGTCAGGGGTGGGATGGGGAGGGAGGGGTTGGGGTTGGGGGGAGGTTGGAGGGGATGGGAGGGGGGGGGGCAGGGGTGAAAAAAGGGGGAAAAATTTTTTTATTGTAAAACTTTTTCAATAAAAAAAAAAAAAAGAATTTTCTCCCATCTTTCTAGGTCTTGTTTTATTTTATTCAATAAGGGTATATAGTTATCTTCCTTTAGAGATGAGCATCTTGCGGTAATCCAAATTCCAAGGTATTTTATTCTTTTAACCACCTGTAGGCCTAATATTTCTTCTATCTCTCTCTTCTGTATTTCAGTTATATTTTTGGTTAATATTTTGGTTTTATTCTTGTTCAGTTTAAAGCCCACTACCTCTCCATATCTGCCCAATTCCTCTAACATTTTTGGGCCTGTTTCCAATGGGTCCTCTAATATCAAGGCCACATCATCCACAAAGGCTTGTATTTTATATGTTTCCTTCCTAATTTTTAACCCTTTAATTTCTTCATTCTTTCTTACTTTCCGTAACAGGACTTCTAAAGCCAAAATAAATAGTAGAGGTGATAGGGGGCATCCTTGACGTACCCCCTTCCTAATCTGAAATAATTTTGTCCTGTCTCCATTTATTAGAATGCTCGCTCTTTGGTTATCATAAATGGCTTTTATCATTTTTTCAAAATTTGATCCAAATCCCATTAACTTAATTTGTATAGATATAAACTTCCAATTTAAATTATCGAACGCCTTCTGAGCGTCCAAAAATACTAAGGCCATCTGTCTGTCAGAGTGTTCTTCATAATACTCTAGTGTGTCTAACACAATTCTCAAATTATCTTTGATTTGCCTTCCTGGGAGAAATCCATTCTGGACCTTATGTATCCA